>OZ024889.1:38683048-39428048 GCA_964017195.1 Siderastrea radians | reverse complement strand
TGATGAGAGACGTCAGAGAGTTCCAACAAAACTCTTTAAAATTGAGCCTAGCCTAGTTATTTTTGGAAAATTGTTATAGATTTTAAAAACTTTCTGAAATATTTAATAAGTTCCTGGGAACAAGAGCTACAATAGGTAATAAATCTCTTCTTAGAATGGTGGGGTCCAAGTGTCTTTGAAGGTCATATTGATCATTGATGCATGCATTAATCATGCCACAGGGGGCCCAGATAATCTGTTCGAAATTTGAAGGATTTGTATGGGAATAATAGGAAGTTCGTATTTAAAGCAAAATATCAGGAGTAATGTTGATATTTTTCTTCAAAATAAACGCTAACTTAACTCAATTTGTAGTATTTTGTCGTCCTTGCAACTCTAAATGGCGAATATTGGCGAGTTTGAAGGTTTTGCGTTCGGCGTTTACCTGAGTGTGGTACGCTTACGTTTTCTCCTCTCGAAGCGACTAAAACGTATGGGTGTGGACGCTTTAAGAATGTACTTGCAAGCTAAACTGAACGAACTTGAGCAAATATCAAAACAGATACAAAATAAAGTTTATTTATTTCATGTTTCATGACGCGTCAGTCGCGGTATACGTTTCATGCACCACAACTTGCTACAAGCTTATCAATATCTCCTTTTCACAAACGCCCTTGTGAGGAGCAATTTAATCTTTAGTTTGACTCAGAAAACATGAAGGATTATTCAGTAGCAAACTGAAACAAGTTACAATAACCATAAAAACGGCTTTCGGATTATTTAATTTAAAGGGCAGTGTCCGGCATGGGTCCAGAAATGCGAAAAGCCCGGGAACTTGTTCAGCTTTTAAATTCTTTCAAGTTTGTCTCGCAAAATCTTAAAGTAAAGCTGACTAAGGGAGCGCATTAAATGATTTCTAAAACAGGGAAACATAGTTCAGTGACGTCTAACTAAAGTATATATATGAATATCAACCTAACGGTATTTGTTTGACTAATACACCACTCTGGCTAATGCAAGTAATGAATTAAATTTCAAGGAAACGAAACAAAAATAGAGCGGCTTTGAATTGAGAGTCGAGAGTAATTTGAGATTTTTTTGGTTTTGGTTTAATCTGCTCAGTGATTGAGGATAACATCTCGTAACACTTTGACTTCGAGAACTCCCTCTTTCTGCTCAAGGATAGTCGAGCTAGTAGAACCTGCGCATGCACACGAAAGTAGGCTGCCGACGCTGATGCATTTGTGGTGCCTCCTCCAGTCTAGCTTACCACATGGGTGCTATCTTTCCAACTGCAGCCTCCCACGCAACCTCGTCCCCAGGCCTTTACGCGCTTATCGAGTGACAGCCTGAGGCTTGGGACCGAACACGATGGCGCGGGATCTTCTCGTTGAGCTCGACGGGTGACGTCACATTTGATATTCCGCCGAGGACGACTGGGAACGAGACTGGTTCCCACGTTCATCCGACTTGACTATCCCTAAGCAGAGGGAGAGTCTTCTGGTAGTCTACACGACACTTCCGACTGATTAGAAGTAAAACCAAAACCAAACCAAATCCTCTTTTTGTCACTCGCCTATTTCCGTACCAGTTACTTATACACAATGACTTCAAGCTCTGAGTGGTAAATTGTATGATTTGCGTCTGTTATGACTGACCAGAATTATATAACTTAGTTCTGGTTTTAGGAAACTCAAACAGCCAACAGCTTTAGTTTACTTGCTTCTCTCGTCTGTAAGTTTGCTCTAACAGGCAAAACTATCGCTAAAACGTCACACTTTCGAACACAAGTTACAAACCTTTAATAAAAGAGCCTTCCAGTTTCAAGAAGTAAAAATTTTCAGTCTTTGCTAGCCATCACTGATTAAGTTTTGATCTCCATTTCTTTCATCCGCACGCTTTCTCCCCGACCTGCCACCCTCACCAAGTTTAAAGCATAAATTAAGCAAATAAACGAAAATCGGATAACTTCAATTTGGCGCATGCTTAGACACTTGACCGCTGTAAATTCGAGCTGTACTACTGTATATATGGCGCGGACGTTACATTGCACCAAAAACAATAACCAAACAGTGTGGTATCCAGTTCAAGGCCATCCTTAGTGCTTGAGGCCACCACCCGTTTTTTTTCCACGTGTGTAATTCTAGACTGTTTACCCATCACTGGACTTCCTTCCAAACACAGTAGAAGATGATGGAGGATCAGAAATCACCTGGGTAGCTGCAAAAGACATGATGTTGTATTGGTCAGTGAAATGTGATCATATTTTTGCTTTGGCTTTGCGTCTGATAGGTCCTACAACTTATGTTCGCACGCAGAATTGTGCACTGACTGACTGACTGACTGACTGATCTGACTGACTGACTGACTGACTGACGGACGGACGGACGGACGGACTGATCTGACTGACTGTGACTGACTGACTGACTGACTGATCTGATCTGACTGACTGACTGACTGACTGATCTGACTGACTGACTGACTGACTGACTGACGGACGGACGGACGGACGGACAGACGGACGGACAGACGGACGGACGGACGGACGGACGGACAGACTGAGTGACTGACTGACTGAGTTAGCCAATCACAGTGCGAATAAATCATGCACATTTGTATTTAGGAAACCTAAAAAAGCTTAGGAAACCTCTAAAAAAGGTTTAGGAAACCTCAAAAAGCTTAGGATCAGATCGTATACTTACGACGTGTAGGCACACACAGCTGGAATAGGAATTTGTTTTTTTGATGGTAAAAGTACATCAAGCCAATCAAAACGCACATGGCCAAAACAACGACCCCAACAAGCGCAACCAGCCAAATCCCGCTGCTCATTATTTCCATTTTCCCACCGTAAGCCATCGCGTCTTCTGAGCCAGCAGGATTAGTGACAGCGGATGTGGCATGAGCATGCGTGGTTGTGCTGTTTGTCCGAGGCGTACACTTAATGGTACTGACGTCATATCGACACACTTGATTAGCTGGCAGGCCGCTCTGCTCACTGCATTGCTTCTCTTTATCGTCGTCCTTGCTGTCGGCGCAACACCAAGAACACGGATGACAATCTCCAGTTATTGCTCGATAGTACCTGCCGTGTAAGGAAAAAAGAGAAACCAAAATTATTGAAGGAATAATTACCTTTCCGGTCAAGCCAGTCTCTTAGGGCAATTGACGTCCTTTTCTGTCTGCTCCTTATGTCATGGCCTCTTCAGGGAGAATCGAAATAATGCAATGAAGCTCTGGAGTCCCACTGTCTCCTTGTTGTCTGAAGCCAAGTCTCTGATTGGGTCGTCACGCAACGATCCCGAGCGGCGTTGCGTGACAGCCCAAATAACTTTGCGTTAGCCTGTGGGCAGGCTCCTGGAGCCCGTTTCTTGAAAGCCCCGAAAACTTTTCGAAACCGAAAAGCCATTTGCAAATATATGGGCCACTTATCCTTTAAAGCTGTTTTTTTAACATGTCTCTAAGATAAGAAATGTTTCACGTATAGTAAAGTTTTATGCTTAGAAACTTCTTTGTTTTCAAGAAACAGTGTGAATTATCATACCAGAAATCGGCCCGAAACGTTTCTGGGTTTTCGAGAAACGCACGCCTGGATAGAGCGCAGGAAAAATGGAGAAGCAAAGGGAGCCACCGTGCGAAGGTCTCTCTGGTGGCAAATTTTGTTGCGCCCTATGACTCATTAAGGAACACTTTCATAGATTTCACAGGTTTTGCTGTGTAGAAGGCTACTTTGAGTCATGCAATGTTTCAGACGGAACACTATAGCCTCTAGACTCCTTCGGGGACTTACCCAGCGTTGCATTTTCCGCAAACTGCATTCTTCGTTGCAGTACAAGGACTGATTGTTTCCTCGTTAGGGTCACAGATGGTGCATAGCTTACACGAGGAGAAGTCGTGCTTGTCTGAGTAGCCTTTGCCTTCTTCGCACTGCACACACTCCACACTGACTTCAGCCGTGATACGTGACCCACACTGCGGGACCAAGCCCTGTCCCTCGGGACATTCAGGACAGCTTAAACATTCTACTCCTCTCGGTCTTAGAATGGTTAGTTGGTTCCATCTGCATCTCCTGCCCGACGTTACCTGTGCGGAAACCTGAGAAATGATCGGTTCGACGTTGTGAGACTAAATCCTTAATGCATTTACGAATGCTCAGATTATTAATTATAAGGCATTTAATTTTGTGTGGTATGGCCATAGACTAAACGAATAGCATTTACGTTCTTGATCTCAAAATTAATGTTACATCCACTGGAGTGCGTTATCGATAAGCTGCTTGGAATGCGTTATCGATTGGTAGAGCAAATCAGTCAAAATTCGCCAAAATTGGATCATCGCCCAAGATGTTTTGTGGTTTTGTCTTCGGAGGGATATGTCACTTTTGCTACAAAAAAGTCCGCATTGGATTTTTGGAAAAGAAGAAGTGAAACAGTACCTCGTGTAATTTCGACCAGTCCCTTTAAACTTTTTGCCACATGAATATATATAAAGTGATCTTAAAGCCTTGATCCGGCAAAATGTTTCACCATTATCCAATAATGTTAAATACAACTTTGACGTACGACGCTGAACGAGCAGAACGAGGTGGCCAAACGAATTCAACAACATTTTCTCACAACTGACTGAGAAAAGAAGTCAAAGTAGGTCGCAGGGGGGTTTAAATCACGATTTTTAGGGAACTTCACCAGTGAGATGGTTATGATGTTGTCATATTTTACCCGCATTTCACATATATTGAACATTTCTTATGATGGCATTCATTTATTCACCCCCTACGGGTTTAATACGACCTCCCAGCTAAGGTTCTTTTTTTCAACTGCTAAAGTCGGTACATTCACTGCGGTAGTCGTCACCATGTCATTTTTTTTCTCTTTTTGTAGTATTACTACTAGAAAGATATCTTAGACTGCTCTTTTAAACATATATTGGAAGAGACTAGTCATTGTCATAGCAGCCGCTACTTTCCGGTTTTTACTGAACTCTCAAATTTTGCTGTACTCTTCGAATCGGGGAGGGGCAATGGCAGTCGCTTTTTGAAGAACCGCAGGGTCCTTTTGGTTAACTTCGGAACTTTGCCGCTTTTAGGCTTTCCAATAAAGATGAAGCATTCATTCCTTTCGTTTTTTGCCCCATTTTCTCTCATTCCTTTTTTATTTACTTTTATTTGTTTGTTTTGTTTTGTTTTTCTCTGTGGAGTAAATCATCCACACGATTGTTAAGCGACATGTTCAAGATCGGGCCAGTCTGAGTATTTATAACAGAATTTATTAATTATATTTACCAAAAGGGATTTCTCCCTTCTTTAATAATCGATAACAATTTAAAAAATGTCAACAAAGCTTTTGTTTACTGACCACGGCCACATTATTGCGGTATCTCAAGCAATATCGAAAGTGAAAGAGGACCGTATAATACCGATGTCATTAGATCACGGCTTCTGAAAATATTTCTATTGTGCAACTCTCAGGGTGCATGATTTATAATCAACCTAAGTAACAAGCTCAAAACATAACCTCATGATTAGATTCTGGGTTCGTTGAATAAAACGCGGCATCTAATTAAATTTATTGTGTTTCCACATACTGAAGATTTGTTTCGCTGACTTATGTACTGTACATATTTCGTTATCATCATCTACATCAGACATATTCACAAACACCACAAATAAGACCAAAACTGCTAGCCCGGGTGGTTGAAGATTAGAATCTACGTCACAGCACGTAGGGGGTGTTCCGCTGGGGCTTCAAAGCCTCGTACCCCTTTTCAGACAAAAAAGTATTTAGTCAGTCCGCCCCAACTCAGACCAACGGAATACCTTTTCGAAGCAATACGCTCTCAGAAGTGACAAAAGGATTTTCTGATTGTAGGAAAGTTAGGAGTTATTGCCCAGTAGGTCAGAATTATTACATTCGGCAGAGCCATTTAATATTGCATTGTAATGTATCCTTTAAAACAGCAATTTCACAGAAAACTGCGACTGAATAACGTAACACTAAATCTTAAAAAAAAAACACTGAATAAATAATCTTAAACTCGTAGAGCTAAAGCACTCCACCAAAACTAAGTCCCCACCTCAGACCGAGATGGTAAAAATGCCCTAAGCTTCCGGCCGCCTCCACGGAATGCTACAATCCCGACCATAGACCTTGAAACCGACTTTGTTAAAGTTAGCACTCTCATCACCCTTTTCAATGAGGGACCCCGACTGCGGCACATAGTCTTGTGAATCATTAATAAAACGCGCGGTAACATCATCACAAATATGATGAGTCATGCTTACTCAGGTTAATTTTCATGTCCTGAATACAATTAACTTACCGTACAAAAAAGCACATGAAAACAGGAAAAAGAAACCGACAGCAAGAAGGCGTTCGCGTTGAGGAGAGCAGCCATTGCTTTCCACTGTCACAACCTGAAAGTGTGAAGGATCTTTGGCTCTAAGTGCACGTATACTGAAGATGAACGATTAACTTTTCCTTATTTGTGAGGGAAGGACGGTAGGGGTACCCTGGGTAACAGGGGTTAAAATTTTCAGCAAGGGCGGAGTACGGGGTAAAAAAAAGATAGTTTGTTCCAGTGAGAGCTCTTTATCCTTTCTGGAGGAGAAACACGCTAGTGAAAAAGTGCGCACAGGGGCAAACTAAACTAGAGGTTCCAACTAAAAGGAATGTAGGCGTTCAAAGATATATTGTCTTGTTCACTAAACCACTTTAGGCCCACTTCCCTTTCAGCCCCCTTATCTTTCAATATTAGAGGTGAAACATGCTGGCGAAAAAGTGCGCACAGGGACAAAATAAACTAGAGGTTCCAGCAAAAGGGAATATAGGTTTTCAAAATTATATTGTCTTGTCCAGTAGAACCTTGTTATCCCACCCCTCCCTCAGCCCCCTTATTTTTCACTAAAAGCCTTGTCATTGTCTTCGGTTATTTGTAACTTTTCCTCGTTTCTGCCGTTTGATTCATAATTGCCATCCAAATATCACCAAATATTTCTTGCATATCGTGGGGGAAGTGGAGGCCGGAAATTTACCATGTCTGGCAATTTTGGGGGGCCGAATTTTCCACTGGTAAAGATCGTTACTCTCCCTCCACTCCGCCATTCTTTGAGGGGAAATAAGATGAAACTAATTCATCGATTAAACTACATCAGTAATTACTGCAGTATTGGTAAGATTCATTTAAAATGAGACCGAAGTGCTGTCTAAGTACTGTATATCAGGCATCTGGGTGTTTAAAATTTGCATTTCTATCAACCGCTTTGTTTTTTGCGGCATGTGGACTTTTTTAGAGTAAAGACATTAGAGAATTGATCTTGAGCCGCTATGACTTACACAACAGTTACAATATTCCATTCCTGACTTTTTCTAACGACAAATAATGGCGAGAGCTGATGGAAAGGAAACGCTCTCAAAATTGTGCTGATGCTTGCACAGTTTTGGGATGGCTGACTTGAAAGTCGGTATTCAGATCAAAGTCGACAAATTTTAAATCGTGGTTCCCCGAGTAGTTTTGAATCTTTCTTTCTATCTGACTACAGCTTTAACTTGTCCTTTTGATGTTGGGATGCATATTCAGTATGGGGCTTAGGTTCTTAGAATAACTAAACTGTACCCAAGACACTTACAATTATTTCCCGTCGTGTTGTGTTATGCTTGCTCATGACTTTCACGAAAAGGAAACATGAACGTAGCCCACGCATGCAAAGTGTCCCTCACGTCATTATTATTCAGGTACAGACTGGACAGAAATTAAGGAAAAAAACACTTCTACTCACTGGAACAATCCTGATCTAACCAGTTTCTCCCGGTTAGCGTTGACTTGCTTCCTTTAGTTTACAAAGAAGTAATGCGCTCTGTAAAACCTAGAAACTATTTTTTGTGGTGACTTAAAAAAAGGGAAAAACCCCCTCCCTCTTGAGCCGCTGGTATTTAGCTTCATTAGGTGCATATCAATGTCAAGATCTTTGAACATTAAAACTGGCAAACAGTGTCTTCAATAGCAGCAAGGCATCTTTTCTTGAATCTATAAAATTTATACCGATTTATTTATTTATTTTGAACTTATTTGATATTCATGAAACGAAGTATTCAGTACGCACAGTAGTGTCCTAAAAGCTAAATATGCACCGATCACGAGGAATTTGAGGATTTCGAATTAATTTATATTTTATCAGCCTGTTTGCCTAATGTACTGTCAAAAAACCGGTCGTCGGCGTAACGTAAAAGGTATTTTAGAGGCTCAGCTAATAATCTAGAGCATTCCAGAACTGCCCACCTAAAACAGGAAACGATCAACATCGATATCATACAGATCGTTGTTTACATATACAAGAAACACGGATGACAAAGGTCGAGCGGTTTAGCATGCATATGTATCAAACTAAACAAGTTAGGAAAGAAAACAGTTTCTTCTTAAGATCTTGCCGAGATATAATATTAAATTTAAAGATTATTTTAAAATTGGGCAAATTTTGTCGAGAAACGATCACGTGATCACACGGAGTTAAACGTCATACTCCAGTCACTACCCCCAAGTACGCCCCCACAACAAAGCAAATCAGCGTAGAGATGATGTAATTAAAGGTCAAATAAACCAAAATTTCGACATTTTTCTTTCAATCCAATTTACTTGTTATGTGTTGATTTGGTATCAAATAAACATATTCTGAAGTTTCAAGTCAATTGGCCTTAGGATCGCAGAGATAATGGCACGTGAAAAGTGCTACTTTTTGGCCTTCATAATCGTAGAGTGGTCGGGAAAGTTGTCGGCAAATTGTCGGAAATAACACTAGTGACGTCACTGTTGGCGAGCTGGAAAATTGCGGGGATTCGAAGTGTGAGGACTTGAGCGGAAAATTATGGTGTTTTGTGCTGCTATGAGAGTAAAGTAAGTAAATTTAAGTTTCCAGAAGATCCAGAACTGCATCAATAATGGCTCAAAGAATGAAAGGAGAATCGTTTCAACCCACAAAACACTGATTCACGTGTTTGTGCAGACCAGTTTACACCACAGGTAACCAAAGCGATTCGATCGAAAATAATCGGCGGTTTTCCATGGAAAATACCTAAAAATCCAAATAAAGTTTGAAGAACCTTACCTGTTATGTGTTTGCTGTGTTTTTGCCGGTTTTCCGAGCTTGTTGAGGTTGTTTTGAGCGGTAAGTTACAGCGGTATAAACCATCCATGTCCGCCCAAGAACGGAGCAACTGCACACGGGAATTCCAATTGCGTGTTCAGTATTTGCACAAAGTAGAAATTTAGAGGTAAGAATTTTGCATTTTGTTCAATATAACTATGACTAGCTTGTATCTTCTGATGGTTGTTAGCTCTTTCAGTTAGTTTACTTGAGAATTATAAGTCATAGCAGTTACTAAGCATTAACAATAACCTCGGGTTTTTGGCGCACAAATTAGGCTTCAATAATTATAAACAAACGTAAATTTCGAGCTCTGAATGTAATATTTTTCACACACTAAAATATTTCAGTTTTATCGCTTTCATACAGCGGTTGCAGGCCCTTCTTAAGCCTCTCACAAGCCAACACTCAAGACAACCAACAACATAAACCCAGATTTAATAAACTGGCCTAGTTTCTAAGTGTTGTGGCTTTTCACTGGCAAGCAGGTCCGGGGTACTCCGGATTTCAAGTGACGGGGATAATCGAAGGATTATTTTTTTTTTGGGGGGGGGGGTTGAAATTTTCCATTCCAGGATTTTTTTGGGTAGGAAAATTTGGCAAGTATTTTTTGGGTGGCTTGATTTTTAAAGTAGAGATTTTTTGGGTATTCAAAACAATCTGAAGAATTCTGGTAGTGCCTGTGTATCCTGGCCACGTAGTTCTGCGAATATTAAGTACTGACAACCAAACTTGTTTTGCGGTTGTTTTAATTATATTTGACGATGGTGTCACATTACATTGCATCTGTTTCATAAAACCGGTTATACAATAGTCCGCAAAGTGTCCCGGGTGTATTTCACAAGGCTTCAATTCATTCAACTGATTTCTCATCCATCGTGTTTATCACCCGGCTTTATCCTCACTGGAATTCCCTTTTGCTGTAGTGAATTCTTGATATCTTTCGCTTGTGACTTGTGGGTTAATCCTTTCTGGAAATTTTTGAGGCTCGAAAATTCAGCATGGGATTTTGGGGGGTTAATTTTTGGTCCAGGGATTTTTTGGGTTCCTTGGAGGCCCTAGGGATTTTTTTGGGTTTTGATTTTTGCCCCCATTCGATCATCCCCGTCACTTGAAATCCGGAGTACCCCCCTGGGAAGCAGGTGTTCCAGGCTGTTCCATGTTCATGATTTTCAGGGGAGGCGGAAATGACATCATATCAAGACGAACATGCCCCTATCAAGTTTATGACAGGTGTATCACTTAATATAATTATGGGGTCCACCCTTCGTAGAGCTGCTATCTAAGTACTTTCAGGAGGGGGAAATGGTTGACTCATAAAAACTGTAGGAATTGATTGTTGTTTGAAACAAAAAAAAACTTCTTTTGTGGATGTCGCATATGTTCCTTGTCACTCCAAGAAGTACTAATACCTCTTGAAAAGTTGTTCCTGCCGGCATGAATTTCTGACATTATAGTACCTTAAAACCCTAGAAAGTATCAAAACACACTGATCAAACAATGGTCATTTTTAATTCAAACGCCCTAAGTGGTACCAAAGCATGAATTGTAATCACGGTGACCCCTTCACTACACTATGGGAGCCCCTCCCCTCTCACCTCCTAAGTTAAGTACCACTCTGTAGTAATTGAAGAAAATACAAAGTTTAGATACATTTCAAAGAGTAGTACAACTGTCAACCAAATTAAAACCAGACAAGATGGATTGGCTATTGGGATTTGTCGTCCCAGCTTCATACGTATCCAGTAAGTGTATTGCCTATAAGCAAAATTACTGTATACATGTTCCGGAGAACAAAAGAGGAAACAACAGACTCATAAGAAAGAAACAAAGATGAGTAAAAGGTAACTCATCAGTAAAGGGATTAAATAAATATGTCAACTACAAAAATAAATCTATATTAAATAAATAAACAGGTTAGCTAACCAGTGTTGAATATCCAACACTATTGCAAGTTGGAGTAGGCTCAGAAGGCTCCTGTTTCCGGGGTTCGACTCAAGAATTGGCTCAAACTCGATGGATTACAAACAACTTTAATCACGAGGAAACATCAACATTGCCGCCATCTTGTGAAGGCGTGCTCGTGCTCTCACAATTCCAGAATGCATTGCGCTCTTAAAGCGTGACACGATGTCACGACATCCGTAACACTCCCCCCTGTTGACCAGAAATAAACAACCTACTTAGACTAATCTGGTCAACACATTCCCTTACATCATGTGAACGAAGACAAACAACAACAATAAAGAGTTCTCAGTTCAATGTCACTTAAGTTTCCTTAATTCAGATTCTCCAGCCATGTTTTCCTCCTCTGGTCCGCTTCTACAGCAGCTGCCCTTCTTGGGCGGTCACGTGTCGGCTCAGGAGGTTACTCAGCTCTAACATCACCGGCGGTGGGGACGGGATCTGTCCTTCCGGAACTCACTGCAGGTTCTGGCTCATCATCCTTGCACTGGACCTCCAAGGGGTAAAGGCGCTGCACTGGACGTCTGAGCGTAGAGGTTCTTCCTCCCTTGGTTTTAACTCGAACAACAGCTCCTCTGACGCAGCCATCAGATCCTGTGATAAGATTTTCAACCTTTCCAATCCTCCACTTTCCTCTCGGCTGATCTTCATCGTGAACGATAACCACATCTCCAATGGACACGACTCGGTCTGTGGTTCTCTTGGTAGCATTACGATGGGAGTTTCGTAACTCCAGCAAATACTCGCTTCTCCATCTCTTCCAAAAATGGTTAATTACATTGTTCAGGTGTTGCATTCGTTTGTTCAGATCCTTTGGCTGAACGTCTGTGTCACTTTGCTCGGTGTCTGAACTGTTGTCTGGTAGGTTCATCAGTCGTCTTCCACACAGAAGGTGAGAGGGTGTAAGGGGTTCTTCGAAATCCTCACTTGACACAAACGACAGCGGTCTACAGTTAAGGATCATTTCGACTTCGATTACCACAGTCAGCAATTCTTCATAGGTGAGTCTGGCTCCACTGATAGTCTTCTTTAGACATCTCTTTACTGATCTCACAAGTCTCTCAAATACTCCACCCCACCATGGTGCCTTCTCAAGGTTGAATGTCCACGTCATATGTTCCTTTGCAAAATGTTGCTTCACTCCAGGGTCATTCAGTATTCTGGTGATTTCTCCTGCAGCGGGTTTGAAAGTTTTGCCATTGTCAGAAACCACCACTGAAGGTCTTCCTCGCCTCGCTGTAAATCTTCTAAAACTTCTCAGGAATGCTTGGGCCGTCAGATCTGGTACGAGATCCAAATGGATAGCTCGGGTAACGCAACATGTGTAGAGACAGATCCACACCTTCTGTTGAGGACTGTTAAAACTCTTCACATAGAGTGGGCCCGCATAGTCAATTCCGATATAGGTAAAGGGTGGCTCCTCCTTTACTCTGAACTCTGGAAGAGGGGGCGGTGGCGGCGCCTTGTATGGTCTTCCCTCAAGTTTCCGGCACACAACACACTGATACAACAGCCTTCTCACGAACTGTCTGCCCTGCACGATCCAAAATCTCGATCTCAATTCAGTTAGGGTTGACTTTACACCACCATGCATCACTCGTTTGTGGCTTTCTCTTACAAAGAGGGATGTGATATGATGACTCTTGTCCAACAGAATTGGGTACTTTGTTGACGAGGGTAACTGCGTCTGTGACAAACGTCCCATACATCTCACTATTCCATGCTCATCTGTGAATAGACCAAACTGTTGTCTCCAAATTTCAAATTTAGGATTCTTGCTCAAGGATCTCTGTATTTCCTTGATCCAAAGTGTTTCCGCCGCTGCTATATCTTGACTCGTCAGCTCTTCTTGCGCTTGTACATTCTTCTGTAACCTTGATTTCATGATTTTCACAAACTTGAGAACAAGTCCAGTGACCCTTAAGAGTCGCTGTAATTCACTGTAATCTTCACACTTCATAATCGTAGCTATGCCAGTGGCTTCAGCTGTCACTAGTAGTGAAGACGAGGTCTCAACCTTCCATTTCTCCTTGTCTCCAGCCTTCATTTCTTCTAGACATTCTTGTGGGAGCTGTTCATGGTTAAACTCATCATTTTCTGATTCTTCATCTTCTGTTAGCCATGTGGGTCCCTCAATCCACAAGGCACACTCTGACAGCTCCAATGGGCTCATTCCTCTAGAGGGGATGTCGGCTGGATTGATCTTTCCATGACAATGCCACCAGTGTTTTACTGGTACAAGTGTCCTTATCTCATTTACTCGGTTTTGGACGAATGGTTTCCACTCCCTTTCTTCGCCCTTGATCCAAGCCAATGCCACCTTTGAATCGGTCCAGCAGGTCATCTCATTAATATTCACCTCAGGCTCTAATGCTTCGCCAACATGACTTGTCAGTCTTGCTACTATTAAAGCAGCAAGAAGTTCTAATCTAGGAATTGTCTCTTCTTTCACTGGAGCAACTCTGGACTTTGAGGCTAAGATTTGACGTAGCTTCCCATGGTGGTTGTGATCTGCAGGTAAATAACTGTTGCATATGCCTTCCTGGAAGCATCTCCAAATCCATGAAGGCTACAACTGATAATCTTCTCTTTGACTCCTTGAAAGTAACATCTTGACAGTGTGAATGAACTTATGCCTTGCAATCCAGCAACCAAGGTCTGCCACCCTCTTTTCAATTCTCCTTCTAGAGGCTCATCCCAGCCAATTTTCGCCTTACAAAGTTCTTGGAAGAACATCTTGAACTCTATAATGATGGGCGACAGGAATCCCATTGGATCGTAGAACTTTGCCGCAACACTGACAACATTTCTCTTGGTAGGGTCAATGTTCCTTGCAAGGCTTGCTATCTCTCTCAAATCAAACACAAACTGATCATTGACAAAATTCCACCGCACGCCAAGCACCTTCTGTTCTACACCAGACGTCTCCTCTGCAGTTCCAAGCACACTCTTGGCATAAGTCTTGTCTTCTTCAATTACATCTTTTTTCGTGAGATCTTCAGGTGTGTGTTCAGTGTTCTTGGATGTAGTAGGAATTGAGATGCTTGCTTCATTGTGCTGAATTCTCTCGGTTAGCTCACTGGAATTTGACACAAATTTCCTCAGGTTAAATCCTCCCTCCGCCAGTCTAAGTTTGGACTTCAGGTAAAGTTCATATGCTGCATCACTGTCAGCGGCTCCAGAACTCAAGTCATCCACATAGATGGAGCGAAGAAATTGGTCCACGAACTCTGGATCCTCATTCTTGTACCTTTCAATGTGATACTTCATGGTTGCATTTAGTAGAAATGGGCTAGAACATACTCCAAACACAACTCTAGTGAATCTTAGCACCACAATCTCTGGGCACCTCTTCTCAATGTCATCCACCCATAGAAATCTTAGTACATCTCTGTCTTCCTTTGTGAAACCCACCATGAGGAAGGCCTTTTCCACATCACCAGTCAGTGCTACTCTGCTAGCTAGAAATCTTAAGAGTATGTCAAAAATGTTCTCTGCAAGGGGTGGCCCTGTGTACAGACAGTCATTCAAAGCTGGGCCATCAGATCTGGCTGAGGCATCATAAACAACTCTTAGCTTAGTGGTTGTCTTATCTCTTCTTATAACTGCATGGTGCGGAAGGTAGTGTGTCTTCCCAACTTCCCCCTCGCCAGGTCTCTCTACGACTTCAACAATGCCTTTCTTTAGCTGCTCCTTTATGACTGAATCATACTCTTTCAACACTTCAGAATCTTGATTCGGACGTTTGAGTAGGTTGTTTAACCGCTTCACGCTCAAATCATAGTTATCAGGAAGAGGTGGGTGTGGCACCTTCCATGGCAAGTGTACCTCATAGCTATTGTTCTCAAATGTTATCTTCTCTTCAAATTCTTCATACACAGATCTTGGTCTGATGCCCAGTGACTCTAGATCCCAGAATTTCTTCATGTTTCCGTCAAGGCTCTCATTTGTAATGTTCACAGGATTTACAGCAGTTTTGAGGACATGAGTTGTGACAAGGTTGGTTCGCTGTTGTTCATTTTGCATTGCTCCATGTAGTGGTCCTGACAGAACCCATCCAAGCTTTGTCTCCATTGCTGTAGGACCATTCTCCCCCCGTTCCACTTTGCCAGAGACCAGGTGCCAGTACTGATCTGATCCAATGAGAATGTCAACCATAACATCATCATCACCAGTGCAGTAGTCAGCAAGTTTGAGTCCTCTCAAGTGAGCATGCGTAACACTAGCTTGAGCAATGGACTGACCTTGCAAAGGATCACATATAAGTGGTACAACAAATGCTGACAGTTGCACATCATCTCCATTTTCAGTACTGATACATAGGTTAACAACATCCACACTCCTCAGGTAAATTAAGGCATGGGCCCCAATTTTTTACTCAAAAAAGTGAGGGGGGTGGTCTATCTTTGAACGCTTTTGCATTAGAAAGCTGAAACATTGCCAGCTACATACAATGATAGTTTGTGTTAAGTTGGTTCTTTTTAAATTATGGAAATTTGTCACGTGACCTTACACGGCCAGAAAGTACTAAACAATCTTCAAGCAAAAATGGCAACACTTTTTGTTGCGAGGTATTAAGCCAGACTGGTATAAGACAATATTTAATGTAAGCATCTACAAAACTGTGCTTGGCAACTTTTGAATTTGTAAATAATTTAGAAAATAAACGGTTTTTCCGATTAGTACCCAGTCCCCCAGGGCCTTTTTATCCCTACTTCACACCTTTGCTTTTATTTATCTTAAAAAGGCCAAGCACAGAAGTGATACATTAAACGGCCTTAATATTATGGAAGTGGTAAATAAATTAGGGACACAAGAAAAAGTGTTGCCATTTTAAGGAAAAGCTTTTTCAGGCGATGGAAGTCACGTGACCTAATTTGCATACTTTAAAAGTGCGAAATTGCCACAAACTAGAATTGTAAGTATCTGGCAAAGTTTCACTTGTCTATGTCTTAAGCGTTTAGAGATAGACTACCCCCCTCACGTTTTAAGAGAAAAATTGAGGGCCCATGCCTTAATTCACTTGAGTCTGAGTGTTCTCTTCAGTTGAGCCAAATGTCCTCACAGAAATGGTCTGTTTTCTCTCAGATGGTAACTTTAGCATATCCTTTACCTTTGTGGTCACATATGACCTTTGGCTGCCACTGTCCAAAATGAGTCGGGCAAGAAACTTCTCTGTAGGTTGACCGGGCCTGTATATTACTGCTTTCGCGGTTTGAAGAAGGATGGGTGTTGATGTGTTTACATACAAGGCTGTACTACCATTTGACTCTCGTGGGGGGCCCTGAGGCGAAGGTGATCCGTTCACAGTTGGAATACCATGGAGAGGCCTAATTCCATCACCAATGTCACTGGCGCAAATGCTGACATGGTGTCGCTGTCCGCATTTAAGACACTTCATTTTTGATGTGCAATCCTTGCTGATGTGGTTTCTTCTCAAACAGATAAAACACCGTCCTGCCCTTTTCAACACATCCTTTCTAGCTGCAACGTTTGTCACTGTCTTGCAGGCGTTAGATGCATGATCCATTCGACAATACGTACAAGTTGGCTTCGACTCCTTAGTAAACAATGCGGCATCTGTTGGTAATTCCTTACGACCTTTGCTGTTAGGGAATTTGTTTTGACAGTTGTTCTGTTGTGTGAACATTGCTCCCACTTGCTCGCTCTCTAGCTTCAAGCTCACTTCTGAAAACCTCAAGAATGCGATCAAGATCCCACTCATCCTTCACTTCTCGACTGACAATCAAACGCAAATCTTGCGGTAACTTGCTCATAACAACAGATGACAGTAGGCTTCCATACGAATTAGAGGATACTCCTAGTGAGTTAAGACTTCTGACTTGAGACTCAATCAGATCATACAACTGCCGTAGTGGTTGGGTGTTACCAGAAGGGCCTGATTTTACTGAGTTTACGTTCAGCAATGTTTCCATATGTCTATTAATTATCAACTGCTTGTTACCAAACCTGCTTTTCAAAATGGTAACTGCCTCGTCATAGTTTGCAGTAGTAATGGACAACCCAGAAATGGCTTCACTAGCAGATTTCATTAGGAGGGAATTCAGGTAATTGAATTTGTCAATAGCAGCAAGCCTTGTGTTGTTATGCACAGATGATTCAAAAGCATCCCAGAATGAGGGCCACTTACTTATGTCTCCATTAAACTTCTTTAAATCAAGTTTAGGTAATTTTACTTGTGTTCCTATGCCATAAGTATTAGAAATACCTGGTGCCACTGGAGGGTATCCATGTGCTTGCTGCGAATGCACAAAGCTGATTTCTGGTGCTGTTGAAGGAGTGACACGTGCTTCCGAGGCCGCATAAACAACTCCAGGCGATGTTGAAAGAGATAGATGTGTTTCAGAGGGTGACAAGACAATTCCAGGTGGTGTAGAAGGAGTTAGGTGTGTTTCCGAAGATGTCACAACAATTCCAGGCGATGTTAAAGGAGTAAGATGTGTTTCCGAAGATGTCGCAACAATTCCAGACGATGTTGAAGGAGGTAGATGTGTTTCCGAAGATGTCACAACAATTCCAGGCGATGTTAAAGGAGTAAGATGTGTTTCCGAAGATGTCACAGCAATTCCAGGCGGTGATGAAGGAGTAAGATGTGTTTCGGTTTCCAGTTTTGTTCCTGGGAGAATCTGGGCGATTCGAAGTTTCGTCGAAGGGGTCTGTAGGCTTGCAGTCAAGGCGGCGTCGATTCTCATTACAGCAAGCTGCGTAAAGGCGGTGAATTCGTCCGCTTCACAAATTTCCTCTTCCATTAGAGTGTCGGTGACAACTGCCAGGATTTCTTGATCTAAATTTCGTATCGTGTCCAGTTTCTCTTCTAGTAAGAGTTTTTGTTGTCGCAATCTTGTAGTATTGAGGGGCGACAGTAGATTATCTTCATCAAACGCTTCCAAAATTTCTTCGACAGACGAAATAATTTTTCTTGTTGATGCTCTGTGACTCGCTCGGAGCTTCCGTTTCCTCGCAAGCTTTCCAGACATCAGGATAATCGCAATTAATTTACCAAAAGACTCAAATCACAGCTTCAAAAGACTCACTCGTATCTCCTCGTGTTTCTCAGTTTCCAGGTGATCGTTGATCGCAATCCGTTTTCATCCGGCTCGAAGGACCATGTTGAATATCCAACACTATTGCAAGTTGGAGTAGGCTCAGAAGGCTCCTGTTTCCGCGGTTCGACTCAAGAATTGGCTCAAACTCGACGGATTACAAACAACTTTAATCACGAGGAAACATCAACATTGCCGCCATCTTGTGAAGGCGTGCTCGTGCTCTCACAATTCCACAATGCATTGGGCTCTTAAAGCGTGACACGATGTCACGACATCCGTAACAACCAGTAACAACAGTAGAAAAACAACATTAACTCGATTTCACAGTCTTAGAAATAATGAAATCACATTTGATTTGTTTAAGCTAAAATTTGAGAGTTTGTTTTTGCTTTCAACTAACAATTATATTACGTATATGTTGTACTGGTAGTACAACTGATTGTAAACCCAATACTTGTTAAACCATATACATCAAAGGAGTCATAAAGTGCACAAGGTTGCTAAGAACTTAACAAGGTATTCTGTTTATGTAATCATGTTCATTCATGTAATAAGGGTTTTTGTAATTGTCATTTCATTATTGATCCTTGATCTTTTACTACTTTTACGTCACCTTTCGTCAAATATCTTAGTATTTAGCACAAAACCTCATAAACATTGCAACATCTCATCATGTATTAATGAAGGATCTTTTCTCATGAACACAATTTATAGGTGATTCATTTTTGGACCAAAATATGTAATTTTCCCTCCCCACTGGTCCCCTGGTTCCTCCCCTGCTCCCAGGGGTTTTTCTTTCTCTTTTCCCAAACAAAATTCAACCACAAAGCAGCTCTCAGTGTGCCCACTGTCAGACCAAACACGTAACAGCACGAACAACAAAAATGCCTCAAATAAAGTGGTAACGCATTTATTAACAATTATACGGCGAACGTTTACAGTGTAATGAATAAATAAGTTTAAACGCTCACCATTAAACTTTACCAATTCCGTCGTTTACTTTCGAAGCCACTGATTGCTGTCGGTCGAATATCATCTGAGATTTTGCAGTCCGATTCTGTGGCAATTAGGTCAAACTGGTATGGCTCTACGTTAAATGCCACAGGTTTGAGCTCCTCGGCCATTTTCAACGCAAAGAAAACGGGTGAAAACAGAGAATTTTCCAAAAAATTACAACAATACTCTTCAATACTCGCCTTTCGATCTTGAGCTTTCTTTGGTCATCAGCAGTGACGTCACAGAATCAGCGGTCGTTTCCATTCCTTTCCATTTAAGCGCGCGGTCATTTCAGAAACGATTTCGTGAAACCTTCGGATACCTTCGTACTTTTGGCTTTATTACTCCTTTTAAGGTCTCAGGAAGGAAAATTTCGGTCCAGTTTGGCTTTATAATGATTTCTTTTTGTGTCAAGACGCGTTTAAACGGCTAAAACGGAATTATCAAAATTTGGGTTCATTTGACCTTTAATAAAACAATTATTCTACTCGGGCTTGCTGGTTATGAAATGATTATAACCAACTCGGCGCGTTATCAATCATTCGATATCCAGCGCGCCCTCGTAGAATAACTGTTAATTATCTGGTTCTAAACCTATAACTAATGTAAAGGCCTCCCATATTGTTAGTGTTAAGCCCCTGCCTTGACGTTGACCTTCTTTTTCATTCTGTTTGTTGTGGGGGAAATGAAAAAGGATTTGTTTTCTTTTTTGAAACGGAAAAATAGTTTCAGCAATGGAGAGAAAAAAAAGCTTAACTGAATTGAAAATTTTCCCGGTACATTTGGACTGAAATTTACATGAAGTAGTGTCTATGTGAAACGAAATCAAACTCAACCAGAGCTAGTGTAATTTAAAGCTATTTAACCAGGGTCTGGAAGGGTATTCTCGGGATCCGGGATTTGTCCAAAATACGGTGCGGGATTCGGGAAAACGAAAAATATCTTGACGGGATTCGGGATTTGACTGCTACCAGGGAAGCGGGATTCGTCAAAATTTGGGCACGGGATGCGGGATTTTGTTGCCTGTCTGTCGGAAATTCGGGAAATCGTCACGATTTAAATAAACGTTATAGCGGCAAAAGCGAATCAACCAGGTGAGCACAAAATATCAATGAAAAGGGCCAATCTACATCTTAAATTTATTAGCTTTTGCAGAAATTAGTCTTTTTAAATGTATTTTTGGGAAAGAAAAAACGAAATTCGCGATAGCGATGAAAAAAAGTGCGGGATGCGGGATTCTCGTGAAAAAGGAGCGGGAATGCGAGATCAGAACCCCCCTTCCAGACCCTGTTTAACATTTATCTCCCGTTGAGATTCTTGATGAAAAATTTTTAGTGTTTGGTAGCAAATAGGCTTCTTCAAACAAGTCCGTAGATTGTATGTGACGGTATTTATCATAACACTGAGGTATGTACTCAGATTTTTTTTCTATATTTTCATGCGGGATGCATGGGGAAGTATATGGCGGGCGGAAGAATCGGGAGCAATTAATACCCGCTTTTGAGCCCCATTCTAGATTGTCCAAATTTGTTCGTTTGCTTTCTTTGGTCCACTTTTTAAATTCTAATTTATTCTAGATTTCAACTTCAGCCTTAATAATTTGCAATCAATTAAACTGACGAAATCTGTTCCAGTAGATTATTTCTTGTTTACGTGAAACATTTATAGTATCATTATTATTATGTCTGATCACTGGTATCCTCGAAGGGCATTCAGCAAACCCAATCACTCCCTAAACAGAGTGTCCTGGAGACAAAACACAGCTGAAACAATGGTTCAATTCTTGAGGTTTTAAAGAATGTAAGCTACATTTGGTTACCGACTAACTGCAACAAATCAGACACACGGCTCATACACACAAAGACAACTCGGAAAGTCGGTATAACAGTTGTTTAACTGTAAAACGTTAAGCCTCCATCATGTGTAAGGTGTAGGCTGGTATAGGAAGTTCTTGTTCCTCGTGGAATATGTGAAATTATTTGGTTGCCATTTTCCCCTTGTAAAATAGTAAATCTGCCGTCGAGAAGTTATCCACGCACGAAAGTCGCTTGTGTCACGCACAGTAACGCAACCTCTCGACTTCAATTCTCTCATTTCAGCATGTTTTTATGTCCTTTCAATTTATTTTAGATTCTGAATGATTGAAAACGACAACGAAAAGCCAAATGAATCTATTCGAATAGCTTGAAATAAGCTTCTGCTTGAAATTAAATAACACACACCTGACTCACCTTAAAATTTATCAGGGGAGGGGTGGGGAAGGAACGACTTCAATAGCTGCAAAAAGTTTATGTGAAACATCTGCGACAGTGAAGTTATTCAAACGATAACTGTATACTTTGTTAGCCTGTGTTTTACATTTTTACAGGTTTCATGTATTTTTTAAGTGTTAAAAGGTGATTTAACGCGACCCTTTTGTCCCTCAGCAGATATGTCTATTTTAGAAAAATGTCAATTTTGCATAAGCCTTCCAGGGGGCATTTTGAAAGTGCTATAAAACCCCATTGGTAGATTTTCCTGCCAAATGAATCTGACCATGCACTCTACTATAATGGAGCTTGCACTTCATACATGTAACTTTGTTCTCAAGCCATTAAACAGACAGGGGCCTGGGGCTAGAGTTGGGTCAAATTTGAAGTCAAAATCACTACCCAAAATTGCCATTTTTTAAAAAATCATCATATTTACCTGCCTTCTTGCATAACTTCCATACCTGTACCAGTATGTACTTTAGTGACCCAATTATCAAAATCAGTTGAGAAAAATTTGGCTTATTAAGGTTTGTTAGATTTTTGGCATGAACACTCCATGTCTCTCTATGGCCATGCATAATGACATTTTGAGCATAATTCATGCCATAAAGAAACCAAATTCTTGACATGAAGCCTTTATTTTGTATTTGGTGAGTGAAAATGAAACATTAAAGCCTAATCGGTTTCATTGTTTAGAAATACCCCGACTCATATCTTACAAATGCTCTAAGAAGGCCTCTGATTAGCACTACAAACACCCAGATTTAGCAAAATAAGGGTGATTTTTTTCTTTGAAAACCCGGTACCCATCATAAAACACAAATGATGATGTTCTCACATAGATATGACAATCTTTTAAAAAGATGCTTGAATTTTTCTCTGATTTACATTTTTCAGGTCATATTTCCATGCATACTATACTGGGACTATACTCCTGGCATGGAAAGTCTCCATATTTTGTCTGGCTTATTTTTTTCCGTACCAGATAAAGTGAGGTATATGAAAACGATCGTTAACAGATAATCTACGTCTGACCTTTTAATAGCCTGAATAGCTCTTGCAAATAACCATCAGTACACGAGCATGACCATACATGGACTACATAGAAGCTGCAGTGAGCTGCGTCCAGGTGACCTGTGATCCATCAGATTTCCTAGGTACTTTAAAGCTGAATAAATGGAACCATCCAGTAAAAGAGGGAATCCACAGTTAGGAGAGCTGGAAAACAAAGATTTAGCGTTGCTGTTCAAATAAAATACTCCATACAAAGCCTCAAGATGATGCGATTGTTATTGTATCAACTAACCCACCATTGTGGACGTGAGAGAATGGGGACTGGACCGAGTTCCCATTCTTCTCCCGTTTCAAGCGTGAATGTTTGTTTTTATCAGGTGTTAGAAATCGTAGAAAGCGATAAGTTTAAGGATAATTTTACGATGTCGCTTTGTTCCTTTGGAGGGGTAAATGATCAGTGCGGTGCACTGCATGGGCTGTGCACGAAACAGGAATGATCCCTTTGTTGTCTTGCGATAATGACATGACTGCATGGTTAGAAAACTCGACAGTCTTCCCTTATTTCCCCGTTTCGTCGACAATAAGTAAATTTGAAAATTTTTGCAAACATGCTGCATGGAAGCTTTTCGATGAAATTGACATTTTAAGAGAGAATTGATTTGAATACATATGTTTTATATGTTTTAACATATGTATCCAAAGCAATTTTAAAAAAATTCACAAAAGACATGCGACATTACCAACCTTGTTTTGAAGAAAAGTGTTATCGAAACACGGCATTTTCTCGCTTAAAATGTCAATTCCATCGAAAAGCTTCGATGCAGCATGCTTGCAAAGATTTTCAAGTTCACTTATCGTCGACGAAACGGGCAGATAAAGGAAGACTGTCGAGTTTTAGGCTCAAATCGTGATTGCGTGATAAGCGTGTGCACAGCTAAAGCTGGATGTAAACAAACAACGCCAACAAAGAAAAAACGGCTTTAAAACTATTCTCATCGTTGTTTTCCGAAAAAGGGGTTGTTGCTATGAATAAAGTGTATTTTTATCTTCCAAAGTAAGCATTTTAATCAACGTTTTTGCCCTTCCTTTGAACAATTTGTTAAAGGTTTGTTTCTCTTCGCAAGAACCCAGTAAATTACCGCGGGAAATCTTCAACCAATCACAAACCGACATTTTCAGACGACAACATCGTCAAATATCGTCGGTCGTCTCTCTTCAATCCAAAGAGTCCCCTGGATCGCGATAAAAATTATTTGTGCGCGTGTAAGATCCCTATCTGACCTTTTGAATCACCTGCAGCTTTGGTATCACCAGGTCTTCCTGTCGCCCCTGACGCACCTGATCCCTTGTACTTGTCCTTTAACCATGCAGTCATGTCATTATCGCAAGACAACAAAGGGATCATTCCTGTTTCGTGCACAGCCCATGACGTGGCACCGCACTGATAATTTACCCCTCGAAAGGAACAAAGCGCCATCGTAAAATTATCCTCAAACTTATCGCTTTCTACAATTTCGAACACCTGATAAAAACACAAACATTCACGCTTGAAACGGGAGAAGAATGGGAACTCGGTCCAGTCCCCATTCTCTCACGCCCAAAATGGTGGGTTAGCTGATACAATAACAATTGCATCATCTTGAGGCTTTGTATGGTGTATTTTATTTGAACAGCAACGCTAAATCGTTGTTATCCAGCTCTTCTAACTGTGGATTCCCTCTTTTACTCGATGGTTCCATTTATTCAGCCTTAAAGTACCTGGGAAATCTGATGGATCACAGGTCACCTGGATGCAGCTCACTACAGCTTCTACGTAGTCCATGTATGGTCATGCTCGTGTACTGATGGTTATTTGCAAGAGCTATTCAGGCTATTAAAAGGTCAGACGTAGATTATCTCTTGACGATCGTTTTCATATACCTCACTGTATCTTGTATGGAAAAATAAGCCAGACAAAATATGGAGACTTTCCATGCCAGGAGTATAGTCCCAGTATAGTATGCATGGAAATATGACCTGAAAAATGTAAATCAGAGAAAAATTCAAGCATCTTTTTAAAAGATGGTCATATCTATGTGAGAACATCATCATTTGTGTTTTATGATGGGTACTGGGTTTTCAAAGAAAAAAATCACCCTTATTTTGCTAAATCTGGGTGTTTGTAGTGCTAATCAGAGGCCTTCTTAGAGCATTTGTAAGATATGAGTCGGGGTATTTCTAAACAATGAAACCGATTAGGCTTTAATGTTTCATTTTCACTCACTAAATACAAAATAAAGGCTTCATGTCAAGAATTTGGTTTCTTTATGGCATGAATTATGCTCAAAATTTCATTATGCATGGCCATAGAGAGACATGGAGTGTTCATGCCAAAAATCTAACAAACCTTAATAAGCCAAATTTTTCTCAACTGATTTTGATAATTGGTTCACTAAAGTACATACTGGTACAGGTATGGAAGTTATGCAAGAAGGCAGGTAAATATGATGATTTTTTAAAAAATAGCAATTTTGGGTAGTGATTTTGACTTCAAATTTGACCCAACTCTAGCCCCAGGCCCCTCTCTGTTTAATGGCTTGAGAACAAAGTTACATGTATGAAGTGCAAGCTCTATTATAGTAGAGTCCATGGTCAAATTCATTTGGCAGGACCATTTACCAATTGGGTTTTATAGCCCTTTCAAAATACCCCCTGGGAGGCTAGATTTTTTATACTAAAAGGGTAACAAATGGGATCCTCCCTAAAACTCCAGAACTAAAAGTCAGAGAAGAGAGCCAAAGTGGCTTTTGAAATACCGTATTTTCTCGATTAAACGCCGGGGGCGTTTATTTAAAACTCGGCCTCGTAGACCCGGCGTTTATTCGAACCCGGCGTTTGTTCGGGGCCCGGCGTTTATTTATTGAGTGCATTGTTCGACCTTTTCAGCCATTCACTTTTTTGATCAGCAGTACTGGAGGTTTGTTGAATTAAGAACGAAATTTCAACAAAAACGTTAAAAATATAAAACAATATCACCAACTTTGTCTTATCTTAGTGAATCATTTTGGTAAGTCATTTCGCAAAAAACGTCACTGACAGGTACGGTGATTAAGGGCTTCTCAACGTTAATTTCTGTCCGTGAAACAGGGAAAAAATGCATCGGCAACTGCTCCACAGCAAATGTACATTGCAAGCAGTTGAGAACAAGGTGGTGTCGAGGTTCCTGCTCCATGAGTTCTGAGAAAGGCAAAATTATGGAACGATTCGAGAAACTGCTGGAAAAACCCTCGAGATGATCCTGGCTTGATGACAAGACCGCAGAAAAGTTACCATGATTAAAAGAAATTGTCACGATACCTGATGCATCGTTGGTTTTTCCGTTTTTATAGATAGAACAATTGTAAATGGCAGTTTAGGCTTGATTATCAGATCAGTGGATAAAATTCAAATAAAATGGTAGAAAGGGAACTACTGTGCACACAATCATGATAATCCTGATTTAATATACTCGTCTCGAATAAACGCCGGGACCTCAAATAAACGCCGGGACCCCGAATAAACGCCGGAGGCGTTTATTTTAAACTCGGCCCTGTAGACCCGGCGTTTATTTGAACCCGGCGTTTATTCGGGGTCCGGCGTTTAATCGAGAAAATACGGTATCTCATCACACCCAACTTCTGTGCCAAGTTTCAGCCAAATCGGTTGACCACCACTTTTGGCCCCTGGAACACTCTCAGACAGGGACAACACACTACAGGTGAGTTAATTTAACGTTTATTTAATATTGATCCATACATGTATTTAGTGATACGTCGCGATAGCATGAAACTTACGGTAAATCCCATACATTTACTATAATTATTACAAACGGTTGAACACAAACATATTGTCTGGGTCCCCTGTGATTGAACACGGATTGCAAACGGTGCTCCAACAAAACCGGCAGAGAATAACGCAATACATATACAAGATCTACAATACATCAATCCACACTGAAAACATCAACGTTGGACTTACAAAAACCGAAGAAAACCCTGTTGTATACTTTCTGTTTATGTGGCAATTATGCCGCACAAAATTAGAAACATATTTTTTTCAATCTTCGTAGTGATGATTTGCGCACGCAGAACTTTGCAGCTCACTGCGCTATTTATGCGTCTGTACTTAAATCACAAACTCCCCTAGACCACTCAAAACGCACGTTTTACTCTGTCCATTGTATAATTACAAAATAAATTCTCTGTAAACATAATTGCTTGGCAAACAGTAACATGACCGCGTTGGCCTTTAAGATACATGTACAAGTGCAGAAAAGTTCCTAGATTGTCGGAGTTAATTTCACCATCACCACTCCGTTTGGATTTACTTCTGCCATGAACACGTTCTCATATTTTCCGAGATCTTGGTGCGCGAAGAGATCACGAGCTGTTGCTCTTGTTGAAGTCAGCCCAACCTGAAATGAAACGCACAGGTCAACGTTACGATGTTCCTTATGGATGCACCTCTCTACTTTTAACAATGACAAACATTTTGATCTTCCCTTTACTCAAGCATGCTCTCTGACTACTTTTTAGGGCGGGGGGGGGAGGGTACCCAACTGAAGCAGATATTAATGGTGACTGTGTGGATGAAATTTCAGAGGTAACAGTTAAAGACGAAAACTGTTGAGGGATAAACTGTAAGTTGATGTTGTTTACCAATATTTTGCAAACTAAAATGTAGTTAAAATCGTTAACGACATTCGTTACACTGATAAGAACATAAGCTGGAAGAGGTAAAAACAAGCCAAGCATTAAAAAGAGACGACATAGCCCTTGTCACAAACTGAAAACATTTTTCACGTTTCTGTACAGTTACAAGAAACGGTTGTCCTCGAGTAATTCCATTGCTGTTTCGAGTTCTCACAAAAAGTCTACGAGAGTTTCTATTTATGTTATTGACACACAGAAAAAAGATGTCTTCTATTTCCTTAAAAAATAACCAGTGGAAAATTTACCGCGTTTTTATACTTTTAGGAGGAATTGTTCGTGGTATTTTGAGAATACGCGAATCTGATTCGCTTTAACCTGCGATCAGGCCGAATTTTAGCATCGCTCTCATATTCTCTTACGTTGGTCGCTCGCTAAAATAGGGCCTGATACAATCTCTCACAGGACCTTGTGCCGGCGGCCAAATTTTGGCCGCGGGAATCTCGCAATCTGATTGGTCCTTTAACAATAGAGCTGTCAACGGAAGTAAATTGTTGCGAGACTCGCTTACAATTTCGATGCGACCGCCATCGCCAAGGAATAAGTCTGCCGAGGTAAATGTGTCGCTCTAAGATATTCTTGTCGTTCTAGGAGAATTGTCATCATTTCTTTCTCTCCTGAGAATGGCGTTCGGTTTGACGCAAGCTGTCTCTCACTTGGAGCAGAGAAGTACAGCAACAGTGAAGTATGTATCCCGTTTTATCGCATCGTGTCTCGAAGTTTTCATTTGAAGGCTTTTTCAGCTAGTATTAGCTACTGAGCAGTACGGTTGTGTCTATGACAATTTTTATCTAAAAACGAATCGTATTGATAGTAGAAGAAATTAGGAAAAGTAGTCATATAACGTGCAATTAATAAAGATAAACAGAGTAGTGGTTGTTCCGCTTTTTACGAAACAAAACGAAAAGCAGAAGGACTAGTATCTTTCGCCAAGAAAGATCAACAAGTCAACCGATAATTCAGTTAAACATAACAGTAAACTGATGTATAGCGAGAGCCGCATTCAGCGAGATGCTGTATTTGTATTTGTTTTTTACCTAAGTAATAAAGATCTGCAGTTTATTCATTCAGTGTTACTAATGTCGTTTTATTGATCTCTGACAAAGGATCTGTCTAGTTTTATAACAAATGTTCTTTGTTTTAAAATTCGCTGCTGTTTGGAGATATAATTCGCTGCTAATCTCAAATATCTGTCACTTCTGGAACTAAATTAAATTACAAAATACTCGTTTGTTTATAAACGGTTTTATTTATATCTTTATTCTAAAGAATGAAACTGAAGGCATTTCTCTTAATTTCCCGAGATTTTTTAAGCAGAAAATCGGTGACAAATGCGTAGAGAATATACTACCTGAAATGAAAGGATTCAAGCATGCAGCATATTTTGGTACACGACAACGTTGTCGTGTTCTGAATTTTCATTCAGTTTCGGCTCAGACAGAGCAACCATGTACAATAACGGAACCTTCAAGTTAGCAATCCTGTAAATTTGAGCGCTAGTGCCTAGAAGATATATCGTAGCCTGTGATTTTCGTATTTTTGCCAACATTTGCTTGACGTTTTGCGAATTGCCGTTATGGGAAATTTGCTTACAGAGAATCGTGCAAGCAGAAGAAATTTTGATTGGCTGTTTCGTTGAATGTCAATCAATCAAAAAAGTGGACGGCAGACGTTCCGTAGAAGAATTGTATCAGGCTCTATTTTTCGTTTCACCGTTCCCGCCTGAATGTTTCACTGAGCGAAAAGAAAATAGAGCCTGATCGCAGGTTAGATTCGCTTAACCGTCATTTGCTATTTAACAATTAGATTAAGAGCTCGAGATTTCTATCGCGTGATAGAGGCCGAAGGCCGAATCAACTATCACGCAAAGAAATCGAGAGCGAATAATCTAATTGTTTTAGTATAAATCTCGATTAATATACCACGAAAGTGAAAAGTTTTACTTAATTGCATTGTTATTTTGAAGTATAAGACTGCGCCTGCCACTCACCTTTTCGCTACTCACTATCTATCACGGAGTAGATAGCGAGTAGGATAGCCAATCAGATTGCAGCATTTATGAAAGAACGCTATTAGATTTATACTAATCGCTGATAGACCACGTTGGCACACTATTTACGTTCTTGGAAAGTACTAGACATGATAACTCGACTGAGTGCAATGCGTTGAAAGGGATGCCAATAAACCAGCTCAAACACAAAACGTGATTCGGTCAAAATAAAAATGTCAAAATAACAGTTCACTTTAAATTATGAATATATGAAATTCATATTTGAACTGCGGAATATTGAACTGAATTGAACTGCGGAATGAAGAAATAAATGTAAAGAAGATCCTCGCGGTTATTAACGCAACTTAAGCAGTTGCGAAAAGAAAGCCTGAAAAAATCAGGCTTGCCGGGATTCGAACCCTGACCTCTGCGATACCGGTGCAGCGCTCTAACCAATTGAGCTATCAAGATAGATTTTCAGGCTTTCTTTTCATTTAGTTCACTTTAAGTTGTCTTCCATCGCTGTGTACGGCCTCGGTTACAGGGATTCAATATAATTCAATATTGTTGGCCACGCCGTTTAATATTGTTAGCCAACATCATTCAATATTGTTGGCCACCCCGTTCAATATTGTTGGCCAACCCATTCAACAATGTTGAAGGGGTTGGCCGAATGAATTCATCATTGTTGTTCACACTTGAGATCAGCGTCACTCAACAGGGTGGCCAGGGCCGTTTCACACTGTCGAATGGTCGAATAAAAATCATGAATCCGTTTTTCCGAAAAGTTGCAGACTGTGACAAATTTTAACTATGACTTAAATTTTGTTGTTTTTCCGGTGCAATCATTTGGTTTGTCGACTAAAACAATTAGACTACGGTACTATGGATAACATTTACAGGCACAAAACTCGACCTCACAGACCAATTGTAAATCTAGAACCACGGCCTTCAACAAATCAGAACGCACGTTTACTAAAACTATTTTTCCAGTTCTTCATAAGGAAGCTTACCAATTCAAAGGATGCGAACATTGTTCCTCTGTACTGCGCACGGTTAAGCAACACTACAGCAACTGAGCCGCCAGATAGATGCCGAGCCCAAATTTCAGTTTGTTCTCCCTAAAAACACAAAACGTAAAGGCATCAGCGGAATATCTAAGTGCGATAGCTGACGTTTGACGTATCCCTCCTCAAAATCTAGGTATTTACGCCAGAAAGATCGTTAAGAGTGCAGTGTACGTGCTACAAAAATCATAACTCAGGGAAGGTCAAAGAGTAATTTCACCTTTAACACTCTTCGTCCCATTTTGCAGAGTTTGTCTTGGTTCACAGCGATCACCTCTCTAAAAGAGAAAAAATTGTATTCTATCCTTATTGCGTGCTGAATTGTGATGGACTAGTTCACAATATTGAGATCTAAAGGTCGTTATTTCAACCCGTGGTATCTGCCTAGGATTGACGTTGTGTAATCGGGGAAAAGAGGTATTTCCTCACATAGCCGTGCAGCCGCGTATACCAGCAAAGATGTGGTTTGCAACGTTGTGTAAGCCACACAAAAAGTGATCACGAACAGAGGGAAAATTCTAGCAAATAAAGAGGAGCCCCTCTTACCGGTTTTGTAAGATTTCTTTGGCCCAGTCTGGAAAATTGCGAAGATCATTGGACATTTGTAAAGGCTGGAAAAATAAAACTAAAATAAGGAAACACAAAAAATAGCACATCCAAGTTTATTTTGCTTTATTAATTTTAGTTCGAACACCCGGAAAAAAAAAACAACAACAACTTTAGCCACGCTCATTCTACACATACCGCTGCCATAATGGCCCAGATGGCGAACTGAGCTTGGGATTCATCAATCGTCAATCCTGGATCACCAACCACAAGCTGTATTAAAAGATAAAATAATATTGACATCGGCCTCTCAAATAATGCCAAGAGCTAGGTATATGAACTTGTTCCAAGTTGCTCCCTTTCTCTTCGAGACACACGAGGTGGAAAACGCGCGCTGTATATGTGTATGTGTAGGACAGAATGAAAAACAGATATGTTATGTTCAGATGATCACAAAAAACGCGCGCGGAATACTTATTTTTGCATACTGCGCGCGATGCGATGTGCATGTCAAACGAGTTCGTTTTGCATAACCAGCCGCCATTTTGATTCACCCGCGTGGATTGCGCGCGTGTCCTCCAGAATCAGAACGAGCGAGTTGGAACAAACCAGCAATATTGCTATCTGCTCTACACTAATTGCCACATGATTTACACTGATATAAAGAATATATGAAATAAATGACATGAATGTTATGATAATCGCAGTGTGTAAGCAATTTAATGCAACTGCGCACCGCTATCATGGAGGCTGTGGGTTTGATTCCCCTCGTGCACTTGAAATCTTTTCAAGCTAAAAAAGCAGCTCCTCGTCACTTTAAAATAACAGTCCTTCCCCTGGGGTCAGAGATGGGGGGGGGGGAATTCTGACAAAGCCATATAACAGCCCTCCGAGATAGGGGCTTTGCAGTGGGCAAACGACCCTGTCAGTTAAAAAGCCTTTGTTACGGAAAATTGGACAGGTGTAATGACTGGAGTTATCGACTCGTATGACTATTGGTTGTGAAATCCATGAGGAGACTGAAGTCCAGAATAACAGTTGGTGTAGCCTCTGTGCAGACGTCTCCTGAGATCTTCATGCATGCTGTAGTTGATGCTGAGCTGAAGACGCAAGAACTGACCTACATGGAAAAAATTGCCCTCGCCTGCATGGGCAACAAGTAGTGCCCTGTGACCAGTAAAGGGCGGCACGAGTATTACCTAGTGAGGAGATTTCAGTACCTGATCAGGGTCATTCCAGTGCCCAGCCCCCACAGCAGGAATGATGTCATCTTGGTTGTCACCTTGCCAGTCAATTATGTACTCGATTCTTCCGAAGTTAGTCTGTAGTAAATGAAACATTGTACAAAGTGAGCTCAAGTGCCAGTGCCATTGTTCTGGTCACCTATGAGCCAGAAATACCTGGCTGTATTACAGAGTGCTCGTATTCATCACTAATAAGATAAGAAAACCAGGGAAATATAAGGAGAACAGAGCAAAAATAACGATATATCAAACCATAGTCTCCAACGCAGCCGTTCTTAGGGTAGCCTGCGTAGCAGGCGTAAACAGGAAAGGGGAAGGGGAGCGAGAACATGGGAGAAAAATTGGGTTCTGGAAGGTAGCCCCCAGTCCCCCATTTTCTCCCGCGTTCTCGTTCCCCTTCCCCTTCCCCGTTTACACCTGCTACGCAGGCTATTCTTAGGGTCGTCACGCAACGCTCCTCCCAACTAACTAGTGGGGAGGAGCGTTGCGTGGCTACCCTAAGAACGGCTGTGTAGGAGACTAATCAAACCATAAATCGTGTTTACTTGGCAGTGTAATTTTTTATCTGTACTGTAAATAAACTGAGAGTCTTAAATACTTCTCTTCATTTTCTGTACTGTGGTTTTGAAGCGGCCAAAAAGTGAGGTTAGCTGAGCACACTGTCATCTGAAACCGCCTATATGTTGGGGGACGGTATTTGTTCGACTTGTGGTGTTATCCATTAAAAGATGACTTTCAAGAACAACTTATGCAGGATGAAAAAAACCTTGAAAATCGTGCTCAAATGAGAGCTTTTTCGTGACATGGGCCAGAGACACAAAAAACTAAGTAAATTTCTCTGGCAAATCCGAAGAAAATTTGCCCTCCCTTAATGACAATCCCCTGATCCTCTTGGGGATATTGTTAGGCATTCCTATTTCCAGTTCTTATTTAAAATTCTCTTCAGCATTTTTGTGGAATCCTCTCCTACGAGAAGGGATCGAGTCTGGTCAATTTACAGCAAAAAATTTGTGCAAGAAGAGTTTTATATTTTATTTCACCAATACAGTATGTTTCTCTCCGTTAATCTTTAATCAACAATGAAGATTGACCTGATTCCGGCTGTAACTTTTTTCTCTTGTCAGTCTCTCTTCTCGCGAACTTTTCACATATAAATCTCGGTTTTTCATCACTCGTATCTCTTGTAGGGTTGATAATTAAAAGGATCTTATTTACCATCCTCGGAGAGCCAGGGGCAGATAAGATAAGTCAAGGGCTTTGCCCACTTTTTTGTTCGCCCGTTCCGACTTTCCCTCGCCCCACTATCTGCCCCAGGCTCTCCGAGGATGTTTATTTACCTGAACCTATTATCTGGTCTATAGATAAGTTATGAATTTTGTCTACATGACTAATCTAAATAACAGTAGGATCTTAACGAAACAACCGTCAAGAGTTAATGGAGCATCGATTTCGTTCGATTCTACGTATATACAAATTGATAAATTTAAAGAGTATGCAACTGCTCGGAAAAACCACACTGTTAGCCTCGACCAGCGAATACCGGCTACACGCACTTCTAACAACCCATTCATTATTTTTCATAAGAAATCACGCAATCAAAAATAAAAGCAAAATTATACTGTACCGAGTAAAGACAGTAAAGCTACTTACGTTGAGTGCTCTAAGGTTACTCTATTGTCTGTGCAGACTTCTTGATATCACGGACGCTACCTTAAGCACTCCAAATTCCATGAACGTTATTCTCTTGTGGTCAATCTTCGATTACTACTCTCAACATTTACAAAGACTTCAAAGTAGAATATTAAAATGCCTTGTCTGATCTCCGGGCTTAAAAGTACAAATTATTCCATTCGTTTTTCCTGTTTTCTCTTGTTAAAACAACCCTTTTTTATCTGTCTCTTGAATAACAATCGACAATGGACAGAAGCCACAAAGGTGAATTGAATGGCCAACAGAATTTCTAGTCTCATCAGCAAAATCAAACATTGCACCATAGAGGATCTCTGATTATGTTACCAAAACCGAAAATCGACTAATCGTGTCAACTGTGTATGCTTTACAATCAACACAAGTAATTTATGATATGCTCCCGACAAAAATATCACAACACATCGCTGTTCGCTTTGATCTAACACTAGTTCTCTTAAATTTTACTGCAACGAATTGAATACTACTGAGTGTGAAATCATTGATTAATGAAATGAGTTACCACTCTAATCAGCGGGAACCCCATTACCCTAGTTACCTGATACACCAGCGCCTAAAAATAACGAAATTAAAACATCTCCGACAAGGAGAGTTACTCGCTTGGGAATACCGAACATCACACGCACAACACCGTATCAACACGACTTCTTCCGGAAATAAGCACAGGAAAGGAGCAATGGGTTCTCATAATTTCTTTGGTTGCTATCACAACCACGAGATAAAAAAAACAATGTGAGAAAGAGAAGCAAAAAGAACGGGGACAAGAAAAAAGAGTAAAAGACTATTTGGTGTATCTTTTTTCTTGTTCAATTTGGGCGCATGCCTCAAACCAAAAAACCTGGATATCTGTCCCTATATATATAAAACAACTCAGTAATAACGTACTAACGTATGAAACAAAGACCAGAAGACAAGACTACCGGTTGTACCATACGAACAAGTTAATACCTAACGTAAACAAAAACACTGAGACAAGACGTATTTCAGATGGACGAACTAACCGACACACGGAAAAACGTTGAGAAGTCGACACAGAAACCCAACAAATGGAGTAACGTACAGAGAAACAAGGAAAAGACAAGAATGATACCATTGATACCATCTTACAGAAAACAGCCAGAAAGACAAGATTAATACGTTACGGACGAGCTGACGGACAGTGAAAGGTTAAGACGATAACGAGGTTCGATAAGGCTAATACCTTGTTAACCAAATAATGACAGAAAAACGTTCAGTTGTAAATAAAGTTTTGGGCAGTTTTGCTGCATTTCAGTTCGTCTAGATGGCAACCAAACAATGGCTTTAGCAGCTTCAAACGGAAATTTTTTTGCAAAAAAGCTCCAGGAGTCAGGGGGTTCATTTGCCACGGTATCGGGTAATGAGCACTCAGGATTAACCTCGTAAACCTGCTGGCTGCATTAAATGAGTGCTCACACAACAATTGACTGATCTTTGTCAGGCCAAAATAAAGTGAACATAAACATGAAAATCGCGGTGACTATACTGTAAGGCTTTCTTTTTTTACAGATTTAGAAAACCAAAGAGATTAAAAGATCAAATGTGAAGATAGTAATTAATACTTAGATACCAAAACAGTATGCTGTAAACCCTCAGGCACTGACGTGGGCCGTGGTGGAATGCAATCTCTCTTTTACTGCTATTTTAAATCACAGACCATATTTCACATATTATTTTCACTGTATGTAACATAATCATGCAAGCTAAAAGTCAGGGACAGGGAAATGCACGTGTACACATTCAGTGACGATAGTTGCTCTGGGTCTTTTGTTTGATCTCTTTAGAACTACTTACATCCATATCCCACCAAGACCGCCACAAGTTACAGTTTTCAGCAACACGTGTGTAATTTGGCTAAAACAGGGGTAATATTAATAATGTTAGCAATACATTCATTTCTTCAGTTGATGAAAAACACACTTCATTAATCATAGCATTCTACATAAGACGACTTTTTTGAAAAAGTAAACTTTTATCACCATCATCATCATCATCATCATCATCATCCAAAGCCATTACACCCAATGGTGCATTAATTGTACTGCCACATAGGGTGTTAAGAACATCTCTCTATTTTTTACAATCTTCTTTAAGCTATGCACATGTCTTTGAGGAAATTTGTTCCCAAATTAGACTCAACTTCATGACAAGATGACCAAGTAGACTTCTCCTTTTGCCATCCTAAGCCATGATTAAGAGCCACTGTTCCAATGCCACCCTTACCAATCTGCCTAGAGCATTCACATAATTTATTTACTATTATATAAAACACAGGCTGCACTTAGAAAAGCTAGACATACTTCAATTAATGACCAATACCTTTATACCCTTAAATGTCTGGTCTGCTGGCCATGAACAGGAAAACGCAATAGGACGACCAGTCTTGTTTAATGCAACCGTTACTTGAGGGTAAAGTACATCAAATTGTGACTCGTTTGAATTACATCCATCCAGCTTAAGGTAGTCCACTCCCCAACTGGCAAAAGTCTGATTGAAATGGAATATAAACATGACATCAAAACTGTTATCAAAATACATTTTGTAAATTGACATTCAAGAATGAACAATAATAAATTGCTAATACATTGATAACTATAGTAAAAAAAATATTAGTAAGAACTTGATTGATTGGTTGATTGATTGATTTGGGTGATTGGTTGATTGATTGATTGATTGATTGGTTGATTGATTGATTGATTGATTGACTGATTGATTTAATTAAACAGCAAGAGCCAGGATTAACTGAAAATTATTACAATATTTACAGTAATTTAGTATTAATTTACCGCCAATAAAAATATAATTATAATATTATAAGTAACTTAAGAAATAAGATACCCACATCCATATCCTGCTGAAAGTGTCCAGCACTTCCTGGAAAGCCTGAACATGTTTTAGTCCCAATATCTGGACAAAAATATAACAATACAACTGGAATAAGATGGCTAACAATGAAGTCACAAACTGTAATATAAGTTACTACACTGAGAACTCAGCTGTTTAGCAATTTATGCATATATCTATCTTCAGTCTCATGAGAGTAGAGATGAAGTCACTGCACACTGAGCCTTATGGCTCTGTGATCTTAATTGAGAATCCTGCACTTTGACCTTGACTGAATAAATGTAATACTACATACCTGCATAAATACCAAACTTAAGGCCTTTGGAATGTAACTGGAAAAGAAGAACACCCACAAAGTTCATGTATATCAATCATTCTAGCTACAGTGCACGCTGAAAAGAGAAGAGCCAAGAACTTTGTACAAAATAATTATGGAAATCAATTATTATTATAATGTATTTGCAAAAATTAAAATACAAATTTCAATGTGCAAAAATAAATGTTATAATTTATGCATAACTTAAAATAAATTTATATATATTTAGCACAAATTTCACTCTATCTTGCATTTTGGCTTGCTTTTTGTTTCAACATTTTTCTTTAGTTTACGACTTTTTTAAAATTCTCATTCATTAGGTACTGTACATATATTTCAGGGGAAAATGTCACTCACATAATCACCTAGAGCTTTCATTCCATTGGGAAACCGCGTTGGGTTAGGTTGTAGTTCTCCCCAAGTTGTGCGGTTGGGTGACATCCAGCAATCCTAATAACATGAACAATAATTATTACTAAGGAGCTTCAATCTGTGGAGCCTTCAATCTAAGGTTTTTGTAGTTGTTGTTAGTTGTTGTTTTTTTATTCTTTTTCTTTTTTTTCTTGCTAGTAACTAGAGCCTAGGGAATTAATTTAATTCAAATATGACCTCAAACACTGTTTACCAGTTGCAGTCATTTTGATGTCCACTAAAATCATAATACACAAAACGGAGGCTTATACAGTGTTCAATACTCTGTTATTGCTTAAGTGTTTCACAAAGAGTGATCAAAGGCTACTACTATGCCCAAAATTTTAATATTGCCCTCCAGGACCAAATGCCCATGGTAAAGTAAGGAAGGGATGCTTGGCCTTCATCAACCAACAATAAGATAAAAAGGTCCCATGCTCATTATATTGGACCATGTACACTCACATCAATAGAAACATACTCATAACCAGCATCTTTATAACCATCAGCAACCATATGGTCTGCTATTTCTTTCACAAGATCTTCACTGAAATGGAGAGAGATGTAGATGGACTGGATATTCTCTAATACAAATAGCAGAGGTGGCAAATGGTCTTACCAAAAACTGGGGTGTCGACACTAACTAATTTTAGCTCAATGGTAAGCACGCACCTTACAGCTTTTTTTCGAGTGATTCTTTGCATCTGACAGAGTCTCAAATTCTTCGGCAAAACATTCCCAAACTTTTTTTGAAGCTGCCTAAATTCCTGACTTTTTAGTAGATGTGCTAATATAGGTAACATCTTTAGTTGCTTGAAACTGATCTGAAATTAAGTCTCAGGTTCGAGACCCCTATTAACATTGTAACCTTGCAGACAAGTTTTCATTGTGAAATTGGTTAATTTGACAGTTTGCTCTTTCAAATTGCAACCAGCAACACAGGAAACCCAAGCTAAAAAAAATAGGAGAATTATACATTGTACAGTGGAACCTCAATTAGACAAACCACAATATAATTATATAAGTCCTTGGTATAACAAACAATAATTGTATTCAGCTCAGTAATAGCATAATGTATGGAAAAGAACCTCCACAAAATGAACCCTCAATAAACGAACCAATTTCCCCAGTTCCTTGAACTTTGTTAAATCAAGGTTGACTGTATAAGATTTTATAAAAACAAAACCCACAGCATATCTATAGATTTGTGTCCTGTATCATTTTTGGGCTGCCTTACTTGCATTTATGAGTGATTTCAGTGTGTTTTGGCTCTGCTGCGCTATCCTCTCATTGATTATATGGGCATACAACCTACCACTCATGATCATTTCCACCCCAGAACTGCTAGATCTCTTCTTTATGATTTACTATACTAGGGTAGGAATACCTGATATAACAACGAAACTTTACCCATGCCATCCATCCCACTGAAAAACAAAACAAAACAAAACAAAAAACAACAATTGACTTCTCAGAATTTGATGGTGCAGGCTTTTACAGTGTATAAGTAGTAATCAACATGTTGATTACTATTTAAACAATACAGTTCTTGAGTTGAAGGCACTATCGTGTGATGGGTCACCGGAGGAAATTTGATGTTCACAACAAATATTAGCCCAACAATGGAGTTCGAGGGCTTATATGAAGTTTGAACATCAAATTTCCAAGAGAACCTATCACACATAGGGCCTGAGACAGAAGGACTCTATTGTTTTTATTGTATGATGCTAAATTTGAGTGATAATTGCCAAAAACGGGCATTATGTGCTGACAGACGCCTGCTGAGGAGAGACACTATCGTGTCAGGTGATTGATTTCGACCAATTGGAGCATGCCAAAATTTAGCATTGTACTACAAACACTGATAGATTCTGTACAACAGAAGCCCGATATAACAAACCCTTACATATAACAAAGGCCCCAGTTCAGCATTAGTAAAATGTAAGAAACAGTACCCCGATATAACAAGCCAAAGTATAACGAAATGCCTGTTTATTAACCGATTGACTCCTGCCCCATGCCAGCCAAAAGTTAAGGACCATTATAGCGGAGCCTGCGGGCAAAGCCCACCAGCGGAGCTCCATTGCTAAGGAAATTTGGTAACCTATCAAGCCGAGAAATTTTGGTTGTGACGTAATAGTCACGTGACCATACGTCCGTATGTCCGTCCATCCGCACAGACTCTGGGAGGGGGAGGGGAGTGCCAAGACAACCCGACGGGGGTAGAGAATGCCATCTTTTCTTGGCGGGAAATCGCGCGGTGCTTTTGGGCAACCCGCATTTTTCTTGACGGGAAACCGCATGACCATCATCGCTTTTGAAAAAGAGGTTTCTTTAAAAGCTTAAGCTTCTTAAGCATTTAACGATTGTTCGAGAGTACTGAAGTTTTATACTTGACAAAAAAACATCTAATATCTATAAATGGAAAGAAAAAGTTCAAAAGAATACTGGTAGAAGGCGAAAAGTTCAAGTTACGAAAGCTGCCTTCAAAGGACTTCATGGCTTTGTTTTCTTCACGACGTAGAGTTTGCCCTGTTCTGAAACACAACCGAGTAAGTGAAGTTTTTAAAGGGTCTAAGGTACATGATTTCGAGTATTACGGTGAAAGAAATTATGTTTTGACATGGAAATTTGATTTATGCCATTAGAAATGTGTCATTTACTTTTGACTTTAACAAATTATTAGAAAACATGCTCAGATTTGTGACAGATTCTTGAATATTTTGCCATGCTCAGCCGATTTCACTAGTACGAACAGCCAATAATCCAAGGAGATTTGACAAGCCTTGACAATTAATGACAGGATATGGAAACATTACAAACACCAAGCAACATGGTTTGTGAGTAAAATGTGTTCAGTTTGATGCCCGAAAAAAAATAATCAAGCTGTGCTCAGCCTCTAGAATGACCTTTCGAGCTTGGTTTTACAGAACAGATCCCCAAAATATTGGAGAACAATTCCGAACACTTTCAGGCTTTTTGAGAAACACTTTTCGAAAGCGAACGAGCCAAAAAAGCCCCGAAATATATTTCAGACCGAAAAGTTTCAGGACTATTTTTGAGAAACGAACACCAGTTTATTCCTTCGCGGCTCCGCTTTTAGGCTTGGCTTAATCTATATATTATATTCCCCAAACCCCCTCCCCCCCCTGGACACACCCACAGGAAAAGCCTGTCCTTCTGAATGGCCCAAACCTCTGGTGGGGAATTTTCTTTTCAAGTGGATTTGTCCCTAGTGGGTAAGGGAGTATTCACAAAAAAATTTTTTGGGGGGGGGGGGGCTAATGTAATAAAACAATTGGCAGCAGAATGCTTCTTGTCTAATGGAAAAGTTTTCAAGAACCTCCGTCCATACACCTCTGTAATTTAAGGTATACCCCCCTTCTCTATGGTTTCTCTATTGCACATCGCATTCCTTGTACTGCATCTGCTGTGCTTGTCTTTCTGCATGTGGAGCATACAGAGTATTTGCAAGGATGTTCAATTCCTCCACCTCATACCCACAGTCCTTCTGGTGCAGCATTTTCAGATGCAAAATCCCTCATTTTCAGACAATAAATCCCATCCAACTAAAAGCTGAATCCACAACAACCGTGACTCTGTTAGAAAAGCACGCAAGGCCTACCTTATTGATAAAGCCATGACACTTGAACCTCGTGGTATAAATAGACGCGATGAACTTAATTAGTTATTTTCAATTTTCCGAGCTTATCATTTTCCGTTAATATACTGCATTTCAAAACCCGTATAATGTATGTAATGGTCATCTTGTAGTTGTATTCACTTTTCTTTCTTAGCCCGCAAAGAAGGTTTGTCTTGCAAACCGAAATATCGGGCAAATATATCACTTTATTTCAATTCTGTCTCAATTTTGATTTCTCAGTCTTTTCGCCGTAAGGATCAGTTTACTGTTGTTTACTTTGAACTCACGCACCCCACCCCAAAAATATGCCCTCCCAAACATATCCCACCAAAAAGCGTATTTAATTTGGACAACTGTAATTAATAAGCCCAGGGCTTATTTTCGAAATTTTACGAGAGATAAAACACCAGAAGAGTGATTCATTAGGATGTCCGAACATCGAGAAGTGGATTGAAAAAATTAAACGTGGCGCTTTCTCTTTATGAATTATTAATGCATTGAAAATACCTCAGAAGAATGCTAATGTGATCATGGTTCAGACAAACCTTAATCTTAAGTCATATATGAACCTGAATCTTTGGTAATTGATCTAATAACGTAAGCTTACTATCAGAAATTAAGTTTCGCCGGTTATAAGTTAATTTTAGCAAATCTGCAAATGTCAAGATTCGTTCAGGTATGCGTAACTTTTATACCATAAGGAGGTCTGGCAGACAAATTAAAAGAACAAAGTTTTTTCGGAAGCTTACTTGGTGGAGTCCTCGCTAAACCATTGTCAAGCGACTTCGCACACAAGAACAAAGCAACAAAAATAACCAAGCAGTAGTTTGGTCCTAACGAGGCCGCCATGTTGAATTGAACCGATCTCGATCACAAGACTGGCACGCGCGCGGACCGCGCTCTCGGGGACGGAAGTATTTCTTGACGTCATCTGATCATGCCCAGGACATGCAGGACGACGTTTGAACGAGACAAGTCATTTGCTGTTTTTTGGTATCCACTGAACGCTGAACTTGCATTTCAAGTCCACCATAAAAGAGCAGCAGACTTGCAAACAATTTGAGAAAAAAAGAGATGACTGCATTCCTGCGGTCACATTCCTGTAGTTATTTTCGTGTGCTTTTCAAACGCATTTCAAACGCACTCAGGTTTCACTCACCTATAAAAATAAAACCCAAGGAAGACCAACTTAGGGAAGGTATGTTTTTTCTTGGGGGGGGGGGGGGGAGGGCTGGGGAATTTTGGGATTTTTTTCCCAAAAAAGTGTTGGCCCTCCCTTGCGTTTTAATGAAAACGCTCCTGACCCCCCACCTTTAGGTGACTGACAAAAGTGCGACCCTCCCCTCACTACTACACGGTATATTCCATGCTGTAGAAAACTCAGAACGTTTCGCTTGTGAACGCAAAGTGTTTGAATATGAATATGTCTCGATATTGAATGTGTGCACGCTGAAACAAAGAAAATGCGAACAATCAGTGTGGGATATTTACGTTTTATATACATAGTTTGAATATGGAAGTATTTGAGTATTATAAAGGTTTTGAACATAAAATATCTAAGGGAAAATACACGCGCTTCTTTCTCCGACTAGCCGGCATTGCTGTTGGTTATTTTAACAGAAAGGTTTATTTGTTTAGCATGCGAAATCTGCCTCTCAAATACAAATATTTCCTACATTTCCGACAGGGTAGAGCGCATTGTTGCATTGGATCTACTAGCACCTCTTCAGAACTAAACGACTCAGGAGATCAGGCAGCGGATAGCCAACAGCAAAAAGCTGAAGAAACGATACCTGAGTCAAGTGCTTCTCGATACGGACGCAAAAGGACACGAGTCCTCCGAGAAAAACTATGTGCCATGGCATAATATACATGTACAAATGCAACCTAGTACCTATAACAAAACACCAAATTAAATCAAAGAAGGTGAAAAGAAAAACTTAATCTGTAAGAAAAATGGAAAGCAACATCACAAAATTCTCATTTAAAAATTCCGGAAAAGATGTGTGACCCTCCCTTGAATAGCTCACATGAGGTATGGCCCTCCCCTTTTGGTGCTCACTTTCACTGATGACCCTCCCCTCTGAGGCCCTAGCTCTCCCCCTCCAAGAAAAAACGTACCTTCCCTTAGCCTCCAAAGCTGACATTCGGTTGTGTTCGTCACATATTCCTAAGGTATACTAGGTGTTTACGCCCGGGAGGCTAAAGGCACTAAAAAAAAAACCCTTGAAAAACCTTTTGTTCAGTTCCCATTCCTCAAAAACACACCTTAAAGTAAGAATGAAATTGAAAGAATAAACAGAAATAGAACATTCTTCTTAAAGTCTCAAATTTTCTGAAACGCTCTTCTGACATTTTTAAGTCGATTTCTAATGGTTCCCGGAAATGTGGGGAAAAAAAAAACCTTGAGACTGGTTTACTGTACTCAATTTGCGAACCAGTTTCTTTGCAAATTTTGCACTTAAATGCGACTTTTTCCGACTTTTTAAATGTATTTTTCCGTCTATCACCGGAAAATTTGCGACGATTCTCGTTTATAGATTTCAGACGATTTCAGGCTATTGCCGTCTGATGGAAAGTATCCACACTTCATACGCTGTCTCGTCATACGGGTGACTTGTCCAAAAATTTTTTTCTTGCTAGCTCGCTTAATGCATCAGCCTATATTTGTCACATTTGCTAATAATTTCAAGTACTAGACGAATTATTCCTTATCGATTCCTTAGGAAATTAAATGAATAAAATAACAGATCTTAACATTGACGTGGCCTAACAAAGGGTTCATTTATGTTAACGTTTGGAGTTAATGAAGATCCGCGAGGCTGAATTGAATAATCGCCGTTAACTTTATTGTCCGTCATAGTAAGTTTGTTTAGCATTCTCAATTTCTAACTTCAAATTTTGTTAATTTCCCATTTTTCAGTTATCAATTTTCATTTTCCCATTCCCCATTGCAAGGCTAGGCACCCCTTCCCTGGAAGAGAATAGACGGGTTTATTTTTTTTCTCTCACCTCAAGGAATGGCCTTGGTGTCAGGGTATGTAATTAGATGGAACACAGTTCTCGTTGTCGAACCGATAGTTCATGGATTCTTTAAGGCCCAGTTCAGACGCCATACCTCACATGTGCCGTACCAAATATATTTTCGCTCCGAGGTCGCCGATTAAGCGGCAAGCTTTGCCGTACCCTGAGATTTTACCTTGCCTAATTGAATTCTGTCGAAAAACTGATTTGGACACAGTACGACCGCCAAATAACTAAGTATTACTTGGTACGGCACATGAGAGGTGCGGCGTCTGAACTGGGCCTAACTACATGCAGTAAAACGTTCTCTGTCACACGGGTCATGAACTCAAAAATTTCCAGTCATGAATATCGAAAACGCATCGTTCTCCGAGATGGATATGTGGCCATGGATTGAAAATGAGAGAGTCCGCAAACTGGCGCGGTTTGGGCGAGTTTTCCGGTGGCAGTTGTTGCTCACAAGAAGGACTGAATCTGGTTACACTTTCTACACATACCAATTCTCTGGTACGCGTGTGTTTATATATTCTCATATGACGTCACTGATATCGCTTATGAGCGTTCCTCACGTTGATTAGTAGGGGATTAGTAGGGCTGTAGACTGAGAGTAGTCCCTTATTTTGGCGATGGCGCCGTTGAAGGGCTGGCGAAATACACAAACGCGCGCGCGCGAAATTTTGAGGGGACGCGTCTCCTCGAAATTTCCCGCGCGTGTGTGTGTATTTTGCCCGCCCCTCAATCGGCCACCGCCAAAATTAGAGACTACTCGCAGTCTAGTAGGGCTGTTCGCAGTTTTATCTATATAGAGAGATCCAGGCAGCGATGATTTCAAATTCAATCTTCACTGGGCGATTGTCTTTGAGCCTGCCGTAGCTCATGTATTTAGGATTGTGAAAAGAGGATTAATGCGAAAAAGGGATGATATGTGCTCACGAACTACAGTATTTGGAGGGAATTAGAAACGGAAAAACTGGTCCTGTTCTCGGAATGTTCCGCGACACCCTTTAGCGTTCCAGGGTTCCAATCTTTCCACTTGAACAGAAATTCGTGTAATTATCGGCTGACGTCGGCCACAATCGGAGTTACCGAAGAGTTGCGAAGAATAATTGCAAGGCGGAAAACTTCTGTTGTTGTGATATTCCGGCCACATATTGATGAAAGTCAGTTTTCAAATGATTTTTTCGTCTCAAGTTCAGTGAAAAGTGAATCTTTACCGCACATAAGATAATGGGTTCAATTGTTTGTACGGCTGCATCGGTGAGTGAAACTTTCTCCAAGGATCTATCGCTAATTCTAGATTGCTTTCATCTGCCTGCAGATTCGTTCATGATATCGATCAAGTTAAAAGCCTGTGTTAGACTTATGAGGACTAGCTTTGTAATTGAAGAAGTTTGAGAGTTCTTGGTTCTGAACATTAGGCCTTACATTCGTACAAACCAGCTGACTTTTATGAACTGTCTTTGAACATGACAATATAAAAGCTTAAGTTCTTATATGTATGTTGAAAACCTTGAAATGGAGTCGATCCCAGGTTGCATATGATCCAAGCCTCATAGGGATAGTTTGTTAAGCATATACAAAACCTAGTTCTTTTAATGTAAATTTCTCTTTTTTATAGAAACCCTGTATTCTTACTGCACTCTTCCTTCGCCCCATTAGCGTTTATACTGTTGGTTGACTTATCAAAATTATGTGGATAAAAATGGCTGTGATGGTTTTGCATTTTTAGTGCTGTGTGATGATTCTGCATTTTAAAATATGCAGATCAACCCCTGACAAATACTCAAAAAAGTGTGTTAAAAAAATTGATATTGTCCCCAGAAGCTTTCTTAATGATTGATCATAAGTTATTTTTATCCCGATTTGTCATCTAGTTTGCCTGTTGCTGCTGCCCAGCGGCTGCAAGCTGCTGCTGCGCATGCTGTCCGTCATGTCGCAGTTCCACTTCCACTCGGATTATGTATACAGTGTTTTTACTGCTGGGTACAATATTGTCTTGTGTCATGTTATCTTCAGGGATACAAGAAGCCATGATAGAAAAGGTAAGAGATATTTATTAACAAAGCTCCTCACTGGTGACAAGTACCACACAGTTATAAAATGTGCAAATACACTGTGCCCGTGTTGCTTCATATATGTACATAGATGGCCCTGGACAACACTTAAATGTTAAACTTCAGTACAAATGTGTAACTTGCTTGCAACTGGCACAATGGCCCAAGGTGCTGTGCAGGTGCAATGGCTCTACTAAGGTGCTGCTAGAAGTTTAAATCAACAAGAAAGCCCATTGGGCATTTTAACTGGCCATTCTGACCCTCCCCACCCCTAGGTTTTACAAATGTTAGCGCGATCCTCTTTTTTTACGAACCGGCGTGACAAAAAGTGTGATTGTGTGACACAATATTTTGACTATAGCTATACTGGATGACGTAATGTTTAAACTCTGATGACTCAGCTTATCTTTCTTATCGCTTTATTTGTGCTGAAAAACGCAAATTCACTCAAACGTTGAATGTCGATATGAATTCGTCCACAACTGAGAATGCTCACACAGGGACGACGAAGTATTTACTGTTGTGCCTAGACCTTAAAATAGAAACAATAAACATAGCAGTAGAATCAAAACATAACGCTTGATAAACACGAGCTCGAGCAGATCGTCAGAGTATGGGGCACATCAAGGCATATCTCATGACGTGATGTTTAAATCCGGTTTGCTAACCCAGTAATCCCCTTGCAAAAGTATACAAGCGAGCGGGGACGAAAGACGCCCACGTCTTTGAAAGCTAACGCGCCTGTCGAGCCGCAATCGATTTCGTGCTCACTCGCCTGTTTTTCTTTTCCTTCACTATCTCTGAACGGAAAGTGAGACTGCTCGTAGCCTTTAGCGAACACCACACGCAAACCACACAAATCCGTCGATAATATTCAGATATTTTCGTTCTTTCAATGCAAAAAGACTCGTAAAACCTGCCTTATTAATTAATGTCCTTATTAATGACGATTCCTTCATATCAACTTCTCGCCTCAAATAAACACTCATCTCTCTCCGTTCACAAGAACTATCATGTACTGATTGTGCAATTCCTTCTCTTCCTAGCCCACGCCGGCAAAACGCAACTGTCCTTTTTGTCCACTGCGAAATACAAGTTAGCCAATCAGAAACCTTACAATCCACTTTGCAAACCCCCCCCCCCCCATAAAACGCCAAGGGAAACCGCCTCTCACGCAGCACAATATTACGCCGCTCCTATACAAAACGCAACTTTCAAAGCAAATCACATTCACAGAAGCATGATATGCTCCTGACCTTCACAAATCCTTCTGACTCCCACATTTTTCCACCCCTCAAAATGTCAATCCCAATAAAAAAAAACTCCTGCGCTAAAAAATTTTTCACCATAACCACTAACTAGATCAGACAACACAGCCAATTTCGCATTCAATCCTATTAGCTCCTTTACTCAATTGCGCATGCGTTGTACAAGACAAATACAAAAAACCCCAAACTTAAACAAGCCTTCGCTGTTCATATCTTAAATACTGTAAATTAAAAGACAAAAACATAGGGAGGTAACATTCAGAAGACTAATATGCACATGCGTCTTATATAAGACAGTACCGTTCTTGAGTACCCGTACCACAAGCTTTACAGCACTTTCTTCGTATGTTAAGCCAACTTGCTTTCAGGAAAAACCGTGCCCATTTTATAAACCGGCGGTCGCCATCATGGCGACGGCCAGTTAATGATACTAGTCCACCACTACCACAACCACCACCACCACAACTACTACTACAACACTACTACCACCACCATCACCACCACAGACACCACAACTATGACGAATACGACGACTATGATGACTACGATGATGACGACTATGACGACGACGACTACTACTACTACTAGTACTACTACTACTACTGCTAACTACTACTAACTGCTACTGCTACATTGTACTACTACGACTACCTCTACTGTTACTGCTGCTGCTACTGCTGCTACTACTACTAATACTACTACTACTACTACTACTACTACTACTACTACTACTGCATAACTGCTACTACTACTGCTACTGCTACTACTACGACTACTGCTGCTGTTACTGCTGCTGCTACTGCTAGTCTGCTACTGCTACTACTACTGCTACTCACAGCTACTGCTGCTACTACTACTACTACTACTGCTACTACTAAGTGACCAAAAGTGACCAATAGCAAGCAGGCTATCACATGCTCATCAATCAACTGTTAAAGTTTGTTCAGTAGGGTAGGGTAGCAAGTTTTCAAATAATTATTGTTTTGGTATCGATCATGTCATTCCAGGTGATACTTGAGCCAACAATGCATATATTTTGGGCTGTTTAGATTATTTTGATTTGCAGGTCAATGTGTACTGAGGAATGAGACATAAGACCTTAAGTTTATTTTTGCACGATTGGGTTTAAAGCTTGAAGCTTGTGGGGTGGTGCCTTAAACTAGTACATGTACATTAAAATTAAATCTGCTTCGAGGCTTGTTTGAGAAATCAATAAATTTATTTTGCTTCTAATGAGAGTCAGTGATATCCTCCGTCAAAGACAAATTAAATCAGCTGCTAGTATAGTTCTGCTTCATCTCTAAGGCCTGAATGCTGAGGAAGTTAAATTCTCATGGCTTTCAAATGGTGTATAATTGCTTAAAAATCTATCAAGCTATACTAAAGAAAACATTTTTTAACACGAATGGTTAGTACCATCAGAGGTTATCATGATATCTTGGTGATGTGGCAAATATACTCACCCACTCCTCGGTAGTTTCCATCAAGTGAGCCAATCAAATTAATTTAAAACGTAGAATTTAAAACTTTAAATTTTTAAATTTAAAATTAATTTAATTTAAATTATCTGTTGTAGGTTAAAATGAATTTCAGGATTTGAAACTAGTTTGATTTGTATTTCCTTTGTTTTATAGTCATTATCATCAAACTGAAACAAAGGAAAATACAAATCAAACTAGTTTGAAATCATTTTGGGCTGAAATCCAGTTCAACCTACAACATATCCACCAATCAGCAGCTGAGGAGGGTCAGATCCTGGCCCTGGGGTCTGCATGAAAGGGAGAATCAAGGGCTTGTATTCCAGAGGTTTTTCTTGCTGCTCACAGCTCATAATTGCCACTTCGCAGCTCACATTTTCCTTTGAGAAAAAGAGCAAAAAACCTCTGGGACTGGGGCACATGGACTAAGGCCACCCACACAAAATCTTGACTTTATTTTTATGGATCTTGAAGTTTCTCAACACATCACACAGTTTGGAAGAACTGATCAAGTAGGCTATCCATTTCATTGCAAGTTTGATGCTCCACTTCATACTGGCTAACTCAACTAAAATTAATAAAATATATCTCAAAATTTTGTCTAGTGAGTTGCCTCAGTTTGTGTGGTCCCAATGTAGTCCACATTATTATTAGTGTAGCAATTAATTATTACACAATATCTATTCAGCAAGGTTAAAGTTAGAATGATCTTGTTATCACAAGGTGCCATTCTTTGATGAAGCATGTAAGGGAGCCATGTTAGGGAAAAATTGCGAGTTGTTGGCAGGATACCTGGCAGTGTACAGAATTTGCTTTGGAATGGCAATGTTCTTCTTTCTCTTCTTGGTTTTGAACATTGGTGTCAGCTCAAGCAAGGATTGCAGAGGTGGACTAAACAATGGGTGAGCTTGCTTTGTGGCATTTTGATGTGTGTTGGACAACATACCTCCTTGGTTGCTTTAATTAGCAACAAATAAATAATTTAAGAGTGCATTTGATATTAGTCCAATTTCAAGTTGACTATAAAGACCACTGAAGGAAAATACTAAGAACTCAACTTAACAGGGTAATGCTGAATCCAAAGTAATATATGCAGTCCAACAGAAAATAATAAATTAAAGCAATACACAGGTTTGTGAAATAGTTCATCTTCTCACTGGTCAGTATTTGTGAACATTTTACAGCTGTACGTAGTTGAGATTGGAACTATCCCTTTACAAATGCATATTTTATCTTTTTATCCAGCAGTCTTGGTGAATTTGAAACTGGACCAGCTACCAATATTCTATTAATTCAGACAAGGTTTTGCAACACCAGTACTGGGACACAACAAAACAACATCTGAGGAATGAAAACAAAATTGCCCTAATTTTGATGAGTCAACTCTACCTAGACTTGGGTTAAATGCTTCCGGTTGGTTGAACTGCTCATGCCTGACTGTGCAACCTATTTTAACCAATTGGGGCACACAAAAAAAATCTGGGTAACACTGCATCGTCAGTATGATATCACTTGTATTCACTCCTCAGTTGTCATTTGACAGGGACTCTGTGGCACGGTACCATGAAATGTCATCTGTTTTGTCAGCCTAGCAATATTCCAAATTAAGTTTTGGGGGAATTTCACTGGCTTATCTAGTAGGCTGGGAGATTTGGTCTTTATCTGGGAGATTCCCAGTGGCAATTCATTGCAGTTCTATTTACATTATTGTTTTGAAAGAGTCACAATCATAATTTACAACTTTAAAGTGGATGCATACAGGAAAATACATCATTGACAAGTAGTTATTTCAAAAGGGACACTTTTTTCCTGCCAGCTGGTGAAGGCAGTTTAATGTTCATAACCAACACATGTAGGTATTAAGAATACTTATTGGATGATTATTTTGTACCTTAAAAGGTTTTGGGGCCTGAAGTTTCTTCTTCTGGTAGCATTGTGGGTAGCTGCTTTTTTCATTCCTCGAGGACCATTTGGACAAGGTTGGTTTGCTTCCTTCACACAAGATATTGCTTGACAGTCTGACATGCCAAGCTCCTCTCTAATGTTATTTATTAATAAATGGTAAACACTTACCAGGGTTTATGGCAAAAGATGCACAAATTATATTATATGGTTGGCTTGGCTCAACCATCATGATTTGCAAATACTGTATGTACATTCCCTCTACAATTTTTTGTTGTTGTTTTTTTTTTTTGCTTTGTTATTTCAGACTGTGTTATACAGGACCTGGAGTAAGAAGGAGGGGGAGGTGCAGAATACAAATATTTTGCAAGAGAAAAAACCAAGTCCTTCAAGCTGCTCTCTTTAAGATCTATCCCCACTGGATTTAATACTGAACTAAATCTGTGTGTTGTCTGATTTTATTTTATAGCATGGATGTACATTGGTTTCATCGGTGCTTTTGTGTTCATTTTGATCCAGCTGATTTTGATGATTGACTTTGCACACAGTTGGAACGAGATTTGGTAAAAATATCCTAGACTTTGTTGCTTTGCATTGTGCATTGTATACATATTGACAAGGTTCAAAGCTACTGAAGGCTTTCTTTTAATGGGATTATTTATCTTCAATGCAAGCAGATTAAACTAAGAAACTAAAATTCATATTACATCTGTAAGACAGTTTTTCTCAATTTTCCACTTATTTGAACAAAGAATATATTTAGTAATTAATGTTAACACTATCTATAGGGAAGTTCCGCTGTATATACTGAGTGATTTCTGTAACTCGTTGTCTATCTACGTTTATATATTTAAACAAATGATTATTCCATCAGAAAATATATAGTTAATTAAATTTTTTCAAATAATAATTACATGCACATGATGTATACACGTACTAGCTACATGTAGGTTCTGCCCATCGACTTGCTGTGTTTTTTTGTACACTGTAGGACATCAAATGCTGAGGAGGGTAACAAGTGCTGGTATTCTGGTAAGGGTTATTAAACAATACAAGATAAAATATTAGGCTCCCTTTTTACTGGTGAGATGAACAATACTATTGTTAACTAAAGTTAAATAGAACTGAAAATATTATTAAAACGACTCCGACTACTAGATTAATAACGTTTAATGGCTAAAGAGATGAAGAAAAGGGTTCTATTATAGACTGATTATTTTTCCCTCATTAATTTATTGTCTACAGCTCTAGAAAATGTATCTGTTCAGTGAAGTAAAATTAATCACATTCACAAAAACTTGCACAGGGTTAATTGACACAGTCGTGGAAAGGTCATGGAAAGTCATGGAATTTGAAATTTGCATTCTGGCCCTAGAAAATTCATGGAAAAATTTGTTTTGATCATGGAAAATTATAGTCATGGAATTGTTTTTAGCTGATGGTTGAAAAATAAAAATAAAAAGGAAACTTTGCATCAAGCATCAAAACCTTGGGGCATTTCACTTATTGTTTTCACCAGTCTGGCACTTAATGTCAATTTTGAGGTCATGGAATTGGACTAAAAGTCATGGAAAAGACATGGAATTTTCTTTCCCAGTTTCTGTGTGAACCCTGTTGCATATTAGGATGAAATACAGCTGCAATCAAAATCATTTGTTCATTGATGTTTCACAATAATAGCACCAGTTGATAGGGTTATTCTTTTGTAAACGTTTGCATGTACATGCATGCGATCATTCTAATAGGAGCCCCATATAGTTAGGTCTTGTTAATGCCTGTACCTTTCCACTCGCAAGATGTTCTCTAACTTGTTTTCACTAGACTAGTATAGTGTGTATAGATTAAATGTGTTGTTCCGGAAAATATCCATACTCCCTGTGTGGAGGGTTTTTTGGTTTGAACTCCCCCTCCCGCACCCATCTGGAAATTCCAGTTTAGGCTCATACTTTACTTTTAAAATTTTGGGCTTTAAGAGCCACCCCCTCCCCCCCTCCTCGGAATTTCCAATGACCCTCTGTGGTGGGGTATGGATATTTTCTGGAACCACACAATTTTTTTTTAGTAGTAGTATTTTAGTAGTTTTTAGTTAGCTAGTACGTGTATCCTCAGATCAAGTGTTGAAACCGACACTATTGACATCAGTACTTTGTATTCAACTTTCTTTTCCTTTTCTAGGGCTGTTTTCCTTTATGGTGTTGTTTTATGCTTTGGCATTGACAGGATTCATTTTGTCATATGTCTTTTTTACAGAGGTTAGTTTTAATGAATAATTATTTTTGAAAACTTCTATTAATGACTCTTTTCTTCTCAGCCTAGCTTTTAACTTTGCTTGGGTATGCATGCACACTCAAACTCTGGAAACAACTTAGTTATAATCCAAAGGCCTTGGAAGTTTCGATAATAAATAAATAAATGAAGATATTTTAACAGGGAGCCCACATCACAAAGGTGGTTTTCAGTGGGGCCCTGCATGAAATAAATTACCAAAAATTAATGTACAAAAATTAATGTCTAAAAGAGTGAAATCTAAAAATTAGACAGCTGTTAAAAAGTTAAAAATTTAAGAAATGAACATAAAGAGTTAAAAAATTAAGAAATACTCCTAAAATAAATATGCCTTTTAAAAACTTGTTAAAATGTCAGAAATGCTTTAAATTAACTTTATCAGATAAAATGTTCCAGTCATTTGCGGCTTGATAGATAAAGCGGTTTTGGCCCCAGGAGCATGCAACGTGATTGGGACCTACAAAAGTTAATGTTATTTCTACTTCGAGTGTTGTAATATTGTACACCTGGAGCTGTTATGGTGAACAGCTGCAGTTGTGGTTAGTACGGGAGACTTTCAGCTAAGTTTTCATCAATTGGAAAATTGGAAGATACTTATATTTTGGTGGCCATGGTTCAAATGCATTGCACTGTTAGTACAACATGTAAATGAAATTCCTAGGGAAAGAAACCTCTCTCTGCCTGAAGGTGCACATATTAATTTTATGAATGGCAACAGGTGAACAGTTGAGGCAACCTAAGAAATAATGGATAGGAGAGGATAGTGAAATTCCCTATTTTCTTCAGCATGAAGATGGTTTAGCTTACACTGTATATATGTAAAAAATAAATTAATGCCTTTAAGCCCATAAAGTGTCACAATCTGTCCCAATTTAAATACTCATGACCGGGCTATCTTTTATCCTTTTTCTCATTGTAAAACTTTGTGTTCATAATCAGAAGCTTTCTTCTAAAATTCTAGAGTCCATCGACTAATCAGGACAATGACCAAGACTTGTAACATACATCTACTGACAATTCACAATTCCCTTGACTCTGATGAGGACAAGAAGCTAGTCCAGTCAGGTTGTCGAAATCTCAGTCAATGTCACCACAATAATATTACTTCACTGACTTGTATTATATTCTAGAATGACTTTGAAGTGTATAGTAATCATTTTGAAGTGTCACTAAAAATTGTAGATATACAGCAGCAGAGTGTAATTTTATGAACACCGACTCAAAAAAATCAGAATGATGCAGTGTGTTTTTGTTGGTCATTTGACTGTGTGTTTTGTTTTTTTGTTTTTCCAGTCAAGTGGCTGCCACGTCAACAAGTTTCTCATCAGCTTCAACTTGATCATGTGCTTTGTCATATCCATTATTTCAATTCTTCCTAAAATCCAAGAAGGTGATCATTTGACATTATTAACTTAACACTATTGGATATCATTTCTTTGTTTGGTTTATTATTTTGTTCTATAGTATGTGTATCGGTGAGGTACTATAATTTTCAAGCTATTTAGTCTGGGGTAGGGCACAGAAGTCAGAGAGTTTTGGTCTAGAGTAGGGTAGATCATTTCTGGGGAGACTGATAAGTGTCATGAAGAATTTAGAATTGGAAATGACTCTTATTGGACCGGGATATCCGGTGGGGATTTTTTAGCTGGACATCACTGGTGTCAACAGGATCTAGCAGGTAGGTTACTCACCCCACACTTTTGGTTTTCACTCAACCAAACAAACCCTTCATTTCTTTTTTACCTTATATGAACTTGTGTCTTGAGTGATCCATAATTTTTTAGCCTGGGGTGTTGGGGTGGAGGGTGATGGCCGGGTCCAATGCCCCTATAGCTAGGTCTTTTCTTGTGGTGTCTAGTTTAAAATGGGGTTGAAAACTGCAGCTTAGAATAGATGGTCTGGTAGAGGGTAAGGATTTCAGAGTCCCACCCCCACCAAAATACACAGAGTACCCCCACCCTCCCCCCATCCCAGGAAGTTATTATTGACATTGATTGAAAAAGTCTAAAAAAATGTCAGAAGTGAATACAACAAGATACAAGATGTCAGTTTTCATTCACGTCTGGGAAGGTGCATTATCTTTTTTACCACCATAAAAACTGGCATATAAACTTTTTCCCTGAAATTTTCATGAATTTTCTGTGTTGTGTTAAAGTACACATTCAATTTTATTGTCAGTGCTAAATGTTTTTGTTTTTTGACATTTTTTTTAAAGTAGACTATAAATTAAATTGCCTAATTTGCACTTAAATAGAAAGTACAATGTAATTTCATCTTTAATTTTTATAAGCTGCGATTTCGTTCAATCTGGCATTTGTTGAAACATTGGATTCCTTTGTTAAAAGCTACCTGATGTATTTACCTTTTTTTTTTTTGCTCCTTAGTGCAACCCAAGTCTGGTCTCCTGCAGGCATCCATCATCTCATTGTTTGCAAGCTACCTGACCCTGTCTGGTCTGGCCAATCAACCACAGGATGCAGGTATTAATCCAACAACTGGCCATGCAGTACCACTCAAAAGTACATGTATTTATTTATTTAGTGCATTTTCTGCAATACTGCCGCAGTGGAATCGCAGTTTATATCTCTGGTTGACCTCGGTAAAATCTCATCTGACTTCTTTGACTTCTTTTTTGTGGTAAAGAATAGGACGTGGCGGTGTTTGAAAAGCCTTTTGTTTCCTTTGTTTTGAAGATTAATCAACTTCAGTAGGTGAGAATTTTGCCACACACCCATGAAAATTGTGATGTGATGAATCCAATATCCCCCTCCCCTACCACCACCATCACCACCTCCTCCTAAATACATTTACTAGGTACATATGTACTGACAGTACTTGGCCTGATGTAAAGTGCTCTTTCCAATAAATGCCCTGTATCTGATAAACACCCTATTAACATCACAAGTAAAACCCTCAGCTCTTCCCAAACAGCTTTCCAAGTTAGATGGGGAAAACTCTCCCAAAGTTTTCCAATTTTTAAATGACAATAATCAGACACTGAGTTATTGATGTCAAGAAGTATATATATATAAATTGTTACTGTTTGTTTTCCAGGATTAAATATACTGTAGTGTATACACTGTAGCTGCTTTCAAGCTGTTTTGGTTTAAATGTGAAACTGCTCTCTCTTTTAAATAAACACCCTATTGAAACAGCAGTCACTGCAATAATTTTGTAACCTTCTCAGCCTTTGATTGGATCATTTATAATAGTAAAAAAAATGATTTAATTTAGTTTTATGCTTTAATACTGAGAGCAGATTTGATATGTACCTACCAGCCAGTGAATCTTTGATCAAAATTAATGTCATCCACTACAGTGTAACTGCATGCACATTATGAAGTTGAACATAAATTATTTTGAAGTTTCAAGACTCTCTAAATTAAACTTTCTCATCTCTACAGGATGCAGTTCATCACTAGGGACAATTGAAGGCTCAGAGAAACTTTCTTTGGCTGTTGGACTTATCATAATGTTTATTCTTGTCATTTATTCCAGGTTTGTCGTCACCTTTTACACCATTGAAATGTAAAATCACCTAGACCCTGATTGTTAATGATTATAGAAATTCAGACACTCAAGTAAAGTTTGAATTGTATCTCATTGTATCATATCATGTCATGTCATGTGAATACAATGCTGTGCTGTGTTGTGTTGTGTAAAACTATTGTATTTTACACCCTTATCGTGCATGCCTTAAAAGTCTCTTTTTGGTTGAGACATTTTTCTTTCAAGATCAATACTCAGTGCCCTTAATACAGTGCTTATGAAATCTTTGAATGAACACCTAAAAGGCACCTATTTATTTTGCTTTGTGGGTGTGAGTCCACTCTTTTTTTTTTTGTTTCAAAGAAGTACATTGTACTGAACAAATTATGACAAAACAGACAAATACCAGTTAGTTACACATTAAACAGTATTAATTATCATCACAATTACATGTACCTTACTATAAAGAGCAAATTTTTATGGTCATGACAGTGGTTGTTAATAATAATATAGTGGTCACAATAATTATGTCTCTAGCTCCCCCACTCAATATTCTGTTAGATGATCAAGTAGTTTTCTTTTCATTTTTTATTTGTTTGTTTGTTTACTTAATTTTCCTTTTTTTTTTAGTTTAAGAACTGTTGGGAATGTTGACAAGCTGGCTCCAACAGGAGGAACTACTAGTACTGCCAAAGGTAGATATTGTAAACATTGATCAGTTAATTTTTAATTATTCATCGGCCAACATAGTCACAGGCTTAGTAGGAGAAAGTCAATCAATAAAGAGACAAAAAGAGCCAACGTCGGCTGGATGCGTTTGACATCGCTGATCCAAGGAGTATCCAGGATGTACATAAATTATATAGTATGTACATGTAGCAAAAATTTGCTCTGAGTTCATTGTACACTGAGCGGAACCCTGCCGTGCAAGCACCCTATTGACCCTTTAAGCCCTAAGCCCTGATATAAATGAAATTTCGTGTTACATGATCATATTGTTTGAACATTCAAGTGACAAGAATAAAGGAAGTGATCACTGAAGATGAGATGTCTTGTTATTTACTAGACAAATTCTCCTTACTACAGTTACTGTAGTTCCGTAACAAGTGTATGCAGATCAGTAATGAGAATATGCATTTAGGGTTAAAAAGGAAAAGTCACACACAAGCTCCAGGAGGTTGACAATGGCCAGATCTTAACCAAGTTTCAGTCGTGTGAAGCAACTGAAAGTATTGCTACTCCATCCTGTTTTTCTTACCTGAAATATAATGTGACCAATAGCCACTTTTTGGAGTCTCAGACTCTTATTTTTGTACAAATTTACTCCATTCTTTCTGAACTACATGTATTTATTTATTGATTTATTCAATATTTTTTTTTTCCGTTTATAGCTTTAATAACAAGCTAAGCAAACAAATTGACAACGAAAAAGCTGTTTCACCTTCTAAATTGTGATGCCTTTACATTTTTTCCCTATATGCTTCCTTGGTTGGGATGCTAGTCCAATCATTAGGTTTACCCCTCCCCCCAGCATTTTAAAGAGTATCATTAACAACTCACTTTACTTCAACCTTCTCATCAAAAACTTGTCTACTGTATGTCCAGGTCTGTGACCACCCACCAAACAAAGTGTTATTTATTTAGAACCTAATTTTTTCATAACAGGTGACGAGGAGAAAGGTCAGGAAGTGGTAAATGATGAAGAAGAGGGTGTGGCATACAGCTACTCTTTCTTTCATTTTATTTACTTCCTGGCATCACTCTATATCATGATGATGCTGACAAACTGGTACAGGTAAGCTCCATTGGGTGTGGTCATGTACAGGGTGTCAGAAAGAGGGGCCCATTTCTCGAAAGTCCTTGCAACATTTTGGGCCCGGAGCCATGTTTTAAAATCAAAATCTGTAGAACGTTGGCAAGTTTTTCGTCCTCATATCAGCCCGACTTGTTTTATCGACTTAGAATTTTATTGCTCAGCTTTCAAAACCAACAAAATTTGAGTCTAGATTTGTATTTGAGTTGAAATTAACTTCAAGTCATAGTTACATTTTCCAAATGGTACCTAACAGATGTGAGCTATTTTTGGTAGTAACTGGGTCAGCTGAAAAAATAATGGAATGTTTAATTATCAGGTGTGACAGGTTAAATTTATTAAAATCTCCATGGAAACTTGACCAACCCATTTTCTTTAAATCCTCAATCAATTAAAGTGGCAATTCAATTAATTAGCAATTTTATGTGGTGAACTTTCAAGGTGGTTCCATAAAGCTTTTGATTCTGGGATGAACACTAGGAGGATCACTGTTCAAGTCAATGCTGTTGAGCAGTGCATTCATGTGTCATGCTGCATACAATGTTTCAACCTTAATTTTGAGTCTGTGAATGAAATCCTAAGATGGGGCATTGTAAATGAAAGCTATTGAGTAGTACTTTCCCATGGTGGTGGTGTGTTAAATAATGGTTCTTTAATATCTCATCAATTGATCCCAATACGTGACTGTAATACATTATGCACTGATCAATTCAAAAGTTCAACACCTCCCCCCCCCCCCCCGGCAACCCCCCAGCCATTTGAACTTTTGAAGAATGGCTTGTTCAAATTCCCTCCCCTCAGGGCAAAGAAGCCGTTCAAAAACCGAAAAATCTCACAGGCGTATTACGTCATAACAAGATAAATCCAGTTCAAATTCCCCACCCTTCCAATGCAACGTTCAAATTGCCCCCTCCCCGGGGAATGATGCACAGTCAAATGCCCAGGGTATGCCCGGAAGGGGGGGGGATGTTGAAGTTTCAAATTGATCGGAGCATTATGTAGTTGGAGGTGATTATAAGCAACTTAGCGCTACGTGCCTCACTCGTTATTTATCACCTCAACACCATGCTTAAGCTTGTGAATTAATTGATATACTTGACTCACTGACTGACATTGATACCTGATAAATTTACACTAATGGCATTCTTTCTCTCTTTAGTCCCCAGGGCTCTAAGCTAGAGAAATTTCAGCAGTCAATTGGCTCACTGTGGGTCAAGATGGTTTCCTGTTGGCTCGGCTTTCTGCTCTACCTCTGGACTCTTTTGGCTCCTATTTGTTTTCCAAACAGAGATTTCAGCAACACTTTTGCCCGCTGAAAAGGAAAACAAAGTGCGTGGTGTTTTTTACACCAGGGATAGATGCCTCTTAACCTGCAGAAGTAGCCACTTAAAGCTAGTAACATTGTAAATTTTCTTGCCCACACTGTTTTTGGTAGGGGAGGGGGGGAGGGGGAGGGGGAGGGGCTCAAAGGATTTTTGTAGTTTAATGCCATGCCCTGGCCAGGTAGACTTAACATTTCCATTCAACTCTGTTCAGCAGTGTTAATTTCACAATTTTAATGCACTGTTTGGGCACCCAGTTGAATGGTATTAAATTCTGAATGACATTGAACAAAGTTTGATTGTCAACAAACATTCTTACAATAAAGTTATGTTCAACGGTGTTGGATCATGTTGGATGCGTTTGACCAAGGCCTTAGACTTGTGACTTCTCTTCTTTCATTACTTGTATTTGATTGGCCATTTCAAATGAATGCCATCGGAAAGTCACAAAAAGCTGTCAGTTACTTGTTAAAAACTAGTCAAAAGTTTTGAAAAGTGGCAACTGTTGCAGATCAGCACTGTAAACTCTAAATTCACTACAGTAGACTAAAGTTGGTCTAGGACTGCCAGTCATCAGGGCCCACTTGTTCAAAGCAGGGTAAAGCTAACCCAGGATTAACTTCAATTTTAATTCCATTTTATAACCAAACGATACGGATTCCTGCAATTCTTTTATTGCACCACATTTTGAATTTGGTTGCTATCAAACAGCCACTTGGAATTTGCTGTGAAAACTTTTTGAAATAAGAGAAACAGGGTCCTTGGTGAAATTTTAATCCTCGGTTATCGTTAACTGGCTTTCGAACAACCGCGCCCAGGGCTTTATAAGCATGTTATCAAACCCAGGTGAAAACACAAAAAATTAATTTCAAGTAATGTAGAAGTAAAAAACAGCACATAGCACATACAATGAAATATTGTTATATGAATCAGTTACTAGTTAAGATGCATGTGACCTATGAAGGCTTTGCTTAAACTTCTACAGGTGTATAAATATTTTTTGATCATAGTGCATGTTTTGGTTATATCTTAGGTGGCTTTGCATTTTGTCTGAGAACGTTTTTTATTACACGTATTGTTATTTTGGTAATGATGTACATAAAGGTGTCTATTTAAGTATTTAAAGACATTTAGACACTCACACCATAAACTGGTGTCTTGATCAGGTACATGTATCTAAATGGGTCCCAGCAATAATGAATGGCCTGGTGCAAGAGGCGCAAAATGACATTTTCACTCACAATTACATGATGTGCAGTTTTCTAGTATGTAAGTACTAGAAATAGTACTTAAAAAATGTTTTTAAAAAAAGGTCTTCAAATGAAAAATAAAAGGACAGCAGGCTAGAACATCCACACAAAAAAAGACAAAAAGACATGTTACCTAAAGATAGTTTAAACTTTGGCTTGTGTTGTGCCTACTTGGAAAACCAGAAAATGATTATTTTGACAAGGAAGTAAGTACTTTTCTGGGGAGAAGGGGGGAGGGGTCTTCATCAAGAAAGGCCATCAAGTTTCCTGTGATGCCTTGGCATGAAGCCTTTCAAAATTCAAATACAGATCAACATCTAACTAACAGATGGAGTACCATACTGTGCTCTCATGCACCTATTGAAGCAAACGCTTTAACTTTTGTAAGATAACCTGGTGTGCACTACACTCAATAACTACCTCACTTGATAATTAGCCTTTAAAAATTCAAATACAGATCAACATCTAACTAACAGAAAGTAGCATAAATACTCTGCTCTTGTGCACCTATTGAAGCAAACCCTTTAACTTTTGTAAGATAACCTTGTATGCACTATACTCAGTAACTTACCTCACTATTGTGAGATAAGTTAACAATAATATTCACTGAAGTAGCGGTGAATGGTGGTGGATATTTGCCGAGCCTGAAGCTGCAAGGTACTGTAACTGTCAACCACTGTGTAACAACACTGAAGTGGATAAATTTTTTAGTATACATACCAAACCAGTGGATAGCCGGGACCAAATAGTTCCTTTTTTCTTAGAAAACTTGCGCATCAAATCCAGAACAGTACCAGGAGGTGAATAGCAGATGCTATTCCCAGACTGAGTAACCAATCAGAGTGCACAAATAACACCATCCACTGGTTTAGGATATACTATTATTGTTTATAGCCATGTCAAGCTGAAGGCATTTGTCAGTGGCCAAGAATACGTACTGTTACTTGTAAAGTAAACTTTTGACCAATACATGTAGCATGCAGTGTAGCTGGTGTAAAAGTGAGATGTAAAATAATCATAGTTTCTAGTTGAAAGCATTATATTCTATGAGTAAGCTAGATTTTAACAACAATAGCGCACAATATAGTTACATGTACACTTTACAGTGTTGCTGAAGTGGAGATGGCACTCCATGGGTGATACACACGTACCTGTACGATAAGCAATTGTAACCAAATAAGATGACCTGCAACAACAAAACTAAGTTTTTCTGTGGCCCTTTTTTTCAGCAGGGCTTTGGTGAAACTGCCCAGAAAAACCAGACATCATTGTCAGCTAAGTAAAAGGAATTAAATTATATATCCATTGTAGGCTAATAATCGTTGAAATAAATGACTAAATAAACGCCCTTGCTTGACCATGCATAGTACTATCATTGGAGAGCAACATCTGACACAAAATAATGACAAGTATGTGGTGTAAAATTCTTTAGTGTCTGAAAGCATGTCAAACAAGGATAACCGCTTTTGGTTTATCACATCTGATGAGTGTTCCATTTCACATTCCAGAAAAATTCTGCTTTTCTTAACTGGCTCTTCTCGTTCACACTGTAATTATCCCACACACAGTAGCGAGAAAGTAAAAAAAATCCCCATGTTTTCTCAGTATAAATTTGTCAGCAGCCACTTTTTTCTCAGGAAACTGGTAATTTGATGAAACTAAACCCAAAGCACGTTTTTGTATTTAAGGGTGTGCCAGGATCTTTCTGAACACATCGTTTTGAAAAAGTCAACCCCCGTGTTTACAGGATTGAAAAAAAAAATCCCACTAGACCATAAGAGATCACCAATTTCAACAAGATCAAGCTTAATATACTTTGTTTTGCTTGGCAATCCATTTTTACATAAACGGCAAATTTTTGTTTTGCTCAGCAGTCCATTCCGAGATATACTGTAAGCAGATGTTAGTTTTCTTCTGGGATACTAGAGTGTGCATGATTGGCTCAAACCTAGAGAAAAAAATATTTTTGTAGAGCACAGGTAACAAATCAGTAATATGGTGTAATCTGCAAGCTACTTGGACACTGTTAATTTTCGCGCATGCTCCACGTCCTTGAAGAAATCTCAAGACTGCTTGCAATCTATTTCCAGCGGAAACGAGAAGTGAAAGCAACCCAGGTAACAGTTGACAGAAGTGCTGCAAAAACTGAGTCTGATCATGCTGGTTTCTAATCCTGTTGTGGTTTACTGAAAAAACTGAGTTTGCTTCACACAGGATTACTTAAGGAGGCATATGGAACAAACACAATTACACGAATTTCAAATGTTTATTGCTTTCATTATCATGGTGCAATTTAGTGCTACCTTGCCAAGCAAGTAAAATTTAGTTATTGTGTACAACTAAGAAGCTACAACTAAAAAATGAAACATAGTGACAAAAATTAAGTCACAACTAATGTTAGATTAAATAAGCAACAAAAATGATTACCAGTGTAATCAGACTAAACTAGTTATTGGAAATGGACAGTTCAGTTTGGAAGAAAAGCAAGCTGTTGAGTCAGGAAACTGAGAGTTTAAGGGACACTCCCTTTTTTAAAAAAAAATGATCAACTCCCTAACATTTATCAACAAGTGAGAAAAGGATGCCCCAGGGTGCCCACTTTTCACTCCTGACTAAAAGCCTGCTGCACTGTAACCTGTGGTTACAAGGGTGTTTCAATACTTGAGAAGAAAAACATAATTGTTACATCTAGTCATTTCTGAATTAAACTTTGTAAATTTAAACCAAGATATTTGGACATTGTTTTTAGTGAGAAAGAGAAAGAAAAATCCTAAGCAAAGAAATGAAATTTCTACCCCTGACTTGACATCTGTTTGCTTAGGAAAGATAGGAAACAAAGTAAATGCCAATGACTGTTTAGATGTACCCCACCCCTCAATCCACAATATTATACAAAAGCCAAATTGGGACAAAATTGAGATAAATGTAATTTGAAACTTCCCATTACAAATGACATGTTAGGCAGGGTTAAGTACGTCGGACATTAAGAGTGACTGACTGGAGTCAACGTCTGAGGTTAGAAGATATACCACACGTTACGTTTTCAACTCACCCCAGGATCTTACCCTGCAAGTACAGCCACTAGCTCTTACCCTGAAAATACATCACTGCAGTGGAACCTTGATTTAAGGAAACTCTACATGACAAAGTCCTCAGTATAATGAACAATATTTTCAGCCCAGTAATAGTGTAATGTATGAAAAAGAACCTCAATATAACAAACCAATTTCCTAGTCCCTTGGCACTTCATTAAATCAAGGTTCCACTGTAGTGGCTGTAAGCAATGAGTAGGGCTTGTGCACACAGGATGTTTGAAATGAGCCTTAGTTGACTTAACCTTAAAAAAAATCACGTACAGTACCATACAGTAAACTCTTGCTGTCTCAATAATAATCAAACTGAAGGTATGCCTACAACACGCCCATATATCACTTTCTGGCTAAAAGCCCAAAGTAATAGCTTTGGTCATTTTCTTGTTTTATCAAGAAATTGTTTCTGTGGAGTATTCAAGACAGCAAGAGTTTACTGGACATGTGGATCTAGGCATAGAAAGCTACAGTAATATTGCAATGCTAGAAAATGGATAGAAAGCTACTGAAGACATTATAACAAGCTATACATTTGAATGAGGTGAAGTCCTTTTTTGTATCAAACATTGTTCAAGGAAACGTGTCCCAGTTACATGTTGGCCTAATTAATTTAGCATCTACTAGTACTTTTCCCCAACAATGCTGTGATCTCCAGTGTAGATTTCGTGTTATTTTCTGACCATTTTCTTGACTGATTTCATTCTGCATTCTCTGGGTACCTAAGAATCTTTCTTGTCAGATTCTGTAGCTGCTCTTATGGCGGCCTCCGTTGCTGCGTCCTTGGCTACAAAGTAACAAAGAAATAAAACAAGAAAAATATTTAACAAAGACAAGGCATGTAGGGCTGAGTTCGATAAAAGCTCAACTGCCACTCCATTTTGTAAAAAAATAGTTGTTTGATAACACAGTCTGTGGACCAATAACAACCATAAATTATCACATTTTGTCCGCTCTGCAAACTGTCGTGTAGAAAAGGTATATGAAACACTAATAGATACCGAATTTGATTTGTTGAGCACAGTCTAGTAACCGAAAAAAGTTTTCTATTGCCTGTAGAAGCCCTGACTGTTTCTTTTTCGCCCACGCTATATTTATATCTCGTTTTGTGTTGCCCACATGATCCTTGGTTAAAATGTTTCAACATTACATTAATATGTACACAAGCCTGTGATGTTTACAACAAGAATTGCCTTAACACCTGCTCAATGTGATGCTGTTTAATTATTCAGCAAGCTTAGACTCCCCAGAACAACTCAAAAACGTAATGACTGTTGATGTTCCACAAGAAATACAAATTTCCAAATTGCAGTGGGAAAATAAAATATTTTAAAATTGTGAATTTTCAAAATCTCTCTTTGACAGTAGGGTATTTTCATACACGTAAGTTGATAGAAATCGAGACTCATTTTATTGATAAATTGAGTTTTGAATCTGGTTTGCTTTGTGTAAACACATTTGCGACATCTATAGGTAAACACAGAATGAATGGGAAGCCATTTTTGTGTTCTTTCCAAATAAACAGGTTTTCAAGCCCACCTTCTTTGGCAACTTCGTCGACTTTTTGTCCCACTTTATCCAAAGCCTTGTCAATATCCTTCTGGTGCTTCAGCACAAAAGGTTTGATAATTCTGTGGTAGAGCGTGTTAGCTCCATTCCAAGATACGGGCGCCATGCACCAGCAAAGAAAAATCAACTATAAAGAAACAGTAAAAACGCAGTTAACAACGTGATATAACTTTGCATCAAAAGTCGCCTCTTTCGTAATATGGCATTTCCAAATGTCAGTCCAATCGCATCGCTTATCCAAAGGGCAGTTTGAATTTTCCAATGAAAAAAAGGTACATTTTGCCTCTTCTGGCGTGGAGAAGACTTCCGATCCGGTCGGAAGAACTACTGGTCCGAAGTCCACAAGGACAAAATTTGCCGGTACAGACAGGTTCGAGGTCTGGCAAATATTTCACAAAACGTGCTATCTAACTTAACAAAATAAGTTACAAGACCAAGAAAAAATAATAATATTTTAGGATACCTTGACTAAGAAATAAAGGGGGAACCACGAGAGTAGAATGTCCGAGAAAAACTCCACGATGTTGAAAACTCCGAACACCACCCAATAAATCAGCCATTGCGTGTCGTCTTCTTTCGTCTCACTTTCCACGGCTTTCACCCTAAAAAACACAGCAGAAAAATCTATTTAGCACTAAATTGATTACTCAAACAATGGCGTATGCTTTAGAGGCATTAAACAGCGAAGAGATGTCGAAACTGAGAGCGAAGCAGATGGTTTTAAACACTTCAGTGAACAATCTTATAAACGCGCGCAAGTAGCGCTGGAGGCAAACAAACGTAAATTGATCGAACAAGTACCTTCGCAGTTTTAAATGATACTTACGATTGATAAGCAGGGTAGGCAAAACCAAGCACTGTCACTATAAGATCTGCTCCATAGCCGAAAACAAGGTAGAGAGCGAATATTCCAACCAAACCTGAAATGGTAGAAAGAACAACTTCAGGATTAACGACCGAAAAAAGCAACGTCCATTGAATTGCATAAACGTTATTACCAAGAAACAGATAGATTTTTTTCACTCCCGTCTTCTTCTCCACCTTCTCTAAGACATCAGTGAAGAAGTTCTTTTCCTGCAGCCAAGCATCGAGCTTTTCTCTGCCCGTATTTATCGTTTCCGAAGCAGACATTTTGCAAGTTTCTAACGAAATTACTTATTCCAAGGCGGGCTGGCGAACGAAAACTCTATTCTCCCTGGGGTTTGTCACATGTCCACGTATTCGGCCAATCAGCTTCGGATCCGACACATGACTTCACTTGTCACGTTTTTATAACACTTATTTTTGGATATTGTGTTATTTCACTTCTCTTGACACAATATATGGATGCACCTCCAAAAAGTGCACATTCCTAAACTATTTTTAGAAAATTTAATGAAATAAAAGATTTAACGTGAATAATTACCTACAGCAAAAAAATCATTACGTTCGCTCAAAATTTCGTTGAGGCATAGAACTGTTACAATAATGGGCTCCTGACATTGTCTAGTTTCATCAATAGCTTGCATATATATTGACATAATTTCTTGGCTTTTCCCCATCCTAGCAACTGACACAAATTATTATTCTGATATAACAACACAGCTTACACTCGCAGTTTTTACTTGCATTAGTTATTTTAGTGCATCTCGAGGGCGGTTAAGCACAAAGGATCCGGATCTCTCAAGCAAAAAATGTCAAAGATGGAATAACATTTCATAAATTTTGTCCCATTGCCTGGATCATTCATGGGAGCACTAAACTGAAACAGGAAAAACTAGACAAAGAAAGATCATAATAATTTGTGCAGTGTTTCACATTCAAACAATCCTTCATTCGTTAAACTTACGGCTGGACGGTTACGGAGAGTTTGAGGCAATCTTGATACGCCACCAAAAAGCTGAATAGAACGCGATAAAACTTGTTTCTGTTGTTAAACTAGCATTATTCATGCAAACATGAGCAGCCAAGTCGCCGAACTTACCGGTTGGTATGGGATTATTTTTCGCCCATTCTTTCGCTTTCTCCATTTCTGCCTTCAGATCTACGTCTTTTACCAAACATTCCACTTTCTTTGATGAGCCTTGGTCGGCATTTTCTGTGGTGTTTTCCATGTCAGGTTTCTTAAATGCTGCTGGCCCAACGCGCGATAAGAGATGACTCCCGAGTAGGACTGGCTCCAATAATTGGACCGCCAGGTCCTTGAATAATTTAATCGATCACATGACCCAATTGACAGTTTTTAATTCAGTTTTTTAGCAAGTAGACGACGAAAATTAAAACACTTACGTGCAGTTTAAAATGAGCATCTTTTTCCAAGCCCTTCAAATTGGATAACAAACAATTCACAGTACCCTAATCCGTATGGCCGGTATTAGATCTTACCTGAATCTTACGACTCTTCACAAGGTAACACAAGGACCGGGTAAAAAAGATTTAGAAAAGGCGGATGTTGTGTTTTCAGCTAACTACGTACCGGGTGCATAACATTTTTGTTTTAGAAAACTTCTCGAGGTTAAGTTAGCCCCTCACCATTCTGAGGGGCTCCAAAACATTGGATTATCGAAAAATGTCATCATCATCATCATCATCGAAAAAATGTAAATCATCAAAACTGTAGATGGACATCGCACTATATAAACCAGTGAAAGATAGTACTGTCATCGGAGACCAAAGCTCTCCACCCCTCCCTCCATCCATTCGTCTCCTAGAAACTCTCCTTGTCCTGCCCCATACTGGATTGCCCCATATTTCCCATAATTGAAAATAGCGAATTACAAGTTTGGTCAACATCAGTTTTAAAAAAAACATACTTATGATCTAGGGAGACTTATGACTTATAGTTGACTTATAGTCAACTAATTGACTATAGTCTTGACTAATTGAGTATTGACTTATACCCTTATACTAGTTCCTGGCATACGAAGCTTGCGCCCGCGGTGCTAGCGGCAGTGAAAACCGAGTTTTCCTACGTCATCATCCCTCATTGTAACATTGGGTACATTGCAATATGGATTACATGATGTCACTTGCTAATTGTCCAGTTTTTACAACTCGAGCCAGAGGGCAGGAAAGCAACGGGAGCGAGTTGCACAAAACTTATTGTCCGGCGAAACTTATAACGCCAGACGTTCACTCCAGTCAAAGTCACTATTTTAACGTCCGTCATTAGCTGTTACGTCCAGTGTTAGGTTTTTGCAATGATAGATAACTAACGAGGTGCATAGCGGCGAGCTGGTTATATTAAATTATTCGATATCCAGCAAGTCCGAGTAGAATAATTTTTTTATTAAACGTCGACCACTATAGCTGTTATAAAATCAAGACAGAAAGAAAAAAACGAGTAAGAGATAAAAAGGGACAAGAATTGGTCACATGTCTGAACGAAAAAGGCGCCAAAAGCTTGCTAGGTGTGCAGCGTTTCTCTCCAAAGCTGAATGAATCAAAATGAAACTGCTCCGAACCAAAGTGAACAAAGTGGCACAAGTTTTGGGAAAAAATCTACTAATTTTTGGCTCTGAAAATGCGGTACGTGTTTGATTTTTCTTGAAACATTGTCATAATCATCGTTCAAAGTGGATTGAAGCTGTACGATTTCACCATATTAGCTGCAGGAGTTGAAACGGAGCAAGATTGAAATCTGTTCGCACAACGGCGTCATCATGTGCTTGTTTAGTCGAACTGAAGACAGAATTTTAACTTGACCAGGTTATCTCTATGCAGCTCAGAAACAGGATTACTGTAGTGAGGAACGTCGGAATTCACCTGTTCTCAGTTTAGGGTTGTGGACGGAATGGTAAAAACAACACTCAAACAACTGGGAAGCGATTCAACTTCTTTTAGATAGCATCCGATTTGTATCAGAACATTTGGAGCTTTTGGAACGGAGAGCTACAACGAGTGCAGGTAAAACAGAATCAACTTTGTGTGGTATAGCCAAAAAATGTCGCCCTTCCTTCCTTCTTTCTTGGTAGTTTGTTCGGTTCTTGCTTAGATTGCTTCTTGATTTTCGTACTGACTCGCCATGAATGTGTGACAGTTTTTATGAAACTGCTTCTCTTTCATTTTACTGTGTTTTGTTTTATGTCTTGTCTTGATACTTCGGAGTAGAAAGCCTCCCTGACTGATCGAACCCACCGCTTGTAATTTTTTTTATGATCGACGTGACGATGAAAGAAATTATTAAGCTGAATTGTAAACACAACGCTAACTGCTTAAATTTCTATTTCTACACAGTTTCTTGTCGTATTAAGAAATTAGGCACGCTGGAACAATTTTGATTTGTGTCTCAGTGACGCTGTTGGAATTTCTGCTTAATTTAAATTCGTTGCAAAGTGATTTTTCTCGTCCATTTGTCTCACCAGGTTGCTTGCTCATATTTATAAAGATGAAAAACAACAAGGGAAAACATAAACGCAAAAACACAATGCGGACCGCTGAGGAAACAGTAACGTTGACTTATTTTCCTTCAAAAATAAGACTTCAGCAAGACATTCACCGACAGCGCTTTTTGCAGCATTCTTTGGAAAGCTTATTAAGGTCAAGAAGAGTACTTGTGAAACTGCAGTTGCTCTGTTAAAAAAACGAATGAACTCACTTAGTGTCGCTCCCGGCAGCCGGGGAGCGACTCGACAGACTTTGCAATCTAAATGCCGGTAGGCATTTTTCACTGATTCGCATGCCCACTGGCTGTTTAGTTCTGTCATTCATTAAACAACTTTGCTAAAATAAACAATATCGCCCAGGCATCAGGCCGTTTACTGGGAAAAGTCATCTGAAAAATGTTTTCTGAAGCTTCCAAGCACAATAATGGAGGGAAAATGGCACAACTTTTGCGCCCGCGAAGTATTTCTCGGGTGTTTTAAAGAACACACCCTAAACTATTTTTCGGAAGCTTTTAGAGTCTCTTTTTGGACAAAATAGCTTTAGACCGAGAACTGTTTCACCTATAGTTACTTGAATAACTTTTTCATTTCGATCTACAGACACGCTACAAAACCATGCTACACTGAACTCACTCACTAAATCGGCGATTCTAATTTACTTTAGTCTCTAATTTAGGACAGAAATGGCATTCACTTCAAGTGAGGAAGCTGAAAATATAACATTACAGGGAGCTGATAAAATATTCCACGACTGAAAAAACATAGAGCTTTACACTAAGACTATAAAATTGACGACAGAGCGACTGACTCTTCAGTTTGTTGAATAATTAAATTAGCAATCAGTCAAAACAACCCAATGTGCGGTGACGAATACTAAACTGGATTGAGAAAACAACACCGACCCAGTCTAAAATAGTCACACTATATAATTTTGGGATAAAATGTAAACTAGTTGCGAAATGAGAATTGCTTAAAAAACGAACTTTAACGAAAAAAATCTTAAAAGACTACGCAATGAACTGCAATTTTTTAAGCTTACATCAGATCGCTTATTTACGAAATTTATTTTATATGATTAAACGTAGAAAATGGGACAACTGACTTTCACAAAACTAAAACTGCATTAAGATAAGCACTTGCTTGCCTGCATTCATACATATAAATGTAAATCTAACTAGAATCACTGGTGTTGCTGGTAAACGAACACAAACACGATGCTCGACTGAACAGGCGACAACCTCGTTCCCGGGGTCCTTTCTCCTTATGACGTAGGAAAACTCAGTTTGCCCCGCGTACTGAGCTCTGATTGGTCAATTTCAATTTCAGTCGCGTGCACCGTATGCCAGGATTGGACGAATTGGACGAGATTCCGAACTAGTCCCCGGGGTCGCTCGTACGTATCAGTTGGTGGACTGGGTAGGAGAAACAGGAAAAATCAAAATGGTGTACGACAGACTGAGGGGAATTGAAAGGGAAAATTTGCCCCTTTCCCGACAACAAACCTTCAAAGACCAAGAGTCAGTAGCTCAAGAAAATATTTTATCTTCTGTTGATAGCAAAACTCCCAAAGAATACCAAATAGGTAAGTGATGATTTTGGCGAGAGAGACGAGCATTCGCCATGGTCAAAAAATTTTCGCGAGATCAAAGAACATGTAAGCTTTGAAAAGCTTTTGCAAATCAGTTTAGCTTTAGTACTACAGCAAATGCGAACTATAAAAGACAGGGGGAATGTATATTTACGATTTTGGGCTCCTAACTATCAAATACAATTTGGACATGGAACATCTGACCTGAGGGGCGTCTTTTAAAATACTAAGTTATCTTAAATACACTTAGCTTAAGGCTGACTACTTCTGCATAAATGTAGTGGATGAAGAAACAACAAATCTATTTTGTACATATGATCGAGATGACAGTAGGTCAAACTGCAGCTGAGCATCGTCACGGTCAGATTCAGATGGCTTAAAACTGCAGAATACTTGGTCACTGAAGTATGCCTCATCACATCTTGCTATTTCCACTGTCGGTATTCATGTTTGTCCAATAGTGTTGATACCAAGTGTTTGCTGTGGGCAACAGGCAAATGCAATGCATTTCCTCGTTCTAAAAGAGAATTGCAAACAGGAAACAATCTTTGACACAAGCATTCCTTGTGTTTCAAGTCTGACATAGAAACAAGCAAATGTCACATTTATATTCATTGTTTTGTAAATGAGATAAACTTTGTTACTTGTGTAGCTCCCCCATGGAAGGTTTTTTTGTTTTACACCCCTTCTCCCCCAAGAAATTCCAGTTTAGTTTCATACTTTGCTTCTAAGTTTTTCTTACCACTGGGTTTTAGACTAATTGAAGATTGGTTACCAGTTATTGTTCCATTTTTGAATTTTGAAATTCCTGTTTTAAATTAGTTTCATACTTTGCTTTTCTTACCGCTGGGTTTTAGACTAATTGAAGATTGGTTACCAGTTATTGTTCCATTTTTGAATTTTGAAATTCCTGTTTTAGTTTCATACTTTGCTTAGAACTAAAATTTTGGCTTTTAAACCCCCCCCCCTCCTCCCCCTAGGAATTTTCAATGACCTTCCATGGGGTAGGTATGGATATTTCTGGAACTACTGGTACACATTTCAAATTCATTGACTACAGGACTAGTGACTGGGTAGCAGATCATGTGAATTCTTCTCCACCAAAATACAAAAAATCTAAAAAAGGCCATGGCAACATTGTTGTTAAGAGTTGATCTGTAATGATCCAACAATGTTAGAACACTCAGCTCCCAATGTTAGATGATGTTTGTCCATGGCATTTTAGTTGGATGAATTTTGGAGTGATTTTAAATGACACTTTGCTGCTCATCCAACATTGTTATACTAGAAAAATTAACAATGTTGCATAACAATGTTGGAACATTTAGCCACAGCAAAAGGATTTTATTGGCTTTGACTCCAGTATACTCCCAGGATTGCAGTATCAAGAACCACATTATAATTGAAGGGCTGAGAGCATAACCGTCTTATGTCGAATTTTAGGCCATTTTTTCATTTTGCTCAAAACTGCCTGAATTTTTGCATGTGACCTTCCCTTCATTCATAGAACATTGCCCAGTTAATTTTTTCACTGATTTTTGCTTCGTTTTCGAGAAAAACGAGGCCAAAAAGTCAAGACAGCTTCGTTTGTAAAACAACAGAAACAAAAGAAACCAGAGTTCTTTGTTTCTGTAAACAATGAAATGAACGCAACGAAGCGGCAAGAAAGCTGCTTTTCGAGTGATTATCTAATTAAATCACTGATCTTTGCGTATAAACGTTTGTTGAGCAACTCAGTTTCCTCGTAAATAAGCGCTTTCCTGTCCTATATGACAGGAAATAAAGCGGTGTCACATGCATATGCCGCGCGATACAAACTTCATATCGCGGCGGAGCGGCGAAAAAAAAAACAAAGAGAATACCGAGAATCAACCATGATTTAAACATACGTTTCAATCGCCATCGCAACTAAGTTGATTCCTACCATATCTGACGCTGTCGATCTTGTTTTGAAAAAAAACCACTGTTCAAAATCCACTGAAAATCTTTAGAAGGTGGATGAGTTCCCCAACAGGAAGCGAGGTATGCAGTGTATTTTAACTATATAAACTAAAAATCTTCTTGTGGTCCGAAAAATGTCGAGCTAGCTCAGTCAGTCAATGCGGCGACATTACACTCTTAATAGTCTCTGGTTCGAATCTGTCTTGAGCTACTTTTTATTAACTTTTTATTAAATTAGAACTCTCCTTTTGTTCTTTTATTATTATTGTTTTTAAACTTGTTTGAAAAACAAACTACTGTTCAGAATCCACTGAAAAACTTTAGAAGTTTCGCGAATTCTGCAACACGAAGCGTCGTCCACCTTCTAAAGATTTTCAGTGGATTTTGAACAGTGGGTTTTTTAAAACAAGATCAACAGCGGCAGATATGGTAGCTGAAATCAACTTAGTTGCAATGGCGATTGAAACGTATGTTTCAATCATGGTTGATTCTCGGTATTCTCTTCGTTTTTTTTTCGCCGCTCTGCCGCGATATGAAGTTTGTATAGCGCGGCATATGCATGTGACACCACTTTATTTCCTGTCTTATACGACAGAAAAGCGCTTATTTGTGAGGAAACTGAGCAGCTCAACAAACGTTTAGACGCAAAGATCAGTAATTTAATTAGATAATCACTCGAAAAGCAGCTTTCTTGCCGCTTCATTGCGTTCATTTCATTGTTTACAGAAACAAAGAACTCTGGTTTCTTTTGTTTCTGTTGTTTTACAAATGACGCCGTCTTGACTTTTTGGCCTCGTTTTTCTCGAAAACGAAGCGAAAATCAGTGAAAAAATTATCTGGGCAATGTTCTATGAATGAAGGGAAGGTCACATGCATAAATTCAGGCAGTTTTGAGCAAAATGAAAAAACGGCCTAAAATTCGACATAAGACGGTTATGCTCTCAGCCCTTCCATTAACAATACTACAATAAATATAACAAACAAAACTATGTAAGTACAGAACAAGGGGAGAAAATACAGATCCTTTCCCCACAATACACTCTGGTTAAGAACTCAGAAATTCAGATTTAGATTTGATCTATGGATACCCGTATGTTGTAGGTGATCATATTCAACTGTTTATCTTAGAGGATTTGTATCCTCTTTCACCAAACAGAGTTTCTGAGCAAGTATTTCTGCATTGGCTATTAGGATTTCTAACATCTACATTACACTGTATGTCATTCAGCCAACTAAACCTTCATATAACAAGACTGTAGTACAGTTAACTCTTGTCTTGTGGACACCTTGCTATTACAGATACCTCATTATGATCGTATCTATAACAAAATGCTCCAATGTGATTGGTTCCCCGTGCACATCTCGCATTTTGCAATAGATACGATATTATATTGGCAACTGGATGATTTGTCATACAATTCAGGGGAAATTGTTCTCCTGATTTCAAATTGTCCTCGTTTGGAGCATGATCAGCCAATTTAAAATTACTTGCCCGATTACTCCCTGAATTGTACTCCATTCAGTCCAATTACCATTACTTACGGGCCGCAGGAGTTAAAGTCCTGGTGAGAAGAATTTCCAAATCATGGCCTTGAAAGTGTATCTCAAAGCATTCTAAACTATCATCAGATGGCCAATCAGATGGCCAATTTTGTTTGAGAGTGACATGCAGGGTTTTCAATAAGAATCCGAGTAGGTGGCAAAATTTTAGGAGTAGGCAGAGAATGAACTACTTGCGGCAAAGGCGCGAGATTCTAGAGGGGTCCGGGGGTATGCTCTCCCGGAAAATTGTGAAAATTTGGGTCTCTTAGAATGCTTTTCCTGCACTCTGGAGAAGGAAATTAGGGATTCTGAACAAACAGGAAATGGAAATCGCCTCTGAAATTAGTCAGAATGCAGGCAAGTTTCTTTTGTTCTTCATGAATAAATCTTGGCCGATCCAAGGCTTGTGTTTTGTGGCAAATGTTTCTCATGTTAGTTGTAAAATATGAGGTAATTTCTCAATCAAATAGGCGGCAAGTTCACGTGGAATAGCTGGTGAGTTTTGCTGGCTGCCGGCCCTTATTGAAAACCCTGGACATGAAAGTCATTCATTTCAGCTTTTACTTTTTTTCCTTGTCTGAAATGTCAGCCATCTCTTTGCTGTAACCCTTGGGTTTTACACTAATTGAAGATTGATTACTAGTAATTGTTCTATTTTTTTAATGTAACAGAAAGTTCACAAAGACTTGTTGGCTTTGCAATTGGGACTGGCAGGTAAGATAAGATATTTTAAAGGACAGCTGTGAAAACTAAAAATGCTCAAAAGTGCCCTGTTTTACGTATATAAATTTTCTGAAGTCATAAATTAATTTTATAGTTGTTGTCCTTTTTCTTTGTAGTATTTTAGCTGCTCAGTTTCTGACACATCCATTCACCGTGTTCAGGAGGCAATGTCAGGTATTTAATAGTTTTCTTAATTATTATAATATACGTGGATTAGAAGCTGCATGTTCTCTGATTGGCGAAAAGGCTGCATTTTTGTTAATAGGCAAGAGTATAGTAATGAGCATACTGTAGAAAGGCATGTTTTTAAGTTTTTTATTTAGTGTACTCCAATACAATAGGATTGAAGAATTTCCATTTCTGTTTATATCTGTTTTGCCTTCAATTTCAGTAGCATGTGTTCATTATATTGGGGTAGACTTTTAGTTTGGCTTTTTGGTTTGTGTTTGTTGTATCATGGATCTCGTTATATCGGCGCTCTGCTCCACACATTTCACTGTAACTTTGGCAAGAGCCTGAAGGATATCATTCATTATATGGGGGACTTCAGGGTTCATTAAATCAGGGTTTATTACATCACGGTTCCACTGTTCTTGAAAAGGGGCCACCTTATCTGGGGATAGGAGGTTATGTAAAAGACCACCAGTCCTTTGTAGTGAACCTCATGGCCAAATTTTAATTCCCACATTGAAACTTAGAGAAGTCGTTAATATTCTGTTAGTGAAAGCTTTCCAGCCAATAAAATACATGTAAGTACAATGAGGCTAGAATCTTCTTCAGTCTCTGTTTTAACTCCCCGACTGGTAGATGGGTGGTGACACAAAAAAAGAGACCTCCACCTCAGTTTTTCCAGCAAATGGTGGATCCTGTCAAAGTACAATGATTTTGACTGTTTCCCAGTTAATTCTATCTGTCAATGGGTACTATTTCATTTTGCTGTCAACAGGTTAATCATGGAGCTAGGAAGTATCACCTGTCACCATTCACTGTTTTCCAGATACTACTCAGGCTAAGAAGAAGCCAGGTAACTACATGTACTGTAGCAAGAAGAAATAAAAATAATGTTTCACATTGTGCTGGTTTAGGGTTCAGCTACCAGAGACCTCATCACTGGCTGACATCACCATGGAAAACTGAGCCATTTGCCATAATTACTGTAAATGTATTTTAAGTAGGGGGTAGGGGTGTGCCTCAAAGTTCACAAATGCTTTTGTTCTCAAAAACTATGAGCATGAATTCTCAGCATTTGTGTGTTCTAACCTTAAGTAGGGACCCTATTTTGATAAAATGTAAGATTTCCTCTTACAATACATCAGCAAAATGAGTTTCTTTGACCAACTTCAAGTTGCCTTTCAGTTGCCTTTTATGTTCAACTTGCCTTTCATTCTATCAAGAAAGCAGAAAAAGCAACACCTGGACAAAAAAGACATCATATTACCTGGATTTTCTGCTCAGTAGAGGTCAAAATTAGTGAGCAACACAGCCCTCCTCTGTTTTTGAAAACAGTTTCTTTGTTAGCTGTTATGTGACCACAAATCAAACAATCAAAAAGCATGCTCTATGTTTGAAAAAAGAGAGTTATAAGCAAGTTATAACAAGAAAGCTTATAATGAGTGAGGCCATATTTCAGTGGTCATTATATTGCCTGATGGGGGTCAAAATGCAACTTGTGCAACTCGTGTTAATAGAAAGCCACAGAAGATTATTTTTGTAATTTAATAAGCATGCTTACTGTAGTTATTTGCAAATACTAATCGTACATTCACTCTCAAGTGTTTTTTTTTGTGGGGTGGGGGGGGGGTTATGTAGCATGAGTCTGATAAGCTATTAAAATCTTGAGTATGATTACAGACCTATTTGAATTAGGGATCCTGTTGCCATTTTAAGGGGGGAAGCAATAGGGTAAACTGACAAACCCATTCAAGTACAATAGCTCTTTTCACAGTAAACTTTTCTGTTTTGCATTACAATGTATTTGAACCCGGATGTGAGGCAATTTCGGGCAGAAACTTCAAAATTGCCTAAAATTGCTTCACATCCACATTCAAATACATTGTAATGCAAATGAGAAAAGGAACCGTGAAAAGGTCTATTATCCCATTACAATGCATACAATGGTGAACACTGTCCAATTACTTAGATCAGTAGCACAGTACACGTGCACAATCAGAGTGTTGGGATCATATTTGTGAATATCTCCTCAACCGTTGCCAGTACATTGCTTACTGTGCTAGTGACCTTACTTCTGACAGAGACACTTTGCAAGTAATGGAAGTCAGGGTTACTAATAACCAATCAGAATCAAGAATTTTTTATAGTTATGATTAAATGAGTAACATTTGTGTGAATGTCTCATTTTAGGGTTATGGCGCCTTGTGGAAGGGTTGTGGAAGTACATATGTTGTGTGTGCTGTTAATTTCTTTAGTGAAGCAGCTATCAGTAGCCTGACCCACCTGCCTCAGTAAGTACTCACACAGTAATGTACGTTTAATTTAGTACAGAAAGCGAGACACATACGTTGCATTAATGACGTGCAAGTACACATAGGTTATGCAGTTCGCGTGTCATACATGTAAACGTACATGTATGCATCGTGGTACTCAAATAAGATTGCATGCCACAAGCTTTTCAAGACAAATGACAGGCAGCATCATCATATTGATTTCATTTCACTTACAGAAGATTAGAATAATTATTAATCTTTTGTTTTCCAAGTTTTATTATACTGGTTAGTTTAATAAGAAAAGTGTTCACAGTTGTCGATTTCAACACAATAAATCTTATCACTGGAAATCAGACGGTTTTATCTGCTGTTTTGGAGTTACTGTACATTAGTAATCTTGAAATGTTCAAAGTACTGTTTTGAATTTGTGACTGGATGCTTTAGACTGAATTCCTAATTAAGACAAATACAAAATGTGAACTGTAGAGCATTGAACATCTTTCTCATCAATTCTTTGCTTATGGTAAGGTAACTTCGCACACGAGCCAAGGAGGCCCACATGTTCAGAGCTTATCCCAGTTTCTGTAGTATGAAGCAACTGAGAGTATTGCTACTCCCCCATGGATGGGATACTAGTCCATCGCAGGGTTACCCCCAGCAGTATGTCACCGGTACCCATTTATACACCTGGGTGGAGAGAGACAAAGTGGGGCAAAGTTTCTTGCCTAAGGAAACAACACGATGGCAAGGACTGGGCATCGAACCATTGACCTTCAGATCTGTAGTCCAACGTGCTAACCACTACACCACCGCGCCCCCACATACACATGTAATGCCCTTAGTATTTTGCCAGCTTTCCTATGCCTAGGCATTGTTTAAAGGCTGATTGACACTTATTTGGGGTTCCCTTATTTTTGCCAAGTCTCAAAATGTGGTTCAGGGTCTTTAATTCTGATAGGGGTTATTAATTGCCTTGTATGTATTTGTTTCTTTGCTGTTTAGAGATGCTCCAGATAGGAATAGTTCATGCAAAGATGTAGGAGGGCATCTTCTTTTAAAAGGGTAATGGAAATCACTGTATTTCGTATACAATTAGGTGCTGAGATGTATGCACACAAATTACCTGTACACAAAACAAACTGAAAAATCTGGGTGCCAGTTTCAACTTGTAGACTTAAAGTGCTTCATTTGATTTTTGTTCTTTCATTGAAGCACAAGAGAAAACTCACTTGTTATATGTAACTGAACTTGCACTAACCTGTTTAGCTGCTTGCTCCCCTAGCGGGGAGGGGAACTCTCATATGAAAGTGATGGGGTGATCATGGGAAATGTTGAAAAGAATGCAAACACTGCAGACAGTACCAGAATCTCATTTTTGTGAGTGAGGATTGAATTCATTTTTACCCCAAGGAGGTACATGTACTGATATTCCTTTTACATAGGAGTTCCCCTTCTCCCCGGGCTTGCTCCTGAGTCTTGTTGCTCCCCTCACGGGTTCCTGATATATCACTCTACTATGTGTACTATGTGCACACTTTTCATAAAGTACTTACTGGTGGCTACTTTCTGGTATAATATCTTTGTAACTCAGTTTTTACTGAAGAAAGTAAAGCATTAAATAACAGGGGTGGAACCAGGATTGTTTGATAGAAGGGGCCAAATAGTGCCTTACACTTAGTAACTACTTCAGACTGATAGCTCAACAATAAGACAATAAGATTTCTTTTTGGTAAGCTACTGGTCTATTTTCTACGCAGTTTTCAGTTTGATTGCACTTGATTATTTCAAAAACGAAAGCACAAGTAGAGGTTTTAACTCTTTAAGCCCTGATATTAAAGTGCTTACTCTTCTTACTGTTCTCCATAAATTTCTTATGGAACTAGTAAGGAAAATTTGTCTAAATATCAAGACATCTTATCCTTGATGATCACTTCCTTTATTCTTGTCACTTGAATGTTTCAACAAGTATTGACAATGTAAAGAGAAATTTCATTTTCATCAAGGAGGGTGAAGGCTGGTCTGGTCTGACCCAATGTATCAGCCACTGAATGAAACCTCTCTAACCTTTTAAATCATTTGGTAATCTGCTCCCTAATTTGTAAAATGCAAGAGAGCTGAAAAATTGGTCTGATATCAGGTTATGCTTTTGAATTTCCAACCTGCAACTTTTTTTTTCAGATTAAGTTTGGCCATCAGCATGCCAGTTGCAGCCGCAAGCCTGACGGAAACAGTCAAGGTGATTTTTACACCTTTTTCCCTTATTTGTACTTATTAAACAGTCAACTGGATAATTAACAGTTATTCACCGAAGTGGAGGTGAGTAGTGGTGGATATTTGCCAAGCCACGAAGCAGCCAGCACCAAATAGTTCCTTTTTTTCTGAGAAATGGGGGAAAACTTACATGTGAGATCCAGAAAAATGCCGGGAGGTAAAATAGTAGATACCATCCCGAGTTTAAGTAGCCAATCAGAGCAGATGAAAACCACTATCCACTGGTTTGTTATGTACATTTTTTACTAATAAATATACCAGGGATTCTATATTGAGACTGGATTTGTCTCAAAAGAGTTCTTGTGAACTGCTGCTGCAAAGCACATTGCAGTAACACAGGCAGGCATAATGTGGAAACCAGCCAGCAGTTAAGGAGATGCAAGACTAAATCTGCACACCGTTTCTTTCTTGTCCTGTTTAGCCACGGTGAAACCAAAAAAGCAATGTGTGTTCTTTCACTGTGCAGTCCTCCCTGTCAGGCAATGCAACCTATTCTCTGCAACCGTAAAAGCGACCTCTGTCTCATGTCTCACGACCTGTCTCACATCTGGAACTAAACTTCTTTTCCTTGTGTTATTTCCATCTTTTGTAGAGTGACCTCACACGTGACCAAGATAACATGCTGGAGAGTCTAAAGGACTGGATGTACCGCATGGTGGGCTGGGATAGGTCCTCAGGCCGCCACGGCCGCCTCCTTCCCATGTGGAGCCTGGTACTACCCACAGTTCTCCACGGCCTGCTCACCTACATCCTGGGCACATTGATTCAACACTTGGTTCTAATCAGAAAGAAAGGCAGGGGAATTCATACACCACGTGACCAAATGTCATCCGATGAGGAACCTCCGGATCCAACAGATATGACAAATACATACTACCCAGAGCTTGTCGCCAATTTTCTAGCGTTGTTCATCCCAGAGATTCTGTTGTACCCGCTGGAAACAGTTCTCAACCAGGTGTATGTTCAGGGTACACGGACTATCATTGATGATTTGGACACTGGTAGCGGTGTAGTACCGCTGTGCACCAATTATGATGGTGTGCTGGACTGTTTCCGCTCAATTTGGAGACATGAGGGTCTTGGAGGGTTTTACAAGGGATTTGGTGCATTGCTGATCCAGCTGTTTATGCACTGGCTGATTCTGAAACTGACACAGTTTGTGTACAGAGAAATGTCCCAGGATTTTAAGAGCAAATGACTTGTGTATGACTTACGAAAAAGCCTATTTTAAATGTAGCCATGGAGGTAGAGATTTCCTTTTATCTTGACAACAATTGCTATGGAATACCAATTACCTTGTACCCTGGGCCCCTCGCTCCATGTAGCAGGAAGAAGAGAGAACCGGGGAACAAGGTTGTTGGCATACGTCTTTTCGTATAAATTTTGTCAACGATGTGGTTCCACTATGGTTCCTTTCTTTGTTCGTTGTTTAGGTGTTAGAGCAGGCAAATTTTGTATGGGGTATTATTTTGCAAATTCAGCGCACAGCTCCACCTTTTCTCACACTCTGTCGTGCGATCCGATCAGAATTCAAAGAGAGCCAACTCAAGGTCAATTTATTTTTGGAAGCTCGCCTAGACTTTTGCAGGGTTTTCGGTAACATTTTAAAGTATAGGATTCATAGGTGAAATATGCGGACGTGAGCATGCCCTGGACATTTCCTTCGTTCCCTGGACCGTGCCCTGGAATGATCCTTCGTTCCCGGTGTATGAGTTACAAACGTGAGCTCAACTCAAAGGCTCAACTCTATCTTTGATAAACAAATACAAAAGCGTCCGATTTATTTACACTTCAGGAAATAATTATTTCGTGTGAAAGTACCGGACCTTACATGTCAAACGATCCGACGCTACGTCCCGCCTCCGGCCTCAAACGAAACCCCTGCTTTTGATTGGTGATTCCATCCCAAAAATTATGGGAATTACCAAATTTTCATCACACTTTGTAGCTCTCCTAAAGAGAATTACTGAGCAATCACGTAAAACAGAGCCATACATCAGGGTTCATCTTTGTAAAAATTTATTCCATCTAATTTCATTTTGGTTATTCCTGACAGACTTCTCTGAACTAGAAGGGCCCTCTATTTTTTGTTGTAAGGGTGTGACTTTTTATGTATTCGAAAAAAAGTATGTAAACTAGATATATTTAAAAATAAAAAGGTCATGTTTTTCTGGTCGACCCATAAGATGGTTTCGCCGTGATCTTTCATTGTGTCAGAAGCAGCCAAATGCACAGGCGCTTGATAGTATGGCCTTCGAATACTTCGGTGTACCTAAACCAAAAATGATGCCGTTAAAACTTTTCAGCTGTTGCATTCTATAGAAATAATCGTGAAATTTATATCAAAAACCATAAACTTGTTTCAAATGTTTTATGGTTTTGTATTTTATGTGACAGTACGCGGCCGGAATTTTATCAGAAGTGTGTTAAAATAGTAAGAAAAAATATTTTTCAATGGCTTCCGGTGGCAGTAGTCTTCGTAGAAGCAGAACTGAGCTGCGTAGAGGCCTCGGTCGGCTTCAGACCATTGACTGTAATAAATAAGGACCGTCACGTTCGAGATGGCGGCAGTTAGACATGACCCACGTACACTGTAACTGGTAAGCTATTTTAACAAAAGAAGAAGGGCTTTCCAAAATTGATAAAAACACCCAGCAAAGTACAGAAGATTCCGCTATGTAGTGCTAATGGAAATATACTGAAGATTCCAATATATCATAAGTCGGTGGAGTATGATTGTCCGAGTGAGTGTATTCCTGAGAAGGACTGTACATATTTGTGGTGGCATTGACGGACGTTTCGACAACCCGGAGAGTAAGTCATTAGAGTCAACAGCAGTATAGTTATACAAACACCATAGATAAATTTCAGATACGACTTATTACACGTCCTCATTCCTCCTGGCGACAGGCATTTTCAATGAAACGGTTGCAACGACGAGAGCATTCATAATAAGGAAAAGAAGGTCGTGTGCCTTACCGCCAACTGGAAGATGCCTTCCCTGTTCTTCAAAGAATAAGAATGCCCTCTTACGCGTTGTAGCCGTTTCATTGAAAGTGCTTATCGCCAGGATGAATGAGGACGTGTAGTTAGCTGTATCTGTAATGTATCTATAGTGTTTGTATAACTATAGTGCTATTGACTGTGATGATGACTTCCGCTCAGGTTGTAGAAAAGTCAGTCAATTTCACCGCAAACAGAGAAACTGTTAGCTTTTACTGCTGCTGTTTGTGGGAATTATTGATTTTTTTTCTAACTAGCAATAGTAAATAATTAAAATAATGAGTGAGGCCCTCGTATTCTTGTGTTAAACTACTTATCTATTAGTGTATCTACATCCCGACTCATAATGAATGAATGAACTTTATTGACGTGTCAAAAATGTCTAGCATAGGGAAAATAGGCTGCTAATAGGGGACACCTAACAGTAGAAAGGTAACTATGTAAATAACTATGTAAAGATAAAATTTGCTATAACACTATGTACAAACTACATACATGACTAGTACAGAATCTATTTACAGTGGCTAAGAATAGCACAGACGGCAGCCCGAGCATCCATCTTGTAGAATGCTCGATAGATCACGCCTAAAAGCCTTTAGGGCTGCTTGCAAGTCAGTTCTCCTTACTGGAGAGGTTACCCCTCAGTTTAGGACTAAGGTATCTTAACGAGTGCTTGCCATAGGTAACAGCAATTAAATGTAAAGAAGACCGTTGCATTCTTCATCCCGCAGTTCAAATATGTGATATTCATATATTCATCATAATTTCATAAGTAACAGTGTTAAATCTGGGTAGCGCAAAGTCGGTTTGTTGTAATTGATAAATGTGGTTGCTAGCCTGAAATAAATTACGGGTTGTCCTGGGACATAAGATATGTTTTACCTTGTGCATTAGAACACATATATCTTGCACCCTTCTGTTGTACAAAGAAGGTAAGTTTGTGAGGAGGCTAGCAGTCACAGTCAACGATCTCTTCGCAAATCTCAATGCAAATTAAATTGCAGCTAAATTTTATTCTGATAAAAAAGTGCTTTTGACTTCTCAAATAGACTTTCAGGAAGACATCACTGCCTTTTCGTGTGAAAGCTACATGACATCTCCATCTCTGATGGTCAACACCTTTAGTTAAACTTTTTCACTGACTGATTTGAATCGCACAAAGACCATACTTTCGAATACGGCAGAAGAATGTAGTGAGGAAGATTAATTTCCACGAAAATTCCCCTTCACTTTAAGAAGCCAAAATCCACAAGGAATTTTCCCTGGTGAAGGCTTCCAGGACAATTCAATTTATCTGCAACTTTTTAAAAGCAATATTTAGTTTCCCTTGAAAGGTACTTGTTCTATTTTCGTGTGCATAAGTAAAATTCATATTTAATCAAAGATGTTAACATCTGTATGATTCACAAGCTTAATGACTTCTATTGTCAGCTTTTGAAAATAAATAGACCCACTCCAGACAGACAGCTTACAGAACCAGACCAGTCTGTAAAAAGGTTACGTGACGGTTCTTTGGGATCGATAGACTCAACAGAATTTGAGCAGAAAATAAACGGTTGGAAGATTGCATTTATCGGATAGGAAGGTTAAGTATCAGTTTCTTCAATTGTTGTTGACTTGTAGAAATAAAAGGGACATCAACTTTTGAATGTCTAGCATGATATCATATCTACACTTGCATTTTCAACAAAAAAAGCATTACTGCTTAAAAGCATCTGAGTTGAGTTAAACGATAAATAATTTTTATATCCTTTATATACTCTGTACTGTGCTAACATAAAGGAAACGAGAACTAAAAATGTTAGAAACGAAAGAAGGTTCATCATGTTTTACCAACATGTTTGGTTTTATGTTGTGGGTAAATAGTTATTTTGAGATTTACTGTTAATTCTCAGTTTGCTTCCAACGCTCATTTCACCACGTTGCATCGTGTTCTAACATTTTGAAATGCTCATTTTGCAAGGTCAGATAATTTATTTTCGAATCTGCCATATCTTTACAGATGGTTCCATTTATAGGACGCTGGCTGCTCATTTTATCTTTAATTGGTAAGTTTTGTTTCCTTTCCATGTCAGAATTTTAAGACTCTCTTCGTAGAATGATGATAATAATGTTAAAAAAGAAAAACGCTTAAACATAAGGGATGTTGTTTTCTTTGTTTTTATTTCTTTTTTCGCTTCCTGTAAAAAATGTGGTCGGTTAAGGGCTGTTATTTGGTGAAATTACATTTATTATTGGATTTCAATTTAAGCTAAATATAACGCTGGTGACCATTTTTGCAAAATATATATTTTAATGACGGAATAAACCAATTCAATTGCAGAAGGAATGTCACACGTATCAGTAGGTGCAAAGGTGAGGAACATCTTGGAATTCTTTTCGTTTAATTGTTAGAATTATTTAATTCAGGTCTTTAGTCATTTTAGGGGGCTGATGTTGGTAATGTACTATACTGCAGGTAACGTGTAAGGCGGTCAACAAACTCTTCTGTATGTTCCTTTGGAATGAAAAAGGTGACAGAATCAAACGAGACATCACGACTAATGACTACTCAAATGGTGACCCTAAAGACCAGGTGGATAGTAATCTGCGAGTTGTGGAGTTGGGAGTTGCGAGTTGCAGATTCGATTCCTCAACAGTATTATTTGACTCCGTTCTCAAAATTGTAAATTGGTGCTGGGAAAGTATCGTATCCTATTTCGTCTCATTTTAAAGCTGAATTTCAATCTCGTTTCTTCCCGGAGATTTTTTAACCATTTAAAGTTCCTCCCTGTTGTTTTCCCCCCTCCCTTTGTTTATTCTTACTGATTCCGTTGTTTATTACATTCGAGGGTGTACCTTCGAATGTTTCTATATGCCGTTGGCGCTACTCGTAGTAACGAATGGGTGAGAGAATTAAAAAACAAATCCGATAGAGAGCAGCCATATGGCTTGGTTGCGTTTTTATTAAAAGTAAAGGCCACGGTAATTGTGGACGAAAGTCTTCATTTCATTGTGTCACGAGGGCTACATTCACATATTATAGTGGAAGTTTTGTTTCCCTCAGACAAAATTCTACGACATTAGCAGGGTTCGATATCTGTTGAGTTGAGTCACTAGCCACCGGGCAAGTGATCTTCAAAAATCTACAAGCCCACGGCACATTTCAGTCGCCCAGATGCCTTACTGAATCAATCAGAGTTAGACGGTCTAACTCTTTCTTCACCCATATCACCTTGACCCTGGCAGTAGAGCTTAAGACTGTGAAGGATCTTTATAGCTTTAATAGCTAAGCGACTGCTGGGTATTTACTGCAAGCTTTAAGCCCATTATCGTTAAGCACCTTGTTATTAACTTATTATTATCGTAAATCAAATCTAAAGAACAAAATTAAGTCTTATAATTATCTTACCGAACGAGTGAAACGTTACGTAAACGTTTACGAGTGTTAGGTAACGCAGGTCCGAAATTCGAAGCTTAGCTGTCGAAATGTTAAAATTTTAACAAGCCTTGTAACTTTTAGCAGTAGGATACTTTTAGAGGCTTCTTGTGCTATCTTGCCTAACTTAGTAACCTGGTAATAAAACCTGGAGGTTGTGTGGTTACCAAGTCGAGTACGTGTAGTGAATGTGCAAAAGACTGAGTGAAATTGACGGTTTTGCGCCTGTTTTGTTTTAGGACAGCTCCCAGCTAGAATAATAACGACTTCACAATGCAGTTCCAGTGGAATGAGTTTTAACGGTACATTAAAAAATAATCAACAAGAAATTTTCCACTCGTTTAACTCGCCTCGGGCAACCGGGCTAGCGGAGATGTCGAACCCTGCATTAGCCAAATTTCGCCTTTGCCTGAACGATGTATATCTAAAGCATTTCCACAACGGAAATCTTGTGGAGTGCACTGGGTGAACGTTAATTCTGACGAATTACATCTTAGATTTTTTAATTAGAATTCAACACTTGCAGTTTCATATTTTCTCATAAACTATAACGGGAGCCCATAGCCTCCTGACTACAGTCATAGGGTTTTTTTTTGTGCTGACTCCACGAGCTTCCGTGCGATTTACCGTTGTTTACTTTAGTGTATTTGTTTAAATGTAATTGTTTGTCAGGGGCTGTTGTGTTTCTGGAAACAGGTTCTGTGTTGGTGTAAACCAATTCCAACCTTTTTTTTTTTCGTACATGGCTGGACTGGCTATGACCCACTATAAAAGCGGACATTCTGATTGTTTTCCTGAGTGGTTCAGTGGGTTTCGCTTAAGGTGGACCGCTTATGAGTTGATTTTGCCAAATTGTGACCTTTACTAAACGTTGTTCAAGTTTCTGCAGAGCTTTCATTTACCAAAGTTGCAAGGAACTTTAATTTTTGTTTGTACTCGACTGTCGTCTTCAGTTTAGCGGAGTGCGTCTCCGATTGATTAACTTTGTTACGCTGTCAGTAATTTACATTGTCATAGCAAAATATGTTTTGAGGTCAAGTCGAAGATACAGGTTTCGATTGAGTTGGGCGTCCTTGTGTACGTAAAAAATTGGAAAATATGTCACTGTTTCCATTTACTTTGTAATCCATTCGATAGGTTCAGTTGAGAACCCGGCAAAAAAAAGTAACTTGACCAACATTACTAAAAGCACAGCACAACACATTCTCCCACGCATTCGTTAAACCGCAAGTAACGCCAACATATAGTTAGAGAAAAAAGGGGGAGAAAGGAAAGGAGGAACTTGAAATGTAAAAATAAATTTCGGAAAGAAACTGAGAAAAAATTCGTCTTATAAAGAAAAAAAAAAAGGATATGATACTTTTCCCAAGAGCATCATCTACAATTTTGAGAATACTGATGAGGAATCTACACTATTTTCCATCGCAACTGGCAACTCGCCGCTGGCTACTAGCAACTCGCAACTGCAACTCGCAACTGCAACTCGCAACTGCAACTTGCAACTCGTAACTCGCAACTCGCAACTCGCAACTCGCAACTCGCAACTCGCAACTCGCAACTCGCAACTCGCAACTCGCAACTCGCAACTCGCAACTCGCAACTCGCAACTCGCAACTCGCAACTCGCAACTCGCAACTCGCAACTCGCAACTCGCAACTCGCAACTCGCAACTCCACAATTCGCATTCTTCCCACACCCATAAAAAAAAATCTGGATGAAGAAAATCAAGGGAAATGGAAACTTTTTTTGATGAAGAGCTCCAGAAATATGGAGGCACATAAGCCTTCATGAGCAATCTGAATAAGGAAGACACGACTAACCTTCTCAATGTCTCAAACTGTTTCATTAGTGAGATTCCGTCAGTTTGGTCCGAAGTTAATTTTGAAGATCGCATCACGTCCGAAAACCAATTTCATGATCAATGTCTGTGGTACAGTTCACTCTTCAGGATTAACAACTGCCCGGTTTCCAACAAAGATTGGCTCAACAAGGGTATCAGAAAAGTAAAGGATTTGAAAGATAGTCACAACAACTTCTTATCTTTGACCGATTTTCAAAAAAAATACAACCTAATCACTTGCCCTCTTAGGCTTTATGGACTTCTCTCAGCAATCAAATCCCTCTGGAGCAAATACAAAGAGCCTTTGCAATCAAAAACCCAAATATGAAAGCTTCCCAGAAAAGTATTCAAAATCTAACCGTGCAAGCCGTCTCATATACGCTAAACTTATATCAAAGAAATCCATTGTGCCAACTCAAAATCAACAAAAAAAATGGCTGAAGGATTGCAACGAAGACGGCAAAGATTTCGATTGGCGTGAAACTTACCTGCTAGCTTCTAAATACACAAAAAGTACAAGACTTATAGAGTTCCAATTCAAAGTATTACACCGAAGAATAGCAACAAACGATTTTCTAAACAAAGTTGGACTAAAAGACAACACAAAGTACTCTTTCTGTGGAAAAGAACAGGAGAAGCTTCGGCATCTCTTCTGGGAATACCCTAAGGCAGCCGTCTTCTGGAATTGCTTAACCGTGCAGTTAAATGGACACAATGTTACGGACAACTACAAAATAATTGGAATTCTCCATTGCACTTGCCGGACTCTTCAAACCACCATCACCAAATTAACTTTTGATGTCTCTTAGCTCGATACTACATCCGGATATGTAAAAAGAAAGAAACCTCTTCAAGAATAGAAGGCTTGCTAAAGTACTTGAAATCCGTGTATATCGAACATGTTTATCGAGGTTAAAACTGGTGCTGAAGTACCAAAGAAATCGGAGATTTTTAAGTCATTGTTCTAGAAAGTGCTCTCCTCTACTTCCACTGTAAGAACTATACTTCATTATCTTGCCAGTGTGTTACAAATTTTTGCTATTTTTAAAAACAATGTATTACTTTATTGACTGATTCTGTTTGCCTAGCACCCTTCTTGGTATACTGCGTCGTTTTTCTTTTCTTTTTTTTTCGCTTTGCTTTTTTTTATAACATTATGTAGCTGTGTGATCCTTATTTAGCAGCTTGTAATTGTTTTTTTTTTTAATTGTTACTGTCTTTTCTGTAAACTTTCTGTGTACCTTAATAAAGCACTTTTAAAAAAAGGTAACATGTGAAGATCAATTTGGTTTCTTTTTATCAGTAAAAGGTGAATGAATCATAGCGTATGGAGGATATCATGCATGCTTTTTCGGGTAAATCAAGTTTTTCAAGACAGGGTCGAATGGAAAATTTAAAGTACGGATAGCGAACTTGTTATATTGCATAGTGACCAAGTCACCAGACATGCATGGTTAGGAGCTAGCTAAAAAAAGGCCTTCCACCAAATCCATTTTAAAAGAAATCTGTGTTACTCCGAGTGACTACTACTAAGAGAATAACCGTCCCATAGACGAGAACTCGTGGTTGTTGCACAAGGAGCTCGGGCTCACGAGCAGACAACTTAAGTGACAATATATAAGGAATATTGTATGGAATTAAGAACCTGATCGCTAGTTTAGTCTGGAAAGTTATAACCGTCCCAAGGACCGGAAATCCCGTGTTTGTTAGTTGTTTTGTTTTGTTTTGTTTTGTTTTTATAAGTTTTGTTATTTGTTTTTTTTTTAATAAAAATTCACCATCACATCTGTACCGTTGCAGAAAAAAATATTTTAAATTTATTTTTTTCTGCAAGGAGGGTTTTGTATTTTATTTTTTGTTTTTATTTTCTATTTTTTATTGGGACTATTCCGGAATGGGAATACTCGGAATAGACGGTGTTTATGTTCTTTTGGGAGCTATTCCGTTTTTGGAATGAACGGAATATAATTCCGTTCATTCTGCTCCCGATAGCAGAATGGATAGAATGAAAGGACTACGGTTTACTCGGAATAGACAGAATATACGTTCTTTTGGGAATTTTTTGGCGGGAAATCCTACGCGGCCGCAAGACATAGTAGTAGTTCTCAGGTCACCCTATTTCGTTTTCAGAAGGAGCGTTCTTTTCGAAATTGAAATTCCGTGTAGTCTGTTATTCCTACACCGGAATAAGAACAGCCAGAATAGTCCAAAAGAATGCACCCTATCTTTCTCTTGTCAGTCTCTCTTCTCACGATTTTTTCCGCAAATAAATCTTGTTTTTCCATTACTCGTATTTCTTGTTGGACTGGTAATTAAAAGCATCTTCTTCCTTACAACTCACTCTTAAGTTTGAACCTATTTTCTGGTCTACATTTTCAAGAGGCATAGCCGTCTTGGTTACGCGCATGAATTTTGTCTAGTTGCCCGATCTAAATAAGCCGGATAGGATCTTCTTAATATGAAACAACTTACAGGTTCTATAAGTAAGAGTCAATGGAGCCTCAATTTCATGCGATTCTGTACGAATTGAAGAATTTAACGAATCTGCGACTGCTCGGAAAAACCACATTGTTAGACCAAACCATCGAAGACCAACTAAACGCTGCTCTAATAACCCATTTATTATTTTTCAATTCATAACAAATAACGCTATCAAAAATTATAAATGTAATTATACTGTATTGCTGTTTGAGTAAAGCTACGTCCGTGTGGCTCCCTGTGACTGTACAGACTCTGTTGACTGGATATCATGGAGGGACTCTGGATAATCTTCCTGATTTCCACTCTTAATAGTATAATTGTTCCATTCGTTTTTCTTGTTTTCTCTTGTTAAAACAATCCTCTATGTATCTCTTGAACAACAATCGCCAATGGACAGATAACGTAAAAGGTGATTGAATGCTCCAACACAAAATTCCATTTCAGTCACGTCGGCAAAATTAAACATTGTACCATACGGGATTATTATGTATTTAAAATCGGACATCGACTTTTCTAGTCCACGGTGTATGCCTCACAATCCACACAAGTAAAATCGCGACCGACATTTGCTCCTGACATAACCTATCATAAAAACTGACATCACTGTTGTGATAAAACCCCCAATTTCTCTTACATCTTACCGCAACATATTGAATACTCCTGAGCGTGAAATCATTGCTTAATCTCACAAGTTATCACTCTAATCAGCAGGAACCCAAACAACCTAGTTATCTGAAACTTCAGCGCTTAAAAATAGCGAAAGCGTCTCCGAGACAGCCCGATGATGCAGCGAGGTTCCTCTCTTGGACATACCAAAGATCTCGTGAATGTCAGCTAAGCTACACGCGAGCTCACATAACCACAGGAATGTGTTCAGGAACTCGCTAACTCCAATACAACATCTCTTAGTTGCTATCGCAACCACGAGATAAAATTAAATTCAAAAGAATACCTTAATTCTTGGAAAATTTTAAACTATATGGATTTGGTAGGAAGCTATGTTATGAAGAGAGACCTTTATATGATCTTTTAGCTCTTTTTCTCATAACTTAGCTCACAACTTAGTTAATGTTCCACTAAAATATCTTTTTCGTAGCATCTTCATCACCATATGACAAAAATGGAAATACAGCAGTATTTTGGTACCCAGACCTCCGCAGATGGTAAGTGAAACCTCTTCATGACTGAGCCAATTTCATTAAAGTAGAATCACGCGAGAGAACTAAACGCCAAATGTGTTGTAGCACATCTTCTTGTACCCGAAATGGTCCTATGGAAAGCAAGACTGAAAGTAACTCTATCACAAAAATGGATATGACGTCGCCATAGCCAATACACGTGCAGTTTGAAACGGACTACCCTTAGTTTTTGTCCATTTGAATCATTAAAATTCGGCATTGACCTTTTCCGTGAAGGTGTAAATAGGACACTTTCTTGACACTTTCCGGATTTTTGGAAATCACTAGAACAACTAAATAACGGCAAAGCTTTGAATTCTTGAATCGTGATTTTTCTTGTTTTGCCCTTCATTCCTTATTCATATCCTCTTTACCACTGCTTATGGCTAGAAAGTGCTTTATCATCGCATATCAAACTTTATTTTTGTAGTTCCCGAGTATGAAGTAACCGAGCCTTATCAGGCAAATGCAGAAGGTGAATTCGTGACGCACACGCTCCACGAGCGCCACACGCGCCAGGTACACGACGACAGTGGTGAATGGCATTACAAAATGGATGCGTTTGGAAACAAAATGCATCTGAAGCTGAGAAAAAACACGCAGCTCGTGAAACCGGGCCTCGAACTAGAAACGAGGCACGATAATGGTGACGTCACAAGAACGCCTGTTGGTCGAGATTCATACTTCCATGGAAAAGTTTCCTCGGAACCAGGTTCTTTCGTGGCTGTTAGCAATACTTATGGACTGGTAAGGAGTGTCAAGTTCGTTCTTTTTCTAAAATAAACATTTGACTTTTTTTTTTGGAATCCAGTTTGAGAGATGTGGTTTGGATAAGCAGTGGCATGTTTCTGTTGCACATTTTTAGTGTTGTCAGTGGCAATCACTGTCCCAAATAGTTAAGTGTAGTGTTTCCGCTTCATCGAAAAACACTCATTCAATTGATCGACTTAGTGCTCAAGTACAATAAAAGCATACATTTACTCTCCATTTTGAATGTAAAATTCCTTTTTTTAGACTGGTATGATAAGATTATCACATGACACCCTCTTTGTTCATCCTCTTCCGGATCACCTGGCAAAACACGTGACCACCGGAAGTGGAGCTAAGCCACATCTTGTGTATAAGAAATCAGCAGAGTCACTTCACTGTAACACAGGTACGTATATTGTTTCCAATTAAAGTGAAAAGACCCGTGACAACATTTCCATGTTAAGCTCGTTTGAGCTGGTTTAATCCCACAAAACTATAAAAAAGTGTTCAACACTTTCATTCTCTAATTTAAACGTCTGGTCTAGTAATTTGTACCTTTCTTGTGATTCTGTGAATAAACTGTCCTCAACTGAACGCTAATGCAGAACTTTACTTTGTTTCTGTTTATTTTTGACCACTTTTACTCGCCATTATCTTTCAAAGCACTCGTAGGAGTAAACCTTTAATCATTAAAACTGCTCACCATTCGAGATGATTTTCAATCGAAATTGCAATAAAAACAACCAAAGTATTTAGTCTGGCGAACCAAACCTAAACTTTCAAAGAACCTACTACATTAATACCATCACAATATGTGCATCTATGTATCTTGACTAACTATCGAGCGAAATAAAGATTGATTTTTTGCTTTATTTCTAAGCAAAAGTATGCAGACCGTGGCTGAAGGAAAATGACGTCAACGTAATTGAACGGGAAGAATCGGAGTTTTTTCATGTCCGACGCTCGTTTCATGCTTAACTAATTTTTCCTTTTAGCTTTTTAAAAAAAATTTAAAAGGAGAGTTTGAAACATTTTATACTGACTTGTTATTTTGCATTCGCATTTTAAGCTAGTTTTTCTTGTGTGCATTTTACGTGCAGCCTCTAAGTTTGATACCGCGGAGAACTTTGGTGAGGTCAGCAGTAGCAGTTCCGGTGCTGTTTCGCACAAGTACTTACAAGTGGAGCTTTTGGCGGATGAAAATGTCGCAGCTAAGCATGGGAACAATACTGCGGACTTCCTTTTAGTTTTGGCAAATATAGTAAGTACTCGTGTAAATGAAGGTTTTCTCCTTTTAATTTTTTGATAATGAGAGTTGAATAACACTTGTTTCTATATTCAAGAAAGCTTCATTTGGTTTTATACTTTTAGTTATTAAGGCTTCGAACAATTCTTTCTCCACAATCCTTATTCTCGAAAACTAGCCTTTGTTATAAACGTATGTTTGATATATAACTTTATTGAAATGTTAGCTTACATTACTCAATTATATTATCAATATCCCTGCAGATCGATTACAAGCTTTCTACTAACATTCTGTGCATAAATTGTCTCCCTCTTTGTTTTTGAAAGGTTGCCGGCACTTTTCGGGATAACTCGATCGGAAAAATAAAGATCACTTATGTTGTCAGCCGACTTGTCATCATCACCAATAAAGAGGTAATCAATATCTCTAAGTCTTTGTATGATTAATCAGAACGTAAATCGTTTTAAAGGAAGTCCTAATGAAAATAGACATTACACAGGTTGTGTATATCCACTCTGTTGAGCGTATTTCTTCCAAAATAAGTTCTAACAGGTGGCAAAAGTCTGATGCAGCTGGACGAAGATCATCCAGTACTATCCTCATTATCTTCAAGTGATACATTTTTAGTGACCTGTCAACGTTTGCTAAGCTAACGTTTCTCATCCTTTCCTTAAGTTTCCTTTTAAGGTCGGCGCGTCCTAATACAGAGGTATTTTGCAAAGGTTAGGACTATTGGGAAAAGGCAAATCTTGTCTCTGCTTTGTTTGTACTGCACTGATAAATTGAGTAATGGTATCTTTCGATGATATTTTTTCTCCAGCTGAATGTGAACCGAAGCTCTACTAACGGAGAGAGGTTATCCAAACTCAATGGATGGATTAACAAACACAAACCTTCAGACATAAACGATCCAATGTACTTCGAAGTTACGTCACTAGTTCATGAGTGAGTCACCCCTGTCGAATTTGAAAATTTCAGTGCTTAATCATGTTCGTTTATAAAATCCCATTCAGCTTGAACAGTTTTTCAAAAATGTTTTGCACTGCTAAGCAGTGCTCAAACAGGTCATCTCGATAGAAAAGGGAGGCAACGACCTCGTTATTCCTCTTGGATTGTAAAATACCAATTAAAAAGTCAGTTATCGACACGTTGTTGAGTTGATTCCTCAATTGCATATTCTTCTAGGTCTTTCTTTTGTCGTTTAAGGTACGATTGACCAGGATATAGTCTAGGATCAGGATCATTCATACAGAGACATCTTCTGTAACTATATTCACAGTGACGTTTTTTCCTTAATTTGTTTATATGGGACAGGGGAGGGGGAGGGGTTGGGCTTTAACATTTTCTCTCTAAATCTCCTTGGGTGTGTATTGCCTTACATCACCTGATTTTTCTTAGTGCTAGTAATGAACCAAAACTGACTCATAAGTGACGAAAATCAACCAGATGATTCTAGACATGACTAAAAACACTTAAAAAACCAACCAGATGATTCTAGACATGACTAAAAACACTTAAAAAGTTTGAGCAAGAAAAATGTTAGCGAATAGTTAAGGAGGTAAATTTAATTTAGGGCAACTTGCCTTTGTCATTCTTAAGCCATTCCCTTTGCTTTCCCAGAAACATTCACTTAAGTCACAAAGTCTTGCGGTTGTTTTCTGTGGTCGAGATGTAGTGTCTTATGACCGTCGTGTCCTAATACGTAGTATTAGGACACACAGATCGGACAGTCCTTCCTTCATTGAATGAATGAAGGACTGTCTGCCTGCCTGCCTGACTGACTGACTGACTGACTGACTGACTGACTGACTGACTGACTGGCTGACTTTGTTTGTGGCATTTAACTTTTGAGAATATAACTGGGGGCGCTGTTTATAATAACTATTCAAATAAAATTTTGTAGCTTAAAATTTATAACTTATATACAAATACTATGATAGGTCTATAAATGTTCAAGAACGCTATAGTACTTAGGAATGCCAATAAACTTATTTAAAAATTGCGCGAAGAGAAAATAAGATTTTTCAACAACACAGATTGCAGTTCTTGTAATCATCTATCAATGGCATTAGGTCTTTTTTGCTAACACCTTCTCTGAACTCCTTGTAGTTTATTTTCCCCTGTTGGTTTGATTCCATTTACCCAAAGGGTGGCACCCAAAATAACGCAGTTGTTTTCTAATAAATAACTACTCTTAGTGCAAGTTTTCACAATTTATACGAATACATTATTAGATATTATTAACATGTTTTTTTTTTCCGTTTCTTTCTCCTTGCAGTGGTCAAGGTGGTGGTACGTACAATTGTTTGAGTTATCATTGAAAATATGCTGTATGGTAACCTGGACAAAATAACTTTTAAATTCTTTGCCTAAACTCCATTAAAAAAAAGCAGCAAAACTGAAAAGCTAAGAACAATTTACACACTGAAATTTATTAAAATTCCTCACTGTCCCATTAAGACAGTAAAAAGGGCAGGCGGGGGGGGGGAGTACGCGCTGCGATACGTTTTCGCACTAAAAATTCGTCACGCTTGGGCACTGTTTACATTTTTTTATAGTTTATAGATGGAGTCATTTGCTTAAACGCAATGCTTCGCTACAGTATTCACCAAGATCTCGCCTGTAAAAGGACAATTTGAACTGTCTTTTCCACAGGAACAATTTCAAAAGATTTTTCCCACACAAAGGGGAGAAAACACCGAAAAAAATGTTCTCCTCAACTCAATCGCACAAAATTCCTTGAGCGCTTCAAAGCATGTGAAGAAGTGAGCAGTGCACTTGCAGAGGCTAGATATTTATAATAGGTTAAAAAACACTGCAAAAAGGCGGAAACTTTTTGGTAACAGATAATGCCGTAGTTAATGCATGAGCCCTTTGACAAACATCTAGCGGGGAACAAAAAATATCCACAGCAAAACTCATCCCAGGAGCGAAATTAATGCATGGAGCGACTCCATGAGTTGTGCCAGAGCCAAATGTCTTGCTCATCAAGCAGATGTCTGACGTGTAAAAATTTGGTCAAGGACTTTCTTTTGGCAGCTATCTCAAAAAGACGAAGAAAGATGTCCATTACAGGTTTCAATCACATTCTGTCGTAAAAAATCTGACTGACTTTGTAGACATTCACTAGAATATGGCGAATTTTTGGCCATGAACCAATGTGGCCACGCGTGTTTTCTTGCCCTGTTTCTGGTCTTGCGGTAAACACTCATGTGTTTCAAGAAATTTCCATACGCGTAGTTTTCATTTTTACTATGTTGCCATTTTTTTGCTCAGTATACTAATGTGTAGATTTTGGCCGGCGATTTTGCGCTTTGTTTACGTTATCAAAATTCCTATATTACGCCAAGAGTTATTGAACAGTTACCTCCAAAATATCTGTTTCTTTTTACCTTTCCCGGTAACAAGTCAAAATAGCTGCTACAGCTATTTGCACCATTTCAACTTAACACTTTTATAAACATGGCGTCATTCTCTCTCCAAAGGTATGGCCTTGTTAGGTGGTGTATGTTCACATAGAGTCGTTGGTAACGTTAACGGATATGCTGGTTTGCAAACAGCAGGAATTATTGCGCATGAAACTGGTCACAAGTAAGTATGTATGTGCATTAAATCAAAGGCAGTGTTCATCAGCATTTGCCAAGGGAATGCTGTCTCTTTTAGCGTAGGCTAAAACTAAATTTAAATAATAACAGTGAAGCATTAGATGTGATTAGTCGTCATCATATTGAAAAGAAAATGTGCACGTCCGACGCTATTTGCCTGTACACGTCCTCATCGCAAGAGGTGGTGTAATGATTAGGCGCCCGCTTTTCGACCGAAACATCGGAGAGTCGATGGCCTCTGCATCATGTCTTTTTCTTTGTTGGAGAAGAATTTTAACTCCATATTGTTCCTCTTTACCCAGGGTTCAGTCCACCGCAGGAGAACGAAATAGCATGCTGGGGGGGGGGGAATCCTGAGCCGAGGAGGTCCACACATCGGGAGCTTTCTGTAGCATGGACAATTGAGAGAACTGCTACTCCCCTCTGGATGGGATGCTAGTCCATCGCAAGGCTACCCCCAGCAGTATGTCGCCGGTGCCCGTTTAATATATACCTGGGTGGAGACAGACAATGTTGGGAAAGGTTTCTTGCCCAAGGAAACAACATGATGGCAGGGAGTATAGGCCTCGTACCACCGACCTTCAGATCTGAAGTCTAACGCGCTGACCACTACAACACCGCACCTCCATGCGATGGAATAGAATCTTGTCCAAATGGGAGTAGTAGTGTTCCTATTCGTTTTACACTGCCGACACCTGATCAAAACACCGCCCTGTTGAACCTACTGGCTCCTTGGATTCCTTGTCTTTGAAAAGAACTTCACCTTGTGACCTTACCCACACTCATTGCACAACTAAAACACCAATAACAAATATTATTAGATATTACACCTGCTCTCGATTTTTACACCCTATGCATCCTTAATTTTCCTTTAGAATAAATACGTGTCAGTTTCGAGTAACATATATCTCGTGCTTTTTAGTCTGGGTGCGGGACACGATGGGGACAATGCTTGTACAGGTGGAATTAATATCATGGCCGTAGCCGTGCCAGGTGGCGAAGGAGCTCTAAAATGGTCTTCATGCACCCGAAATTTGCTTCAAACATTCTTAAGGTCAGTTCTTTACAGGGAAATCCCCGTCAACTACTCGTTCCCTTTAAAATTGTTGTTACTAAAACAATTGTGTGCTTACACAACTGAATGACGCCATGTTGCAAGCGTCTTTCCGTTAATTCAAATAAATGAATAAAAATTAAAACTTTATTTACCCTGAAGGGCCAATCAGCGATCAGTAGATCACTGGTATTTACATATATATGATTATATATATATTAAAAAATTACATTAAAAAATAATGAAGAGTTCGCGATCGAACTAAATTATATTCCATTTATTCTCGTATGCTATCACTTCGAAGTACAATTTGTTTTTATTTTGCTTGTTTATCATGTTTTCTCAGTTAATAGGAGATATCTGGCCAATTTAAAGCGGTCAAATAAGCGGCCCAAGGGCTTTTTAGTGACCAGAATGATGTACTTCATTCTTTTTTCAAAAAGAAGGGAATAAAATAGCCTACCACGCAGTCGTTTTTAGGGGAGTCGTGTTACCCTATTCCCCTAGAAATGACTGCGTGGGAGGCTAGAAATAAAAGTGTTTAATCAATTCATTTCACAAGAAGAGATTAAAACTGCTTCAATCTGTGCGTTATTCCTGTCAAAACCAGGATTGAAGCTTCGCGAAACTTATAAATTTTCGCCTTGAGCCTCGCTGTGTATGTGTTTATTTTTAAGGGTGGATCTTGTTGCTAGGCAACAAGCGCGTTAATTTCATGTCCCGAAAACCCTCAGCTTATACACCACGGAAAAACTGTTGACTTGATATGTTAATCGCATTTCGCAGTAGACCGGGTTCCAAGTGTCTGGATGATCCTCCGCGTATAACTCTGCCCAGTTTCACCAACAAGAATTTGGCGGGAAAGTTACCCGGTGTTTTATTTGACAGAGATACCACCACGAGCCACAAGCAAACGGAAGTTCAAATATTCGAGAAGGCTCGTTGCTATGGCGTGACGTCATAATCCGGCTAAGTTTCCATCATCGCGTTGACAGCTTGTAAAAAATTGCTTTTGTAATGCTTTATATTTTGTACAAACTCCGTTCCTGCTGTGTACGTGTACGGTGAAACCTGTTTATTTTGAGGAGTTGGAGCGGCCTTTTGACATTTCGAGATTGGATTTCATATAAAATATGCGCAGGCAAAAAGCGGGAAAGCTCAGTTTCCCGTGGTCGAGTGCAGTTATGGAGGCCTTCGAACTTCGAAGAGCTGAATTGCTGCATTCTACTGCTACACTCGCATCAAGGCAATGGTTTCTCCTTAATGCAAAGATATGTGGCATAAAGGTGGGCAAACTTCTTTCAACTAGCCCGTTAGTGGCAACTTTCCCGAGCGAATTTTCCACGGTCCAGCTCACGGACTTGAAAAATGGCGGGAGTTTGGACCGACGATGTTTACAGGAAAACAGAGTGGCCATCCGCCTCATTATTTGGAGTTGTTGCTGCTATCCTCCGACAGAAATTTAAAGGAGAAGAAGCCAAGTATATTTGGCTTATTGATGCCATCAATTCCCTTAGCATCGGAACGGAGCCTGATGAGATCCGTGCAGCGTCGAGCGACATCTTTCGCGAGGAGCTGAAAGCTGCGTCTGATGCCACAACAGATGTTGAAAAGAAAAACGATCAACTAAAAGCTGATCTCGATCGAGCATGGGAGCAACTGGAATCTCTCTCTAAAGGTATACAAAATTTCAGCCGAAAACAAACACCAGACGGAAACGAGAAGAAGCCAAAGCAGGAGAAGGCGGAGGAGATCGCCGAGGATGTGTGGGCCTCGATCAGCGATGTTTGCGACAAATTTCACGTCCATCTCGCTGATTTGATCGCTGGTGAGGTCCACAATCCTGATGTAGCGCGATTGCTCAGCGACATCGCTGAAAAAGTCACAAACAAGACCAGTCCACTGCAAGCGTTGGAGACCATGCTGGGGGACAGTACCCCCCAGTTTTTTCAATCTCTTAGGGTACCAGACTGGACCCTATTGTACTTCAAGCTACAGTCCAGGGTCCCGGACCAAGCGTGGCAAACTTTGCTTAGCCTTACCAAGTTAGGACGAACCGGCGTAAGTCATACTGTTGATTTTTTATTTAGATTAGAAAAAAGTGTTCTTGCTTTTTTACTTTGTTGTGTAGGTGGGTTAAGTGGTAAATGACAACTTCATTGCTCTCTGCTGACAAAATTTAACATTAGTTAAGATTAATTTTCGAGAAAAAAAATTTGTATTAAATGGCAGCTTTTGGTTTTATATTTATGATCACTTTCCATGGCCACATTAAGAATAATTTTCATTTTTTTTATCCTTATCCTTATTCTATTTGTGTTTTTCTACTTTTGGTAATTGTAGCAGCTGGGGTTTAAAAGACACCTTTTTTGGCATCAGATGATAAAAGAGGCCATATTTGAGAGGCCCTGTTGGGGGGGGGGGGGGTCTGAATAATCCATATTCCTGGGTAAATTTTGAAAATAATCCGTATCCCAATTTTGTAAACAAATATATCCCTAAAATAAAATTTTAAAACAATCTATATATAGTAACCCCTAATTACCATTTCGTGTCACATAAATATTGATAAATAGACTTAGTTACCGTATGTCAGGTATGTCAGGGGTTGTATTTCTATACCCCTGACGAAATGTAGGGGTGGTTCCTGAGGCTCTGTTGTTAAAAACAGTGACAGGCCTGCACGACTTTTGTGCGCTTGTTTTAGCCTTTTAAAATGACCTTAAAATTTAAGCCAGTGGTTGTAACTGCAGTTTTGATTAGTGTTATTTAAAGCCTTGATCCACTTTTTAGTGTTAAAAAGAATTACAGGCCCGCACGACTCCTACGCATGTGTTTTTGCCTTTCTAGAGTTTTGCTCTCATGAGCAAAGCTCATTAAGCAATGGTTGCTGTTTTATAAAATGCCAGCTGTTCATGAGTATTGGTTTTACATTTGGCACTGCTGAGTAATATTGCATTACAAAGGGCTGAGTGAAGATTTTCTTGTTTTGTTTTTGCACCAACTCGGTTTTAAATCTTTCGCCTTTGTATTCATGCAGTAGTGTCAAAGAACTTTGTTTCTGTTTCGGATACTTCAGCTGCAAGCTTGATAGTTTGATGGTGTTTGTTAAAAACTGAACTGTGTAATCTCTTCTCTGGCTGTGTCCCAGAGGGAGAAGATGTCACCAATGAGTAGTTTCCAGACAAGCTGTTTTAAAGTGCTTTTCTACCTTAACCATGAAAATATTTGAGGGGAGCACGGATGGTGCAGTGGTGAGAGCGTTCGCCTCCCACCAGTGTGGCCCGGGTCCGAATCCCGGTCCCGGTGTCATAATTATGTGGGTTGAGTTTGTTGTCGGTTCTCGTCCGAGAGGTTTTTCTCTGGGTACTCCGGATTTCCCCAGACCTGCTCTCCTCAAAAACCAACACTTCCAAATTCCAATTAGATCTGGAGCGCACGAACATGTCTTAACGAGGTCAGTGCACATGAAGTACGTATTCCCTGTCTAAGGACACTATATGACAAATAAAATGCAATTCCACTGTAACATCTGAAAATTGTCTCAAAATGTACCAGATTGCATCTCAGTGCATATTCATTTCAAAAATTTCCGGGGGGGACATGCCCCTAAAACCCTAACAGGGCCTCATTTGAATCATATTGTTCTGTTGATTGAGTAATAAAACCACCCCCTCCCCCTAACAGTTGCTCATTAAGCAATTGATGCCATATAGTTCCATCAATTTATGTGGCATTTTGCTGTTTGGATATGATGATATGCAGACATCACATCTAATAGCATTTTTAATTCTATTTGTCTGTGTAGGCTAAAACTGACGTCCCAATCCTTATGAACAAAAATCAAATAAAGGCGCTGCGCCAGATGATTTTTGGTGTAATAAAGAAAGCTATGGGCATCAGGCCCTTACCAGATGGAGCGCCACGTGGCTTCCAGGTGAACCTTTCTGCAGCAGTGGCTTGGGCTGCAAGAGAAGCCAGGTTGCACCACCCTGACAAGCAGACTCTTGAGGTCAACCTTAAGCTTGATGGCAGACCATTTTTTGGTATGTTTAACAATAGTTTTTCTTAATACATTCAAGATTTCAGGTCAACATATACTAGTTTCAGCTGTTGCTGACGAGTCAATGCAACATGCTTGAGAAGTTCTTTATGAATATTTGCCATTGTTACCTGGACTATTGGTGTCATCGCAGCATAATGTGCATTGCATTTGGCTACAGAAGGACTTAGTTTCCTAGTATGTAATTCTGAGTTGCTGTGAGAATTTTTCCCCTGTCTGCAGATTTTACATGCTTCAGCTATATAATCATCCAACAATACTCAAGACATTTAAGGCTCACACTGCTTAGCTCACCATTGTAAGGTTAATAGACATCATCAATACATCATGAACAATCAGTATAATGTCAGTTATAAAAACTAACTGTTTTTTTATTTTTGTTTAAAAACTTGTCACCAAAAGACTATCTCTCTCTTGATATAGTAGAGAAATATCAGTGTGCATCTAAATGTACATCATGTGTTTCTGTGCTTTCACAGGTAGGCAACAGGTAATGTTTGGGATTGTGCCTATCAATGTCCATCATGCTTCGAGTGAAAGCTGTAAGAGCGTTTACCCAATAGCAATTGCTAACTGCAAAGAAAACAGGTGAGAATCATCTGGACTTTCAAGCCAGTCAACAGATCTCTTATTAAAAACACTGCATTATTTTATATTAGAAGCCAGCCCTCTGTAATTCTGTTGAAATAAATTTCTAGTTAGTTACCTCATGCCCATAAGACAAAATTAATGAAAAGGGTGAGTAGTAACAAGTTCTTTTTAATTTCACAATGTCACATTTTTTCTATAGGGAAAATGTTGAAGCCCTTATTAAAGATATTAATCACCAAAAGAATGCCATTAAGAAAAATGGAATAATGGTTGATGGACAACACTTTAAAGTTAAATTTACAGGTAATTTGCATCTTCCATTTGATGACTCTTTGTAGTCAAACACCTGGGATGCATGTTTGTTAAGTTTTTAATGTGTAAGTAAATATGACATGTAATTTCTTATTCTGCTTTTCTTTGGGAAGCCACTTTGACTCAAAGGAAAAAATGTAAAAGACTCTAACAGAAGAATGACAAAACAGCACATTATTGTGTAATAATGTTTTTATGTTACTTGTCGTGAATTAAGTCTAGACTTGGCAGTGTTAGAAAATATCAAAGAAAGTAAAGTTCAATATAAAAATCCACCATTTTAGATCTAGTTATATGGGATATGGCTGTTTAAACTTCAAACTTGACATTTATCAGTTACCTTCTTGTCTTTTTTTGTGACAGTTACTCTTGATTACAAAGCCTTAATAATGCTTCTCAAACGAAAAGATGGTAATGTCGACGGAAATATTGGTGAACTTTGTAAACGGGGATTGGACACGGAATGCTGTGTATTCTGCAAAGTTATCAGGGTAGGTTATTGCTGCAGTTGCTATAATTTATGTGTTGTTGTTGCTCAAAATGAAATCCTGGTTAAAATGATTTCAACCAAGTTTGATTCTCAATTTCCTTTGTCTCCTAACCCTGTTCATTGATGATTATGAATAATTAGGGTTAGGAGACTAAGGAGAATGAGAATCAAACTAGGTTGAAATCGTATTAACCTGATCAAATTTCATTTTGAGCTACAACATTTGCATGTATTGTGAATTCTGTAATATAACCCTAAACTGTCGAGTTATTTGTGATGCAAGTTATTTGTAATCGATGAGCGGGAGCTTAAGTTGCATTCATTTGATTGCAACGATTGATCATTATTTGATCATTGATCAAATAGTTGTCCATAAAGAGTACATATTTTGTGTTTGGTGAACAGTGATTAGCTGCAAATGTTAGTGACATTTATTTAACCCCAGTTTATTCAGTATCAAGTTCTACATGCACTTTATTTTTAGGGATGTGCCTGTCCTGGTGTTCCTCGTGGGGAAGCCTGTGCTGAGTGTTTCCTTAAGAGCAAAGCAAATATTGGGGGGTAGGTAACCCTGCATTTTATCTTTTGTATGGGCATAATAATTAACATACCCCACCCCTTCTTCTCTAAGTTCTGCAAGTCAAAATTACTTAGTATGGACATAATGACAGTTCAACAATACTGCCCATCCCTTTATGCCCATTACACAACAACCAGAGACAAAGAAACACCTGTATTGTTCAATGTCCGTCTCGCCAAGCAGTAAATGCAAAACTTGTAGGACCAAGCGTAAGAATGTGCAACTTGCAGCACTTCACTTGCAGCACTTCACTTGCAGCGTTTGTTTAAATCTCACATTGGGGCACTTAAGTTTCTGCTTGCCAGTTTCTAGCAGAAACTGATCAGTAGGCTTGGGTATTAGGTAGAAACTGAATTTCACCTTTTTGTATATCTGTTTCAGATGGAAGGGGTTAAGAGATGACTTGCTCTTTCTCCTAGAGGAGGAGCTATGTGATGTGAATTTATGCGCTCTGCATTGTGAGCTTAGGAACACTGAGCAGTTGCTAAGTTCACTTGGCATGTTTGCATATGAATGTGGAAGTTTTAAGGACTGCAATGCTGTTTTAGCTGAATATGGACCAGACAGTATGAAGGAGAGGGACAGAATCGTAGTTAAGACAAAACCAGGGCAAGAAAGTGCTATTGAGAGGCATAACATTCAAGTAGTATCATTTTCAGGTACATGTTTCTTTATTTGTTATTTTTGGAAAAGGTTCTAACGACATCAATAGATCATAATTACAGCTAATTAGTTAATATCCAGGCAGTCAAAGATTGTGCATGACTTTCAAGGAGATTTTTCTTTTTTTAATTTCTTACGAGAGGTTGTCTATCTAATCCACAAAAAATAACCTTGGTCACCAAGCCAATACTATTGTTGACAACCCTTAACCATAAAACAGATTAAATATTTGTAAAACATATTAATCAGACAATTTGTTTACTTCTCAGGATCAACGGAACGTAGGTTTCTCGACAACATTGATGAGATTGTGACTCGGTCACTGCCAGTGGAAAACCTGAAGTCATTCTTCAAGAACAAAGATGTTGCTAAAACATATCTCTTCAATCAGGTTACATTTTGTGAGGAAATGGTTCAGGTACACTCAAGTTATCATAGACTTCCAACAACAGAGGACTTTCCTATAAAAATTAGAGTAACTAGCAGCATACCATTGAAATTTGTAGGTTTGTGCACCCACTGGAGTAACACAGTCAACATTTATTTTGGAGATATACATTTTCTTGAAGATTTATTCTGTAATCTTGGCATTTAATGTAATGCCTGAGTGCTTCTGAAACTCATAGCGTGGTTGTTATTATTATTATTTTTTGTCATTCACAGGTTAAACTAGGCCAATGTTGTCTATCCTTTCTGGTTCATCCAGGCTGAAGTCCTGGCATTCAGCATAATGCCTGAGCGCTTCTGGGATATATAACTTGAATAAATTCTTGGAGTTGCACAGGTAAATCTAGGCCAATGTTGTCTATCCTTTCTGGTTCATCCAGGCAGAAGTCCTGGCATTCAGCATAATGCCTGAGCACTTCTGGGATATATAACATATTTAGCTTGACATTCACGGTTAATTGAGGTAAACGTTATGTATCCTTTCTGGTTCATCCAGGCTGAAGTCCTGGCATTCAGTGCAGTGCCTGAGCGCTTCTGGGATATACATAACATACTTAGTTTGACATTCACTGTTAGTCTAGGCCAATGCTATGTATCCTTTTTGGTTCATCCAGGCTGAAGTCGTGGTATTCACCGTAATGCCTGAGCGCTTCTGGGATATATAACATACTTCGTTTGACATTCACAGTTAATTTAGATGAATGTTATGTATCCTTTCTGGTTCATCCAGGCTGAAGTCCTGGCATTCAGCATAATGCCTGAGCACTTCTGGGATATATAACATATTTAGCTTGACATTCACGGTTAATTTAGGTGAATGTTATGTATCCTTTCTGTTTCATCCAGGCTGAAGTCCTGGCATTCAGTGCAATGGCTGAGTCCTTCTGGGATATATAAGATATTTAGCTTGAAATTCACGGTTAGTCTAGGCAAATGCTATGTATCCTTTCTAGTACATCCAGGCTGAAGTCCTGGCATTCACCGTAATGCCTGAGCGCTTCTGGGATATATGACATATTTAGTTTGACATTCACAGTTAGTCTAGGCCAATGCTGTGTATCCTTTTTGGTTCATCCAGGCTGAAGTCCTGGTATTCACCGTAATGCCTGAGCGCTTCTGGGATATATAACATACTTCGTTTGACATTCACAGTTAATTTAGATGAATGTTATGTATCCTTTCTGGTTCATCCAGGCTGAAGTCCTGGCATTCAGCATAATGCCTGAGCACTTCTGGGATATATAACATATTTAGCTTGACATTCACGGTTAATTTAGGTGAATGTTATGTATCCTTTCTGGTTCATCCAGGCTGAAGTCCTGGCATTCATTGCAATGCCTGAGTCCTTCTGGGATATATAAGATATTTAGCTTGAAATTCACGGTTAGTCTAGGCAAATGCTATGTATCCTTTCTAGTTCATCCAGGCTGAAGTCCTGGCATTCAGCATAATGCCTGAGCACTTCTGGGATATATAACATATTTAGCTTGACATTCACGGTTAATTGAGGTAAACGTTATGTATCCTTTTTGGTTCATCCAGGCTGAAGTCCTGGCATTCAGTGCAATGCCTGAGCGCTTCTAGGATATACATAACATACTTAGTTTGACATTCACTGTTAGTCTAGGCCAATGCTATGTATCCTTTTTGGTTCATCCAGGCTGAAGTCCTGGTATTCACTGTAATGCCTGAGCGCTTCTGGGATATATAACATACTTCGTTTGACATTCACAGTTAATTTAGATGAATGTTATGTATCCTTTCTGGTTCATCCAGGCTGAAGTCCTGGCATTCAGCATAATGCCTGAGCACTTCTGGGATATATAACATATTTAGCTTGACATTCACGGTTAATTTAGGTGAATGTTATGTATCCTTTCTGGTTCATCCAGGCTGAAGTCCTGGCATTCAGTGCAATGCCTGAGTCCTTCTGGGATATATAAGATATTTAGCTTGAAATTCACGGTTAGTCTAGGCAAATGCTATGTATCCTTTCTAGTTCATCCAGGCTGAAGTCCTGGCATTCAGCATAATGCCTGAGCACTTCTGGGATATATAACATATTTAGCTTGACATTCACGGTTAATTGAGGTAAACGTTATGTATCCTTTCTGGTTCATCCAGGCTGAAGTCCTGGCATTCAGTGCAATGCCTGAGCGCTTCTGGGATATACATAACATACTTAGTTTGACATTCACTGTTAGTCTAGGCCAATACTATGTATCCTTTTTGGTTCATCCAGGCTGAAGTCCTGGTATTCACCGTAATGCCTGAGCGCTTCTGGGATATATAACATACTTCGTTTGACATTCACAGTTAATTTAGATGAATGTTATGTATCCTTTCTGGTTCATCCAGGCTGAAGTCCTGGCATTCAGCATAATGCCTGAGCACTTCTGGGATATATAACATATTTAGCTTGACATTCACGGTTAACTGAGGTAAACGTTATGTATCCTTTCTGTTTCATCCAGGCTGAAGTCCTGGCATTCAGTGCAATGCCTGAGCGCTTCTGGGATATACATAACATACTTAGTTTGACATTCACTGTTAGTCTAGGCCAATACTATGTATCCTTTTTGGTTCATCCAGGCTGAAGTCCTGGTATTCACTGTAATGCCTGAGCGCTTCTGGGATATATAACATACTTCGTTTGACATTCACAGTTAATTTAGATGAATGTTATGTATCCTTTCTGGTTCATCCAGGCTGAAGTCCTGGCATTCAGTGCAATGCCTGAGCGCTTCTGGGATATATATAACATATTTAGCTTGAAATTCGCGGTTAGTCTAGGCAAATGCTATGTATCCTTTCTGGTTCATCCAGGTTGAAGTCCTGGCATTCACCGTAATGCCTGAGCGCTTCTGGGATATATGACATACTTAGTTTGACATTCACTGTTAGTCTAGGCCAATGCTATGTATCCTTTCTGGTTCATTCAGGCTGAAGTCCTGGCATTCACCGTAATGCCTGAGTGCTTCTGGGATATATAACGTACTTAGCTTGACTTTCACAGTTAATTTAGGTGAACGTTATGTATCCTTTCTGGTTCATCCAGGCTGAAGTCCTGGCATTCAGTGCAATGCCTGAGCGCTTCTGGGATATATAATATAATTAGCTTCACATTGACAGTTAATTTAGGTGAATGTTATGTATGCTTTCTGGTTCATCCAGGCTGAAGTCCTGGCATTCAGTGCAATGCCTGAGTCCTTCTGGGATATATAAGATATTTAGCTTGAAATTCACGGTTAGTCTAGGCAAATGCTATGTATCCTTTCTAGTTCATCCAGGCTGAAGTCCTGGCATTCACCGTAATGCCTGAGCGCTTCTGGGATATATGACATACTTAGTTTGACATTCACAGTTAGTCTAGGCCAATGCTATGTATCCTTTCTGGTTCATCCAGGCTGAAGTCCTGGTATTCACCGTAATGCCTGATCGCTTCTGGGATATATAACATACTTAGCTTGACTTTCACAGTTAATTTAGGTGAACGTTATGTATCCTTTTTGCTTCATCCAGGCTGAAGTCCTGGCATTCAGTGCAATGCCTGAGCGCTTCTGGGATATATAACATATTTAGCTTGAAATTCGTGGTTAGTCTAGGCAACTGCTATGTATCCTTTCTGGTTCATCCAGGCTGAAGTCCTGGTGTTCAGTGCAATGCCTGGGCACTTCTGGGATATATAACATACTTTGTCTGACATTCACAGTTAAACTTGGCCAATGTTGTGTATCCATTTTGGTTTATCCAGGCTGAAGTCCTGGCACTCAGTGCAATGCCTGAGAGCCTTTGCATGTATAAATATAAATGATGGATTCAGATGGAGATGGACTGGTTAATGTAGCCCAATGTCCTAATCTTTACTAGCTCGTGGATGTTGTTCCACTGTAGTACAGCAATGCTGTGCTCTAATATTTAAAGAGAACACACCAAAAATAGCTAGGTTCTGGTTTTCTTTGATTGTTTGGTCAGCTATTTAGGAATTATTTGCAAGTCATTGTAGAAGAAAAATAATTACAATCCAGTAATTAATTTTTTTTTAAATTGTTTGATCCCGGTAGTCATATCATAGGTCGGTAAATTATGATCGTCCGGGCGAGTGTAATCCTGAGAGGGACTGTTTGTGATGACATTGACTGACATTTCAACAACCTGAGCAGGAGTCATCGTCAGAGTCAAGTGAAGTGTGCATCTTCAGTAGATGTTATAAGTCTCTGGTCATTGTCCTGATTACAATGGGACAACAACCAATTAGGACAACAACTAGTCGAGCGGGACAACGACCAGTCGGGATCAATCAGGACAATAACCACAGATTTGTAACATCTACTGACGATTCACGGTTCATTTGGCTCTGATGATGACTTCCACTCAGTTGGTCAAAGCGTCGGTCAATGTCACCACAAACAGTCCTTCTCAGGACTACACTCACCCAGGTGATAATAATTTACCGACCTATAATTTATTTTTTTTTAGCACTACACTAAACTGAAAAATACAGGAACGTTTTTGAGAGACTGGGGAACACACTCAGACTCTTGGGAGTGAAAGGGTTAAGCTTTCGCAGCTATCTCAATGGCCTCATGAGCAGGAATAAAATGCCAGAGACAAACGACTCAATGAGTACTGTGTTTATAATGTTTTGGCCACAGGTCAACAATTATAAATGCGATGTAGAATATCTGGGAATATTGAAATAGCCATGGAACATTTATCGTGAACAGCGAAAGTAAATAAAGGTTATATTTGGACGTGTTCATTCCCAATGTTTTGGTAATGGCTGCTGCAAAATAGTACTATGCTCATGGCCTGGCTTTCTGTCATTATCCAAAATCAGCTGTCCAGCACCGAACGTTTTTTAATATTCTATCGAAGCTGTCCAAGTTCAATCCTGAATTTGGCGATACGGAGCACTATAAACAGAAAGAAATCTTTGGTTATTTTGTTTCCGATCCGAGAACAAAAGGTCTGGTGAACATGATTAGAAAACACAATACTCGGGCCGTTAATGTCGGAAGCCGTTGCAGGCTTTGTTAATATTGGGATCGGCTCTATTTAAACACGTAGTAATTGAAATGTTTCTTCTATGTGTATTATATTACCGCAACTTGCCGAGCGCTTTGTCTCATCGCTATTTTAAGCGCCGACAATGTACACTTTCTTTTCATACCGTTCTTTTAATTAACTTTCACGCTTTAGGATGATGACAGGATTGTGTGAAAGTTAACGCCTCCATCAGATCAGAAGCGAAATGCGATCATAGATTAATGGATTAGGAATGTTGCAAGCTACTGGACATCCAGCTGAGATAGGGGACTAAAAGTCACCTATCTCAGCTGGATGCCCGGCTTTTTTTTGGTTGCTAAGAGCGTGTGGCTCGTTATGCAGTGCAAATTTCAGTATGGAGATCAATATGGAAATTGTGTCCATCAGCCGTACAAGGTACGTCTTCTTCAAACAAATCTATTAGTTTCTGGTGAATAAATGGTGAAGGAGAATTGTACTAGACATTTGCTGGGCCGCGAGCGACTAGCCAGTTATTCATCACTAGTTACCGAAACTGAGGTAAATAAAATAAATAATCCGAACTATTCTATTCACCAGTATCGCTGGTGACGTCATTAAAATTCTAGAACATAAACTTAGGCCACCACAAAGCTGCTCTTTTAATATGTTCAAAACCCTAGCGAGATAAGCCTTCTGGGAAAGTTCCAGGTCGATACATTTCTTCGTTTTATGAATAAAAGAGCTTGAAATTTGATCAATTTCGTGGCAGCTGGAACACAGGAATAAACAAAAAAAAAAACCGATATTTTTCTGTTACTTTTCAATTTTCAAGTATCGTTATTGTATCGTATCATATCGTTAGATCGTATCGTTATCGTATCGTTACATCATAAAAATATCGAAACTATCGGGAAAATGCGAATTTTGATTTCATTAGCTGCCTCATTTCTTATACTGCCTTCGTTGGCGGACATATTGGTGCCACAAAGAGGGACCCCGACATGGCGGACGCGTACGTTTATTGTCTTGTAATTGTTTCAAAAATCATTTTCTCGATAACGTTGCTCTGAAGAATACTATAAACTTAGGAATTGTTGATGTTTATAACTCCTTTGTTTCTGAATGTTGCTCATGCATGCAAACTTATTTTATCATAATGATGAAAACCAAGAATTGAGTTTGGCAAGCATGGAAATTAATTTGATATACTTAAATCCACTTTAAAGTCCTCGGCCAGATACCGTTTTGTAACGGTATGTATTATTTGGGAATTGTTATGTGACAAACATTATTATTATAGTATTTTTTAGCAGTATCTACCAAAGACAGCAGGGTTCAGCCTTACATTCGCTGCCTCGTCCCCAGGCGTCCCTCCTTATTATATGATGGTGCGCGTGGCGTTGCGGGATAGGATCCTCCCCACGATGCCCCGCGCTCCCTGTTTGCCGGCACTAAACCGGCGCCTAGGGACGAGGCAGCTTACATTCGTATGAGAAACTTATAACTTTTCTTTCTTGGATTAGTGTTCTTTGCACGAACTAATCAAACGGACTTTTAAAATGTTTTTCAGTTTTATCCTCTGTTCAGAGCAGTTCTCATCACCACTACCACCACTGAAATCGACGCATTTCAAACTGAGCTTCATTTCTTTTGACTTCTTTTTTCCAGTCGGATTGCGGCTCTCTTTACTGCTCGAGAACATGGAGCCTTTGTGACAGCATCTTTGCACCGCCTACTGATGGAACAAACTGTGGACCACATCAAGTACGTGAACATAAATCTGTCTTCATAGAACAGAAGAGAATAGAATACACTAGACTAGAGCAGAATAGTATAGCATAGCATAGCATAGCATAGCATAGAATAAAGGCATAGCGTACGACAGAACAAAATAGAATAGAATAGATTGAAATGAATGGTATTGCACGACCATGGTATGGAGTATAAAGAACTTCATATCTCGGGACAAATTGAAAGATAGCTCTTATCGAACTTGCCGAGTGCTGAATCATTTGTAATTTTATTGCAATTATCCCAATTAGTATACATTATACAGAGTCAAAGCATGAGATTTGAAATGTAGTGCATGAGTTCGTTAATGAAGGAAATCATACAGTACATCAAACCTCAACTCGACTTCTTTGTGACGCTGTTCGGTGGTCTCATTTTTTCGCATCATGCAGACCATGCAGGTTAATTTGAACTCTACAGGTTGTGATATCAGCACCAACTTGCTTAATTGTAAGTATCAATTCAAAACTAAACTGCAATAAAAGCAACCTGTCATTGAGGAAACCTTTCCTTTTCTTTGATTTTAAACCAGTGGTGCATTAAAGGCAAGTGCGTTGACAACGGCTTACCGAGGATTAACGGGGGGTGGACTGAGTGGTCTGCAGAATACAGCCCGTGCAGCCAGACATGTGGTGGAGGAGTGCAGTACCGAGAGAGGACTTGTACCAACCCACCGTAAGCACTCATGGCGAACAACTCTGCACTTAGTTTCTGGATATTTTTTCTTTAAGATGAAAAAAGTCTAATGGGAAAAAATAGTTTGTTGTGCAACTTGATAGTATTAATTATCAAATTTTTACCAGGATTCGCTCTGACGAAGGGCTAACGCTCAAAACGCCAGCTTTTAATCTCTTTACGGTGGCCAATTTACCTTTATTATCAACTCAGTTGATAAATCCAACGTTTTGTATTACCAGGAAGGTCACCACGAAACCCAATGTAATTCACCTGTCTAGGGCCTCGCTTAGCGTGAACTTTTTAACCCTTTTCCTGCCCTCATCATCCGTGCATGCAAGGGAGACGTCGATCTGAATTCTGAGCATAAAATGCCACCTGATGACGACATGAAGATTAACAAAAATGATACGTACATCTTTATTGGCTGCAAATTTTGCGAGGAAGATAAAAATTCCTTATTGGTCGTATAAGGTAAAATTTGTCAATGCACCGACTTAACTTACAGGCAGATCACGTAATAACGTAATGCAACGAAGAACGATTTAGTTGTTTAGTGTTCAAGAGAACAACAGAACTCAAAACGCGAACATGCGTGACAAACTAGGTTGTTATCATTGATCGTTGCAGCGGACAGAAATAAAGAATGACCTCACAGTAAGTGGTTGTGTCACGTTTAACTTACTTACAAAAAAAATACACCGAAGCACTTTCATCGATCTCAAGATCACCAACTTAATTGAAATTGATGTAACTTTGTGTTATAACGCTCGAAGTACAGGCGTCGCCCTCAACTGGACACATGGAGTTAAGGCTAAAATAGGGCTGACAATTTAGACGTCCACATCCAGCATAAGAAGTAAGTTAAAATGAGTACACTGTATTGACTTAAATGAGCAACTACGTTACACAAATACAAAACTAACCAAATAGTTGGTGTTTGTGCCTAGCGAATTTACACTGAAGATTTACACTAATGCCATTTTATACACATGCACGTTGTTACAGACCACAAAATGACGGAAAGAAATGTTTGGGTTCAAACAAAGGAAAATGGAAAATATGCAATTCACAGGTAAGCCAAGATAGCTCACATACATGAAAACGTGTTCTTTCTACACGATCTGTTTGTGCAGCCATCAAATACCTAGAAAACTTTAAATACTACTTAAATATGTAACAACTGGTCATGGATGGACATTACAAGGTGGAAAGCAATTTTAACAAGCTTGCGAAACTCTCTACCCACAGACATGGCATAAATTTTATTCATTCAGAGTTACGGCCCAATCTTTTCTTCAGTTTTGACCAGTTGGCATGTGTTTCATGTGATTTGTTTATTATTGATCCTCGGTCGTACAAGCAAAGTCACAACCCCACAGTGGTTCAAGGGGGAGGGTAAATGGACCCCTTTGGGTCTATGATAAGTTACAATATTTCGATGAAATATTTTACTTTAGTAGAAAGCCTGTAATGTGCTTTACAAGGCAAGGCTTGAATTATGGGCTGCAGCGCTGCTGGGGGCTTGTGACGTAACCATCTTGGCCACCATCTTGGTTTTAAAAATTTAAAAATTATCAAAAAACTGTGGAAATTGACTTTTTTGATGCTAGACAGGTAGAATATGACGCAAAAAAGCACTTTGCTTCTTTTTGCCAACATTGTGTGCTTTTATCACCCAAAAAAGTGAAAAACACACATTTTAATAACAAAAAGGCCTAGTTATGACGTCATATATCTCGTAACCATAGTAACAGCTTCTCACCAAACTTGTGTCAAAATACTTTCAAGGGATATGCGTACAGCTACTAAAAATGCAGGCGCTGATGAAAAATCATCTTGGAAAAATTCAAGGAAAACGTCTCGTCTTAAAAAAGATTAGTGAAAAATAACTGGCAAGTTGATTATCATGTGTAGGGTTTGATGAAGATAAAAAAAATAAATAAAAATAAAAAAGAATGAAGAAAAAAAGGGATAAAAATCCAGAAAAAAAGCAGTTAGGCCTGCCCACGTCATTACCTCATGAGAGTGCGCGCAATTCAACATTCAGTGAATATCAGTTTATCAAAAACATCCTGTCACGGTTTTTTACATAACTTTAGCACAAATATATTGCAATGATAAAGTACCATTGGCATGTAATTAGGTCGGCTATTTTTTCGAACCAAATTAGATATTTTTCCATCGGGCCCTAGTTAAGTCAGTCAATGGCAGTGTTTGTACTAGTAAAAGACGCATTACCGGTCTACAACGAACTTGGGGAAACAACGAGCCAAACATGTTTCCATCGGGCCCTAGTTACGTTTAGTGCACCTGGTCAGGTGCCCCGCCTCGTGGTTCCCCTCAATAGGGAGCTTACTGAGCAAACACGACGGCGACGGCTAACGAACGAGAACGTCGCAAAACAAAAGCTCGGTTTAGCAAACCAATGACTCTGTACACGTGTTGTACTTTTTGGTACATTTCTTTGCCGTTCTGTGCACAACTACAACGTGAAATGACCAGATTCAAAGTTTTATGTGGAACGTGAACACACGACGCTGAATTTTCGTTTTCTCCCTGAACTGTAACGCTGTCCTTACAAAGTTCAGCTCCCGGATAGTTCGGTTTCATTAGACAGGCGAGGTCATTTTTAAAGTGACGTTTTCCTTCCCGTCCTCATCGTGGTTGCGTAAGCTGATGGATCCACCTTCTATACTGTGTTCTGACAGACGAACTACTGGCGGTATGATGAACAATGTAGTAGTAAACCTTTATTTAAACAGGGTAGCCTCTAGGAAAAAAGCGACCAATGAGCGCATACTATGCATGTCGGTGATCTGACTGATTTAATGTTGCTGTAGATCGAGTGTCCTCTGCCTTTTTATCGGGATGTTCAGTGCAAGAAAATCGATCCAGGATTTAGTGCTTACTACTCTGGAGGTAGGTTAATATCACCATCTGTGTCTCACTGAAGGCTTATCACTTCAGCCAACTACTATTTTTGGGAAACCTCTCAATTCTTTTGTTATTCATGTTGAACGATCGAGAAACAATCATGGGCGTGACGGAGTTGCAGAAACTTGGCGCCCGTTTCTTGATACTCCTGAAAAAACCTTTCGGTCCCAAAAACCCTTCTCACGTTCAGAATTTTCCTGGACAGAAATTTATTTTTTTTCTACTGTGATAACTTATTGTCAAAGGCTTTGTATTCTTGAGAAAAACATTCGAGTCATTCGACTAATTTGAACCAAAACTACCACCAATCGATTAAAATAGATTAAAATACTTCTCAGCACAGTTGGACTCGGAAATTTTGAGAAACAGAACCAGCTGGATTTTTAAGATGTTTGCTTTAAATAAACAGAGATTGTTGTGATTTTATTTCATTGTTGTCCCAATGTAATTTTAAAATAAATGTAAAGAAGATCCTCGCAGGCATTAACGCAACTTATGCAGTTGCGAAAAGAAAGCCTGAAAAAATCAGGCTTGCCGGGATTCGAACCCTGACCTCTGCGATACTGGTGCAGCGCTCTAACCAATTGAGCTAACAAGCCAACTGGGAGCTGGTTATTAAATTGGTTCGTAATATGCCCAGGAAAGATGAAGATGAAGTTATGAATATATGAAATTCATATATTTGAACTGCGGAATGAAGAAATAAATGTAAAGAAGATCCTCGCAGATTAACGCAACTTATGCAGTTGCGAAAAGAAAGCCTGAAAAAATCAGGCTTGCCGGGATTCGAACCCTGACCTCTGCGATACCGGTGCAGCGCTCTAACCAATTGAGCTAACAAGCCAACTGGGAGCTGGTCATAACTTCATCTTCATCTTTCCCGGGTATATTACGAACCAATTTAATGACCAGCTCCCAGTTGGCTTGTTAGCTCAATTGGTTAGAGCGCTGCACCGGTATCGCAGAGGTCAGGGTTCGAACCCCGGCAAGCCTGATTTTTTCAGGCTTTCTTTCCGCAACTGCGTAAGTTGCGTTAATGACTGCGAGGATCTTCTTTACATTTATTTCTTCATTCCGCAGTTCAAATATATGAATTTCATATATTCATAACTTCATCTTCATCTTTCCCGGGTATATTACGAACCAATTTAATGACCAGCTCCCAGTTGGCTTGTTAGCTCAATTGGTTAGAGCGCTGCACCGGTATCGCAGAGGTCAGGGTTCGAATCCCGGCAAGCCTGATTTTTTCAGGCTTTCTTTTCGCAACTACATAAGTTGCGTTAATGACTGCGAGGATCTTCTTTACATTTACTTCTTCATTCCGCAGTTCAAATATATGAATTTCATATATTCATAACTTCAATGTAGTTTTAGTACGTTTTACTAGGGCATCTAAAACCTTGCATTTCCTCCTAAAAACACCCCGCACGCTCTCTCTTGTTTGATATACACACCCAAAAGAGGGTGGCTCCTGCCTCTTTGCACAATTTTCATTGGAAATATTACGCAGTATTTTGTATTTTCTCCTGTTTTTCCGCTTCCTGCGTCCTCTTTTCCTAACTCTCGTTCACTTCCAGACACATTCTTGAACGAGTTCCCTTCTCTCTGTCCCCTTCACGTAATACAGCAACGTACAACGAAGAAGCGCTTATATCTTGCAGATTCCTGTGGACTTACCTGTACAAATGGATATGAAATTTATTATTATGATGGCTCAGTGGCCGATGGAAGTCGATGCAACAGCCGCCCTGATAAATTTGATGTTTGCATTGAAGGAAAATGCCGAGTAAGTAAAAAAATAGAAATTGTATCTGCGTTGATTTGTTAGTTTTTATCTTGTCCTTGTTTTTCTTTCTTGTGGAAGGTCGTATTGAAGTGCAGTGACGTCTCAAGAAATTTATTTTTTTGAGAAAACGATTTGCCTTGGAATTATGTCTTGGAACCCAAAAGTTTTTTACAGCAAGCGCTGCAAAAAATTGGGTCCAATAGAGCCACCAACTATTGAACTACAGTTTTTCAAAGGCTAAATCTCATTTAAATACTTCGCAAGCATTTTGAAAGTAACAAAAAAGAAAAAAAAACAAAAAACAAAGAAGGAAGGAAAGAAACAAAACAAAATGTTGATATAAAAACGGTAACAGAATGCAAGTTACCGCTTGAAGAGTCAATTCTGAAGAAGACCTCAGAAGGCGGTCGAAAATTTAGTTGTTTTTTAAACTTTTAGATCTGTTTTAAACGTTTTTGTATTAGCTATGAACACAGATCGCTCCAACAATTTTAAAACAAAATGTCATTTTTACATATCAATGTGTTAAGGGAGCGGTTAAGAAAATAAATTCATTCTATTTGCATTATTCTTATTCTCCCTTAGGGACCACAGAAAATTCTGGATTATTCAAAACGATTATCTAAACAGCAGAAGTCTGTGTTGATATAAAATTTTTTAGCCACTCAGTTCATTATATCCAGAATTTGCTTACCTGATTAGTTTTCAGGGCAACAGACATAAAAACTGAAAAATCCTGACATCGCACTTGAACACTTCATTGTGTATTCCTTTGATTACCGTTCAGACATAATTATAAGTCCTCATGGTAAACAAACTTAATCGAAGTGCTTTTAAATCTGAAGGCCAATGTGAACTGTAAGGAAATCTTAAGGCCTCCACAGTACAGGCTAGACATTTAGTTGTCGACAATGAACTATTTGTTATCGACAACTAAAGGTTATCGACAACTAAAAAACGTTGTGTGTGAGACGCGTTGTCGACAACTAAAAGCTAAATTTTTAGTTTTCGACAACTTAGGCAGTTTCCCTTGTTGAAAAGGACTAACAGTTGTAGAGTAGTTGTCTACAGCTACGTTTTTTAGCGTTTTCCCGTATGCTGGAATGATTGGTTTAGTTGTCGCCAACATGTGTATAGTGAACGTTAGTTCCCAAGCTCTCGTTGGCCTGACTTAGTTATCGACAACTAACACTCCAGTGTGTGGAATGCTTGCATCAGACAGAATTAGTTGTCGATAACATTTAGTTGTCGAGAAATGTCTTGTCTGTGGATGAAAATTTGCCTCTTCCTTAACTTTGTAAAAAAGTCTTCTAAAGCATGTTATCAAACGAAATTATAACTTAGATATGAACAATTTCTCTGTTAGCTTCGCCTAGATTTTTTGAGGAACTCAATTCTAGCTTGAAACCGAGATCTGTTCCTTTCCTCGTGGTGATATTTAACTCGATTTAGGGTAGATATTGAGCTAGATAGCAGCCTGAAAGCTCAAATAAATCTAAACAGCTTCTTACCATTGTGATCTGATCGATTTCTCTAAGGCTGTGGGCTGTGATCACGTGTTGGAGTCTGGAACGAGAAAAGATCGCTGTGGAATCTGCGGCGGCAATGGAGCTACGTGTATATTGGAAAAATCAGCTTACACGAAAGATTATAGGACATATGGTGAGAATGTTATGCAGTAGTGCAAGTAGAAAACTGAAAAAAACCTAGCTTGGTGGTTAGGAAGTACATATGTGGCAAATATTGCCAAAACCTATGTACATATCGTACACACATAATTTTTGAAAACGAAGCTTTCTTGTTTTTATAACAATAACAATTTCTAGTGCGTGTTTTCCCACACAAATCCTTATATTTGTTATCGTGCTTGCAGTGTGAGCTTGGGGTACATGTGGTTATAATACAATTATTGTTCGCCATTAATATCTGGCACTTATTACCTTAAATTATCATACTATAGAACAAAAGGAAGACCAAAGCCAAAATTGGACCACAGCAAATACACCACTGGTTAACATCGCCTCATTTTACGTTCATGGACTTTCTGGCACTCACTAGTGAATTGTAAAACAACGTTTACAACAAAACTTGAAAAAGACCTTTCGACCGAAAAGCTTCGGCCTTCCTCGGTTTGATAGTGGCAAAAAAGCAACGGCTTATATAACGGTTCACATTTCGCGCGTACGTGGCTGACTAACACAACAAAACACGCGAACGCTGCGCGACACTTTCAAACCGAAGAGGGCCGAAGCTTTTCGATAGAAACGTCTTTTTCAAGTTTTGTTGTAAACGTTGTTTTACAATTCACTAGTCAGTGTCAGAAAGTCTATGAATGTATTATGTCATATCCTGACTGCAATTTTAGTATTTTCTCTTTAATCGTCTCATTTGGTTACCATCATACATGGCCAGCGAGTTAAGATTCGAAAAGTTTAATGCCAGTAGAACAAATTTTTATCCCCACTTAAAAGGCAAAGTAAAAGGAGAAGTAAAAGCAGTCGAACTAAAAAATACCACTGTCGGTATTCTCCTTAACCGTCTAGAGATAAAATACGAGATTATCAAAAATTCAACCATCACGGTCAAATGAATAGACTTTTTACTGCCAGAGATGAAAGGGAAAAAAGTGAAAAGAGTAATTTTGAAGTAGGAAGTGACGCAAAAGTTGGACCTTTTCTGGTAAGAATTTGTAATGAGCATATGTAGTTGTCAGTGTATTGAAGAATTTTAGAGGGAGGTCACACCATCCCAGATTTACGGCACCAAAAAAGTCTTTGTATTATTCAGAAGGGCATTTATTCTCGCTCACAAAGCAATGTACGCTCCGCAAATTTTAACAGGAACTACTTGTTTGGATGACTGAAGGGCAATTTAGTGGGTTGTGAGATAAATATGCATGTTAAACAATTTGTTAAAAATATTCAATTAATAAGTGACTAAATAAATGAATGATCGAACGAAAGAACGAACGAACGAACGGATAGACGGAAGAACGAATGAAGAAAAGAACAAACGAACGTATGAATGAATGAATGAATGAATGAATGAATGAATGAACGAACGAACGAAAGAACGAACGATGAATGAATGAATGAATGAATGAGTGAGTGAGTGAGTGAGTGAATGAATGAATGAATGAATGAGTGAGTGAGTGAATGAATGAATGAATGAATGACTGAATGAATGAATGAATGAATGAATGAATGAATGAATGAATGAATGAATGAATGAATGAATGAATGAAGGATAATTCCCGTTGTTTTACTCGTTATTCAGGTTTTGACAGTCCACACACAATTGTGGTGCTTCCTGTTGGAACGGCAAACGCAAGATTCAAACAAAGAGCAAAGTTGTACAATATGCTGGGTATGTTTATTGATGGTTATTGTTTTAGCTTTCTATCGCTTTGTATTGCCAATAGCGGCACTATTTTGAATCGAGGATTTTTGAAAACTGGAGCTTAGGAATGTACTGCTGACAATCTGATGACATTCGAGGCGAAAAACACAATGCATGCAATTGTGTTTGGCACCTTACAAAATAACAGCAAACGGAAAGAAATTAAAATTGGAACATGAGCTATAGGAAACATGTAAGTTCGAGTTCTCACCGAACGTTGTTGCAACCAAAAAGCGCTAAGTATGTCGACACTTCAATTAAGTTATCAACTAACCATCACTTCTAGTTTTGTTCTGAGTCTTTGATTTCCACGTCTTCTTTTGCAAATGTCCCTGTTCTCGATTCTTGAGGGCAAAAAAAAAAAATCATTCCCAGATCTACACTGCCTATTGAAAAGCTTCTCAACCTCAAAGAACCACTGGGTGACAATCGCATGGCCGTTGATAGGAGATCCTTGCCACTGACCAATCGATTCGTCCTCAGCTGGTATAAGGGCAAAAAGTAATTTCCAGTCCCCCGACAGAACCTAATTTGGATTGCAATTTTGAATTGAATTTTTGGGATCACCGGCCCAAGCCACTCATACCCCTGGAGGATCATTTGTTCATCGAAATAATGTTTTAAAGGAAGGTCATCGAAGGGCTTATTTTGCAACAAAAGGGCCCAACTTTGAACTAAAAATAAAATTCCTATGTTGCGCGGTTATTTTGTTAGGGAATAACACGGACGACGATGACCTACCTCCCTCTTAGCCTTGCATACAATATTAACATACTAGCATATTTAACATTATGGCAAAAGGGAATTTGTTCCTTCCATTTAAATTTTTTTCTATTAAAGACATAGCTCTCTACTGGATGATTTTTCTTTCAAATTGCAAGGTAACTGTGGCGAGAACATTACGGGATAAGCTCAGCAGGGTATACACTATGATGGAAAAAAACGGTTTATAGTCTCTTTTTCCTTCATCTCTTAGCGGCAGTTTTCTTAGCGAGTTATCGGAAAATGTGTCTTGCTAAAGAGATAATTTTCTCTTCCCAACAGGTATCAAGGACGATTTAACAGGTCAATATATAATCCCCTTGCCCTCATGGAGCACAACCGTTTATTGCAAAGGAACACGAATTGAATATCAGCATAACGAAAACATATACGATGATTCGATTGTACTGGATGGACCAACTAAATTACCCTTAAGGGTGGTGGTATGTAAACCTACTTTATACTGAATTACCCAGAGAAGGAAAAGGAAAGAGATTTCGTGTCTCATGCAAAACTCTTAAATCAGCAATAATGCCCATGCGGTTTCCTCCATGAAACGTTTCAATCCAAATCACATCTGGCCGCTTTCTGTCCTTCAAATGAAGTATTTACTAATAGGTAAAAAAAAAACCTTTTCAAATAAACTATTTCTTTTGGAAACAAACTTCTGAATAAACGTGCGTGTAAACTCACCTACCTTGGACTTGTTATGCAGTGTACCATGATGGACGGCAGGCTTGCTCTATAGAGTAAACTGGCCTTTCCTTCTATGCGTTATTCAGTTTTAGATTGAACACAGAGAAAGAATTTTGCACGAGTGGCGAACAATTTATTTGCTTATTTTGTATTTTTGAATTCCTCTTACCTCCTCCTCTTAATTCCTCTTTTTAGTTTATCTGGTTTCACAGCGTAAACCACGGTGTTGACTTCGAGTATTACAGACCGTTATTATCTAACGAGTCTTCCCAGACTGTTCCCTCCAAATGGATCTCTGGCAAGTGGTCTACCTGCTCAGCGAAATGTGGACAAGGTAACATCGTAGTGTATTACTTTTCTTTCGAACTATAGATTTTAATGACGCTTTATTGGAGCAAGAGAGGACAAACATTGATAAGGAAAAGAGAGGGTGTTCGAGCTTTAGAAGCCGAGTTCTGCCATAAATGTCCCAACTTAATTTTGTAAGGCTGACAGAAAATCAAATGAATAGCTTCTGATGTTCATAATCCAATTCAATATCTATTCATATTTTCTCGCCAAATTAAGGTATTTGTATAATTTAATACCGTTTCTGTTGAAATATTTATTTTTTGACGCTTTTAGGAGTGTCAACTCGAGACATAAACTGTGTTCGATCCGATGATGAGACACCTGCCTCAGTCAAGTTGTGTTCAAAACAAGATAAACCTGAATCACAGAAACCCTGCAGCAGTCCAAGCTGTTCACCTGAGTAAGTGCCTTAATACACGTGACTTAAATTTGGAAACAAACCAAAAAGCTATTTCTGGTGGGAACTTTGGGGCAAAATTTTCGCTGAAGTGTTATATGGATGCTATTATACTGATCGCTCCTGGAAACGAGCCAACCCGCGCTCTGATTGGTGCAATGCTACCAGGCTATCAGCTTACTTCGTGCGAGTAGAGAAGACACGCAAAAAAATAGTAATTGGCTTTGCTAACTTAATAATACTTCTCATGAACCAAGAGTTATGTATGTATACAACCATCCAATTATTTTACTCTTTCTCGTCCAGATGGCCTCATAGCCAGCTCGAAGCTGCTCGCCTAGCTGTCTGTGAGTTCATGTACTACCCACTTTCATAGAAATATTGCTTAATATATGGGCTGAAACAGCACTGTTTGCTTTTGACATCTTTCAGACAAATAAACCTCTATAGAAAACACCCGTGCAGCTCTCCTAAACACAGTCTAAACATAGAATTGAACTACTAGAAGGCAGTGTTCTACAAAGAGTTATTATTTTGTTCATTTTAAAGATGGCATCTGACTGATTGGACAGAGTGCACCAAAACATGTGGAAATGGTAGCCATTCTAGGCTACTTTACTGTCGGAGAAAGGTCAATGACTCGTATTACGAGCAACTTGATGACTCGGCATGCAACATAAGCGCTAAACCAAACAAACTTCTGGTTCAACGTTGTAATGAGATACCGTGTCCTGCAGAATGGAGGGCATTGCCATGGTCTGAGGTAAATTAATTTCAGAACAAATTATAAAGTCAGAGATACGCCACTCGGTATACGTTTGTAATGCTTTGCTTTCGTTGCATTATTCGCCAGGGTGACTATCATTCCACGTAAGTATCATCGTGTAGACAGTCCCTAAAAACGTGCAAGCAAGTGCTCTGATTGGCTAGCCACTTATATACTATTTAAACAAAAGAGTTCTTCTGTCGAAGGCACTATTTAAACAAAAGAGTTCTTCTATTGAAGACACTATCGTGTGATAGGTTGCCTGAGAAAATGTGATGTTCACAACAAATATTAGCCCGAGAACGTTTTTCGAGGGCTTATATGAAGTTTGAACATCAAATTTCCGAGCGAACCTATCACATATAGGGCCTGAGACAGAAGGACTCTATTGTTTTTATTGTGCAACGCTAAATTTGGAGCGAAAACTGCCAAAAACGGGCACTACGCTAATAGGTGCCCGCTGAGGAGAGACACTCGCGTCACGTGTGATTGTTTTCGGCCAATGGGAGCACGCAAAAAATTAGCGTTGTACTTTAAAAGCTCATATCCCACGAGTGGATAGTTTAGCGAATCAACTTCAAACGTATTTTGGCAAAAACGTATATGTATATAGCTAGCAGCAAACACCTTTAAGTTTACTCCTTTCGTCAAGTCCATGGTATGTTTTCCTTCTGAGAATCTGGTTTTTGTTTTACTTACCAATCGTTATTTTGCACCAGTTGTTTTATTACTTGTATTCTAGTGTTCTGCTACCTGCAGCGGTGGTTTAATGACGCGAACGTTACAGTGCGTCAGGATAGATGAACTTGGACAAGTTGTAGCGGCTGCAAAAGAACTTTGTCGATATGCTGTGAAACCTCTCGCCGAGAGAGTCTGCAACGACGACAAACCATGCGATCGTACGTAGATAATTTCATATTGAAATAGCGATGGCTTTTTAATCTAAAACAAGATGGAAGGGGAGGGGGGGGGGGGGAAATAAGTCAAAAGGCATAAAAATTACGTCAGTTTTCGAACTTCCGCCGCGGATTTGTTGAACTTTTACTGTTAAGAGGTTCGTCTAGGAGCAAGTAATTTAAATTGTAGGCAGAACACAGGGTTGTCGTTAACAACAAGAAGTAGACTCGTTCCAAACCAAAGTATTCTCGACAGCTTAACGTCCTGACGGTCTTGACTGGGCTTTTTATGGAATCCCTTAGCCTGGGAATGGGGAGGACACAAAGTGCTCCCTTCCGACTCTCCGAGAGTGTTAAGGCAACGACAGTAAAACTTAAACTTCCAATCTACATAGTACGCCCAGACGTGTTTATTTTGAGGTCCGCCACGTCACATGACGCGGATTTACGTCACGTTCTCAAAACAAAAAACAAAAAAACACAGTCATCTTGAATGCACCATCTTGCATTTTTTGTTTTTCCAAAAGTCATTTGCCCACCAAAATTGGCCAAAAAAAAGTTAAAGCCAATCAAAACACACTAAAATGATCTATAAATGTAAACGTTGGTCTAATTAAGTGAAAAACTTTCATTCAAAACAGGAAAATTCAAAATTCTGAGTAAATGCCTGTGAAAATGTTGTTGCCATGACAGCATCAAATTTGATGAACAATAAGATGATGTACCAATTCAATTCCAGGTTTTTTAAAAAGAAATTCACAAAGTTTGGTAGCGGCTGCTTGCATTTTAAAAAAAGTTATCGACGTTCAAATTGAGCGCAAGCGCTTTGTGCTCCCTCCCCCGTGGCATGCAGCAACAACTGTAGGATTAGCACACAACAACTTTAAACAAACTCTTCGAAGACTTTTCTTTTTTGTAGTATTATACAATTGTTTACTATTCTTAAAGATGTACTCTGTCTAACTCAGGAATCAGCGACCTAGCATGTTCTGGAATGTTCATTAGAATGTTCTGAAATGTTCCTTAAAATGTTCTGAAATATTCAGGGTAAAAGACACGTGCAATTTTAGTAACATTTGGAAAACAAAGGACGCCCAAATTGACTTAAAATGAATTAAAACACATGAAAACCACTGCAGTAATCTAAAATGCAAACGAAAGTTATTTTAAAAGTTACCTTTCGGGGACTGAGTTCTTGCGCTAGTTTTAGACTCAACGTAATTTGGACTCAACACATCAAAAGCCGTATGATTACCTTTGAGCTCGCTCTCCCTTTGGAGATATAGCTGCATTAATAAATTTCAAATTACATTTCCTTTTCTGTTTGTTTTTCCATCAAGCTCCACCTGAAATCCAAGTGGCATGTTTTATTGGTGCTGATAACCTAAGAGAAGTACTTGGTGATTTCACCAATGAAATAAAGTGGGATAACACCAATGAAGTTGTGAACAAATGCGCTAAATTGGCTTACACGAAAGGTTACACTCTTTTCGCCATGGGCAAGGATGGACTATGTTTATCTGGAGCTGACATACAATACAAATATTACGTGAGTGGTACTTACGGAGCATACTGTAAAGAGGGGATTGGCATGGGAGACAGTATGTTCGTTTATTCATTGGGTAAGCACTCTTCATGTCTTTTTGTCTCTTAATTTTTGTTTTTGTCAATACAAATGCAGCTAAACAAATTGAATTTGCTCAACAAGGATGACACTCTAGTATGTTGACCCTCGGACGTGCTAGAGGGATGGATGCCCCCTACCCACAAGGTTTTTCTTCATATTTTTGAAGAGGGTTTTTATCATCACATGCCGTTTTCAGTGGCTGAACGTATATCCCTTAGACACATTATGGCAAGGCTTAAAAAATCGGTTGCTATGGTTAAGAGATATGAAGTTTTAAGAAGCATGTGGTTAAGCCATTTTTGAATAAAAATGCATGCTGTCCACTTTTCCAGTGAAAAATTTATAAATCAAAAAGACACAAAGTATCTACTTATGTCATATTCTACATCTTTTGATAATTACTAATTATGAGTAACATCCATGATGGTGGCTCCTTTTGCAGCCATTTTGGATGACGTCACAGCTCCTGGCAGCGGCACAACCCATGACATCTACTTCATCTTGTAAAGCACATTACAGGCTCTTTTGAAATATTGTAACACAACAAAAACCCAAGGGGGGAGGGACCAGTAACCCCCTTTGAACCAAGGTGGGGGTAGGACTTTGCTTATACGTCGGGGGCTAAAACTGTCAAAACCTGTGGCCCTTGGATTCCTGATCAAAATTGGAATTTAGAAATGCCGGGTTCTAAGGGATTGGGGGTGGTGTGACGGGAACCTAAGAAAAGACAAGATCAACAACAACACCAAAAAAAAAACAAACAAACAAAACACGGAAGAGAACCAAAAACAAACCCGCTTAACCAAGGGCAAGTCATTGGGTAGGAGCAGAGTACTCTGATCACTGCCCAATCCCTCTGTTATGTCTGATTTCTACGTGATCAGCTCTAGAAACATTTTATATTTCTGTTGCTAGCTAGAATCCTCAGATCCTCATGAAATTGAATTAGGGAATGGCTACAATAGGAAACACTGTTCTGCGAAAAAAAACCTTTCTAGTTTACCTGCTCGAGAAAATAAAGAACTTTTTCGAAACCAGCCAAAAAATATTTATGCTTCCCGGCTGCAAATTTGGCTTTGAATCACAATGTTTTTCAATGTAGCGTCGAGTACCTTTACAGTACAGTTGGCCGTCAACTGCCAGATGTCAACGAAATCGGTTTTTATTGAATCAGTCAAAGCGTCGAAGTATAGCTTAGTTATCAAAGGTACTCCCTCTTTCATAACCTTCAAAACATATTAATTCCGGAGACACCAGAACCCATTGCTCTGAGTTCCTTTTTCCAGAACCTATGCCAAGCCTTCAGCCACTTGGATGTTATTACGACAATAGAGATGATCGAGCCCTGCCAGTGCACTATGCTAATTTCAGAGATTGGATCGTTTGGACACGAATGGAACTGACAGTAAACCAGTGTGCAAGAGTGGCCCGAGACGCAGGGTACGAATACTTTGCCGTTCAGTTTTATGGAGAGTGCTACGGCGGGAAGGATGCTGGTAACAATTACGCCATATATGGAAAAAGTACGGGCTGCTGGGAGTATGACAAGCAAAAAGGTTTCGGAGTGGGGGCAGATTTGACTAATTTTGTTTATCGCATCAAACAGGTTAGTAAAAGCATTTTGTAGATGTCCAACAAGATATCTAGATAGATTTGACAATAAGACTCACCCAGCGCCTGAAACCCGTTAATGCAACCACCGACGGGTCATGAATATATGTTTGTCCCAGGGATCCTATCCTGTATAAAGGAAGTAAGAAAGCCCCTATTGGTCTATTGGTTTTCCTACCATATTACCCAGATTATATGCACACAAGAGATTATCAGGTGAGAGACTGTATCCCCCATACAAGCCTTGTTCTCTAGGTTATGTCTCTCAGGTTATTTTGAGATCGACTCACAGATCGTGGAGTACCAAGAGGGTTAGGCAATAGCCAATCATATGACGAGACTATTTTCCGTGTGCATGACCCTCGCGCAGAGCGATGCGTTTTTCGCGTAACAAAATGGTGGACGACGCGGAGAGTCAAGTTCTCACGTTTTGTGGACGAATGCAAATATAACGACTGAGTTTCTGTCCCAAACACGTCAGGGGGACGTCGCTGGAAGAAGAATCGCCCTTCCTGGTTTCACTTAGAGGACAGATCTGAAGACTAGTCGAGCAGTTAAGCTGAAAGTTCTAGTTCCAGTGAGGAAGATAAAGCACAAAGTGTGATCGGAAGCGACGATGAAAGGAGTGAAAACGATACCCACGTTGAGATCGAAAGTGATCGTGAAAGTGATGTTCACGAAAGCTCCAGCTCTTGCCCCGACGGACAAGCAGGGAAACAAGAGGAAAGGGAAAGCTTCTTCAACGAAGAATAGGCCGAAGGTTTCGAGATCAAAAGACACCGCCACAGAACAAAACGACACGCAAGACGCGGCACGTAACACACGAGGTAAAATTATCCGCGGAAGACTGGAATATTCTAAAAACAACCAGAGAGGCATTACCTATGGAATAAGTCTTGTATGAGGGATGCACTCTCTCCAGTGATAATCTCTTGATCCATAAATAAATTTCACCTCTGCAATTGGTCAGCAGATAGCCTGCAGTACCGAACAGTACCAGATCATCAATGAGGTCTAATTACCGAATGGGTTTGCTTCTGTTAATTAACCTGAGACTTTAACATGTGTAAAATAAAGAGTTAATTAAAAAACGATACCCCTTAGGGTTTAGGAAAGGTTTGGGGATTATTGCTTTTAAAATTTGGAAAAAAGCTCTCTTCTTTTTTTTTTTCAACAGGGTATACAACGTGTAGCCTGAAAGTACTCTATCGAGTTAGTGTCCATCAGTTCAAAGTAAAGGTTTTAGTGTTTGCAGCACAAATGTGCTAAAATAAACTGTTTAAACGTAAGCCGCAAGTCTCGTAGTTGTTGTTCTGTCGCCTAAGCCTCATTTCGCACTTTTTTTCTGCCGTACGTTCTTTCTCCGTATTGTATCTTTGTTTTTACTGTCGTATTCTTTGTCTTCACTTGCGAACTCTTTTCTTTCGTACTTTCTTTCTTCATGCCAGTACGTCTCTCTCCATTATCGTACTTTTTTTCTTCCATGTCATATTTTCCTTCCTACTGTGTCCTGCAGTCTTTAGATGCACTGCTGTTTGAAACAGCATAAAAGGGATGTATATGACGTGTTAATTTCGTAGAGGGATCTCGGGCGCATGACCTACCATCCACGACCCACCTACCGAGGACGATTAGACAATCTCGCTTGGGGATACTGTTGTTCGTATAGTCTATTAGTAGCACAAGGACCTGTGATTGTGACTTGTGGCACCCGATCTGTAAGACCCGCCGTTTCAGTTCTGGATTTTGTAGTATACAGTAACAAGTAAATACTTTTTACATAAACTTAAAGTTTGGATAAATTTCTAAATTCTAAAACCTATGGTACGGACTTAGGCAAAGTACATGTAACAGGCACTTACATGGAACTGTGTGTTGAACTAAATCTCATTTGAATTGCAGATCATCCATCATCATCATCATCATCATCATCATCATCATCATCATCATCATCATCATCATCATCATCATCCCATCTGGGCCTGAGTGGCACGCAGGGCTTCAACGAGTCCTTTCAACTCAGTCCGAATGGTAGCAACTTTACGGGCCTCTTCCCAACTCTTCCACCCCAATTCTTCATCCCTTTCCTCCTGAGCCTTTCTAATAGTATATTCTTATAATTTAGCCATTATATTAGCCATTCTAATAGTTGCCGTCTACGCCATGCTGTTCTAGGCCTTCCCACTTTCCTCCTACCAACTGGAAGTCAAATGCCTTTCTAGGGTCCTCGCTCGGTTGGATCCTTAAAACATGCCCTATCCACTTCCATCTTCTCTTCTTAACTTTTTAGTGACTGGTGGCACTTCGGCCCTTCTGTATAATTCGTCGCTGGAAATGAGATCTGGCCATCGTATCCCTAGGATCCTCCTTAGACATCTGTTCTGAAATGTATCCAGCATACTGCTCTCTTTCTTGTTCATCTTCCAGTTCTCAGCTCCATACAAAAGAACAGACTTTACATTAGAGCAATACAGATTGATTGCAGATAATTATTTGTGATCTATTATTCAATTTTGTTAGTACCATGAGTGCAAAGCGAAGGATACGCAGAGTTATATTTGCGTCTGATTTTTTTCTACTGGGCTTAGAAACCTTTAACCCTCGGACGAACAAGGGGGGGAGGGGTGGATGCAACCCCCCCTATAAAGTTTTTCTTGAATTTTCCTTGACAAATTATTATCTAGAGCTGCAGTTTTCAGTAGGCGTGGGCATATCCTTGACAAAAATTTGGTGAGTATCGGTTGCTATGGTTATGAATTATGACGTCATAAGTAGCAGGTGGTCAAGCCATTTTTGAAGAAAAATGCGTCTTTTTTACCTTTTTTAGGTGAAAAATGCAAAAAATGTCAACAAAGAGCAGCAAAATCTTTAATTCTGTCATATTCTACATGTCCAGCATCGAAGATGGCCAATTTTTAACGTTTTTTGACAATTTCTAATTTTTGGTAAAATCCAAGCTGGCGTCCAAAATGGCGGCTATCTTGAATGACAGGTCCCCAGCAGCGCGGCAACCCATAATATGTACCCCATCTTGTAGAGCACATCACAGGCTTTCAACTAAAGGTGGAATCTTTTCGTAATATTGTAACATAACGAAAACCCAAGAGGAGTCCATCAACCCCCCCCTTTTACCACGGTGGGGGGTGTGGCTTTGCTTGTACGTCCGAGGGTTAAGGGGAGTAATATTATAGAACCCAAGAACTTTCCTTTTCTGCCTCGGTTGCCGAGCCAAGACGTTTCCTTGTGAAGGATAATTTGTAAACACATGGCAATAATAACCAACGGTTCGGTCAACAGTATAACCGTCTTCTAAAATCTTCAGGTAATATAAGTTTCTGGTGGTTACGTGGTTTTATTGCTTTTTTGGAGCAGTTGTAATGTGGGCTTGATTAGCCTTGATATTTTGGGGAGTTGTGATTGGCTAAGCGGGACACCACGTGACATGGGAGAAAGTTGTGATTGATGGACTGGGTAAACGACGTCATACCGGAAGTGAAAGCGTTGATGTCGTCATACAGGAAGTGAATGGGATTTGGTTACTGAAGTAAGAAAGCGGAAATGACGTCACATTTCGGATGCCTAAATAAGGCAAGCTGTCAATCAAACATCACCATAGCAACCGTGCATTTCAACATGTCTTAATGAAAAAACAGTTACTTACAGAGTGGTTTTAAGTTACATTACATTGTCTTTGATCCTTAGTGTCTATGGTCCCCACACGAACGCAACCATTGAAGGCCGACCCTCATCCTTGTAAGTCCATGTTTCCTTTGTTTAGGAGCGCAAAACTGCAGCCAGAGTTGTTTGTCTACCTTTTGCAGGCACTCTCGATGCAGCTGTGGGTCAGCCATGTTTATGATGCAAACTCAATGTAGTAATGGTCCTGACACTGTCTATAAGTGAACCCGGAAGCAATTCCACGCTTCACACGTTCAAGCAAATTATCTTCTTATCGTATGTAGAGGAAAGGAACGACAGCGTGTACCAAGGCACGTACGATTAATTCAGTACCCGATGTAGCCTAAAGTAACACTGTTATCAAGACAACTCGCATCTTTTATCGTTCTTCATGTTTACTTGCAACTTGAACCAAGTATATATGATTGCAAAGGTTTTATAGTGAAACCACAGCTACTGGAACTGAACGGAACTGGCATTAAACATTTTTTTATTTTAATCTTTCTAAAATACTAGAATGATACGATTGTCCCCGCATGGACACATCGTGAAATGGCAAGAAAAACGAAATAATTCTTAACAAACCATTAGTAAAAATTATAATGAAGGTAAGGATATAAGGAAATACAGGAATTTCCATTGTTCTAAATCTACAATAAAACATAAATGCAAAATCAGTGGCAATTTGAGAAAAATGGAAAAATTAAATAAAAACATCCAAAAAAATTGAGGCTGTTTCCCTTAAACAATATACGACCCAAATTAAAAAGTTTGATACGGTTCGACGTGATGGGCTTACAGGTCATAGTGTCTGATGCAGTGACTAGCAGGTTTGAACTATTATCTGTTGTCCAAACCAAAACTTTGGCTTGGTTTTAACAAATTTCTCACAGTGTTATACAGAGACCAAAAGGCAATATCATAATTCTTAATTGGAGAACTTAGAACAGTACAATAGACCAATTTTATTCCATTTATTAGCCATAAACGACTGCAACGTTTGCGTAGGCTTGTCCACTTTGTACCACCCACCAAGGTCAGGAACAGCATCGTTTCTAAAGTTTTGAATTTTTTTTTACCTATCTCACGCCCAAAACAGAACATTTGCACACTGAGATGCTGGAAAGTGACGTGTTCATATATTACATAGGCCTCTATTCAAAGACCTTCCTCGACTCTCCCTCCAGTTAGGTACTCTCGAGTAAGGTGTCGGCAGCCCTCGGACGTTCGAACAAGGTATTATAAAATCCAGTCTCTTAATGATTTATTAATGATTTAGCGAATTATTGACACTAGTCACGATATTACATTTTCACACCTCCAAGCTACTTAAACTATCAATCCAAACAAAAACAGCAATTATTTGCACTATTACTACATTTATAAATGGTATTGCATCGCATAATATAATCTCATTACGTCTGGCTTTCATTCGTTAAATATATGTACTGGCACTGGGACAAACGCGAAAAGTTGCTAGTGGCTTTCTCTTTTTTAATGTAAAGTTGTAGGACCATAAATCAAGTTGTTATTTTGTTACTTATGTTGTGGTCAAAACAAAATAATAACGAACTTGTCAAAACAATCGATGACAAGCTAACAACTTTTTTTGTTACTTATGTTATTTTGTTACTTATGTTGTGGTCAAAACAAAATAATAACGAACTTGTCAAAACAATCGATGACAAGCTAACAACTTTTTGAACCTGGGAATTGTATGCCCACAAGAAACCTTCACCCTTCTACGATCCAATCACACTTCTCCAAATCAAAGGCAGTTAATGGTACTCATAAATTAATACTATTATACTACGAAATGCAGTGCATTGTCACGTTGTGTTTTTTGTATTATCTAATCCGAGGGTCATCACTGTTTGTTTTCTCTGCACCTTACTTTGCCAGCATGGCCACCACAGCATCAAGCTTTTTATCAAAGCATTCAAGTTTAGACTCGATTTCTGCGAGTCTGGATTTTATTTCTTGGCCATGGTAGTCAACATCCTCTCGAGCACACATCTGTAAGAAAATTAACAATAAGTTCATCCACATGGAACAGATTTCTTGTCAAAACTAACTCAAGAAAAGATTTTTCTTCAAAACGTAGTACACTGACTGGATAATGTAGGAATGGCTGGATAAAATAGTTATACTTTCTTTAATTAAGTTTTATTTCAAAAGACACATGTGAGTATTTAAAGGGGCTACGTAATGTTGAGTTAGTTCACATTTTTTGGGTCAAAGCTGAACGGAAATTAAAATTAAGCAACTTTAGTCATCCTTTATGATACTTAATGCAATAACTGAAGATAATGCGCACGCGGTAATTGGTCAATAGCTACCTTTTATACCAGTAAACCACATTGAAAATGTAGGTATTGTAGAAAGGCAATATTCCACACATTTCTATGGTATATCGTCTCAATAAACCACTTGGGATGTTGAAATATAACTCGAAAACTTTTAAATTACTCTCCTACGGCTCGTGACTTACAATCTCATCTCGTGTTCTCCCATCATCCCGCATGGTTTATTGAGCCAATGAATCATAGAAATGTGTGGTATATTGCATGAAGGAACTCGAGAAGGAAGATATTAACTGAAGTGATTCCTCTCAAAGGGAAAACAAAGCATGATCGTTTTTGCCAATTTCCGACAACACAAGAAAAATTTGAAAAAGTTTCAATCCATTTCCGTCCTGGTTATGGTGATTTTAAATAAGACCATGCAGACCATCATTTTTGGGTTTTCTTCATTCCAAAAGACTTGACATTGTTTGGTGAAAATGCAAGTGTCTCATTTACATGTGTAAAAAAACGAAACAAACAAAGTTAAGGTCAAAGCAAAGAAAATGTTTCATCATAAACAATTCTGCGAGTTCAGAACAAAAAAGAGTCTAAAATGGGGACCTTGCAAATCTACCGCCGCCCCCCCCCCCCACCCCAGCCCACTTCTCCTCTTGCAAAATGATGTCGATGTGAAATTGCATTAATGTCCAAGGATTAAAAGACTATTAGATTATGATAGATGTTTAAAGCAACAAAATGCCAAGATTATTAGTACCTTAGCCAACACGCTGTTTTCGGTTGTGCTTTTGATCTCGAAAACAACGCAAGGGAACAGTTGTCTGTCCTCGCTGTATTCAATGTATGTTGGATTGTTATCTTCGGGAACTATCCTGCTTCTGTTCACACTAAAAACAACCGGAACTTGAATTTTGCCATCTATCTCTTGTTCCTCTTCAAACATGACAGAGCACCGGATGACGTCACCTCGGCGAACTGCGACGGAGCCTGACACAAAGTAAAATATTCCTTTCAGTTTCTTCATTATCTGAGTCACAATTTCATCAGCCTGACATCATAATATTCTGCGGAATCAAACAGGTCCGGTAAAAATTGCCTTTTACTGCTTTATTCTTGTTTTAAACTGATGATAACTACCATGGGTTAGCTTGTTTAGTGGTGTTTATGTATGTTCTATTAAAGGTAAAGCCACGAACAAAACAACGCCATGGTATTCTGAGTGTCAGTCAAGTAGCTAGTCCCTGGGTGTTTCTTAATGCGTGATCAATGTTATCCGAAGCTCAGTCTACATACACACCTGTAGCTTTTTGGGGTGACGAGCAACGAGAGATTAGGCATCTATATGGATCACATCCTACAGTTCCGTCCTCTCCTGGTAAGCAATCTGTGTCGTAATCTTCGAAGACCACTCCAAGACCGACCCACTTCGTTTCTCCACTTTCCAGAATCATTACCTTTAAGAAAATATTTTCCTATTATTTTCTGTTACAAACTTTTTTCCCCAGCTAGATGTAATTGCAGAAAAAGAAATAAACGGTGTTTGCTGTAAAATCCAAAATCAGCTCGGATACTCGCTCTCCATTAATTTTCCTTTTCCAGCCTTGTGGGGTTTAAACTATTGGATAGAATTCTGCAAAAATGTCGCTTATTTAAAAGAGCTGTGTCATGAAATTTAACCGAATTCAGACAGTGGGAACTGGCCACCGAATTGAGCGAAACATAAAAACAACGGCTTAAAACATTGAAGGGAGGTTTTTTAAATAACACAGCAAATACGAAAGAAGGCACGGATGGACAAAAGTGAAGAAGATTAAAGCAAATTGCATTCGGGGTTTTTGAAAACTTTTCAGCCTAAGTTTTTCAAAGTTCATCTCTGTTGTTTGTAACCTTGAATATAATGCCTGAGAGACGTATTTGTTTGTCACGAAGTAGTGATTTTTCATTTACAAGCAATTTCTTTGCTAAGGTTAACTTCCATAGTAAGTAAGGGCCAGTTATTGGCAATACTAAACAAAATGGACAAGACTGCCGTGACACAGCCCCTTTGACGTGACGGCCTGGATTGCACAAGTTGATCTGTGAATTGAACACTAAAGTAACCGGAATTAGCCTTACCTCAAAATGTGGAAATCTGCGAGAAAATGCCACCTTGTATCTAGCCCCACGATAACCACCATCCGCCCCATAATCTATGGCTTTATGACACTTTATCAGGTAATCGTCCACCAGTATGTCTTCATGAGCATGCCATGCCTTTGAGTTAAACATAATTAAATAAGTCTTTTCCATTGTGTCTGACAACTATCAAAAGAAAACATGAAAAAAAAATTTAAAAAAGAGAAACATCTAGTTCTACGAATTTATTATATTGGATTTTTTCCTTTTAAGGTAACGCAGCGAGATTATTGTCTAGTTTCTGGTGTTTACTCTCCAGGGGCGGATCCAGGACTTCATAGGAAGGGTACAAACGTGTACGCACTGTTGAAACTGTTCATCCTGTGCAGATATACCTTAGTTTCTTCTAGTCTACGATACAAGTTCAATTACGTAGTCCCTTAGGCTATGCCCATAAAGTGTTTTGTTTCCCATCACCCTCTCTTTCGTAAAACTTGTTCGGTCTGTCCGGTCGGTCGAGGAAACACTTCGTCACCACTAGCCACGGAATCACGTTATTTAAGGCAAATCCTGTATCGTTTAAACACCAGCATGTAGAGAAAACGACGGCAAAATGTGTAGCTCACTTGTTTCCTACGTGAAGCCCGTCTTAAGAAAGAGACTGAATGTATACAAACGTTTACTATATTGTAATAATAAATGGTTTTAATTTTCCGAAACATTGGGACGTTCGGGCGATGGGAAACGAAACGCTTTTTGGGTATGACCTTACAGTCATGATACGTGCAGTTACGTTAAAGTTGATTTCTAGTCCGTACTGCGCAGGCTCAACGGTTTGTTTTGGTTTTTTGTTTTGAAAAACTACTTACGTCATGTACGACTTTATGAAATGTACCAATTCGTGACGTCTCACATAAAGTGAAATTACAATTGTTGTCTCCCGCCATCATGGATATGAGCTTTACTCTCGATGAAATTGAAGAAAGAGACATTGAGGTGGCCGCGCGGCCAGGACAAGATAACGTCTCCGTGTGTACATGTACTAGGTTTTGTTTAAGAGAAACAGGAAGAAATGCCTGCCCGTGTCGTAGTGCCCAGCAGTTGCCATCGAGCACGAGAAGCCGCAAGCTGGTGCATGCACACACCCTGTGTGTTGCAGGAAGATTCTTCCGAAAATGACGAGGTATTTAAGTCTACTTTATTTTTCCCATGTGGAAAAATTTTCGCACAGCTCCTAAAATGCACTCTGTTTCATAAATTATCTATGTTTTTTCCTTACTTTCCATCATGTGAGGCTCACAAACAATTCGGGGCTGAGCCTGCGCAGTATGGACTGGAAATCACCTTTAAAATTTGGTTCGTAAAAGAAATCAGCTTTGAATCATTCTTTCTTGCGTCTAGTGATAAGCTTGAACAATCCGGTGAATTTGAATAAGCCCATGCAGCCCTATACAATGGAACCCCGATATAAGGAACCTCTATATAACGAAGTACTCGGTATAACTAAACATATTCTTCAGCCCAGAAATAGTAAAATGTATGGAAAAGCACCTCGATATAACGAACCAATTTTCCCAGTCCCGTAGCACTTCGTTAAATCGAGGTTCCACTGTATGACGTATACCTAAAAACCCCGGCCGACCCTGATTACGTATTCCATGGTTGAAAGGCAAAATGCAAAGCAAGTCAGTTTATTTTTAAGGCTTAACCGGATCAAAGTTGTATGCCACCCTTCGGTAGCAATTTTTTTTCAGTTTTAAAGCAGTAAGTTGTAATTTTAAAAAAATACTCCGGACTGATGGATGTATTTAAGAGGGTCCAGACCCCCCAGATCTCCCCTACCCCTAGATCTGCTACTGCTTTCTTCTTTAGTAGAACCTAGAAATGGAAGTGGCAACTCTATCTGGATATAGGAAATTAGGTATAGATGACGTGGCTGTCCTATGCAAATTTAAGGGACGGATCGTTAGAAAAGTGTGTCCCTGTGCACTGTTTACCAGCGAAGGTCTAGGTGTATCTCATTTTCCTGAATTGATCTCTTTGTTTTACCAAGAAATTCTTGTTGTTTTACTCTATAATTTCTTGTTCAGTTAACTTGCTTGCATGAATTTTTTTATATAATTTTACCTCTCCCCCCACTGTCACTTTTCTAAATGTCCCTCTCTAAATGGTGTCATTACCTCTGGACCAGTAGGAAGAAGAGCTTTATCGTAACCTTTTTGATACGTGAAGGTTCGGTAAAGAATCTGATTGACCATGCTTTCAGTTTTCTCTGCACCGTCAAGTATCTGGTCGATTTTATCTGTGAATGAATGGAATGTCGTCAATAACTTTTTAGGCACTGTCGATCCAAAACAGGGTTGGTGATTATTGAATTCGTTTAGAAGAGTCTCAGCCCTGCACCGATCCGAAGCGGCTCCGTGATTGGCTACTAAGTGAGAAAAATCTAACACTTTTTTCATGAAATGATGTGATATATGTTTTCTAGATTATTTCACATTACTTGAAAAGTCGACTTGTTTGTTTTGATAGAAAATAAAATGTTTTGTCCCCTTCCTTCAACTTGCTTAAGTGTGTTTTTCTGAATAGTTGCTCACTATATTCCCCTCTCCTCGTTCATATAACCGGGACAGGTATCATATTGCATTATGTATCAGATGTACCGAGTGTACCAAGTGTACCAAGCGTACCGAGTGTACCGAGTGTACCTAGTGTACCGAGCGTACGGAGTGTACCGAGCATACCAAGTGTACCAAGTGTACTGCGCATACCGAGTGTACCGGCTGTACCAAGTGTACCGAGTGTACCGAGTTTTTAGAAGTAAATAACAAGGCTTCCATTTTAGCATTTACAGTTGAACTTGGAAGATTCCCACTCATTGTTACTGTCAATCAGAAAATTCTCAATTATGTTTTGTATCAATTAAAGATCACGACTCTGTAATAAAACAAATCTTGTTAATGTCATTAGATCTTCATTCCTTTGGAAAAACTAGTTTTTATTCTAATCTCATAAAAATGGCTGATTTCTATGGACTAAAAAATTTGAATATCGACGTCTTAGATGACACTATGATTGTACAATATGTTGATGTTATGAAACAAAAGTATATTTCCTGCTGGCAAAATACTATAGAACACTCTACAAAATTAGAATTTTATAAAATATTATTTAAAAACCATTATACAGCGCCGCATTATCTGGACTATACAATGAAAGCAAATGAAAGGAAAGCTTTAATCAAATTAAGGGAATGGGTAATCACAAACTTATGATGGAGTTAGGTCGATGTCAACAAACATCTAGGTAAAATAGATTACGCCCGACATGCAACTCAAATGATGTAGAAGACGAAATTCACTTTTCTCTTAAAACGTCCTACTTTTTCAACTTTGAAAAAACAGTTCTTTAATAAAATACTTCAGAACACTTTAATCAAATACTTCAGGGCGTTATCGATATATTTTCGGATGAATTTTTGTGGGTTAGAAATACAGTAAAAACTAAACAGTCGTGATAATTGTATAATATCTATAGTAAATTAAGAGCTTTGGAAATGCAGTTTTACGTCATAGTAGTTTGTAAAAAGTGTGTGTAAAGTTGATAAGGATAGTTTTAGCCGATTGCGAGAAAGAAGGATTAGCATGCATTGAAATGCTTTTGTTGGCGTTTTTCCAATAACGTGGTCTACCCTTTCAAACGTGACAATAATTTGGAAATCGTTTGGTAAATTGTTTTAAAATTTGCTATTCTCGATGTTAATTATTGTTTTATATGGCCTTTAAGTTTAAAGGTCGTTGAAAACATGTATGGCAGTAAAATACATATATCCCCAGTTTCCTGTTTTCTTCAGTGCTAGATACAAATGAATATACTTAAAGGGTTATATAGATAATTTACATAAAATACCTTTTTTCTAGTTATGTATATTACTTATTTTTGACATGGCTCTTTTATCCTTCTTCTTCCAATCTGTTTATATTGAATAAACCCGCTAATTACGACTGTCTGAAGAGCTGGGGGGGGGGAGCGCTTTGATTGTAACAGGGGAGATCGCGGCTGATTTTTGCCTACGGGAATATTAGAGATGATAATATCCTAGGGAGAATATTATAGTATTATTTTTTTCTAAAGCGTCTCAGCGGTCCGGAATCCCAAATCCTTGAATGTGATTGGCCAATCGCGCTCTCGTAGCCAGTCGAGCTTTTTACGATACGGACCACGGTCCGGAATCTGTTCCGTAATTCATGAGTTTGGTTAGTGTTTGTAAATGAACTATAGCCACCCGACTGTTGGATTTTCCTTTTGAATATGAATCATCACGAGTCCTAGCAAACGGACAGCGAACTTCGGAGAAAAACAAACAAAACAGTGGGGAAAGCCGTGGAATAAAATACAGGAACTTTTCAGCAAGGCTTTCGCTGGTAAATACTTTCATGCATGAAAGAGCTACCAAGAAAGACTTAACGAGGAAAGAGAGTATAGCTTAGTGAAAATCAGCCACGCAATTCAAAGTCAATATTAGTCATCTAAACGGCGAGCAGAAGGTTGATGCTTAGCTTCAAACAGTTAGAAAGCGGGCGGACGCTTGTTGTTGTTTTGACACTTGCAGGACTATGGTTTGGCTTATAACTACAATAGTAACGCTGTAAGTACTTCATTTTCACTTTTATGGAATGACTTTGGCTTCATTTGCTCGGTTTTTTGAGTACTGTATTTATTCAAAAGAGCGCCGCGGCGCATATTAAATTTTCGACTTGTCGGTGCGGCCCTTATTTGAGGGCAGCGCTTAACCGTTTTACCGCGGTCACAAACAAGAATAGGGACCTTTAGATTTGAGTACGAGATTGAGTACGAGATGGAGGCAGTGTGGTTGAGTGGTTAGGGCGCCGGACTTGAAGTCCAGAGGTCCCGGGTTCAAGTCCCACTCTGAGCACTAGCTGCAGTTGTTCTCGGTAGCCCTGAGTTCAACTCCTCGGCCACGCTTGTAAATAGCCAACTGGTCTGCCTCCGTTGGGGTTCTTAAAGCTGTTATGTTCATTTAGATTATTTCTTTCATTGTCCCTGAAAAGCCCTCACGGGAAGTAGTCAACTAAGTTGTTGTTAACATCATCATCATCATCATCATCATCATCATCATCATCATCATCATCATCATCATCATCATCATTATTATTATTATTACTTTTCAATTTCATACCAATCTCATTCCTAGAGCTTCCTTCTTTACTGGCAAACAACACGATGGAGCGAGGGCTCTGGAAACGTCACTGGTTTGAAATTCAAAAGTCGCACTTGTACACGATCTCTTACTCGTAGTCCGATCTAAAGGTCGTTATTGCAACTGCAAACCGACCTCAAATATAGGCTTAAAATGTCAAACAGCCAGAGTATAATACACCCTCATAAATCACCTATCCCCTCGTCTAGTTTGTTCATTTATAACTAGCTCTGAAAAAGGCAGACGTTTGTGCGGAAACATTTTTGCGAAATTAAAAATCGAAATGTTATTTTTGAAAATTACCACCAGCCAACTGCCGTCTAGATCTCTAGATAATGACAATAGTCACGATAACACATAGTGGCGTTGAGAATATGTTTTTTTTTCTGTTTAAATGAAAAGCTAACTCAGTCTCCTGTACACCTAACCCTTTCAATTTCAAATGAATTTTCGGGACTACTAGAGCGCTATTTGCAATGCGCACTCACTTGTTGGAGGAAAGGAGTCTCCGTATTTACGCCTGTAAGTGTCCACTAGGAGCTTTGAGACCTTTGATAGACAAAACAAAACAGATTGTTACGTTGAGCTACTAAGAGTCTTATAGGGCCCACAGTTATGATAGCTCTACTAAAGCAATGGAACTAATGCGTGGATCGTTTGCCTATATTGCTTTGAATGGCATGTCGTTGGAAAATAGTGGATTTCAATTGACAGAAAAACAGACCTTCTTCATCTTAAATAAATCGTCTCCCTCATTAAGAACACGCGCGCGTCACGCAAGCCTTCCGCGGACTCTAAATTACCTTAATTCAGTGATGGAAAATATTTATTAAAAATGCCCTCAACTCTTTGTACGGTACGAAATTATAATCAGTATTAAGCACAAAAAGCAATTTCTGGCGTTTTCTAAGCAGTTTTCGTAGACTTCATTCCCAACTTTTAATTATTTTCAAATATTTAATTATTTTACTTTACAGTGTAAATATTAAAATTATCTATAAATATATGATACTACTATAAAAAGGATAAAATATAACCTATAATATAATACGAAAAGGGAAATATCAAAAATACTAATAATTAAAACTGCTTTCCATAATAAAAGTGCTTTTAAACCTATTTGTCCTACAAATCGGTAGTTTGAAGTATCCCTGGCTTCGGGCGTAATAGGTGGACCCGTTGCGTGGCGGCAGCAGTTCATGAAGCTTGTGAATTTGATCCCTTACAATTTGATCGAATAGAGCTTTGCTCAAGGCCTGCCTCCTCTCGTACAGTGAAGTGATGTCTAGAGCTACTAGAGCCTCAGCATAGGATAAGTCGGGTTGTATTATCCGCAGCGCGCGCTTTTGCAACCTGTCCATTTCATTAGACAGGTACTGCGGCAGAGCATTATGGAAAACTGGGCACGCATATTCTAATACAGGACGTATACATGTCGTGTAGAAAACTACCATATCCTTGGGTGGGACTTAAGCCCGCTTTAGCTGTTTTAAGCTGTTTCAGTCTAAGAAGTACAGAATCAGACATCTTAATCGGTTTGCCTTAGGAAAATGTCACTCGCTAGCCAAACCAGTTTTGCAGTTTTTGAAATAAAATGCAGCTAGAATTATAGCCTGCGAGCAAGCTCTCTGTTTGGTAATCATGAGAATGGTCGCCACTCGCGAATCTCAAGTGGAGAACAGGCAACTAGAGTTATTGTTCCATATAGAGCTTTAAAATCTGTGAGCAGAAGGCAGATAACGACAAGCTTCTTGCCACAAAAAAAAATGGAGAAATGACGTAATAAAATAACTAAGCGCGTTGTAGGAGTATAAGTTTGAATACACGTCCGAGAATTAATTAATTTAAGCTATAACTTAATTAAGCTGTAGACAAGAGCAATGGCTTTTAGGCTACGTCATCTTAAACACACAGTTACGACCGCAAGTTATTCAACAAGCACTTACTTCCATTCTTCTTGTGTTCTTACTTGTGTTCTTGTGTTCTGCCTTTCTTTTACAAAGGCTGTATATCCATACAGCAGGAATAGAAATGATATTAAATGGCACTGGAATGGGATGATAGTTTCGATACGTCTCAACTGCAATTGCTTTCTTGAAAACCCATTCGTTTCGTGAATTATCCTACAGAGAAAATGACAGTATAAAATAAAAACATTACTTAACCCTATTTAGCCTGGGGGGGGGGGGGTGGGGGGGAGCACATTGTGCCCGCGCTGACTTTAACGAAATATAACTTTTAAACGGCTAGACGAATAATCACCAAATCTCGTGACTTTTCCTAAAATTTATCAGAGAAAAGTTTCCTGTGTCAATGACGTGTCTATGATGATTGACGTTTCCATAGCAACCGTCTACTCAGAAGTGTATTTTGACTATTTTCTGTCTTTTTTCAGTCTTGTTTTTTTTCAGTTTTTCCCCTTCGTTTGTAAGAAGAAGACAATCCTTTACTTTTTGATGCTTGTCTTGATTAAGTATGTTTCTTAGAACTAGTAGTAATCAAGATTAAGAGAGTGCATTCGATGGTTCACTTGCGTTCTATCAGACAGCCAACGCTTCTGGTTCCCAAGTTGTCACCAAGGAGATGAAAGCCTTTGAGTCCTTTGCTTTCCCCTAAATGAAAGCATGGGTCTTTGCCATGGGGTTTTTATTAAACGAGCTCGGGTTTACATATTGTTTTGACTGAGAATTGCTGTGAAATGATTTGACCATGAACAAATTTTCTGCCGACAACAAAGGCCCTTGAATATATGCTAGCAATGTCTTTCCTTCAGTGGAACAGCAAGCACCCAAGCCAGCTAAATTACTTGGTTAGACAGCACAAAAGCCCCGAAACATGTACTAACAAATTAAAGGGCCTGAATCTAATTTCCCAGAAATCTTTGATGACCTATTTACAAGAGAAAATTCACAGGACAAATTTTCCATGACAAATAAAACTGACATGCCAGTTTAATTAGCAAAGACATTTGCAACTTAAACAGGTGACAAAATTTTCTCATCTACACGAGTACATATATACAGCTTTCAACAGCATTTGCTAGTATGCATGGGGCTTTGGGTTCTACAACTTCACAGGTAGGAACCTCAATTAGTCAATATACAAAATTACTGGAATCAATTGGTTTGTGCACGACTTTACATCAACGAATTTGCCAGTGACATGTCTTAAAAATGTCCATCGAGGTAAGCGCTACACAACAATGATGAATTAGTATCAAGGAGCATTCTGATGTCTCAGTAGACAAATTTACATTTCTCGTGTCAAAAATGACACAGCCAGGCTGTTGCGCGTCTCGACAAGTAACAGAAGTGTCTACTTTTATCCTGCATTTAAAGTTATATTTAGCCTTCCTGTCAGTCTTTATCCTCATGACTTACAACAACATGACCAGTTTCTGGCTCTGAAAGTCAGCAGAAATCACTCTCAAAATTCCCTAACTTCAGCAACAAGGAATAATTACGAATAAGCGATGTTTTCTCGAGTGCTGTACATCCTACCTCCGCCGCTTGTGTTTGTAAGAGCGCTTCAAACTGTGTCTTGTCAACCAACTTTAAAAATTTCCCAGAAACTTAGTTTTTGGCTCCGGAAAGTCTTGTGAAGGCCTTAGTAGTCCTCGGCAGAAATCACTCTCAAACTGTTCTCTTCAAATTCAGCAACAGGCATAGCAGTCCGAGTTCATACGAATAATCGATCTTTTCTCAACGGCAAATACATCCTTGGTGCGCCGCTTGTGTTTATTATTATACATTGTAGTCACTATCTGTCTTTTCATTGGCTAAGAGCCTACAGTTAATTCTGGGAATCAGCACAACCTACAGATTATTAACTAATCTGCTAGCAGATTAGTGAATAATCTGTAGGTTGCGCGCGCAATGCATGATTTCCAAGAGCAATGTGGGAGGCTCGTACACTCGTACATGGCTCGTACATTCGCTTCTTCAACCGAGCAAGAAATTGAAAAATTGCTGAAACAAAAAGACTCGGAAAACAAAAGAAGGCTGACAAAATTGCGAAGGAACTGTTCCACGAATACCTTACACAGGCCACCCAACACAAGACTAGGAATGCGTTCTCCTTCGTCGAACGCAACAAATTCATATATTTTTCGATGTCGTCATCGTCAACTGTGTGACTGCAGGCTCGGGATTGCAGATGGCGGCCTCAAAATTTAAAATGGGTGGTTTGTGAGCATGGCGAAAACAAAATACCCGTACTCTTGTAGGTAAAGGCGCACACGAGCCAATGAGGCCCACACGGCCGGAGCTTAACCCGGTTTCTGTAGCATGAAGCAACTAAGAGTATTGCTACTCTCCCCTGGATGGGATGCCAGTCCATTGCAAGGTTACCCCCAGCAGTATGTCGCTGATACCCATTTATACACCTGGGTGGAGAGAGACAAAGTGGAGCAAAGTTTCATGTCTAAGAAGACAGGGTTAAGCTCCGGTCAAATGGTCTCAACATTGTCACCGCATCATCTCAACATTGTTTTAACATCGTCTCAATATTTAAGATTTTATGACAGGTTATTAAAAAGGGGGTTAAAGAAGTTGAACTTTCTCTAAGTAAATATTTTGTTCTCGAAATGCTAAAATTGTTTTACCCGTTCTCTCAACTAAGGTGAACTCGCGCGAGCTCCGTGTAGCTACTGTGTCTTTTGTGGTAATAAACACGATCGTCTATTGTGTTTATTTCTCGACATTCGCTCCACAAATGCTAAGAGAATGTTTATTAGTGCTGAGACTGTTTGACTGGGGCTTTACGTGAAAAATGGCTTAAAGTATTTGCTTAAAATGCAAGTTACGCGTGTGTCAAGACATTGTGAATATACCGTAGGTTCACCTAGGCATGTGCTCGTCACAAATATACGACCTAATTTGGTATCAAACGTTACTTTTTTTGTCATCCAATATTTAGATTTTGATAGGCCGTTACGATGTTTGCTCAAAATCATTGTTAAGCCCGGTTTACCCAAGCAAGTTTTTTCTTGACAAGGTAAACCGCTTCTTTCCTATGCTAACTGATTTGAAAGTAAGGAGAACATTGTATCTTGCCCTGATAAAATCTCAGATGTGCTACGCCATTAAAGTATGGTCCCCTAGCCACCTAACCCTAAAACAGAAAACTGAACGAATACGGAGGCGCCCTACTCGTTGGATCCTTCGAGTTAAGCAAGGCGAACTGTTATACAAGGAGAGGCCTATTCAATTAGATATATTACCTGTCTCCTATGATCGTGAGTTTAGGGACTTAGTTTTTCTATATAAGGCGTTACATGGCCATATTGTCATTGCCATCAGTGGTTTTGTTTAATAGGTAAGTCATGGTCGCACCCGACGATCCCAGTCAAATGTTATTAAGTATTTACAAACACCTCCCTATAAAACTACTACTCTTTAATCCTCTTTTTTCAATTGCACAGTTTAACTCTGGAACTGCATATGTAAATTAGCTATACTTAGTTATTTTCTCGGCAAAAATTCTTTTAAAGGTTTCCTCAAGAAATGTATCAAACTCAGTTAATCAAAGTATCTGACGCTGACAAGCCTAGATCGTGGAGCATCTATCACAACTTTGGTTTCCATTGGCAACAATGGATTTTTTTCTTCTTAGCAGATTTATCTCAGATAATCTTTTATTTCTTTTTATCATTTAGAAGGGAGGTGCCTCGCACGGACCTCGAGTTCCGTCTCGCACCCTACCATTTTGTGTCCTTCATGGCCTTTTGTATTTATTTATTTATTTATTTATTTAATGCAAGTATTTAGTCGGCATATCAGTGTTAAGCAAAGTCCTGTTGACAGCTATGGGTTCAAACAGCTGCCTAACGTTAATTCAAACTTGAAATGTCTGACAACAAAAATGTAGCATTTGTTGCCAAATTAGTTCAGGTTTTTTCGTGAAGTGGCCACGCTTTAATGCGTCTGACGGTATCATTTTTTGACATCAAAATCCAAAAGTTATCTACCAACCAATGTTTACTGATATCAATATAACTGAATGAACATTAAACAGCAAGCTTAAGAAGCTTTAAGAAACAGACAGTTACCTGCACTCGCTGGTAAGTGTTGGAAAGCAACGCAATCAGCATGTTAATTAGAAGGATAAGGGCCAAAACAAGATAAGCAGCAAACAACAGGTGAGCGAGAGTTTCTGAAAAGGAGTCAGTAGATTCAAGGGGACTCAAGCCTTCTGATAGATCAAGTAAAGACCATCCAAGGTGGGTAGCTATCTTCCACCAGCTGAAAATAAAAATAAAAATAATAATTTATTTATTTACGTTTAAGACAAGTATGGCAGCTTGCAACATATAAGTGTTCATATCATTCCATCCTTTTGAAAACAAAGGAAAAAACAAATCCAAAAAACCCGTCTTTTATTGATAGGACAGATAATAACAATCCCGAAAGCAGGATTTATTAATAAAAGTGTGGTTAAATAATAATGAAAAAACTATCTGTCCTGTTGAACTGTTTTATTACTTGTTGCAACATCGTCGTTTATTTACTATAATCGCCTTGAGGGCCATCTTCACACAAAAGGCATACAGCGTTCGCTAAACATTTCCAGCATTTTAACTATTGACCTGAATAGCTACCAAACTTTGTGAATTTTTCGAATTTTCTTGTGGGAACGTTTTCTCTCTTTTACAGGTGATGTTTATATGGTAACCATTGTGTGACAGGGATACTCATATAAATTTAGAGTTTTAAGCTCAAACTACTGTAAATGTTAGCAATTTTTTCTTGTTGTTTGGATAATTGAAGATATTTTCTATGAATTAATTATTTCAATCTCTGTGATAGGTTTGGGGATGTGGCCGGAGAAACTGTAATGTCAACAACAATTCTATTAATAGTCTTGACTTACCACTGTATTCCGGATTTGTTGCAGACACTGAAATCAGACAAAATAAGATTTCAATTACGTTTACACTCAGGGTTTTTTTTTCAGGAAGATTTTGAGTAAGAACCTCTTCTCCTCAACACCTGTTTATTTGTTCCTCAAAAACAGGTCGACGAAATTCGGTGACAGTCGGTTACTATGGTTACGACATATGACGTCATGACTGGCATAAAGTCGAACTATTTTTGAGGTTTATTTTTGCCGTTTTGTGCAAAAAATGTTTACAACACTATCAAAAGCAGCAAAATACCACGGTGTGGGTATGGACTTGCTTGACCGTCCGATGGTAAAAGCAGGCAACACAACAAGATTCTGTTTCTATTAATCGTCATTGTTATAATCATGGCAATAGTATGTTTTACATAATACAGAATTGAAATTAATTCTGACTTAGAATATATAAAAAAATCACATATGTCAACTACGGATGAAGAAACGTAAGTGCGGGATGTGATGGGAAACGAGTACCGGAAATAATTTAGGATTGACCGAGAATCGAACCCTGACCTTCATGATGACCGGACGCAACGCTCTATCCAGTTGAGCTGTAATCAATCCAATTTCACCTCCTATCATCCTTACAAAGCCAACTACCGATCGTCTGTTGTGCTGTCTGATCGTGGGCATCCACGCTTTTGGGATCTCAGTTCCACTGACTGTCTCTATTGATGCTGTTAGGGTAAAATCTTACGCGGGTAGCCTCTTTTACCCTACCAGAGTACCAATGAGGGTCTCGGGCAATAAACTTAACCTCGTCCCAAAGAGTTCTTCCTGTTAGTTTTATTCAATTGAATTATTTTTAGGTTTTACTGGTTTTAGTACATGCAAATTTTTAAGACCTCAATTAAAACCTCATGCTGACTTCGATCACCACCACATTCTTACATATTAGATTATTGTATTGTCAGCTTGCAGCCAAATTTGATCAAAATTAATTAGTGCAATAATTATTCGTAATATATAAAGGAGTCAGGAGAAAAACTCACGGTTGCTTTCCAGAGGTGTTTTCGCTAACCAGTGTCTTTTCGGCGACAAATACTTTAGTGATGGCACTTGCAAAGGCCAACGTTATTGCTACAAAATGTACCACCACCACAACTGCATCCTTGATGATGTGAAATAATGCGATCTGAATAGGTCCAATTTCTTTAAAGGTCTCTAAAATAGAGCCAAAAGCTCTAAGAGTGAGAAGCATCGTGTTGAAGCCGTACAGATAACCAGCTATCACCAAAATCCTGTTGTTGTTTACCGATTCTGATTCTACCCAAGTGACAATTCTCAACGGTAATATGACAAAGACAAAAATAACGAGGATGAGGAGATCGTAGACATTCCAACAGTCCCTGCCATAAAAAGCAAACAAAAAACTACACATAAACATATATTCATATATTTTCACCTCCTGTCATTCTTACAAACATGTTATTTTCATGATATTATTTCCGAAAAGAGCTCCTTTCCACCTTTAGGACCAGACTGGCGCTTATGCAGCTATTAAAGCTATGTCCGTGCAGGGGATTTATCGACATTATTGACACAGAGTACCCCGAATGTCGAGCTTTTTGACATTTTCAGCTGAAGAGGAATGGGGCCTAGAATCTTCATAACTTATATGACGGCATAAAAAGTTTTAAAGAAGGTAGAGTAATCTCGACGAAATCCATTCTCAAAACATTCCATTCAGGCAATTGTTTAATACGTTTTGCATATAAATATATAACGTGACTTGACCATCTTAATAATGGTGAAACACATATGAAAAGTGGGGCCATCAAAGCTGCAGAAACAAGGCAGAATAGAGCTGGGTCTAGGGTGAGTTCGATTAATCTTATTCTGGAATAGGAATACATTCTGAATTATTCCGCCCTGAATAGTTTTTATATATAAAAAAACCAATTTTCTGTTGCAGAATAATTTTACAACTATGACGTCAATAATCAGCATTGTTGACTCGAGAATATGTATCTTTTTGTAGAAGAAATTCTAAAGGAACATTTGGCGAATCCATTTCAAAGAAAATATCTGCTGGTCTTGCAGTCTTAAAGCGTGTTAGTCCTATCACACCACTTGAAACTAGAATGAATATGTACAATTCCCTTGCAATGCCATTAAAAAGTCAATAATTAACAAATAGCAAATAAGCCAAAGGTAAATGGGGGTGGGCGGGGGGGGGGGGTGAGGGAGAAAGGAACATAACTTTCTTCCCAATTGCAACCTAACTTCTCAAGGTAAGATACACTAAAATTGCAAACAGTAGAAGGGTATTCGGAAACATATGTTACAATAAACAATTAAAACAATTATCAAACTTGAAGACTGTAAGTTTCTCGCTAAGACAAATGAACTTGGAGAAGACTGTTTTTAAACCTAATTAATAATAATTAACGAATTGTTGGTTGATTTAAACTCAGATGGCAAAGAGTTCCACAGCTCAGTAGTCTTAATAAAATACGATTCTCTAAAGTAATCCTGCTCGTGTTCCTGAATTAAGTTATAATTATTAGGGTTATTGGGTTATAATTATTGTTTTTTTAATTACGAGGTTCGTTCAAGTGATTTGTTCCATAAACTTGGCTGGGAAAGGTTAAAACATAAGACTCAAACAGTTAGCTGTAACTGCGTATAAAATCCACAATAATCTTTCCCCATCGTACCTGAGGCGCATTTTTACCAACATTTCAAGTGTACACATACAATCTTAGAAACTCTGAGTCAAATTTTTATATCTCCAGACCAAGAACTGACTCTGCAAAGGGGAGCCTACACTACAGAGGATCTGCTCTGTGGAATACGATCCCCTCAGAGATCAGACTACTACCCAGTTTGAACGATTTTAAACCTTCATTGCATGGGAACGATCATTTTTCATTAACCGGTCGTCGCCATCATGGCGACCGCCGGTTTATAAAATGGACACGGTTTTTCGTGAAAGCAAGTTGGCTTAACATACGAAGAAAGTGCTGTAAAGCTTGTGGTACGGGTACTCAAGAGCGGTACTGTCTTATATAAGACGCATGCGCATGTTAGTCTTCTGAATGTTACCTTCCTATGTTTTTGTCTTTTAATTTACAGTATTTAAGATATGAACGGCGAAGGGTTGTTTAAGTTTGGGGTTTTTTGTACAGTACAGCCCAAAAATAATGCACGCGCAAGAACTTCTTTTTGCGTCCGCAAGCCGAGAACTTCTTGCGGCTACTTGCAGGATGCCTGCACTTGAATACTGCAAGCCGCAAGAACGTCTTTGCGTTTAGAAGTTAAAACCGCAAGAACTTCTTTGTGGTAAGATATCTGGACCGCAAGTAAGCGCAAGAACGTCTTTGCGCTAACATCTTAAAAACCCGGAACCCGAAGAAGGTAAAAAAGAGACCACTTTGTAGCGCAAGGCACGTTCGAAATTGGCTGCCTTTGTAACTTGCAATCAGTTGTTTATTTGGTCCCTTGTAAGTTTTTTTCTTCGGTTTTGAATTCTTTATCCGATAAAGAGTTCACTAGGTTCTGAATTTGACACTGGTGGTCTTCTATGTTATTTTTTAACGGCTAGGGAGAAACGAGACTCAAACGAAGCACGCGTATGTTATTGTTTATGTGTCCCGGAGTCCCAGACATGCGGTACGCTTAGCGGCGCGAAAGATTTCGCTCGATTTATTTCACTTAAATGAGGAACAATGGCAAAGCACAGTCCATCAGTCACATTATTAAAGAACCGACATTCACCTGTTCAGTGTTGCTGTACTTCCACCAACATATTAAACTCGGACAAATACTTTTAATTAGTTGCGCTCACACGTGTGAGAAATGAACATGGTCACTCAGATGAGAAGAAATAATACCCGAAGTCTTAAGGCACAGTAATACGGGCAACATTTTCGTGCAACTTGTCGTGCAACAATGTTGCGTGGCAAGTTGAGATTGTTTGTTGCGCGTATTACCACCTTCTAGCGCAACAAATTTTTGTGTTGCAGAAAGTAAAAGCGACACCTACTTTCTGCAACATGAAAATTTGTTGCGCGAGAAGGTGGTAATACGCGCAACAAACAATCTCAACTTGCAACGGCAACGTTGTTGCACGACAAGTTGCAAGAAAATGTTGCCCGTATTACTGGGCCTTTAATTGGAAAAACACATTATGTTTGTAAAAATAGTTCCACTCATTACGCTGAAGTCGATATCACAGTTTAAATCTTCGAAGTAAACCAAAAAAGTCTGAAGGAAACTAAAACTCCGCGATCTGAAAGAAATTCGGCACGTCAATTCCAACCTGAGTAAACACAAATCTGCCGTATGCAAATTTGGTATGATTTGCTTGAATGACATTTTGAAACGCAATGCATGAGCAGTTCTCTAAGCCGTTAAGACAGCAAGCCCCGGGCAGCAAGCTGTGTCGAAAGGCGAATGTGTAGTTGAAATCATATGTCTATGCTATTTCTTCGAGTATCCCTTTTTTGCTGGGAAATTAAACTGGTAAAGATGCAGGGATTCTTGATGACTTCACCCACGCGATGGCATGACCTCCTGCATGTGTAAGTCTTGTCTTGCCTGTCAAAGAAGAGTTCGCGCAGTTTGCCACAATTATAGCTTTTGGACCTTTTTGTTTCTATTTCTTGGATGGAATAAAAAACTGAATTGAGTCAGTTCTGAGTTGAACCCGTAGCACTGTATCTGAGACACGCTTAAAAGAATTGTTCATGTTTTGTCATGTGCCGGAGATCATGTTTACCGGGTGTTTATCTTGCAGTCGGAAAGCTGGCGGATATTCCATTTCGTGATGTGAATTTTCTTCGATACTTCGGTTGTTCGAACATTTGCTTCCTTGATTTTTTGATTAGCCTTGTGAACTTTCGCTTGACTTGGCGAATTGTCCCGCCAACACGCCAACACGCCAACACGGCGAAAAATCGCTCGAAAGCTCGGTGATATTTCAAAGAGAATAGAGCGCGAGATTCGCTCTCATTTTTTTTGCAATACCTCACACTAACACGAGCACTACAAGTTTCTTCGGCTGGACCCTCAGTACTTCTTGCGCCTTCTTGCGGCTTGCGGTGGCATTAGTAACTTCTTGCGGCTAGATTTTCAACTTCTTGCGTTTCGAATGTTCTTGTGGGTAAACTGCAAAAACCTAGCACTTTCACTTCTTGCGCGGGCTTGCGTGTTCTTGCGCCACTTATTGCGCGTGCATTATTTTTGATAGGATTGAATGCGAAAATAGAATTGAATGCGAAATTGACTGTGTTGTCTGATTTAGTTAGTGGTTATGGTGAAAATTTTTTTAGCGCAGGAGTTTTTTTGGGGGGATTGACATTTTGAGGGGTGTAAAAATGTGGGAGTCAGAAGGATTTGTGAATGTCATGAGCATATCACGCTTCTGTGAATGTGATTTGCTTTGAAAGTTGCGTTTTGCGTGAGAGGCAGTTTCCCTTGGCGTTTTATGGGGGGGGGGGGTGGTTTGCGAAGTGGATTGTAAGGTTTCTGATTGGCTAACTTGTATTTCGCAGCGGACAAAAAGGACAGTTGCGTTTTGCCAGCGTGGGCTAGGAAGAGAAGGAATTGGTACTAGTATGATGATGCAACATTAGTTGATTGCAAATCAGTACATGAAAGTTCTTATGAACGGAGAGAAATGAGTGCTTATTTGAGGCGAGAAGTTGATACGAAGGAATCGTCATTAATAAGGAGATTAATTAATAAGGCAGGTGTTACGAGTCTTTTTGCATTGAAAGAACGAAAATATCTGAATATTATCGACGGATTTGTGTGGTTTGCGTGTGGTGTTCGCTAAAGGCTACGAGCAGTCTCACTTTCCGTTCAGAGATAGATAGTGAAGGAAAAGAAAAACAGGCGAGTGAGCGCGAAATCGATTGCGGCTCGACAGGCGCGTTAGCTTTCAAAGACGTGGGCGACTTTCGTCCCCGCTCGCTTGTTTACCGGGTTAGCAAACTGGATTTAAACATCACGTCATGAGATATCTTGACGTGCCCCATAATCTGACGATCTGCTCGAGCTCGTGTTTATCAAGCGTTATATTTTGATTCTACTGCTATGTTCACTGTTTGTATTTAAGGTCTAGGCACAACAGTAAATACTTCGTCGTCCCTGTGTGAGCATTCTCAGTTGTGGACGAATTCATATCGACATTCGACGTTTGAGTGATTTTGCGTTTTTCAGCACAAATAAAGCGATAAGAAAGATAAGCTGAGTCATCAGAGTTTAAACATTACGTCATCCAGTACCGCTATAGTCAAAATATTGTGTCAGACAATCACACTTTTCGTCACGCCGATTCGTAAAAAAAGAGGATCGCGCTAACGTTTGTGAAACCTAGGGGTGGGGAGGGTCAGAATGGCCGGTTAAAATGCCCAATGGGCTTTCTTGTTTAATATAAATTAAATACACAATGAAAATTCTCGGAAAAATTTCCGAGCTCCCAGCAGGAATCGAACCCGCGACCTTCCAGCTACCGGCTGGATGTTCTATGGTGACTCATATGGTGAGCAGGTCGCAGGCTTGGAGTTAAAAGTCTCAGGACTTCGCATCTCGCGAGTATACTGGACACTAATCATATAAGCAACACACTAAATTGCCTGCATCTCGCAAGCACATTAAAGAAGTGTTGTGTACACATAGAGATTTAGTGAACCAGCCAACCACCCAATGAGTCACCATAGCTCAGCGGTTAGAGCATCCAACCGGTAACTGGAACGTCGTGGATTCGATTCCTGCTGGGGGCTAGGAAATTTTTTCCGAGAATTTTCATTGTGCACTTATTAGCGGAGCTCGCGAAGCACCATGGGTAAGCAAATTTGGTAACCTGTTGATCCGAAAAATTTTGGTTCTGACGTCAGCGTACGCCCGTACAGACTCTGGTGGACGGTGAGAGGAGTCCCAAGACAACCGAACCGGGGGAGACGGAATGCCATCTTTTCTTGTAGCTGAAGTAAAAAATATGGCGGCTGGTTCCTCGTACGCTCGATTTTCAATACGATAATTGTAATACATTCTTGGAATGAAGACTTGTAACAGTTCATCATTAAAAGGAAAAGGATTGCTTCAATCTCGATGGCGCATATAGAAGATATTGGAGAGCTTGAAGGCAAGAAATCCTTGTTCGAGGACATACTTGTTTTTTTCAAAGCTAACTAAGGAGATCTGGAAAGAACCCGGCGACTTTCGTTTAGATTTTCAAGTCCGTCTTTCAGTTCAGTGGTAAAGTAAATTACAGTTTTGATTGTGGATTTACATTGTGAAAATTGTTTAATCAAGCGACTTTACATGTTCAGTAAATTACGGTTATTTTCTTGAAATTTTTTAAAAACTTGTTTAAAACAGCTGTGAAATTACCTTGTAGTTCCCGTTTGCCGCCTTGCGAGTAACTTCACTCGAGGGGGAAATTGAATGCATTTTGCTTTCCTAGGCAAACAAGTGCTTCTTATGTGAATAACATTTCATGTTTTCGAAGGTTTCTTGTCCCTTTTTCTGTGTTTATTCATTAAAGGAATTTTCATTAGTGAGCAATCTGAAATTTAGGCTTAAGCTCAATTTCCTTTTGACTTCAGAGAGTAATTTTTAATATTTTTCTTAGAGCAATTCTAGTGAATTTTATTCGAAAAGTAGAAATCGTGACTATTCTAGACTGAGTCTGTGTTGTTTTTTCAATCTAGGTTGTTTTTCTTCGGCACCGCATATTGGGTTGTTTTGACTAATTCGTAATTTAGTATTCAACACCTGAAGAGTCGCTCTGTCGTCAATTTTTTTTATTAAGTTTATAGTTTTAGTGTAAAGCTCCTTATGTTTTTTGTTCATTTGTGGAATATTTTATCTTCCTTATATTTTTTGGTTTCTTCATTTGAAGTGAATGACATTTCTGTCCCAATTTAGGGACTAAACTTAGAATCGCCGTTTCAGTGAGTGAGTTCAGTGTGGCATGTTTTCGTGTTCGTTTTGTTTGTAACCGCCAAGCCATTTCAGTGTGTCTTTAGTTACAGATCGAAATGAAATCTTTGTTTAAGTAACTATAAGCGAAGCATTTCTCGGTTTAAGTCTATTTTGTCTAAAATGAGACTCTAAAAGCTTCTTAAATTAGTCCAGGGTGTGTTCTTGAAAGCGCCCGATTAATACTTTGCAGTTGAAAAACTTGTGCCATTTTCCTTCGATAATTATACGTGTGCTTGAAAGTCTCCGAAAACATTTTTTGGGTAATGTTGTCAGTAAACGATTGGCGCTGGGAAAATATTATTTATTTTAGCAAAATGGATTTCGAGAAATGTTTCATGGTTAACAGAACTAAACAGCCAGAGGGATGCATTGGAATCAGTGGGAAATGTATATTTGCATGGAAAAGTCTGTCGAGTCGCTACGGGAACAACTTTTATTTTTGAGCAATTGTAGTTGTGCAAGTACTCTTCTTGAACTTAATAACCTAGCTTTCGAAAGAATGCTACAGGAAGAGCTGTCGGTAAAAGTCGTGCTGAAGGCTTTTCTTTGAAGAAAAATAACCTAACTTGCTGTTTCCTCAGCGGTCCGCATGTTTTCCCTTGCTGTTTTTCACCTCTTGGCGAATGCACAACTAAAATTACTGTATTTTACGGGCCAATAAGCATGAAAGAGAGTTGTGGAGTTCCGCTTTTAGGCTTGGCTAAATCTATTTATTAAAAACTGGACTAGGTATATTAGATTTCTAGCATTTTGATTGGCTGAACGGAGCTAGGCTATCAGCTCATATACCTGCTGCGACAAATATGGTCACTGAACACTCAACAACAAAGTGAGCTGAAAGTTTTTTCCTCGCGAGCAACCCGACGAGAAAAATGGACGAGAAAAATCACTTGGCAGCGAATTTAAATTAAGCAAAAATTCAAACATCGTCACCAACAAGCATTACCAACAGCGTCGTCTAACACAAGTCAAAATTGTTTGAAGAAACTGTGCAGAAATAGAAATTTAAGCATTAAGCGTCGTGTTTACAATTAATTTCTTTCATCGATCGTCACGTCGATCATTGAAATTGAACACGGTAGGTTTTATCAGGAAAGCTTTCCACTTCAAAATATCAAGACAAGACATAAAATAAAACACAGGGAAATGGGACAGGAGCATTTTATAAAAACTATCACACATTCACGGCGCGAGTCGGTGCGAAAATCATGAAGCGGACGTCTCTACAAGTACTAGAAAAAATACAGCGGCAAACTACCAAGAAGGAAGCAAGGGCGAGATTTTTTCGCTTTTAACACGCAAAATTGACACTGTTTTACCTGCACTCGTTGTAGCTCTGTATTCCAACAGGTCCAAATGCTCAGATAGAAATCGGATGCCATGTAAACGGAGCTCAATCGCTTTTCCAGTTGTTTGAATGTTGTTTTTAAGCTTACCATTCCGTCCGCAACCTCTAAACCGAGAACAACTGGATTTTGCACTTTGCATTTAACAAACTATGATGGTGACTTCTAATGTTCCTCACTACAGTAATCTTGCTTCTGAGCTGCATGGAAATTACCTCTTCAAGTTCAAATTTGTTCTGTCTTCAGTTCGATGAAACACGCACATGATGGCTCCGTTGTGCGAACAGATTACAAACTTGTTCAGTTTCAACTCCAGCAGCTAATATGGTGAAATTGTACAGCTTCAATCCGCTTTGAACGATGATAACAACAATGTTTCAGGAATAATCAAACATGTACCATATTTCAGAGCCAATAATTAGAAGATTTCTTTCCAACACTTGTGCTACTTTGTTCACTTTCGAGCAGTTTTCATTGTTTCGTTCAGCTTTGCAATGAAACGCTGCAACACTTCCCAAGGTTTTGGCGCCTTTTTCGTTCAGTCATGTGAGGGATTCTTGTTCCGTTTAAAATTCTTTTCTCGTTTTTCCCGTTCTTTCTTGATTTTTTTTTTATAGTGGTTAAGTTTTTAATAAAACAATTATTCTTACTTGGGCTTGCTGGATATCAAATGATTATAACCAACTCGGCGCTACGCGCCTCGTTGGTTATCTATCATTCGATATCCAGCGCGCCCTCGTAGAATAATTGTTAAATATTATCTGTTTCATTTTCATAGCATTGGGTAGTTGGCTGGTTCTTGATCATGTAAGTTTTTATTTACAGCGGAGCTCTTATCAATAAGCTGGACAGGTGTTCGTTTGTTAAAAAACCCGAGAACTCTTCGCGCCTAAAAATGTTGCGGGGCTATTTTAGGGCGTGATATTCTTTCGAAAAAAACGAAAGTGTTCTGTACAGCGACGCAAATTGTTCCGAATTGACCCAAAAAATTTGGCGAAAATCTTCGGGTTGGTCATATAAATCCGAATTCGAAAGTCGCTACAGAACACAGCTTTATTGTTATTAATACTGTTTTTCGGGCTTTAAACTGTACGCATAAAATATTTTTTGTGCATCCTTACGCCGTCTTCCTTGCTTTTTACAATGATTGAATATTCTGTCATTTAACTGTTAAGGCTTGTCAAGTCATCTCGGACTACTGCTGCTCGCTTGAATGAACTGGAAACGTCGCTTATCTACAACAGCTAAATATCTCAGTCTCAACTAAACGGGTTATCGTTTCGGATTTTCATCGTTTTTGTCTGTTAAATAACACAAAATGCCACCTAATCGGAATCAGTAGCGCTGAAGCGAACTGACCTGTAATCGAAATTCGAAATTTCGCGTTATGGATTTGCTCTTTTTCGTTCGGCTGGATTGCTTAGTGGCGTTTATATTAAAATCAGCTACTCGTCTGCTTCAAGGTTTGGTCGACCCAGCTTTCATTCCATCGGTTGCTACAGTTTATAACAGCTGCTGACAATTTCAGTCCAGACCGAGAAGAGGTGGGTTTTCGTAAGCCGGGGTTTAGCCCACTACGCAAAATGTTAGTTTTACTACTTATTTCTTTTTCCTTGACAAGCTACCTATCAACATGGAAATGCTGGTGTTTTTCCTGGCAAAATGTGTTCGGACCGCCGCAAAAACCATGGTTGTGGACAGAAAAAACCAGAAAGCTCTGCTATATTTGGCGTCGAAACCGCTGCAAAATGCTGCGAACTCAAGCGATGTGCCGAACGAGTTCGCAGCAGAACCGACAACAAAGATGAATGTCTTAAGAAAAATTTGTATTTGTCGCCTGAACTTTTTCGCCTAACATTTTTCGCCAAATAAAACTTTTCGCCTTCCACCAAAAAGACAAATAAGTATTCTTTTGAACTTTTTTTTGCATTAATAAAATTGTTTTTGACTTTGTTGTCTTTGCTTGTTTTGCTACAACGCGAGTCACCATGCGATTAGCGCCAAAAACGAGGGATACAGCACAGGGTTATCACCTCATATTGGTGACCCTGTGGTGCAAACGGACGGACTGTCACGTGACTATTACGTAACTACCAAAATTCCTTGGCTTGATAGGTTACCAGGGGGGTGGTGAACTCCTCGATTTCTTGTCCGGATGATTTTGCCCATCGTGACGTCACGACGAGAGAAGCGCGCGACTTTCTTGAGTTTTCAAAAATGGCGCTGGCAAACTTGTTGGATGCTCAGTCTACAAACATATTTTTTGTGCTAGTCCGGCTTTCAACTGTGCTTGTTTTTTTTGTGAAATAGAAATTTAGGATCTCTTTTTTGAAAGAGTTAAGTGGCTTCTCATCTTACCCTTTAAAACATACTGGAAAAAATGTTTTAAGAGCCATGTTAAATCTTCGCGATCGCAAAATTAGTGGGGAAGTTGTTATTGTCCGCGTCCAAAAAAAAATGGCTGTTTATTTCAGTTAAACCTCACAGGAGAACTTGAAACTTGGCTAGAGAATAGCCCATAACTTAAGAAAAGTATTCCAATTGAAAACACTGGTATAGAGTCAACCTAAAACATGGTCAGTCCGTTTGTTTCGCTGTGTAGACCAGAAGACGAACTTAAAAGTCTTTAAATTTAAAGTTTTCTGAAAGAATTTGCTTCGGTCTTCTGTACATAGAAAGAAGAATGATCCTTAAATGCTAGGGGACAAGTAACCGAACTAAGTAAATTTTTGCTACCACATCTTACCCGTGTAAAACTTACCTTTGCAGAACAACATAAAAATCCAAATCAGCTTGCAAATCATGCGGACGGCCTAGGTTATACGCCGATCCGATACTGCTATTTTTATGAAAGCTTTTAGATTTATTAGAGCACCATCAGGTTCAGTGGTCTTGTCCAACTTAATCTCATTATCTCCCGCTTCGTTTAAATTTCCTTTCCAAGCTACAACTTGTCTTAGAAAGAGTTTGACCATCTACATGATCCGGACGATCGAGATGACTGCTTCGAAAAACATAGGCACGCATTGCGTGCTTGACCTATGTTGAAAAAAATGACAAGTCTCATCCTAGCTTATTTGCGATTTTTAAGACATACTCTGAGGACAAAACAACACACGCGATCATTCTTGTCAATACTTCCCCCTCCACTATAGCACACTGAGCGCTGATGGAAAGTAACTGTTTCGAAAACAGCTTTTTCGTTTACTCAGCAACACCCTTAGAATGCAAGACAAAGTCCTGCTAAAAACCGAGTCGGACGAAAATTCGAGATAGAGCAATCATAGGGCTAGTAGGCTACAGGTTAAAAAGTCAAACTGAGACTAGAACAAAACAACTCCATAAAAATTTCAAACTAAATCTAAAACTGAAACCTCAGTTAAGGTCAGCTAATAATTGTCTGCATAGTACTAAATGATATAAATCTAGGTCAAGACAAGAGGTGAAAGACACAAGTGTATTAGATAATAATTTGAGGAGACGTCAGCCATTCGCACTCCCAGTTGCACAAACTTGTTTATGAAAATTGAAGACTGAAGGGGGACAAGGGTCGTTTTTCAAACAAATTTTCTTTCCCCATGTTCCTGTATTGCTGGTTTTCACGTGACGTCATAAAATTCTAAAATCATAAATTGCGAGGTCTTCAGATTTTATATCCCCGCCAGGTTGAAGATGACTTAAAATATATCTTTTCACAAATTTTCAGCTCGGTAGCGTCTTTCGTTTTGAAAATACAGAATATCAAATTTCTGGCTTTTCACCCTGCGTGACACCTGCGAAAAAGGACTCTCCTTGTGATTTTTAGCAGTTTGGACAGTTAAAGCATTAGGAGAGAAATTAATGTGGTTGTATACTAGTTAACGAGAGAAAAGTAATCGCTGGAAGAGTAGAAGTGAATTCCAGATGTTTTCATTGATTTCCGGCGGCCATGTTTGTGCCCCTCCGAGGGACACCAACATGGCGTTTCCATACTGAGCTCTGCAAATTTCAGTCGAACGTTTCGGCAAATAACTCAAGAACGGAATACCATACAGATCTGAGACTTAGTGAAGTTGTTTAGTTGTGTATCCTTTATAACATTACAAATTCTTGGCTTCTTTCATCAATTGGTTTTGATTTTAATATTTTATGGCGTGACAGTGAAAACCAAGAATACGATATAACCAAGAAAGAAATCATTTCTGTGTCGGCTGGAAAATCTGTGGATATGACCGATATAAATCATGGACAAAACATCGTAAACTAAAACTTAACCGAATTATGGGAAGAGAAAACAGTTTTAAAAACCTGCAGACACGCTTAAATGATCAAACTACTTTATGCAACTTGCGATCTTAAACAAGTCACTATAAATTTCAAAAACCATATGTTCCCGTATATGATAACACCAAGAAAGAAATCATTTCTACGTTGGCTGGAAAATCTGTGGATATGACTGATATAAATCATGGACACAACATCGTAAGCTAAAACTTAACCGTATTATAGAAGATGAAACAGGTTGAAAAACCTACAGACACGCTTGAATGAACAAACTAATTTATGCAAATTGCAATCTTAAACACGTCGCTATAAATTTCAAATTACCAAACAAAGCTGTTTCAAAAACCTTGCAAAGTACAGTCAAAATTATCCATATCAAGCACAGATACAATCTTTTCAACCAAAATGTTGCTCAAAGATACATAACCAAAACAGCTGTTTCATAACACAAATCATAAAAGAACAAATTAAATTACAGTTTCTCGTCAACAAGTCTATTCTTGGAACGAGGTTAATTGTTCTTGTCACGTACTCACGTTCCACCGTTGGCCACGACAAAGTTCAATTTTACCTGCCCTTGCAATAGGTTTAGGAAATTTACCATCAATTCCACCACACCAAGCCTTTACTGAAAATATTATATTCGAGAGGAAAAAGTAGAAAAGCACATTTGCGCTGATCGTTTCCGTCCCCATATCTACATTCAACATGGCCGGTAAGCTTACCCTTGTCTGACCTTCAGCTTCAGTAAGCGGATTCTAACCAGCTCTTTCATTGGTAGACTGTACTCTTAGCTTAGTAGCCTCAATCTGATTGGCGCCAAATAGTGCCACATAAATTCCCCGGGGGGGCGCACTCCCATGTGAAAGGTGTATGGATGCTCGTCGTCTCGCGTTCACCGTCTGTTTCAGTATAGCTTTAATTCAAATTTTCCGACGAGCATTCCCGCCCATCTCACATGGGACTCCCCCCCGGATCAAAAATACATACATACAAACAAACAAACAAACAAACAAACATAAAAAGCGAAAAACTGCAGTCTGGCTAAGACCCTATGTTTTCAACATAGGTCAATAAAATGAATCGGCCGCATTTCACTTAATTTTACAAGACTTATTCATTTTAAAACTGTCAAACTGAGCACCGTTCTGGTAACTACAACTCCTTGTGAACATTTTGACAATCAGTAGCCTGAGAAAATTGGTGTTTTTGGTAGCCTGTGGTTTTTATTATTATTCAACGAGAGTATAATGTCAGACGTCAGCACAAATTTTGCCGGAAAGCCGGCGCACCAGTTGTTTGGCTTTGCTGCGGGAAAATGTTGTCGTCTTTGTCGTTTTATACGACATGTTTCAGGGAAAACAAGGAAGTCCTCTGGCCCATTACTAACTTCGAACCCAGCATATGACTTGACAATGAAAATTTCTCTACACTGGAGCATTTTTCTTCACATTTTAAAGATGTTAGCTTTCTTTCTGCGAGTAAACATACTGGGTAGTCAACTTCAGAAAATGCCTTTAAAACCACTGTTCATATTTTTGTGCATGTAAAAACGGCCATTCGAAACGTTTAAATCATATCAAAGTCTTATATTTCTCTTGGAGTCACATATCGTTGGGTTTTCTTGTTAACGTCTATGAAAGGGGCGCAAGCTTTTAGTTTTCAATGGCGTGCGTAATTTATCGATCTCAAAGTTTTGCATATTTTGGTGCCTTGAAAAGCTTGTTTTGTGAAAGATGCTGCATTTTCGGAAATTACATTAACAGGTTGTTAGGTGTTTGGGCTCTTTTTATTGCTTTGTTTCAAATTCTTTGGATGATCACTCGAGAAAGACTTCTGGCGATGTCATTGTTTGTCAGCCATTTTGACTTCCAGACTTGACCTGCCTGTGACGTCACGATGGCCCTGATCATCCGCCGCGCAATTCCTATAGGAGCGATTGACAAGTTCACCACCTCCCCCCCTGATAGGTTACCGAATTTGCTTAGCAATGGTGCTCCGCTGGTGCACTAGCGCGCGGGCTCCGCTATTAGGTGCCGTTTTCTGTTATTCTTCCACGAAATTTCTTCCCAAATTGTTAACTGTTTGTAATCTCTGAAGAACAAAATAATTCCAAAGAGAAAGGTTTTTCATCACATGTAAGCCTTAGATACGTTTCCTTTCCCTCCAAAAGAAAATTCCACACGTGGAAAGGACAACATGCGTATGTACCTTAAAATTGGATATGATTACTTTATTTTACTGCAAAAGATCGGAAATACAATACTGCTTGCTCGCGAGTGTCTTACTGAAACTGTCGGTTTCGCTTTAGGTGTGATATCGTTTAAATCTAAAACAGGTAGCTTGCCTCAACGTTGTCCTCTATTAAGTGTCTTAATATAATAAAAAAATTAAAAAAGCTTGAATGACTTTCATTTAGCATTCTAAAAGAAAAAGAAAGGTCGTGCTATCATAAAACGCATTTTTCTGCTCGTGAATTGCTTTGCGTTTTTATCCTGCTCGCTCTAAACACTCTTGAATTTGAAGAACTGAAATAGTGGTGCATTTGTGGATTGTTAAGATGAAATTGAAACAACTCTTTCATACTTATTGGCCCCTAAAATACAGTACATTTTGGTTGTGCACTTGTTCGTCAAAAGATAAAAAAACAACGAGGGAAGACAAAGACAAAAACACAATGCAGACCGCTGAGGAAACAGTGAAGTTGACTTATTTTTATTGAAAAAGAAGACTTCAGCACGACTTTCACCGACAGGTGTAGCATTCTCTTGAAAGCTAATTTAGTTTAAGAAGAGTACTTCGGAAACTACAGTTGCTCTAATGAACCCGTTTAGACAGACTTCTTAACGTGTAAATACGTACTTCTCACTGATTCGTATGCATCCCGCTGGCTGTTTAGCTCTGTCAACCATGAAACAGCTTTGCTATTAAAATAAATAATATTGCCCTGGCATTAGCCAGTTTACTAGCAAAAATTACCCAAAAAATGCTCCTTTGGATACCAGCCTTCAAGCTGAATGGGCCACCCTGCTAAAGCTTTCTGTTCTGTTCTGTTCTGTTCTGTTCTGTTCTGAAACTGTCAAGCAACCGTAATATTATCGAGAGAAAATGGCACAAGTTTTTCGCCCGCGAAGTATTATTCGTTCGCTTTAAAGAACACACCCTGAACTATTTTTCGGAAGCTTTTAGAGTCCTTGTTGGACAAAACAAATTTAAACCGAGAAATGCGGCTTTGCTTATAGTCAATTAAAGAACTTTTCATTTCAATGTGTAACTAAAGACACGCTGAAATGACTTGTATAGAGGTCAAAAACAAAACAAATACCCAAGCATTCCACAATAAAGTCACTCACTGAATCGGCGATTCTAAGTTTAGTGGCAAAATTGGGACAGAAATATCCTTCACGTCAAGCAAGCAACAATAATGTAACAATATGAGAAAGATAAAATATTCCACAACTGAAAAAAAAAAACATATAGAGCTTTACACCAAGACTATGAACCTAATATTGACGACAGAGCGACTCTTCAGTTGTTGGATAATAAATTAGGGATCAGTCAATTCACCCAGTGTGCGATGTGTAGTGCCGAAGAGCAACAACCTAGATTGAGAAAACAACACCAACTCAGTCTAGAATAGTTACGATTTCTAGTTTTCGAATATCAAAAATACACCAGTTGCGAAAAAAGAATTGCCCAAAGAAAAAATTTTGAAAATCACGCACTAAACTGCAATAGGAGACTATAAGCTTAAGCCTTCATATCAGATTGCTTATTAATGAATATTCCTTGAATGAATAAGCACAGAAATAGGGACAAGAAACCTTCACAAACATAAAATTTCATTCATTTTCATAAGCACTTGTTTGCCTAGTAAAGCAAAATGCATTCAGTTTTCGCCTCGAGCTAAGTTACTCGCAAGCAATTCCTCTCAAAGCGAGAATTACTTTCACTGCTATTTTGAACAGCTGTTTACAAGTTTTTCAGACATTTCAAGAAAATTATCGCAAACAGGTAGAGTCGCTCAATTAAACAATTCATACAATGCAAATCCACAATCAAATATGCAATTACTTTACCGTTGAAGTGACAGAAGAACTTGAAAATCTAAACGAAAGATTACTGTTCGAGTGTTCTTTTACAGATGGTCGTTTTCTAGATCTCTGAAAAGAAAAACAAGTATGTCCTTGAACGAGGATTTCTTCTCTTCAAGCTCTTCAATTTCTGCGACATGCGCCGTCCAGTTTAAAGCAATCCTTCTGGTCTTTTCGTTTTCATGATGAGGTATTAAAAGGAATTTATTCAATCGAAGAATGTAAAATTACCGTATAGAAAATGGACCGTACGAGGAACCAGCAGCCATATTGTTGACTTCGGAGCAAATTCTCCTGTGATATCAGGCAAGTCGAATTTTTTTTGTCAGTGTTCAGTAAGGGTGATTGCTACGACCTAAATGTGGTTAAATGTCCATGAAAGTACATCATTTTTACTTGAAGCCTCAAAAAAGGTGGTTAGCGTTTAAGTTCGAGGGAAGCTTTAGTCCGCCATTTCGCCAGTATGTAAACGCACTTGACTATTGAGACACTTCGAACATTTTACATGAAGCAATGGGTCAAGGGACGCCGTCGTACGGACGCGTGACGTGATGACCATCAAAGTTGACTCGCATGGATATATATATTCAAATTTCTATGAGTATGGATTGGTACTCCGGTCTGCGGCCTCCGGCTGTAAAGTATCTCCACTATAATGCGATTTCGTGTATAAATAAAGATTGATGATGATGACGGTGATGATCATAGTGATAATGATGATTATGATGATGATGATGATGATGATGATAATGATGATGATGATGATGACGATGATGATGATGATGATGATCTTTGTTATCTATTGGTGAAGGGATTCCATCTATCAGCTGAATGAGAGCTGAACTGGTAGTACGTTGAGAACATACTGAACATATCAGGTAGCCTATTATAGACTAACTTTCAAGAAATTTAGAAAACGCTAGGCAAACATGGCCAGTGGCCAATACACATTGAGCATGCGGCCTATGCATCATTCCGAAACATATTTTCGTTCTAATCAAAGACATGTCAGTGGAAACGAGGTAAAATTCGAGAAATTATAACCGCTAGTGGGAAGATAAAGAGTTTTGATTTCACAAACGAGAACTGGGAAACCTATGCGGAACGCATAGAACAGTTTTTCTTGACAAAAGACATGATGATGACCATAAAGTGCCAACCTCGTTGAGCTTGTTCGGTGGGAAAACCTACACTCTGCTGACGGACCTTCTTGCACCGGAGAAGCCAGCTACAAAGTCTTTTCAACAGATGGTTACCACTATACAAACTCGCTGCATGTTCTTGATTGCCGTGGATGCTCATTTTAAAGTATAGATGGTTGGAAATAAAGAAAATGGACACCACGACCTTAGTGAAAAACATTGAGAAACTCCAGAACTTATGTGCTAAATATGGCATGCCAGCCCAGTTAGTGAGTGACAATGGACCGCAGTTTAAATCTGACGAGTCCCAGCTGTTCCTCAAGAAAATTGGAATCAAACATATTACATCAACACCATACTACCCTGCCAGCAATGGTCTAGCCGAGTTTTTTTTTCTTTTGAGTTTCAAATCAGCCATGAAGAGTAAGACAGAAGTAAAACCTCTGAACATTAAGTTGGCAATGTACCTGCTAGCTCACGGAAATACCCCCAATTCAACCACCGGAAAACCGACATCTCAGCTATTTATTGGATGACGATTGCGAACTCAACTGGACCTGCTGAAACCAGATCTCCGCATAAAGTTAAGCAACCGTCAGATGGATCAAACTATTACGAAGGGCGGTGCTGCGTCCAGAGAATTCTCCATTGGCCAGAGAGAGAGAGAGGGAGAGAGAGAGAGAGCACGCGATTACACTGGTAGTACAAAGTGGGTACCTGGCATCATCCGAACACAACTTGGGCCCCTACCTTACTGAGAAGAAGTCAAACCTGGCTTAGTGTGGCGTCAACACACAGACCAACTGAGCGATTCTAGAACTCCAGTGACAACAAGCAGCATCCCTGTTATCCAGACCTCAGAACATCCAAGCCAGCTTGAGAGTCATGGGGTCATGGAGTCAGTGGCTGAAGCCACTGAGTACACGGCAGCCGGCAACATGGACACTAGTGTTCCACCACCAGGCCCAGCAGCTGACCTTGCAACTAGAATTCCACCAAATCTGAGTGAGCCTGTTCCTGAGCAGAATGTTTGGAATACGTGTCTATTCCGCTTATTTCGAAATGGAATAAGCAGATCAATCAAACGGATATTTCGGATTATTCTGTATATTCCTATTCCAGAAAAAGCTTAATAAAACGCACTCTCAGTAAAATTCAGAGAATTCGAACATTGTCAAAGGTATAAAGTTTGTTTAGCAGCTTACCCAGGGAATATTTAACTTTTCTAATAGTCCAGGGGTAAGGAATTTCGACAAAAATATCTTGCAGATGTCAAATGGCCCTGGGTATGCCTACCCTCTTTCCTTCCACCCGGGGCGATCTTCATAGAGCAACCAAGTTAATTACTAGACTATCCGGAGGACATCCCATCGTACTGAAACTATATGGAATTAACGTCAGTCCGTCGGTCGTAATTTCGTAGAGGTTGAGTTCAGTAAAACCTAATTGTTAGGACAATGTAAATAATAGAAAATTTAATTACCTTATATAGTCCAATTTAAGATTTGACAGCTTTTCTTTGTAAAATGCAAAACGAGTGTCGATCCAGGCTCCTGACGGTTCATAGGGTTTTCTAGCAAAGTCAACAATTTGCTTGATTTCAGTTAAAAGGCGACCAGCGAAAAAAACCAAAATCGCCCATTCTAGACCACTGAACGATAGTTTCGACGACTCGAGACATATTGCCAAATGCAGTGCCAGAAGAACCAAGTAGCTAGTGGTATCCCGTATGAAGACGAAGTGGGGGATCTTGATCTTGAAATAGTGCTTGTATATCTCACGTACTCCTGTGGAGAGGTTGAAAGAGACGATGACTAGGAAATCGCCATCCTACAGCTTAATAAAAACAACTTTAAACTAAAATTAAAAGCCGACTGGAATTAGCATAACTTATAGTTAAAAGGTAGATTAAACGGTCAATTTGCCTTCTACAGTTAAACGCAGGTCTATTTAAATTAAAAAAATAAGTAATTAATAATAATAACAGTAACAATAGCAATAATAGTAATAATAATCAAAGTAAATTGTAGTTATAATATAAAATTTCCAAGTTTAGCTTGAAGCAAGATAGCACTTGCCATAAAATACCTTTTCACCTCAAACCTAAGGCAATGAGGTCATCAGTCACATGACTGTTCCCGAATTTGCCTTTTAGGTTACTTTGACACGATGTCTTTATCGCTTTAGAAACAAATAGCCAGTTTACGTTGAATCAAGATAGCATTTGCCATAAAATACCTTTTCACCTCAAACCTAGGGCAATGAGGTCATCAGTCACATGACTGTTCCCGAATTTGCCTTTTAGGTTACTTTGACACGATGTCTTTATCGCTTTAGAAACAAATAGCCAGTTTACGTTGAATCAAGATAGCATTTGCCATAAAATACCTTTTCACCTCAAACCTAAGGCAATGAGGTCATCAGTCACATGACTGTTCCCGAATTTGCCTTTTAGGTTACTTTGACACGATGTCTTTATCGCTTTAGAAACAAATAGCCAGTTTACCTTGAAGCAAGATAGCATTTGCCATAAAATACCTTTTCACCTCAAACCTAGGGCAATGAGGTCATCAGTCACATGACTGTTCCCGAATTTGCCTTTTAGGTTACTTTGACACGATGTCTTTATCGCTTTAGAAACAAATAGCCAGTTTAGCTTGAAGCAAGATAGCATTTGCCCTAAACTACCTTTTCACCTCAAACCTAGGGCAGTGACGTCATCAGTCACGTGACTGTTCCCGAATTAGCGTTTTTAGGTTACGAATTAGCAAGGACATGACGTCACCAGTCACATAATCAGAGCGTTTGAAATATTTTAATTTGTGTTGAAAGTACATTATTTTGTCTTCATAAAAGGGTAAGTATTAGTTGTGTTACTCTAGAAATCTTTATATTGTATCGTGTCCGAGTAATTATACCTCCGTTTTCAAAACATAAGCAAAATAATAATAGGCCATAAGTTTGGAGATTGCGTAAACTGATCGATGTTGCAAGTAATATATCAAACACGAGAAAAAGAGTTTCATCACGATATATCCAAACACCGAGAAGTGCATTGAAAAAACGAGGTGCTGCCGAGTTTTTTAAACCGATTTCGAGGTGTTTGAAACCCTGATGAAACCCTTTTTCGAGTTTTTGATATGGCTTCTCAAATCACACATAATTCTTGGAGAAATTCGAAGCAAAAGTCCGCAAAATTTTGTGCTTATTAAGATCTGGTATCCAAACTAGCGTCACGGTAGTGATTTCCTTTGTTTTCTCTTTATGAATTATTAATGAGTTTGAAAAGTTCAAATCGAAAAGGTTCTGTCTGAATAGGCCATTTCCGAATGGTCTTGTGCCTCTTTTTCAAAGCGAGGCCTTGTGCAAAACCTTGCATATGAAAATGAGTTTTATCTGCATGTGAATGAAAACTCATTTTCATATGAAAGGCCATGCACCAAGACTCGCTTTGAAAAGGAGGTACAAGGCAACTCGGAAAAGGCCTATTACTTTTAACGATACTGTTTGTTTGCCAAAATAAAGGTTCAACATCAGTTAGAGAGATTTCATTTAACCCGTGAAACAATATCTAACAACATCTTTCAAGGGGGAGAGGCAGTTTGTCATACGAGCTGTATCGAAATGTTCGGTCGGCAGCCGTGATAAATTCCTCAAACGGTCACATTGTTACTATATGGCATAACATATTGAAAGTTGCAGCTTAGTGTTTGGAGGCTCTTGTTTAGAGTAATGTTGACTATTAATATAGGAAATGATCATATATTTGAACTTCGGATTAAAGTTAGAAATATATGTAGACCATCGCAGTGACGATATTTCAACTTAAGCAGTTGAAAGAAGAAACCTGAAAAAAAAACATTCAGGCTTGAACGGGAATCGGACGCATGACCTCTGCGATAACGGTGCAGCGCTTTAACCAACTGTGCTATCAAGCCAACTGGTAGCTGGTCAATTGAGAGTTCGTATTTTTTTCCGTATGTGGAGACTGAATAAATTATTAAAATATTTCTAACTCAACTATAAAAGAGTTGAGTTACTGACCGTTGTTTGAGCTTCTATAGTGCATCCGATCCCAGTGAAATTCCTCACCAAAGAAGCAAAAAATTCGTCATCGGGCGCCGCCATTTTGGATAGTGCTTGGGAGCCTGGCCGCGCATTCGTGACGTCATTTCGCCCAACTTGTCAGTTCCGATTTGTTTGTTTGTATTCCGAGACGATGGCTGCGCTCAAACCGTATTGTTTCGAACCAGAACGTGTCGGTAATTCCGAGGACAATGAAAGTGGAGATGATTAAATGAAGGAACGGTTAGAAGGCTGCGACTGTGAGAGAATGCGTTTGCTGTCGAGAAGAAATTTGACTTCACTGGTACGTTGTTTACAAAATTAAATGTAACTTAAATCGAGCCGCAGTAGGTTTGTGGTCTAAACCTGAATTGTCTGTGTTTATTTTTATTTACTGCTTGCAATATGTAGGTATTTCTCGTATTTTTTCTACCTGAAATGTGACGCCGTCCTTACAGAATCAGTTCCCGGATTGTTCGGCTTCATTAGACAGAGTGGACGAGTTGATACTATCGCGAACAAGTTGGAAATATTTGGAGGTCATTTTTAAAGTGACGTTTTCCTTGGCGTTGCCGCCGTGGTTGCTTAAGCTCCCTTTTCAGTTCACAACGGCACCGCGAAAAACAAATGAGAGTAGCCGAAAAGCTATGCACTTAAAATATTGGCCAGCTACGTTTGAGCTTCGCGCCAATTTCAATTTGAACGGAATGACGTCACGAATACGCGGCCAGGCTTCTAAGCGCTATCCGAAATGGTGGCACCCGATGACGAATTTTTTGCTTCTTTGTAGAGGAATTTCATTGGGATCGGATGCACTTTGGAAGCCCTCAAACAACGGTCAGTAACTCAACTCAGTGTGGTCTTTTTATTGGTGAGTACAAAATATATACACTTTCTGGAGTGACCGTCTCCTTTAAAATATTTAATTATATTCTCAATCCTTTACCATTTCTTAACCTTTTCTTTCAGCACTTTTTACTACCCATTACTTGACAAAAAATCCCAGCTTGTAAGATATATATCCCTTGCGTATGGATTGCTTAAATACTGAATTATGGATAGGATAGGAACTAGACCCATGACTATAGCATTTCCGCCCCTAAAAGTTTATGTTCTTTCCAAAGAAATAAATGAAAAAATTGTATTTTCTTATTTCATCTAGGGTCAATGCTTGAACTAGAAAAAAAAACTTACGTTTTAAATGGGTGTTTCTAGAATTTAATGAAACTGCTGCCCAACCTGTCCAAAACAAAATCCAACAAAACATTAGCGTAAACTGTTCAAGTTTGCCCTGCCTGCTTAAAGGTAATCTGGACTCAAACGGAATGTTCTCGCTGATGTCTTTTCTAAGAACTTTGGGTGGGAGATGATGAGCGATTTATCCCTTGGACGTACAAGCAATTTCAGTGGTACAAGCAGCTGCTATGGGTGGTGTATTGCAGCCTCCACCCCTCCCTTCTTCGGTTTTTGCTGTGTTACGATATTTTGAAAAAATAAATCACTCAATAGATGGCCTGTAGCGACCTCTACAAGACGATATAAATATTATGGGATACGCGCTGCTGTGGACCTGCGACCGGCTTTATTTAAAATCAAAGCTATGCTGTATCTTGGATTTTACGTCTGGAGACTAAGTATTTTTCATACTTAAAATGTAAAATAGTTTTTATTAAACATTTCCCTGCGTTTGGTACTATTTTACACGTTTCTGCAGAAAAAGGGAAAAACACATCGTTATTTGCTTCAAAATGGGTTTCACCTATTGCGAGTACAATAACTCGTAACCACAGCAACTGAATGGCGCCATTTTATTGCCAAAATTGTTATAAGGAACAAATGAGCAGCAAATGAAGAGAAGAGGCTTTGGTATGAGCTCGTTTCGGAAGATCCACGTCCCCCCCCCCCCCTTCCCTAGATGCCCGAGGGTTAATAAGCATACTTTGACATAAATATCCAAAGCAAATCACAAAAAAATATATATATAACGCCAAAGTTTTTGAAAGACACATAGGCCCATAAAAATACAGCACTCACTTAAAAACTAAACCGATGAGGCTTCATAAAATCCGTTTTAATAAAATATCTTACCAATGAAAATGGTCAGAGGAAATATAAGTGGGAAAAGAACAGCATCAAAAAGACACCACACTGAGAGAAAAAACCACCGTAGTCTTGATACTTCCCTGTATCGAGAACCACCATACCACCTATCAGTCAAAACGTCTATGATGACAGGGTGATCAAAGAACTGCAATACAAAATACATATATTTAGGAAGTAAGGAGGTTCAGATAAATTTGTGCAAATTTAAAAACTGTCAGCAAATGAATCAGAACTTAGACTGAATATAGCCATTGATAATTATGATATCTCTAGGCCTAATATATACCTTCGTATTTCGTTCTGTACAACCCCCGAAATGATCCCGACCCCGAATTGATCCCCAAATCGACCCCGAGATGATCCCTGTTTTTTGTTCCAGGTTGACCCCAAAATGATCCTTAAGTAATTATAGGAACAGAATAGCTTACGGTACTTAAATTGAAGAAAATTCCTTTAAAACTAAAAAAAATGTCGACATTTTTCACTTCTTTCTAGTCTCACTCATTTTTTACTTCACATTTTTCGAATGCTTTCTTCTTCAAACAAAATCAAAAACCGACAAATGGATCCTAAGTTGTGTTCAATAACACTGAAAATCAGCCTTCAAACTTACTGTACGGCGCGTCCTTTACTTAAAGGAGTTTGTGCCTGTGAAAATTGCGCAGTACAATACCTTTGCGAAGACTATTAGCTTTGCAATGAGTGTACAATTCAAAAGGTGAAGAGTGGTTTACTTCCTAAATAAAATTTTTCCATAACTTTTACATGGTGGACTAGTGATGCTTTCAGTAAGCTAAGTATAGCACTGTTAAGTTAATGTTAATTTCGACCTTAAAATTAGCAAGGAAGACTTTTACATTCCTGTTCCGTTCAAAATGTTATTTCGTTACATATGCTCAATACTTTTGCATCGTTTCTTTAGAAACTCGTTGAAAATAGCAGTTGTGGCCGACTTTTTGTAATTCATTTCATCTTTAAGGATGATTTCCATTGTTGCGTAAATTTTACGTGCGTACGGGCGTAAATTTAGCTGGCTTTACATGCGTAAATAAAATTAGAGACGATGTATGAACGGCTTACGTAAACGTAAAAAGTTGAAAACTTTCAACTTTACTTTTTACGTTTACGTGCGCACGTAAAATTTACGCAACAGTGGAAATTGCTGTGAACATTACCATTTGATTTTTATTCACTGATCCTTATATGGTAATCACGTGATTTGCATGGGGTCCGACACGCGGGAGCAAAAGTGAGTTTCTTGTAATCGTTGTTCGAATGGAAGAATAAAGTCATGTCGATTTGTGTTTTGTAAATGGCGCCCAGCGTGGGGCAGAATTTAATACGATGACGAAGGGCAAGAAACCGAAATCTAGCGCAGAAAGTTCATCGAGTATGGAATCGACTCAAACGAAACTAGAACGACTACGAGTTGTACGAGAAGGCTATCGAAGATACGTATCAAAACTGGATCAGTGAGATCTTAACAACGCCATGTGGAACCGAGAGATTATGAGCGACTAGACGTCATTTGACAACTTCTGGATGGAAAACAAAGGTCGTTGAGCGCAATAGATCAAGAAGTCCTGTCTTTATACGAAGTCGAGGCGATAGACGAAGAAATTGAACGGTCGGAAGAAGTTACAGCCTCAATTCTCCATCTGGAAGGGAAAATCAAGAATGCAAGCAAAGCAAACACGTCAACTCAACAACACGTGGAATCATTTCAAGCGGCGACGCAACCCGGTCAACCAAAATGTTGTTCGCACAAGATTACCGAAATTATCCCTGCCGAAATTTAGAGGATATGTTACGAAATGGAATACATTCTGGGACTCATTTCAGTCAGCAGTACACAGGAACGAAGAAATTACGAACATCGACAAATTCAACTATCTTAAATCTGTGCTTGAGGGATCGGCCGCGCGAGCAATCGAGGGTCTTACATTACAGTATGTTGCCCAGTTTTCGTACGGGCCCAGTTTTCGTACAGAAAGAATTTTATTTGATTATTTTCGTCGGTCATTTAAATCTTCGTCAACCGAAGAATTCCAAAAATAAAAGGAACATTTCAGCTATAAATTGCCGGTTTTGCCGGGCTTTTTGACGAAGAAGCAGGTCAGTGCGGACAATTTCTTTCGAGGTGAGTAAAAGTTTAGCGGCTAATATTTGCACTTTTCACTGCACAGTGAAGGTATTGTAGATGAACAAATAGCCCGTTTTGTAGGTAATTTTGCAAGGAACCTCATGATGTTTGGACAGATGATAGATAAAAGATGACAGTGAATGGAAGAACTTTCAACGCCAGCTTAAATTTAACTGCTCCTGAATTTTAGCGGTGAGAATCTTCGCATACATTTCGACCTACTGTGCCAGTTTTCGTACACTTAGCTGCGCCTTTCTCAAAACCTATTTTTAAATAAGTTAAAGAACTGAATTTTAAACTTTCCTGTTCGAAAACTAATAAGTCGCAAGTGCAGCAAAGATTATACAAAAATCCTTGCAAAGTATGATACACTACATGTATTTGTTGTGGCGTAACAGTGACGCTTTACATCCAGGTCATGCAAAGGTCCCGAATATTTAATAAACTTAATCGGACGCAAACAATCTAAATCGTCAAATAATTAACTAAGGTAGATGTCTATGCATAGAATGTTGACATCGTTAGTTTACCGGTTTTACCGATTTTTTTCCACTCCGTTGCGATTCTAATAAACACTTACAAAAGTAGCTAAGAAAAGCAAGCGTAAGCGGAAACGGAAGTAAAGCGTTTGCTATTCTAAAGGCGTAAGCGGAAACGGAATGAAAACGTCGAATCTTATACAGGCCTTTTCTTAACAGTTGTAATACGCAGAATAGTAACCTGTCAATTACCTTTACCAAGGCAGTAAATGACGTACGAGACAGTGGATTGAGCGTAAGAAAAGCCGCCCAAAAGTGAGGGACCAAGAAATCAACACTGCCGGATCGATTAAACATCCACTTCCTGAAGAACCATTTGCTTTGTACACCAAACATTGGTCGCTAAGCCGATATTTATTCACAAATCGAAGAGAAAAGACGATAAGCACTCGGCAGGGTGGCTGACACATCAGTTTGCGTCGAGCGTTTTCGTGGAGAAATGTTGTTTTGTCGATGTACGAAAACTGGGCCAGGTGTACGAAGACTGGGCAACTTAGGAGTTCTGGGAAAAATGGCATAATCGGCCAATCGCTTTATATATTGAAGGTAAGTAAATGGGCTACCTTTCAAAGAAATTTCAGAAATTTTCATCTCACAGACGAAAAGATATAGCGATTACAAACTAAAGTGTACGAGAACTGGGCAACACACTGTAACCGAAGCAAACTACGGTGCCGCAGTGGAAATACTACAGGAACGATTCGGAAGACCCCGAAAAATTATAAGCGCTCACATGGATCAGTTGCTTATAGTGTCACATTGCAGTAGTGATCGCCTTTCAAGCCTTAGATTTGTGTGCGATCAAATATGTGTCCACACTCGCGGCTTGGCTTCACTGGGCATAACATCGGAGCAATATGGTAGTCTTTTGATACCAATCATTATGTCTAAATTGCCGCCCGAGGTCCGGTTGCAGATCGTCAGGAACTCTAAAGATTCAGTATGGAAAATCGAGGAATTGCTGAGTGTGATAAAGATTGAAGTGGAAGCGAGAGAAGCAAGCGAAATGACGAAAACAAGCGAGAACAACAAATTGTTCGCAAGCATCTGGTAATTCGAGACCGCGTAATCAAACTCCAACCGCAAATTCTCTTGTCTCGCAGCAAAGTAAGAGCTGCAAAATCAAATGTGTTTTCTGTCAAAACGAGCATTATTCTGCCTCATGCGATGCTGTCAAGGATACAGCTCAACGAAGGAATATTTTGAAACGCGATAAAAGCTGCTTTAACTGTTTGCGATTTGGTCACGAGGAGAAGGAATGCAGAAATCGGAAAACATGTCGTCACTGCCGTCAGCGGCATCATCAATCAATTTGTCCGTTGCGTGACCAAGGAAAACCGAAACCGAAAGAACATTCTCCCGAATTAACCGGAGAACCGAAGACGAGAACAACAACAGTAAGCAGCAAAGCAAAAGGAACTGTTCTCTTACAAACAGCTAGAGCTACGGCCGTTAACGATGTTACCACTGAGACCGCGTCTGTCAGAATCCTTCTCGATACCGGAAGTCAACGCGCTTACATCACGAACCGTTTGAAAGAGAAACTAAATCTGCCACCTGTCAAGTCAGAAACACTGCATCTCAACACCTTTGGCGACCAAAGATACACGAAGCAACGATGCGATGTGGTTAATCTACGCTTACAAGGATCTCAAGGAGAAATAGAAATATCAGCGCTGTGTTTTCCGAAGATTTGTTCAGCGGTTTCAGCGAAGAAGAAGATAAACGTCAACAATTACGCACATTTGCGAGGTCTCGAGCTCGCTGACACAAGTATTGTTGAGGGAAGTCAACAGAACATTGATGTTCTTATTGGATCGGATTTCTACTTTGATGTTGTGTCTGGAGATGTTGTCCGTGGCAACAGCGGTCCGGTAGCGTTAAGCAGTACGTTCAGGTGGATTTTATCAGGTCATGCAAGTGTTGAAGAATCCAGAGATAAGTTTACAACTACCAATCTCATCATTGAGAAATCAGAATTGATGTCCTTAAGCCCATTTGACATTCATTGTGAGAACGACGAGTTGAGTCATGCTTTGCACAAATTTTGGGACACTGAATCGTTAGGAGTACGTGATGAGCCACTTGTGTCTCAGTTAGACGGTGACCAGTTCGTGAAGCACATACATTTCGATGAGAAGGAAGGCGGATACTAGGTACGTTTGCCGTGGAAAGAAGGTCAGTTTCCCGCGTCAGTTTCGAACGAGTATGAACTGTGTGTTACTAGACTGAGACAGCTGCATTCGCGATTGAAGAAAAACAAGGAACTGCTGAGAGATAACGACAACGTGATCAAAGATCAAGTCAGTTCAGGGATAATCGAAGCCGTACCAGAAAATGACGACAGTCAAGCTCCATCACATTTCCTGCCTCATCATGGCGTAATTCGGACAGACAGGGAAACCACAAAATTACGAGTTGTATTTGACGGATCAGCCAAAAGCGACAACTCAACCGCCTCCATTAACGAGTGTTTAGAGCAAGGACCGAACTTAGTGCCTCATCTGTTCGATATTGTGGTCAAGTTTCGAAGTTACCCAATTGCTGTAGTAGCGGACATATAGAAAGCTTTTCATCAGATACTGATCAACCCAAATGACAGAAGAATGCTGAGGTTTCTCTGGTTCGACGACGTTGAGAAGTATTGCCCCGAAATCAAACAGTTCCAGTTTCGAAGACTAGTCTTTGGTTTAACATCCAGTCCTGCTATCCTGACAAGTACCGTAAAGAACCATCTTTCTAAGTACGAAGAAAAGGAACCAGCCGTGACATCTTTGCTAGATTCAAGCCTATATGTTGACGATTTGGCGGGAGGAGTGTTCCATGAGAGCTCGAGAGAAACCGTGGACTTGTACGACAAGGTGCAAGGAATCATGAAAGAAGGGGGATTCTCACTGTGCAAGTGGAATTCTAACTGTCAGTCACTTCGCGAAAGAATAAAGCAGGACGAAGAAAGCAAAATCGAATCAACCATGGAGGCCCCTCCTAACGAAAACGAAAGCGCGCAAAATCACGAGGAAGAAGAATCATCTCAAACAGAAGCTACTAAGTCGAAAACGGACCAGTTTGTAAAGATACTGGGGATTTAGTGGGACGTAATCCGAGACGAGTTTCATTTTGACCTCTCTGAGTTAATCGAGTACGCAGAGTCCCGTCCAGTTACTAAACGTTCAGTATTGAAGCTGTTTGCGAAAGTCTTTGATCCTATTGGACTGTTGTCTCTGTTTACAGTTGGCATGAAGATCCTCTACAAAAAGCCTTTGTATTGAGAAAGTAAACTGGGATGAGAGCTTAGAAGGAGAAGCCCTTGCAAAATGGAATTCCTTCATTGAGGACTTGAAGGCTCTGAAGAACATCCGTGTGCCCCGACGCTACACCAATCATACCGTGACAGAGTCGTCCACATGTTTGTATCAACTTAATGGGCTTTCCGATGCCTCCTAAAGAGCTTACTCAGCAGTTGTGTACCTGAGAACCGAATGCGATGGGGAAACACAAGTCAATATTGTGGCATCAAAGACAAGAGTAACTCCGATCAAACGTCAGACGATCCCCAGGTTAGAACTGTTGGGAGCCACATTACTGGCCCAACTCGTCCATTCCACTCGACAAGCTCTTCAGTCCATTCTACAAATTCAAGAAACGTTTCTATGGACTGATTGGTTCACCGTAGTTTGTTGGATTAAAAACGCTGAGACGTGGAAACCTTACGTACAGCACCGAGTCGGCAAGATAAGAGAACTAACTAACGAGGCCCACTGGAATTTCTGTCCCGGGGAGTTAAATCCAGCTGATGTACCGTCACGAGGATGTAGAGGAGAGCAATTAGCACAAAACCAGACATGGTGGAATGGACCCAAGTTTCCAACTTTGTCTAGAGATCACTGGCCCAAGTCGCCTCAGACCAACGCATTTATGGATAACGAAGACGTCGTACACGGAAATCGTTAAACACCCAGCAAGTGTAACACATTCTCTAGTCACAACAAGGTCAGAGGGCCAGTCAGTTGATCTCAGCCAAATCGTTGACATCGAGAGATACAGCAGTGTAACGAGGTGGTTTCGAGTCACAGCCTATGTCTTGCGATTTATACGTAACGCTTAGGAGAATACACCGGATGGTCAAGCTCACAAGATACCCAGAGAGTTACGAACAAAGGAACTTATCGTGCAAGAATTGAATCAAGCTGAAACGCAGTGGATCAAGAAGATACAGAAGGCTTCGTTTGCCAAAGAGCTTGACTTTCTGGAAAGTCAAAGAGGAACATTTCCGCCAGTTTATGTTACGCAATTTGGTTTGTTCCTGGACGATCAAGGAATCATCCGATGCAAGGGAAGAGTAAACAACGCGCCCCTCTCACAACCAAGCAAGAACCCAGTCTTACTTCCGTCTAAGCACCATTTGGCTAGACGCATTATCCAGGATGTACACTCCAAGATAAAGCACAGTGGAATCAAGGATACCTTGACAACCATTAGAGAGACATTCTGGATACTAAGAGGTCGCAAAGCCGTGAAACGAATTTTGAGAAAGTGTGTCACCTGCAAAAGAGTAGAAGGGGTTCCCTACACACCACGGCCAGCTCCAGATTTACCAATGGAACGAGTGTCTTTAGACCCACCATTTTCCCACACCGGGTTAGATTTCTTAGGCCGGCCATTGTACATACGAGAGGGAAAGTCTCAGTCAGAGAAGAGTTCAAACAAAGTGTAGATCTGCTTATTCACGTGCGCCTCTACAAGAGCGATCCATCTGGAATTAACACCATCTCTGAGCGTCGAATCATTTCTGCGGGCCTTCCGGAGGTTCGCAAGTCGAAGGGGAGTACCAGTCACCCTGATGTCTGACAATGCATCCACCTTTAAATCCGCATCCAAGGACATCAGGAAGATCACGAGATCAGAAGAAGTTCTTCGCTACTTGACTGACAATCGTATCACAGGGAATTTTATTGTAGAGAAGGGCCCGTGGTGGGGGGGGGGGGGGGGGCTATTGGGAGCGAATGGTCAAGGGCGTGAAGCAACCCTTGACGAAAACAGTGGGACGCTCGACACTAGACTATGACGAGCTACAAACCGCAGTGGTAGAGATCGAAGCAATAGTGAACGCTAGACCGTTAATGTATGTTTATGATGACGAAGATTCTGTTTCCACTCCACTGACCCCGTCATATCTGATCAATGGCAGACGAGTTACAGTCACACCAAAGGACCAGCATTTCGAAGTCGTTAGTGTTAACAAGGCCTTGACAAAGAGAGCGAAGCATCGGCAAAGGTTGCCACAGCAGTTTACTAAGCGATGGCAACACGAGTACCTTTTGAGTCTGCGAGAACGAGCAAGCGAGAAATGCAAGAGATAGAACAAGGAGTGTTCAGTTTCAGTAGGCGACATCGTGATAGTGAAGTCTGATCAATCCACAAGAAACTTTTGGAAACTAGCAAAAGTTGAGGAGCTGTTACCTGGTAGAGATGGTCAGATTCGGTCAGCAAGGGTCAAGGTTGCAAGCAGCGACGGTGGAAAGCCACAAGTACTGCGTAGAGTATTACAACACTTAATTCCTGTTGAAGTTTCGGAGTAAGAAAGGGACTTGCAGTCAAATTCTTTCTGAAATGCGTGGTAGAAACATTGAACATCTAAGTTTGCAAGTTGAACATTGAACATTTTAGTTCGTTACGTTGAAGCGTTTTATCACATGTCGTGATGCAATCCTGGGGAGTGTTGTGAACATTTTGTTGTGATTTTTATTTACTGATCCTTACATTGTAGTCACGTAATTTGCATGCGGCCCGACACGCGGGAACAAAAATGAGTTTTCTTGTAATCGTTGTTCGAATGTCGTTTTGTGTTTTGTAAAGAAATCAACCTTTAGTTCAGTATCCAGCGATGTTTACTGAGTGATGTTCTAGTTTCATTTTGTCCATAACAACCGTCATTCCCTTCTTGTTAAAATTTAAAAAAAAGAGGCTTTTATACTTCTTTTATTTCAAAATTGCTATCAGTTACAATTCGAGATATACTATACCATATTTGATTTACACACTCTGATAGTTTTTTTCCAGCTAGTTAAAAAATGCTAGTGACAATTGCAAATAATCTCAAGTGAATAAATACTTGAAAATTTTTCAATTTCAATTATTTTGGTCATTTCATAATCCCTTGACTTGAACGCCATCCCAAAAATTACTTGGGGATCATTTTGGGGTCAGCGTGGAAAAAACCAGGGATTATTTCGGGATTGGGGATCATTTCGAGGGCTGTACAGTTCCGCTCAGATAACGAAAACTTTTGAATTCGCACTAAAATTGAGGAAAGAGTTAACAACTAATTTCGTGGGAAGGTGTGGAGGCGAAGAAGCAACTTTTTGCAAGTAAACACCACAACTTTGATAAGACCCTTTAAACTTTAATTACAGTTCGACCGATTTTCCGTTATTTTTCAATAATCATCCCCTTAGAATCAAAGCACGCCCCACTTTTAAACGAATCATGCAATATGTGATGTCGAAACCTGGCCCCAGTTGTTCAAAGGGTGGAAAGGGCTATCCACTGGATAAAGTTCTATCCAGTGGGCAACGCAATTGGTTTCCCTAACACGTATCTACTGGATTGCGATTGATCCGGTGGATAGCGCTATCCACATGCAAGTTTAGAACAAGTAGTATTTGACTGATAAAACAAAGTTTGTATGCTTGATTTACCCAGAAAGAGCAGCATGGTAAAACCTCTCCAAAAAACCTGAATAGTACACACAAAATGTCTGGTACATTCCGGAGGAATAGTTTAATCGATGTCAAGAGAGGGTCTCTAAAACATTGGCAAAATAGAAAATTTACTGGTTTTCGTTGCCGTGGGACCAGACATTTCAATTGAGGCTTTGTTATATATAATGATAAATAAAACCAAACAAACAAACAAACGATAACTTAAACACAGTGTATACCACGTGAGATACATGTCGATTCAGTTAATCTCAAAAGACAAAGTTACTTCAAAAAAATTGCCTAAACACTTTCCCGAATTTCTCCCAAAACGTCTAAAATTCTTAATAATTTTTTTCGAAAAATTTCGAACATTTCTCAAAAGGCTTTCTTTTTATTCGAAATATGCGTACATCTTTTGTAATTTTCATAGTTTAACAAAAGTATGGTGAAGACGAACACGAGAAACAGTGGTTAACGAGGAAACAGACCAACAAGTCCGTCATTTTTCTACCCAGGAGTTGTGGGATATATAATTTAAGGGGAAAACCGGTGGTTCATCGCATTGTAGACACAAGAAGCTTGAGCCATCTGAGCTGTTCAGCGGCAAAATCGCTTAAAGCAAAAATTTCCCCTGAGGTAAAATTGTAAAAACGACTCACCCGAAAGCTGATATTTCTCTGCAGCCGCAAACTAATAGACGATGACAAGAAAATGAGGATTTCCGCTAGCGCTACTGAGCGAACACTTTTTGAGAATGGTGTTTTCTTTTTCCTGCCTTTTTGTCTTCATGGCGTCTCATAGTATGAAAGCAGTATAAATTTTCGTTGAACTTTTTTTTTTTTAATATTTCGCGTATAAAAAACTGCACAGACCTCTTCTATCGTCTCTCTTGCATCCTTAATTTATGGAATTGTTTCGATTATTAGTATCTTTTTTGATGGCGTGACAGTGAATATCGTGTTACATATTACTTTGCAAAGGAATCTTGGAGGATTACCTTTTTCATTTTGAGTTTTATGGCAGTCTCCATGAGAACATCTGTTTCCGAATTGTCGAAAAACATCTTACGATAACCCATTTTTAAATTTAAAAAATCCAGGAGACGCAAGGAGAACTCTTCCACGCGATTGGCCAGATTCATAAATGCGTCTTTGCGAGATTCACTCACAGCTGCCCTCTCACAGAGCTCTTCAGTGACCTGAAAAAATATACATAAATAATTAAAATAATCTAGAGCAATGATGGTCGACAGTGGCATTTTCCAAGGAGACTCTCTATCCCCACTTTTGTTTTGCCGTTTACCTGCTCCTCTAAGCTTACTGTTAAATGAAAGAACCCTTGGACACCCTTCCGACAAAGACGACTTAAAACCTATGCTAAAAGTGATGACCTGGCTTCGGTAACATTGGTAAGGGCTTTAGTAATGACATTAAACTGCATTTCGGTCTGGAGAAATGCGCCAAAGCGACGTTTATTAAGAGGTAGACCAAATCTGTATTGACACTAGCAACAAAGATCTAGAGGAAGAGGTTACGTATTAGTATCTCCCCCCCCCCCCCAATTTAAATTTGCAAGCAAGTAGATATCCAGGATGGCCATTATTGAGGTCATAACTTAATTGTTGCCATGGTAACAGCGAATATGTGTTAACGCCCGACAACCCAGTTTCGAACTCAAAAACTGTCGTGAAAAGTACAAAATTTAAACCGTTATTTCTCAAGTCTATTAAAACACTACTTGGGACAAATGTAAAACTACTATTTTAGTTTCCTTCCGTTTATGTGGCTTTTCGTTTCATTAAGAGTAAATAAAACAAACGGCAAATTAACTACACCGTGTTTCGGCCATTTTAATTCGTTAGTAAAGCAAGCAGTAAATTTCTTTTAATAACTCCAAAAGTACATCAGCTCTTGAATTGAAACCACATGGATAGCTCCCAACAGACATTGTTTTTAGTTACTAAATCTGTAAAATTCTCAGCGGGGCGGGCTTATTTGGTTTTCAGGGCAATCAACAAAGAAACCATAAACATGAGATTTCTTAAATTTTGTCAAAATTAACATTCCGTGAATTTGCTGGAAAAATCGGAAGAAAGCTGAGACGACCTTAAGATCTAATGAAAATTGTCTGTTAAGTAATCCTCTCATGAAAACAACAGTTCATAAAACAAACGTATTTTTGGAAAGAATTTGAATCGAAGTACAGCTTACTTGAAGTTTGTGTTCATTTCTCCACTTTTCGACTCACGTTGAGCGAGCTGGTTCTTTCTGTACAGCACGCGTATTGTTTCAGAATCCAGTGTTCTGAACCTTTTCTTTCAGTTGGTAGTGTTATTTTTCCCGGCAGTAGTCCATTCCCTTCTTTCAGCCCAGTGAAATCAGGTTTGGTAGCACTGAAAAAAGCCAATACAGGTACATTTCCACCGTAGCCTTTCGCTCTACTTCTCCATCAGACGTCACCACTCGCTCCAAATTAAAGGATCAGTAAATGCATCCTCTAGACTAAGATTCCATTTCGCTACGCATTTCACTCCAACTTACAGTGCAAAAACTGCAGATAACAGCTTTTTTCGCAGTGGAAGCAACAATACGCCTTTGGATGTCATCGGTTCGCAGTATTTACTTGAACAACTTTCCCCCCCGGCCTCATCATTTGCTTAACACCGGCTCCTTTAAATGTTGTTGATCTGACATTCACAGCATTGTAGAAAGCGAGCGATTTCTTTTTATTAGATTCTTTTTTAACATTTGCTCTCTGTGCTCTCTGTAGTCCTGATCCATTCACAGTAGGAATAACAGTCTCTGATAGAACAAATGGACAGTGCGTTTTCCAGCGCTCACACCATTTTCGCCGCAAAATGAGACTGCTAACACAACTCGACAACTAACAATAGATCGGTAAGCTGATTAAGGAAGGGCTATTCTTATTTTCCATCCTATTTAACTAGCGTGCCTTTCTGCTTTAAATTCGATGGAGGCTACTTGCGTGCAAATTTGAGTTGGGGGATCAAAATTTTTCATTTCCCACTTTGTTTGATTCTTTCAGAGAATTGCTCTAAACATCGAAAACTGGAAAATAAACGAAATGCGAAAACAGGGGCGCTTTCCATTCGACCAGAAATTCCGGTTTGAAACGTCGAAAATTTCACGTGTCTAATGGAACAGTAAATCTGGAAATTTTTCGGTTGGTTACACCAGCCCGGTTGGACCGAACCGTTCCACTCAGTTTCGGATGGAAATTTTTCGAATGGAACAGTAATTTCCGATCAGAACGGTCCAACCGAAAAAAGCGGTCCACTTCGAAAGGTGGACCTTCTTTTCCGAAAATTTTCCGGTTGGACAGAACCGTCCCATTTATGTTTGAAAACAATTGTTTTTTTTTGTCTTTTTGAGAAGTTGACATCTTAGACAGACTTAGTTATTCCGCATGAATTAAGAAGATTGCCGCGCATTTTTTTTTTGTTTCATCCCTTTTCACGGTGCCTTTAGAAATTCTCGTCACTCGAAAAGGAAAAACATTTCAGTACGCATGCCCGTGCGCCTAGTCATTCCCATTTTTTCGTTTACCTCCGACCCATTCTCCACGGTCGCCATCTTGAATCATTAACCCATCCACTTGCTCCTCAGACATTTCTTCACTCAAAATGAGAAATGAAGACTAGGATAAACGTTATTCCGCATAAATTAAAGACTTTTCCCGCACATTTTCTTCATGAGCCACACTTCCGCCATGACGTCATCCAAAGATATTAATTCCCATCCTGCTGCCCGCTTTAAGATAGATTTCTGCCCATGCTTTCAAGGTCCAGTTCCAGAGTACATCCAGTTCTTTCTTGTACGTTTCTGCTTCCTTTCTAATGGAGTATTCTTCCTTCCTTCCTTCCTTCCTTCCTTTCTTCTTCTTCTTCTTCTTCTTCTTCTTCTTCTTCTTCTTCTTCATTGATTGATTGATTGATTGTTAGACAAGTGGAGCAAAGTTTTTTTTAACTACCCGCCGAAAAGTGAAATGCAAGTCCTGATGGTGAGAGGCATAAACGTACTTTCAAAAGGAAAATAATAGCATAAACGAACTAACCTTTATTGCCAATAACAAAGGATTGTCGCCACAGGTCATCAGAGCCTTAGCTGTAACTTCTGCGTGAACATCGTCATATTCTTGGTATTTTACTGTCGACAGTAAAGATTCTTCGCGATCAACATCTGAGTTTAGATGGTATCACAATAAAAGAGAAGGATAGAAAATTAATGTAACATTAAAAAATCGGAGGGGTAAAAAGACCTTTGTTGGCCTTCTTACTAATTAGTTTAGTTTTGCCCCTTTGTCCTGGAACTAGTCAAGACGCTGATAGATAGGGTCTTCAAGGTCTCGTTTTCATAAAGCTGTCAAAAAACTGGTTACTATGGATTCCACCGCCTCGAGGCTTCAGATTAAAATATGAGGCATTGTACATTAAACGGGAAAATCCTTTATTAAACCAACAGTTAAAGCATGTGGGTTTATCCCTTTCAATTTAGCCATCTTTTCACAACGTTTAGAAACCCGCAAAAATTTACTGCTGTTTTTATGAAATTTGCTAATGGTTGACACTGTGTTCTGTTGCACCTACACTTACTGGATCCTCGATGTAACGAACCCGTTGTGTAACGAACACCCCGGTCTTAATATAACGAATGATTTTTTCGCCCTAGTTATATTTAAAATGTATTGGATAAGACCCGATATAAGTGTACCCGTCCGTTATAACGAACATCCCTGGTATCCCGAACATACCCTGGTATAACGAACATCCCTTATAATCGGGTTCCACTAGACTAACAGAGTCTTGCCAGACCATGTAGTTCTGACGCACGTATTGACGCACATCCATTCCAAATTCAGCGTTGTTAATTAGGGCGATAAATAACACTATGGAACGTTTTAATTAAGATGCTTGTGATGATAATCAGTATGAAAAAAAATTATTGCTGGCTTGTCACACATATAGAACATACCTTCACTTTCCTCTTCATCTTCTTCCGCCTCGATCTCTTCTCCCGCATCAACGTTCTGGAATTCAGTTTCCTCTTCCTTATCATCGCACCTGTCACATAAGAAAAGCCGCTTAATAGAGTAATTTCCGCATTCCATTGGGATATTTTGTTAGGTAGGCTGGTGACAATGCTATTTGGAACTGTTTAATTTTTTTTTGCCATTTGCCTTGTTGAAGATAAAGAGTGCATGCAAGCATGGATACTAAAAGAAAATCACTTGATCTACAATGACCGGAGACAACAAACGCACGAAGCGAATAAGGTCTATTGACTTGAAAACTACTTTCTACAATGGAGTCTCGTTGGTACGACCACGGTTAAGGCATAAAAGGAGTAATGTAACATGATAAAAATTGCGCGCGAAGTAAATAAAGGCCCAGACACACGATGCAACATTGCGCGCAACATTGTGAGCAACTTGAAAGTTGCACGCAATGATGCGCGAAGAAGTAGAATCGACATCTACCTCTGCAACATCACGCGCAACTGTTTCACCGTGTGTCCATCATCTGCAACAGAGCGTGCAACAATGTTGTGCGCAATGATGCATCATGTGTCCGCGCCTTAAGCGTTTCGTTTCCCTTTCCTTCAAAGTCAACATAAACTAAAACAAGTATTACTTAAACTCGCTTTCGAAAAATATGGCATGCAGAACTTAGGGAAAGATCAGAGGAAAGGTAACAAATTTACTTCAGAAAATAAGTAAGCTGCAGTTGTTGCAGCGATCATGGACTGTCAACTTTCGATCTAGATCTGATAGGGTTTTGTGACGTTCCGCATGATTTCGTGAAACACAATACTCTTTGTAAGAACGTATTTTTACCTTAAAGCAGCTCATTGAACCAGTGAATATCACTAATTTTCTGAGTTTAAATTATGTTTACACTGAGTTCATTAGGAAGGGAAAGGTCAATAAACTAATGATGAAACCACTTTTAGTCTTTTCTAATTTCCCAAAGCAATAACGATCATCGAAGAGTGTCTTCTAAACAAGTCTAAATAAACAACATTTTAACAAGTATTTGTAATCAGCAAACTATTCACTCACGAAACATCAATTCCAGAATACTAAATTTAACCGTGTATTGGTTCGAGTTCCTAAACAGATTACGGCTGTGTTGTTAAAAGCTCTAGGAGGTGGGTATCAATTTCCCCTTTGCACTTAAAAGAAAGAGGAAAAATATGTTTCTCACCTGTCACCCTTCCTATTGCCAAAATCCTCTACGCCGCTAGAGCTTTGTTCTGTTACAGAGCAAAGAATAAAACAGATTGGGAAATTTAGTTCACATTCGAAAACATGATCTTAGTGAAAAAGAAAATGACGCCAATATGGCCTATTTTCGCTTTTAAATTTCCAGTGCGTCGGTTTCTGAAACGGCAACAACTCGTGCTACATACCGTAAGCAAGCACTTTCCATGAAGTATTCTATATTTATATTCACTTACCAGGGCTGTTTACCTCCTCAGATGGCAGAAACACATGCAATTCAAGCTCTTTGTCTTCTGCCATAACGTATCTGAAAAAAAAAAGCATTATAAAGAGGTTACACAACTCTGAGGCCTCTATTCAAGGGCTTTTCTCGATTCCTGACGCTTAGTGGGGGAGACCTCATTCCCATTAATGTAGATCTTTTCCTCGGAGAGTTTAAAGGTGACCTTTCCCACGTTAGGTTTCAAAAACTCTCGCACACACAAATTAGGATTCAGAAGCCAGTTATTAGGGCACCTTCCGCATGAGTACCTCAATTGGCGTTTAAGTTGAGGAAGGCCTTTGAGGAAGGCCTTGGAATATTCTATTGTTTTTAGGACAACATAAAACTGGACAGCCCCGTAGGCAGGATTATTCTTGGGTGGGTGCGTACGAACACCGCAGGCACGAGTTACTGGGGGCATGCTCCCCCAAGAAAATTTTGAAAAATCGGACCACCGTCATTTCGTGTATTGCGAAAGCAACCACATCGTACATCAGACAATAGTTATTGCTTTTTACTAAATTCGGCTTTGAAATAGATTTTGATAATAACAAGTTCGATCTGTCACCATTCATGTATATGTGCTTCTTTCACATTCAAGAAGGCAGAATATTTCTGCCCTTTTAATGAGCAAAATTGACAATATCATTTCCGAAAAAAAATTAACTGTTGCAAAGTATAAACTACTTTTTTCTCTTTTATTCTTAACATATATAGTATCCGATTACACGTGTTCTTGACGATACAAAGAGCGGCTGCGCTGGCGACCAGTCTGTACCCAAAAGACAGACCTTAGCGAGCCAACAACAACAACACTTGCGCTTTATTTGCATGACCATAAAACATTACAGTATTGCAAAAGCATAAGATAATATATAATTTCAATAATTACAATAAAAAGTCATTAAACAAAACTAATCAAATAATCACTGATCAAGAATTTGACAATAATTTGTCTCTCATTTCAAAACAGGACGATATAAACTGCACTAATTGCATATTAATATAATAGTCAGTGGAGTTCATTAATTGCACAATCAAGGTTGAAATTGATAGCTGCTTGGGATTCGAAATTACATGATCTATTTTACTGAAAAAGTTGTCTCTAAGTGATGAATATCTTGGACAATGAAATAGAAAATGGGTTTCATCTTCAACATTATGCCCACAAATAGTGCATAGTCTGTCACTTCTGGGGACATTGTTATATCTTCCTGTTTCAATCAGGAGTTTGTGATTACTTATTCTTAGTTTCACAAGCGTTTTTCGATTGGGATTTTTTCTAGTCAAATGTAAATAAGGTGAAGGTGTATAACTGTCTTTAATAGTATTATAAAATTCTAGTTTTTGAGAATTACAAAGAGAATGTTTCCAATAAGCGATATATTTCTTTTTCATTTGATCTACAAGGTACGTTATCTTAGTGTCATCTTAAGTGTCATGATTAAAGTTAAAGGGAATGTCATAATAATTGAGCATATTTATAACACTGGAATAGAAACTATTTTTACCATTACAGTGCAAATCTATTGACATTATCAGTGATTTCACGACGAAGGAGTTTTGATCTTTATTTTGAAGATAACTTATGTACTTAAGAATTCGTTTATTTATATCAAAGGTTAAAGGGAAGCGACCCATTTCAGCCCGGCATGCAATATTAGATGCCTTGTTATTAACTTGTAAGTTGCGTTTGCAAAATTGTAAGTGACTTTTTTCAATTGGTGAAGTGTCCCAAGACTTGAAATCTGATTTAGCAAAGACACCCCAGGCTTCGCTATTATAAGTCAAAATGGGTGAAGTCATCGTGTCGACAATTTTGCAAGCAAGAGAGGGTTTTAAACGACTTAAGTCAACGTGCCGTCTTAAAGCAAAGAGAGCATGAAGAGCCTTTTCTCTCAAGTGATCCAACGACAGTGTGAAATTTCCAGATGAAGAAATTCGCGTTCCTAGATAAGTATAATTCTGAACAGTGTCAATATTTTCTTTGTCAATATAAAAGTTACATTCATATTTTTTCGCGCGTTTTTGAAAAACCATTATTTTAGTTTTCTTAGGATTAATCTGTAACGTCCACGATGTACAGTACTGGGTTAATGCATTGAGACAATTTTGCAGCCCTGTTTTTGATCGTGATAGTATAATCAAGTCATCTGCATACAAAAGAGAGTTTAATTTGGTTCCATTGGGTAAAACAAATGGATCAGATAGAATATTGTCGAAAGAGAAAGGTAAGTCATTAATGTATAGGTTAAACAGAAGTGGACTCAGAATGCAGCCTTGGCGTACACCTCTTGCATATTGAAAAGGTCGCGTTTGGTTATTGCCAATCCTTATAGAACCGGTAGAATTGTAGTAGAGGCTTTTGATTAGGTTATAAAAATTTCCTCCAACATTATTTTGTAGCAGTTTATAAAGGAGCCCATCGTGCCATACCGAGTCGAAAGCTTTCCTGAAATCGACAAAACAGGCGTATACCTTTTCATGGTGACAATTAACGTACTTATCTATCAATGTTCGCAAAGTAAGAACATGGTCTGCAGTTCGGTTATTCGGTAAAAAACCGATTTGAGATTTGTGAAGGATGTTCAACGAGTTGACATGTTCTAGAAGTCTTTGATTTAAAATCGAACAAAATAATTTTCCTAGACAGCTAGAAACGCAAATTCCTCGGTAATTTGAGGGGTCATTTCTTCCACCAGACTTGAATATTGGTGTAATGAGCCCACCACACCACATTTGAGGCATTGATCCCAAATCAAGAATATTGTTGAAAAGTTTCTGGTAAACGAGTATCATTTCATTTAAACTAGTTTTAATCATTTCGTTTCGTATTTTGTCTGAATAGGGTGATTTGTTATTCTTTAATTTTTTTACTGCTGTACGTATTTCGGCTTCTGTGATGAAGAAGTCCAATGGATGCGATTGCATTTTGTTGTCTTCTTGTTTTCGTAACTCATAGATAAGGTTTTGTTGATCGGAGTTAAGAGGGTCATTTGAATGAAGAGACTGGAAATGTTTCATCCAATTTTCTTCTGAAATCAGTGGAGTATGTTTTAATTTCACTGAGTCATCAATTGATTTCAGACAATTCCAAAAGTGTTTCTTGTCTGAATCGAGGGCGGTTTCCTCTAGCTCAGAAATCTTGTTATTGTAGTATTCATTTCTTTTATTATTTAGAAGGTTCTTATACTGTTTTAAGACAGTATGATATTCTTCACGGAGAATGACGTTTAAGGGATCTCTGTGTTTTTGATTTGCTAATTTTCTTAATTCATGTCTTTTCAAGCGACATTCTTTATCAAACCATTTTTTGTTTGAAGATAATTGGGCGCGTTTATGTTTTTTTATAGTTTTTATCTTTAAGCAGCGTTTTGCAGTTGCGATGAAAATGTTTTCTACTTTTTGAAGGGAGATGTTAACATTTGCGATTGATTCGTTGTCGTTTAGAAACTCTCGGATTAACGTTTGGGTACTTGGAGACCGTAGTGCCTCTTTGAATTTTTGTGTGGAGTCATGCTCCCAGCAGAACTGTTTCGGTAAACTCGTCAAAGTATCATTTGCAGGTATTGCATCCCGATTAGAAATATTCGTGTTAATATTCAGCCAAGTCACTATTGGGCTATGATCTGATAAACAGGATGGCTCTTTAACAATAAAATTTGCTACATGTTGAAATAAATCTTGATCACATATTGAATAATCGACGACACTTGTTCCGTTTCTACCATGAAACGTGGCTCTTCCTAATGAATCACCACTAACTCTGCCATTGAGTATTCGGAGGTCCGCGCTTCGGCAGAGTTCAAGAAGGCGCTTTCCGTGGTTATTAAGCTCATTGTCAAAACTATTCCTCTGAGTGGAACATATCGCAAATTCGGATTGGTCGTTGGTTATCATGTTATTTCCTTCTTGACAGACAGAGTCCGAATATTTTCCTGTTCTAGAGTTTAGGTCACCCATGAGTAGAATCGACCCTTGGGAAGAATAGATTTCAATGTCGTTTTCGAGATCTTCGAACAATTCGGGGTGAAAGTAACTGGAGCCGCATGGTGGAATGTAGATACCACATACAAAGATATCTTTTGCAGTTTTCGTGTACTGTCTGCTAATTTTAAACCAGAGAAAATTTGGAGAAGCCTTTTCCACGGTAATCCAATCATGAAATTCATTCTTGTAAAGTAAAGCTAATCCACCCGAATTTCGGCCACTTTTCGTCGTTTTTGAGGTGCCTGTAACTACAGATCGATATCCTGCTACCTCAATATTGGTCTCATTCCAAGTCTCACAAAAGATTAGAAAATCAAAATCATTAATCATGTTCAAGCAATCAACATTCTGTAATTTATCCCCTAACGATTTCGAAGAGAGGCCATTAATATTCCAGGCAAAGAAAGACAATTTGCTTGCGTTATTCAGGTGATCTGTCAATCCCATGTCGGTATCTATCTAGAAGACGACATTAATCGTATCCTAGTAAATAAATTAATTAGCTCTAAACATAACTCTTAATTAATCTTAAAAGAGATATTAGTTCTCTAGGAATGTCAACAGCTGGGTCTTTACCGTGTTCTGGATTAGCGGGTAACTGCCACTTTGTAACGGGGGGAGCGCCGGATACTGACTGATGAACTTGAGATGGGAGATAATCTGGTGGCGGCGGTTGGTGTTGAGGCAGAGGTTGATGCATTCGTTGGGACGGTAAAGTACGATGGCCACTATTGCGAAAGTTCTTGACAACATCGCTGTAGGATGCGTAATTCTCAAATGGTGTTGATTGAGGCTGGGACGTTTGGCGGGGCAAATGATCATGACTGGACGGGGATCGTGGAGGTCTTGCTCTGCCACGGATCGCGTCTACCAGGTTAGCCGCGAACAATCCGATATGTCGCCTTTTTAGATGTTTATCATCATGTAAAGCTTCTAATCCCTTGAAGAAGACATTAGCATGGGTTACAAGACGGACATTTGGCAATTTGGAGCATCCATTGATAAGTTGATCATTAATGTTGGTAATGATGTGACTTGGTATATCAGCGCGTGGTAGTAGAGTAGAATAAATGATTTTACTTTTAGAGAACTTTGTTGATGCTTCCGTCACTAAAGCAGAGATGTCAGAGATGAAAGTATCTATCGGAGTTGTCGGCGTAAGGTTGTTTGTCCCTGTATGAATCACAATTAATTCAGGGTGTTCTTGAAGTGCATTTTGTAAAACATCTCTTGCATGGTCAACCTTAGGACATCTAAAGTATTTGTGTTCTTGCTGTGGCTTAAATAGTTTCCTCTTGTTAAGGAATTTTCCGTTCGAATCACAGAGAAAGACTGCTGTGTTTGATTTAACAGTGATTGGAGGCAACTGTCCGGGGGGGTCGTTGTTCCCCGAATGGCCGTTTTGCAAGGGAGCTTGCCCATTGGGGACGATGTTGTCTTCTGTTGGAGGTTTTGGTAAAGGATTTTCGTCGATGGGCTCTGAGGCTTCCAAGATCGCGTGAGGATCTTTGGTGGTTGTTTCCGTATTATCGGGCGTATCCAACGGTTTCTCCCACAACGCCCGGACTTGTTCTTTGAGAAAATTAACTTCCGTTAAGAGTCCATCGTGTTGCTCTTTCAAGGCCAAATTGGATTCTACGGTTTTAGTGTGTTTCTTTTGAAGAGACTGGTTTTCTTCTTGTAGCTTTTTAATTTGAGTGGATTGCTGCGATAACATGTCCTGAAGTAATTTGACTTGTAATGAAAGGTCAGTTGAAATGTCATCAATTGCTTGTTTTTGAAGTTTCAGGAGATTATCCTGTCGTACCATTTTGTCCTTCATTTGCTGAAGGTCGCCGGAGCTTATTATTTGAAACTGAGTGAAGTCTGCTTCTAATTGGCCAAGTGTGTCTCTCAGTGACGAGATCGTTCTTAGACGGTTAGGTGTAATTGTTAAAGGCTCGGCAGTCGGTGTTGACAAGGCCGTGTTTGTTGTAATCGGTACCACTTTCTGCGCGAGACCATCGGTTGTGTTGGAAGAAGGGATTTCGTCTTCAGCAACGAAGTGAATAGAATTGGCAAAAAAATTGTGAAGCGACGACGCGAAGATAGATTTGTCTTGGACTGAAGAAATACCTGAGAAATTCTCAATTTTGCTTAGTTTGTTTACACTTTCACGAAGCACCGGAAACTCATGTGTACTCCAGTCCTCAATTTTCTTTCCTTGAACTTGAATTCTGCCAGTCGTGGTGAATACTGTGATCACCACTAATATATCCTCTGAAGTAGGAGTTTCTTCAACTAGATGGATGACGAGTTTGTCGCATTTCGAAGGAGAACTATAACCATCTTGTTCTCTCCAGATGACCTTGTATCCCGCTGATTGTCTGGTCAAAAGCTCATAATATCTTTGCGCGAATGCAGTGATCCAAAACAAGAGTCGATTCTCGGATGTGCAGAACGCTAAACATCTCGCAGAAGGCTTGTACAGCGACAGATCAATTGATTCAAAGGGTGCATGCTTAGATTTAGCCGACGGCGGATGAAACTTGTCCACGATGTATCTGTTGAGATCTAAACTTGGTTGCGTAATACGCACATGAGATGATTTTGGATCGCTTTTGGCATCGTCAGATGCAAATCCTTCCTCAGTGCGATCTCTTTCGTCGTCTTCTTCCATTAGAAGAGCTGAGAATTAATTCATTTACCAGGATACGAAAAAATAAGCTAGAAAATAGCTATTTTCCGCTTCTCATAGTGAGAGATGTGTTCACCCTGATACCTGATACCTGAAAAGGAGGAGGGGTACGTACGCACCTGGGGAGGGGTACGTACGCACCTGTCGCAACCCCAGAAAAACACACCTATATGATCAAAATTTGTGAAATATAGATACATGTACTCTTCGATGTAAGGTAAACAGAGACGTTTCTCAAATACAAAAAATCTGTAAATATCCGATGAAGAATGCAAATCCAGGGGCAAATCCTTCCAAAATCAATTATAACCAAAAGCAAGCTAATGCCATCGATGTACTGTTTCTCTATTGGTTTTCGATTGGTCAAGACTATGTACCTGGATTATCATATAGATTTATTAGTACTTTCCTATAATCAATTTTTATCGATTGGTTAGCACCACTTATTCCATGTTCCAATGTTTCAGTAGCTCCGTAGACTTGCTCACAAGTCCAGCTCAAAGTTTTGTTTTTTGTTTTGTTGTTTTCGGAAACGCGATTTCGGAGGCGCGAAAAAAACAAAAATACCGAGCGCGCGGAGCGCCCACCACCGGAACCGGAAATGAGAAGCAAAGGACTTTTGAGAAAGTCTATTCAGTGGCCTCGGCTGAATAAGAATTTGGGCACAAATTATTGTTTCCAGCTAGCGTTCAATTAAGTAGAAAGAAGAAAGTTCTATAGAGTCTTACATAGACAGCTAACTTAGGGATCCTTAAGATTTATAGCAAGACCATTTGCTGCCGATTTATTTGCATTGTGATAAGAGACGTTCAGCCTGTGGCCGTGTTAACAAAGCGAATCAGTACCTTCTGTTTCGGTCGCGTCAAATGAAGTTAGCAAATACAAACTACAGTTCCTGTAACTCCCTACCGCAAGTTGCAATGCTGACTTCTTAAGTTCCGATTTTTTTTAACGCACAAGGGAAAAAATGCAAATAACATTGACCATGGCTAGTGTTAGCGTATGAGAATTATAAGTGATTTTGGACATTTTAACGTTGGCTTTCATGTTACAAGGTTACTCAACGTTAACTTCAATACGAAGAATGCGATTATTTTAAAGATCGGACGTCTTTGCAGTCTTCTTTTACCCATTTTGGGGGTTTTATCACCAACAGTAGTAATATTCCGGAATCGAATGGCTACGTTTTGTACTTCTCGAACAATAAGTGCATCAAGCTTAACACATGCAAAGTCACCATTGTATTCCGGCATCCACGTCCCTGATATGGTATGATTAATTTCTTTGAATTTGTCGTCGGCAGTATTGTCGTGTGAATCGCATGGTTGTGGAAGAAAGTTACAAAAAAGGTGCAGTACCTTTCAGTTTTCCATTAACAGGTGCAAACGTTTCGCAATCCTCTTTTACGCACCAACTTGTAAGGCGATAACATCAAATTTATGTAAATGCCACTCTCGATCCCTTTTTAAACCGCCGCCAATGACGCTTGTATGCTGTTTTCTTTTGAACTCACGCGGTTATAACTTCGACATAAGACAGGCTTCTCGAAAGTGACAGCTCAACCAATTAAAAAAAAGTGTCCTAGACTGTAAAGGCAAGAACCATGCTTGTGTTACAAAGCGTGCACCTTAAATTATCATTCAAGAAAAGGTGCATTGACCTGTATCATTGTGAATGACTAATTAGGCTGCCCTCAATCAATTCGACTATATTTACCGTCCATCACTCCAAACTTATAGTGGTCCAATTTTTCATTTAGATACTTTACACACTCTGCCCAGGATTGCGTCGGCGAGCAAGATCGAAAATTTCCGCCCTCCGCCGAAACCTTTCAGATTGCATGATTTGCAGAATTATCTTTACCTTTCCGATAACCGATTTTTATCGATTGGTAGCATCGCCAATTCCATGCTTCAATGCCTGATACATACGTTTTTAGACATAAATTGTTGTTTCCAGCCACTAAATTAAAGTCACCACCGCTGACGTGTTGTTGCCCTTAACATTGTAGTTATTTTTTATTTTATTGTCTCGTTAAAATTCAACTGTACACCGCTAGTCATGGCAAGTGTCTTACGACTGACTAATTTTACATAACACAATGAAGCTAATCATTATACACAAGCGTTCATTAAACCGAACAGAAAAATGTATGTTCTATGAACTTGTGAAGTTATAAAGGGTTGAACTAAAGGATCCTTAAGGATGATGATAAGGTTATTTGCTGCTGATTTATGTGCAGTAAGACGAGAGATGTTCAACTTGTGGTCATATTACACAGCGGATCAGTGTGGCACGCATGACGCGTGCTATTAGACCCACATATTTAACCTTCCGTTTCTGTCGTGTCAAATAGCGCTAGCAACTACAAATTACTTCCTACCACAAGCTGCAATGCTGACTCTTGAGGTGCTCACGTTTATAACTCACGAGGGAAAAAATGCAAAGAACATCAACCATGGCTAGTGTTTGCATATGAAAATTATAAGTGATTTTGGACATTTTAAGGTTGGATTTTAAGGATATATACTTTCACGTTTATTTCGCTACAAAGAATGCGATTATTGTAAAGTTTGGACGTATTTGTAATCTTCTTTTATCCATTTTGGGAAATTGCACCAACAATAATGTTGCAGAATCGAATGGCTGCGTTTTTTATTTCACGAACAATGCTTGCATAAGCTTAATACATGCAAGTTCACCGTTGTATTCATCTAAGTTCCCGATATGTTCTGTTCAATTTCTTTGAATTTGTCGTCGGCAATATTTTCATGTGAATCGCATGGCTGAGTAAAAAGTGACAAGAAACGTACAGTACCTTTCAGTGTCCAAGCTTTTACAATCCTCGTTTACGGACGCAATTTGCAAGGCGACAACAGCTAGTGTATCATTCTCGTCCCTCGAGCCCACGATCCTGGTCTGACCAAAAGGATCGTGGGCTCGGGGGACGAGAATGCAATGTATAAACGAATATACGCATGTACTCGATCCCTTTTTAAACCGCCACCAATCATGCTTGCATGCTACGTTTTCTTTACAACTCACGCGAACTTTGATAATTTGTAATTTGTTACGCACATAAAGTTTGAAGGGAAAATGAAGTAGAACAATAAATACCTTATTCGATGGTTTTACAGATAGAACTTGCAGACACTTTACTCATCACTCAAAAACTCAACCAAGATATTAGCGCATATCAAATCTGTAAATCGATCCAATAAGCTGTATATCACCTCACGTTCGCGTAGACTTTGGTTCTCATGCGCGCGGCATAACCTTGTAAGCCCCGATTTCCTTGTTTGACGGAGCTGCCTGTCCCTCTTAGCAAGTGGCCCCTCGTGACCACGCGTCACGGGCGAAGAGGCACAAGCGGCTGTAGGTACGAAAATGACCTTGCTCCAGGTTCGTGTGAACACGAGTAAGTCCAAACGCATTTAATTTTGGCGTCTTAGTTCTCTTTGGCGCTCTGAACAGGCTACTATGAACATTTCACGGAAGACAAATTAGGCAAATCTCTTTTTTCATTATGGGGATTGAAACGGAAACCCAAACACAGGGAAAAGACAACCTCGTTCCCACGGCTTTTGGAAACGAGGTGATGGGAAAAGATTGACAGGGACGAGTTGATGCTGAAAAAGACTTTTAATGCAGGTGCTTTCCTTTCACGAATGAGTTATTAATACCGAGTGAAAAGGTAGTTGTTACTATTACGATACGAATCGCAAGTAAAAGCTATCTATCAACTTGAAACTTCTTTTCACGTGTCTTTCATGCAAACAAGTATTTAAAATTGTGCGAATAAGTGCCATTAGTACATACCAAACCAGTGGATAGTGTTTTTCGCGTGCTCTGATTGGCTACTGAAACTCGGGATGGCATTTGCTATTCACCTCCCTTCATTTTTCTGGATTTCGCGCACGAGTTTTGCCTCATTTCTCAGAAAAAGAGAACTATTTGGTGCTGGCTATCCACTGGTTTCGTATATACTAAAACAATTATTCACCTTGGTGTAAGTGAAGAGTGGTACATTTTTACTTCGCCGCTTCGCGGCTCGGCGAATACCCACCACGATCCACCTCCAACTCGGTGAATAGTTGTTAAACAGCGGTAAAATTCTAGCTACTACAGCGCTGACAGGAGTCCTGCTCCAGACAGCGCCGCTAAATTTCCACCGTGCAAATATCTATATTTATCGTCTCACAGAACGTTCGACAATGAAATAAATAATTCCGTAAAAATGATATTTATAACGTGTGAAGTGCTTCTTAATCGATTTAACGACCATTGTTAACCCTACGCAAATTAGGAAAAAGATCTAGCGTCGTTTGCATCCCGCTTTACGGCTAGAAATTTCCTTTGAAATCCTAATCGCCTGTTTTTTTTTTTTTCTGGAAATCTGTTGTTATTTAGCTACAACAAAAGCAAACGTTTATTTCTATTTACAACCACTCATTCACAGGGCATGGTTGTTTAAAGCACGGTTAAGCTAACCCAGAATTAATATCAGTTATGAATTCCTGTAAGTTCTTTAAGTTCTTTTTGCCCTTCATTTCCACTTAAAAAAAGGAGTCGGAACGCTTTTCAACCCTGAAGAAAGGGATCTTTTAAATGCCAGATTAGTAATAACCGGCTTTACAACAACGGGCCAAGAGGGCTAACAGAAGAAACTAAATGTAATAATGTGAACAAGAAACTAGGCGTACAGATTCTAAGAATCCCAAATGGCGAGGGATGACCAGCCGACTATTTTTTTCAGTGGCCAAGGACTTGAACTGCCAAATACCGAACACTTAGTGTTCAAATAAATTAAATTGTTCGCTCTTTAAACCCCAGGGACGACATCAGCGAAGTCTGGTTCCCTAAAACACAATAACGACACAACAGTCAATCCTTACCCGGTAGAAAAAAAACAAAAAACAAAAACAAAAAAAGACGTTGGAGAACTAGTTTTGCCGAGTAAACAAGTGGCACAGAAGGGCAAACGTCGCCGAAGGGGAGGTGGGGTGGGGGGGGGCACAGAACAATAGGCAGGGACTAACAGCTCAACTTCACGAAGAAAACCATGACCGACGACTACGCTCGTTTTAACAAGGAAATGGAATTCCCTGGGCTTCAGAGATATTCAAGTCTTTTCATAGAGGTTCCGCGGATCAATTGCCCTATTATTTCAGTAAATAAAAATGGTAAGACGTAAAAATCGCCTGTATTTAAGGTCTTTACGGTTGTCTAAGAAGTGACAGAATTGGCAGACCGCACACTTAAATCATGCTGAGAAAAAGAAGCAACCGATGCAAACGACAATATCTCTTAATATTTTCCGTTCATACTAAAATACCCACATTCACCCATTTAGGCGCATAACTGCTGACAAAGCGGGTCCTTTTGTCGAATTCACACAATCTGGGGTAACCTTGAGGATTTTTTCGCCAATAGGTCGTCGTGTCTGGCTTTTTCCATTACAGCGTTGAACAAACGTGACTGTTTCTACCACGCCTTATCGGGTATTAATCCCCGGACTCACATTACCAAACTGCAGCGTTTGCGCACCCTTCAAACTGTTGCGAGCAACATTGTGTACTGCGCAAATTTGGAGAAGGAGAACGTGATTCTACTGCTGCAGAGTAACGCAACAATTTCACGAGTAAACACACCTTGCAGTCGCATTCGCTCTTTTAAAAAAAAGGAGAGGCGCTGCCTGTGGGTTAGGGTGAGGAGAAGGCTGACATTTTAGACTAATAGAAATGGTCCGTTACGTGAAAGAACGTATCACAATTAACAGCCTCGCCAAGTTTGAGAACGTTTGGATGAAAACTCAATGAAGTACAAGTTTTCATAAATAGGGAAAATCCCACACAAACGTCCCTATTTTGAAAACACTTGTTCTCCCCAACCATACTAACGCTTTCAGTGAGCGATTCTGAGAATCCATTTATTCAGTTTCTAATGAACGGATTGGTTCCAACTTGAAAAGACTACCATTTTTGAGAGGCTTCATGGATTGGAAGACAATTTAAAGCAACCGATCGACGAAGTGAACGTTTCCAGTCCCCTACTCTAAGCCTTTACACCGTCGGCTCCCAATCGTGAACATTTCTAGATACTCAAACGTTTTCTCGTCCTGTTATATACAGACTTTAACCCTCTCTGGCATTGTGTAGCAGCTTACCTGGTAGTTTCGTGCTGGAAGAGGCGGTGGCAGAGAGCCATCAATCCCCTTGGGAGACTTCGGGGACTTAGGGGGGAGGGGTGGCGCATCATCGTTTCTTCTTACGTTACGATTTCTATTGTTGTTCTGTTAACGAGAGAGATAAGACCTATGAGAAACAACAAGAAACTGTATTCGTATCCTTATGGCTGGTGTATTTTGAAAGCAAGAGGAAGTGATGATTATAACTACAAAAATAAGAACATTCTTTCCTTGACTTCCGCACACAGATCTATTTAACCGCCGAGCGGCAAAATGTCTGAAAAGGGAACGTTGAGATCCTGACGAAACACAGCTAGCACTGTAGTCGCCGCCATGTTGGATTCCGAAAGACCATTGAACGAGCTTGCTAACACTGTAATCCAATCAGAAGTCGAATCAAAAACATGCAAACCTGCCTCAGCACGGGTAATGGCACCGATACAAACATTGAGGTTATTTCTTGTTGTTGTTGTTTTTTTTGTTTTTCATATTTAACCGATCTATTTTCCAAGCATTCTCTTCACATTTAAATGGTGGATTTGGTTAATTTGTTGAAGTGTGCTGCATGACTACATTTAAGCAGAGAATGGAATGCCTCTCTCGGACTACGATTTTAAAAAGCTGTAAATGACCAAAGCGATTAGCTGTCATTAGTTATCACCTTGGCGTCCAGCACAGTTATCAAGTCGACATAATCTGCTTCTTCTTCGGACTCCTGTAAAGAGATTCAAGTTACAGCAACGTGGTCACTTAAGGACGGTGCCTCCTTTGTTATTGCGCATACGTTCTTCACACGGGATTCTTAAGGAATTTGCCCCCTAATACAACAATATTTTTACTCGGTTTATGACTATGTGGAAAAAGCAGATCTTAGCAAGGGCTATCAGAGTCCAAAAAGAAAATTGGAGGTAACCACGCATTTTTTAGAGATAATTAAGCTTAAAATTGGAAAGAAATGCCATACATTCTTTGTATTTTAACGCTTTTTTAGAATTACGGTTGCTTAGTTATCTCTGAAAATGTGTGCATGGTTACCCACACTCTTCTTTTTGGATTTCAGTAACCCTCGCTAAGTCTACCTTCCCCCCATAGTCATAACCTTTGCAAAAATACATCTGTATTAGGAGGCACCGTCCTTAACACAGGGCAAGTTAACAGTCAGTTGAGGAAAGTGCGAAAGACGTCCTCTCCACTACAAGCCTCTATTTTCATTGGTCTCTTTATAATACCATCATGTTTAAAATTAGACTGCAAGCTCTGGTCAAAGTTGATAGAAACAGAGAGCGATATTGTTTTAGCACAGCCCTGTGACCGATCTACTCAACAAAGAATGTGGTTTATTTCTAGTATTTCTTTGTAAGATTTCTTAATCAGTAAATGATATGGTCCGAGACAAAAGTCACCCTTTCATCCATACACTCTGATCTTGGACCACTGCTTGATGGCCATATTTAAGATATCCCTAGTTGTGAAGAGCATTATAGAATTTTAGAATAGAGCATCCGGAACTGGTTAATACCCTGACATTTGCAGCTACGTCCAACATTCCGTTCTCCCTGTGCTTCTGTTTCAAGGCTGCGTTTAAGTGCTCTTGCATTTGTGAAATGTTTACGCACAGGGACATGACTTTCCACAATACTAACCTGCCCGCATGGTAATACTAGAAGATCTCCATCGGGAGTTAGTGGTTCCTGTAACATTACAAACAATGAAGATGCTAAGAAAAGAATAAATTGTTTCATTTGTATACAAAAACCTAAAGGACTTCAATTCACAAGGTTTGTATGGTTGGGGTTGAGGAGCTTTTTAAAACAGACACGTTTGCGTGGGATTCGTTTGAATTTTGAAAACTTGCAGTTAAAAGACTAATCACGCAAACTTTCTCTAACTTACCAAGTTTGATGATTCGGGTATGTTCTTTTACCTTCACGTGATGGACCACTTCACTGTAATTTATTGACTTTCTAGCCTTATTTGTTTGGCCACAGGTTCCTAACAGTTTTTCATTTGGCGAATTCAAACAGTACTTTTACATGGCGCAGTCGTTGTACAAGGTAGTCATAGTCTTTCTCTTTGTGGATGTAATCCTCACTTGTGTCCATGCTAATGAAAACCATTGTTCTACTTCGTTTCCGACAGACGTCTACTGTGAACATAAACGTTATTGAAAATAATCCTGCACCTTTTTATGAACATCCACCATTTCCTTAAGGGATTTGTACACTCGCGGCATTCCAACGATGACAAATTTCCCAGAGCGTGTCTGATCGATCATGAAATGTTTACATCGGCTCTGCACCCTGAAAGCAACCAGTAAGTGAAATGTTAGCGATACAAAAGGTAAAATAACAACTTGCAGTTTTTTGTGTGGATGTTTTTGACATTCATAACACTAACGCGGTGAACTACTGACCCGTAAAAACAAAATAGCCGCAACGGGCCAATCACAAACGCGCACAGCCTAATGAACAAATCAAAACTCGAAGCAAAAACACGTTCTAAGTGCGGGAAAACGCCTGTCAACCAATTCACGAGGGGTGTTAGGTTTTCTTACGGTATAAAATCGCACGTTTGCTCTTACGGCCAGTTCCTCTTTTGTATCACGCTTGCAGTGCAGGGTAGCCGTATGCAACCTAAAAAGTCCGAGTAGGGCTATGCGTGCACCTTACTTAAAAGGCCTTTTTGCTGTTCAAATAGTTTGAATTTTTCTTCTCCTTCTCAGTTGAAATGCTTGATTTGATTCACTTCAAGAATAGAAAATGGCCAAGTCCATGTCACGTTGCATGCAACTTCCATGATTCTCTGCGGGCGCGTTAAATAGTCTTCCCAGATTTGTATTATCGATTGTCTAGCCGTTGTGGGTAGGGATTAGTCATCGAAATAGATTTTTTGGAGGCAATACTAGGAGGTCCTTTCGTAGAAAAACTGTGGGGCAGCAAAAAGCTGGCTTTGACAATATTGCTTGTTTCATTTTTCTCAGGGGATACATCACGTTACTTTATAATGGTGTAATGAAGTCACCGAAAAGCCGTCTTTTTACCGTTATTTTCTTTCCTGTCTTTGCATTGTAAGGCGTTGCTGTTGTTGATATACTCATGCTCTGCACGGGATCCGCTGGTCAACTCACCTGTAGGACAGAGTGTAACCAAACCGGCTCTCACTGACACGGATCAAGAAACAGCCCACAGGCTTGTCTGACAGTAGGTGCTCAGATTCCCTGTAAATGATATAGAGGAATTACAGGACACTAAACTTAACTCGTCTGTAGCCATATATGAACAGTAACCTAAAACAGAAAGCTAAGTAGCCTCCCATGCAGTCGTTTTAGGGGAGTCGTATTGTGGGGAGGAGCGTAGTACGACTTCCCTAAAAACTACTGCGTGGGAGGCTAACTGCTTAGGGTTAAAATTTAACATACAGCTGGCCCTTTCATCAGGCATCTGTCAGTTCAGATTACAGAGCGTTAGGTCCAGGCCAAGCCACTGCGGCTACGGCTAGCCATGACAACAACGCTATCGATGACGCTGATTATGGCCATTAGCAGCTGAATAAATTATCACTATCAATTTTTTTAAAGTGACTGTCATCTCATTTCTTCCTACGTCACAATGAAACAAATCAACGATATTCCAGTCAAACTGCAACATTAAATACCACCAAGCAAGGTTATAAGAATGAAGAAACTCCCCGCCTGGTTGAGATTGTTTTTATACACTGCAAAGTTTTCAGAATTACCACAAAACAAATGCGTGGTGATTGGTAACAAGAATTAGGATTTCGATCTTAGGACTAACCTCCTGGAAATGATTCCATGAAACCACTCACTGAACACTCCACTCGCCTCCTGCACCACTCCTTTGGGGGCCTGGGTCTGCTGAAACCATTGCACGGCACTGTGAAAGAAGAAACGTCAATCACTTACTCAGCTGAAAAACAAAATAGAATACCGTTTTGTGGCTTGTTACCTTAAACCAAAATGAGGCATAGGTGAAGATGACTCTAAATCAACCGAAGACCTCCACATGGCAGTGGAAACAGCCCAAGAAACGTTTCATTGTGCTAAATATTCACGGAATGATATTGCTTGGTGTGACCTTTCCAAAAATAATTTGGTTACAATTCCACTAGAACTGAATTGCAAGGTGAACACGGGTAAGGTAGCCATATGTTCCGTTAGCTTGTTACCCAGGCTCGATCTTCAGCCGTTTTATGCGCCCACTTTCCTCCACCCAAACCATTGGGAGGAGGATTGCACACCGGAGTCACTAAGCGGTTGGAAATCGAGCCTACTTGCTATCGTAACCTAGATTTTTTTCAATTAAATGAAATCTCAAAATGGTAGTTTCACAAGGCCAAAGAGGTTTAAAAGAACATATATGGTTAGGATTAAACATGCAGAAATCCAGACGTGATTGTTCTATCAAGCCGCTGGAACTGTTCGATTGGTACAGCATTGCATTGGTAATTAAAAGGTGATTGGTTTGAATCCAAATACATCCTTGAATGGCTTCTCACTGCTTTTAACACTGCGAGGATTGTTTTTTGATTTTATTCGCACAATCAATCAATCAATCAATCAATCAATCAATCAATCAATGAAACGAACAATCAAAAAATGTAATCAATCATACGCTGCTTTGTTTGCGACGCCTCCAAATCCACTCTTGATTGGATCGATTACTCCACATATTTTTTTTATTATGAGAAGGAATTATAAACGAACAAGAGGACACAAGCGCAGCGTGTATTAATATTCATTGCACGTGAATAACCGAGAAATAGACCAGAAAAAACGAAATAATACTGTTGCTCGTTGAAAGGTAATAACGACTGAAACTTGACCAAGATCCAGCCTTCTTATCTAATAACAGAAAATGTTTATTGAGCCTAAAACTTGCTCGAACATCAAAAAGAATTATTATTCTAACGTCAATCAATTTAAGAGAAAAATCTGTAAAGGCAGTTTAGAAATATTTCTATTTATGCAAATTACGGACTTTTTGGCTGATTTGCACTGCATTTTAGCAGTTTTTAAATATAAATACTTAAAATCGCAGCCACTTAGGAAGCTCAATGTACATTAAGAATGTTTTGATATCATAAAAGGTCCTTCAGCTGAAAAGAGAAAGTGTTAAGTTTTATCTTTCTTGAAATATTGGAGAAAATTGCAGGAATAACCAAAATCAGCCCGTAAAAAATGATTCATGATTTACGTAAAAACGCTCTTACAGATTTTTCCCTAATTTCGTATACAAGTTGTGTAGGTTGAGTAGTTCAAATAGTTCAAGTTTCGTCATAAAGTGTCTAACTAGTTTTCGAGATATTCGACATTATTTAAAATGAGGGGTTGTTCATTACCGTTGCTATGGTGACAGCTGTTGCTAGAAAACCAATGAGAAAATAAACTTTGATCATTTGTTGAAAAGGTGGTGTAGTATCAAGGAAATCGAAGTTTACCTTCTATGCGAAATTGTGACTTCAAAAGCTACACTCCAAGGCCAAAAAAACTGTTGCGAGCCTCCTTACGTCTCTATAAGTGAGTATGGTATTGAGCCGTGCGAAAACGTCTGGTTACCAACATAGAGAAGCGTGGGGTTGGGAACGCGACTGGACTGAAATTCAAACGTTTTACTAAATATCAAACTCGTACTCTGATCTGAAGGCTCTTATCAACTTATCAAGACACCCAAACACCATTTTGGGCTGCGATAAGAAATGGGCAGAATATGCTTTGGTAGTTGGGCGTATGTCGGTCTTTTAAGGACGGTGCCGCCTAATACAGAGATATTTTTGCACAGTTTATGACCATGGGAGAAAAATAGATCATAGCAAGGGCTAGTGGAATCCAAAAAGAAACTTGTGGGTAACGTATTTTTCAGAGATAACAAAGCAACCATAATTCGAAAAAGCTTTAAAATACATAACAATGGATGACATTTCCTGTTTAAATTGGAGCTCAGTTATCTCTGAAAAATGAGACGTTACGCCCAGTTTTCTCTTAGGATGCCAAAAGCCATTTATCAGTAAGATCTGCTTTTCTAGCACAGTCATAAACAGCGCAAACGTACCCTTATATTAGTAGGTTTAAGAAACCCAAGTATCTCGGAACATCCCGAGATGCACAAAATGTATGTGCAGGGGTACCGTCCTGAAATATTGCATGGTATAAATTCATGTCTGTGGGAATGAGGGTGGGGCGTTGAGTGGTCACATTTCTGCCTAAAAGATGAAGTGAACGAATGATGAGGTTTATGCAGCCCTCTTCCAAACTGGCAAAAGAAGTCGTTATTTTTCCTTTAGCCGTTTGAACATTTTTAGTGCCCATTACCATTGCCAGAAATTTTAAAAGGCAGCTATTATCTAGCTCTTATTTAGCTCCTCTCTCCTCTTTTTTATCGCAATTTTGGCTGTCAAACGAGTTTAGGTAAAGGTACAAAGGTACAATATTGAAGGGGGAGGGGAGAGGCATCAAAATGGTCACGTCTGACACAGCTATTTCAAAATGATTTGAATGCGTTCTTCTGAAATCATCTACTGCTTCTGGGGATGGCTGTTACTTTGGGAGCAACATAGGTATTCCATAATTAAATTTGTATGGCTGTTCGTTCTACTGCTGGTTTGGGAATTCGTTTCCAAGAAACGAAGCTTGGAAATAAAATTAGCTATTCCGATCTAAAAATCTACAAGAGCTTAATAATGCACATTACTTGTAAAAGAATTCATAGTACCTCAATTTCCTCAAGCGATCCATGACTTTTCATCTTAGGGGGTAGTCCCAGAGCATCCGATGGGGGTGGGGGAAATTCCTCTTCATCGTCAACAGGAGATGATGGGAAATGCAAGGCAGTATAATTAAGAGTTCTCTTCTTTAGGATTTCTGACGAAAAACAGAACGACAAATTAGAGACAAAAAAAAACCTGCGCAACCGTCTTCCAAGATAAATATCGCCATTTTAAGTAAAAATCTCTTAAAACAACAGTGCAAAAAAAAATTTTTCTAAAATAAGAATTTATCATTACATCAAATGCTTGCCCTCCGTAAGTGCGCAACCGTCTTCCAAGTTAAATATCGCCATTTTAAGAAAAAATCTCTTAAAACAACAGTGCAAAAAATATATATATTTTTTTTAAAATAAGAATTTATCATTACATCGAATGCTTGCCCTCCGTAAGTGGTACGTGGCTTATCAAGGCACAGGTTACAGCACATCAAGGTAATAACGTGCTAATAATCGAAATTAGACTATAGAAGCTAGTTATTTCTATAGCATTTAGTACATCTAGCGAACGAAAATGTTGCAAATGTTATAATATTTCACAGTAGTTCTCTTTAGTCTGTAGAAAACCAAACATTTTAAGAAACTGACTGCGCAAATTGACGGAACAAACACTACTTTGTTTTATTCTTACCGTCTTTTTTCTTGTAGTCGTGTTGCTGCAGTTCGTCTTGTTTAAGAAACAAGTTGTCTCCACAGGCGTTAGAGTACTTCAGAAATTTGGAGGCTTTCTTGAAGATGATCATAGCTTCTTCACGGAGCCGTTTATATCTTCTTCTTGCCAGGAATCCGCGTACCACTTCAAACCAAGGAAAAGAAAATTGGCTTGGTTATTAATGGATGTCTTAAACAAATTAGTAATGATGTAAAGTGTATGTATGAGTGCCAAGAAGTGAGCAATACTGCCTTACATAATTTCCCCCGGCCACAGACCTCTAAAGAAGAACCAGGATCAAAGAAAAATCTTTGACCCCGGCGCGGGATTTGAAACCACGACCTCCGGATTGGATCACCGTGAGCTACGAGGCCAAGCTGGGAGCAGGTCGTGGGAATAAAGATACTTAGTCCCGGCAATGGAAATCTGTGTATCGTAACCAATGTGATGTATCGCGTAGCACTGGATAATGAAATTAGTAATGATGTTAAGTGTATGTATGAGTGCCAAGAAAAGTTACTTAACCAAAAGTTACTTTAAAACCTTTGAGAATGTTTGTCATTCGAAACTATGGTCAGTGATATCAGGTTTTCTACTGCTATTTTTGGATTATCGTGAACCCAAAACCAATGTAATCACCTGTCATTTGAGGTGAGTAAAAAAAGCACAAATAACGTTAAACGGATGGAACCAACAAGAAGTCGAATTAAAACATGCAACTTGGGCCATACCGGGAAGCGCAAGCTAGCAAAGTCACAGTTCGTCTTGGTTTGGCTTCGCGTTTCCCCGCATTTGAGGTGTTGCACGTGTTTCTCCTGTGTCGTGATTGGTTCTTGTGTTGTTCCACTCTGCGAGGAAGAGCTACGCCAAAGGTCATTGTCCAGCAGTTATTGGATAGGTTTGGAAAACCGCTTTCAAATTAACCAATTACAGCACAGAACGGTACCTTGCCAGCTCGAGACAATTCGGGTAACAGATTTATTTTGTAGGCAGAAGAACAAAATAGCCAAACCTTCACTTTATTTCAGTGACTTGTTACGCTCACGAATTTATCATATTGCCCTGAAAAGCCAAATATTTTCTCGTCAGGCTCGTCCTAACTCAGTCAATAAGAATTACCTGATCGAGAAAATAAAGAACTTTTTCGAAACAAGCCAAAAATATTCATGCTTCCCGGCTGCAAATTTGGCTTTGAATCACAATGTTTTTCAATGTAGCATCGAGTACCTTTACAGTACAGTTGGCCGTCAACTGCCAGATGTCAACGAAACCGGTTTTTATTGAATCAGTCAAAGCGTCGAAGTATAGCTTAGTTATCAAAGGTACTCCTTCTTTCCTAACCTCTCAAAACATATTAATTCCGGTGACACCAGAACCCATTGCTCTGAGTTCCTTTTTCCAGAACCTATGCCAAGCCTTCAGCCACTTGGATGTTATTACGACAATAGAGATGATCGAGCCCTGCCAGTACACTATGCTAATTTCAGAAATTGGATCGTTTGGACACGAATGGAGCTGACAGTAAACCAGTGCGCAAGAGTGGCCCAAGACGCAGGGTACGAATACTTTGCCGTTCAGTTTTATGGAGAGTGCTACGGCGGGAAGGATGTTGGCAACAGTTACGCCAAATATGGAAAAAGTACGGACTGCTGGGAGTATGACAAGCAAAAAGGTTTCGGAGTGGGGGCAGATTTGACTAATTTTGTTTATCGCATCAAACAGGTTAGTAAAAGCATTTTGTAGATGTCCAACAAGATATCTAGATAGATTTGACAATAAGACTCACCCAGCGCCTGAAACTCGTTAATGCAACCACCGACGGGTCATGAATATATGTTTGTCCCAGGGATCCTATCCTGTATAAAGGAGTAAGAAAGCCCCTATTGGTTTATTGGTTTTCCTACCATATTACCCAGATTATATGCACACAAGAGATTATCAGGTGAGAGACTGTATCCCCCATACAAGCCTTGTTCTCTAGGTTATGTCTCTCAGGTTATTTTGAGATCGACTCACAGATCGTGGAGTACCAAGAGGGTTAGGCAATAGCCAATCATATGACGAGAATATTTTCCGTGTGCATGACCCTCGCGCAGAGCCACGCGTTTTTCGCGTAACAAAATGGTGGACGACGCGGAGAGTCAAGATCTCGCGTTGAGCATACGTTTTGTGGACGAACGCAAATATAACGACTGAGTTTCTGTCCCAAACACGTCAGGGGGACGTCGCTGGAAGAAGAATCGCCCTTCCTGATTTCACTTAGAGGACAGATCTGAAGACTAGTCGAGCAGTTAAGCTGAAAGTTCTAGTTCCAGTGAGGAAGATAAAGCACAAAGTGTGATCGGAAGCGACGATGAAAGGAGTGAAAACAATACCCACGTTGAGATCGAAAGTGATCGTGAAAGTGATGTTCACGAAAGCTCCAGCTCTTGCCCCGACGGACAAGCAGGGAAACACGAGGAAAGGGAAAGCTTCTTCAACAAAGAATAGGCCGAAGGTTTCGAGATTAAAAGACACCGCCACAGAACAAAACGACACGCAAGACGCGCCACGTGACACACGAGGTAAAATTATCCGCGGAAGACTGGAATATTCTAAAAATAACCAGAGAGGCATTACCTATGGAATAAGTCTTGTATGAGGGATGCACTCTCCCCAGTGATAATCTCTTGATCCATAAATAAATTTCACCTCTGCAATTGGTCAGCAGATAGTCTGCAGTACCGAACAGTACCAGATCATCAATGAGGTCTAATTACCGAATGGGTTTGCTTCTGTTAATTAATCTGAGACTTTAACATGTGTGAAATAAAGAGTTAACTAAAAAACGATACCTCTTAGGGTTTAGGAAAGGTTTGGGGATTATTGCTTTTAAAATATGGAAAAAAAGCACTCCTCTTTTTTTGTTTTCAACAGGATATACAAAGTGTAGCCTGAAAGTACCCTATGGAGTTAGTGTCCATCAGTTCAAAGTAAAGGTTTTAGTGTTTGCAGCACAAATGTGCTAAAATAAACTGTTTAAACGTAAGCCGCAAGTCTCGTAGTTGTTGTTCTGTCGCCTAAGCCTCATTTCGCACTTTCTTTTTGCCGTACGTTCTTTCTCCGTATCGTATCTATGTTTTTACTGTCGTATTCTTTGTCTTCACTTGCGAACTCTTTTCTTTCGTACTTTCTTTCTTCATGCCAGTACGTCTCTCTCCATTATCGTACTTTTTTTCTTCCATGTCATATTTTCCTTCCTACTGTGTCCTGCAGTCTTTAGATGCACTGCTGTTTGAAACAGCATAAAAGGGATGTATATGACGTGTTAATTTCGTAGAGGGATCTCGGGCGCATGACCTACCATCCACGACCCACCTACCGAGGACGATTAGACAATCTCGCTTGGGGAGACTGTTGTTCGTATAGTCTATTAGTAGCACAAGGACCTGTAATTGTGACTTGTGGTACGTGACCTGTGAGACCCGCCGTTTCAGTTCTGGATTTTGTACTATACAGTAACAAGTAAATGCTTTTTACATAAACTTAAAGTTTGGATAAATTTCTAAATTCTAAAACCTATGGTACGGACTTAGGCAAAGTACATATAACAGGCACTTACATGGAACTGTGTGTTGAACTAAATCTCATTTGAATTGCAGATCATCCATCATCATCACTATCATCATCATCATCATCATCATCATCATCATCATCATCATCATCATCATCATCATCATCATCCCATCTGGGCCTGAGTGGCACGCATGGCTTCAACGAGTCTTTTCCACTCAGTCCGAATGGTGGCAACTTTACGGGTCTCTTCCCAACTCTTCCACCCCAATTCTTCATCCCTTTTCTCCTGAGCGTTTCTAATAGTATATTCTAATAATTTAGCCATTATATTAGCCATTCTAATAGTTGTCTTCTACGCCATGTTGTTCTAGGCCTTCCCACTTTCCTCCAACCAACTGGAAGTCAAATGCCTTTCTAGGGTCCTCGCTCGGTTGGATCCTTAAAACATGCCCTATCCACTTCCGTCTTCTCTTCTTAACTTTTTCACTGACTGGTGGCACTTCGGCCTTTCTGTATAATTCGTCGTTGGAAATGAGATCTGGCCATCGTATCCCTAGGATCCTCCGTAGACATGTGTTCTGAAATGTATCCAGCATACTGCTCTCTTTCTTGTCCATCTTCCAGTTCTCGGCTCCATACAAAAGAACAGACTTTACATTAGAGCAATACAGATTGATTGCAGATAATTATTTGTGATATACTGTTCAATTTTGTTAGTACCATGAGTGCAAAGCGAAGGATACGCAGAGTTATATTTGCGTCTTATTTTTTTCTATTGGGCTTAGAAACCTTTAACCCTCGGGCGAACAAGGGGGGTGGATGCAACCCCCCCTATAAAGTTTTTATTGAATTTTCCTTGACAAATTATTATCTAGACCTGCCGTTTTCAGTAGCCGTGGGCATATCCTTGACAAAAATTTGGTGAGTATCGGTTGCTATGGTTATGAATTATGACGTCATAAGTAGCAGGTGGTCAAGTCATTTTTGAAGAAAAATGTGTGTTTTTTACTTTTTTTAGGTGAAAAATGTAAAAAAATGTCAACAACGAGCAGCAAAATCTTTAATTCTGTCATATTCTACTTGTCCAGCATCGAAAATGGCCAATTTTTAACGTTTTTTGACAATTTCTAATTTTCGGTACTATCCAAGCTGGTGTCCAAAATGGCGGCTATCTTGAATGACAGGTCCCCAGCAGCGCGGCAACCCCATAATATGTACCCCTTCTTGTAGAGCACATCACAGGCTTTCAACTAAAGGTGAAATCTTTTCGTAACATTGTAACATAACGAAAACCCAAGAGGAGTCCATCAACCCCCCCCCCCCCCTTGTACCACGGTGGGGGGTGTGGCTTTGCTTGTACGTCCGAGGGTTAAGGAGGCTCGCAACAGTTTTGTTGGCCTTGGAGTGTCTCTTTTGAAGTCCAAATTTCGCATAGAAGGTAAACTTCGATTTCCAAATACTACACCACCGTTTCAACATATGATCAAAGTTTATTTTCTCACTGGTTTCCTAGCAACAGCTGTCACCATAGCAACGATAATGGACAACCCCTCATTTTAAATAATGTCGAATATCTCGAAAACTAGTCAGACACTTTATGACAAAACTTGAACTATTTGATCTACTCAACCTACACAACGTGTACGCAAAATTAGGGAAAAATCTGTAAGAGCGTTTTCATGTAAATCATGATTCATTTTTTACGGGCTGATTTTGGTCATTTCTGTAACTTTCTTCAATATTTCAAGAAAGATAAAACTTAACACTTTCTCTTTTCAGTTGAAGGATCTTTTATGATATCAAAACATTCTTAGGGGCCGTTTACGTGATACCGGAATGACTTTCATTCCAGAACGAGTTCATTCCATCCCCATATATTTCTCTGTATCTGTTTACATGATACCGAGACGAAATTTCGTCCCCACACATCATTCCGGAATGAGTTCATTCCGGTTTTCAATCCGAATGAAATCCTCGTTCTGGTATGATATTTCGTTCTGGTATCATGTAAACTGAAAACGAACTCCGTTCCGAGATGAAAACGCAGACCATGTAGGTTGGGGCGAGTGGCGCATGCGTATTGTTTTCAAAATGGAGGACAAAACGGTCGTTTTCAAGATAGCTGAGCCGGTCGATTTTGTCATGTGAATGCAGTACGAACTTCATTCTTGAACGAAACTCATTCCGGAATGAAACTCATTCTGGTATCATGTCAACAGCCCCTTAATGTACATTGAGCCTTCTAGGTGGCTGCGATTTTAAGATATTTATATTTAAAAACTGCTAAAATGCAGCACAAATCAGCCAAAAAGTTCGTAATTTGCATAAATAGATATATTTCTAAACTGCCTTTACAGATTTTTCTCTTAAACTGATTGCCGTTAGAATAATAATTCTTTTTGATGTTCCAGTGAGTTTTAGGCTGAATAAACATTTCTGTTATTAGATAAGAAGCCTGAATCTCGGTCGAGTTTCAGTCGTTATTAAATTTTCACGAGCAACAGTTTTATTTTGTTTTTCCTGGTCTATTTCACGGTTATTCACGTGCAATGAATAATTATACACGCTGCGCTTATGTCCTCTCATGCGCTTATAATTCCTTCTCATAATAAGAAAAATATATTCGTCTTCTGAGCTTGTTTCTCTTCATTTTTCGGTCCCAATGTAATTAAATCGTAATTAATAATGCTGAAACGCCAGTCAGTATTTAAAGAATAATGGAAAAGAGTCTGCAGGAAGAAGCTCAGAAGACGAAAATTTTTTTATTGTTATGAGAAGAAATTATAAATGCACGAGAGGGCACAAGCGCAGCGTGTATAAATATTCATTGCACGTGAATAACCGTGAAATAGACCAGGAAAAACAAAATAAAACTGTTGCTCGTTGAAAGTTAATAACGACTGAAACTTGACCGAGATTCAGCCTTCTTATCTGATAACAGAAATGCTTATTCAGCCTAAAACTCACTGGAACATATTATTCTAACGGCAATCAGTTTAAGAGAGAAAACTGTAAGGGCAGTTTAGAAATATTTCTATTTATGCAAATTACGAACTTTTTGGCTGATTTGTGATGCATTTTAGCAGTTTTAAATATAAATATCTTAAAATCGCAGCCACCTAGAGAGCTCAATGTACATTAAGAATGTTTTGATATCATAAAAGATCCTTCAACTGAAAAGAGAAAGTGTTAAGTTTTATCTTTCTTGAAATATTGGAGAAAGTTGCAGGAATGACCAAAATCAGCCCGTAAAAAATGAATCACGATTTACATGAAAACCTTCTTACAGATTTTCCCCTAATTTCATATACAAGTTGTGTAGGTTGAGTAGTTCAAATAGTTCAAGTTTCGTCACAAAGTGTCTGACTAGTTTTCGAGATATTCGACATTATTTAAAATGAGGGGTTGTCCATTACCGTTGCTATGGTGACAGCTGTTGCTAGGAAACCACTGAGAAAATAAACTTTGATCATATGTTGAAAAGGTGGTGTAGTATCAAGGAAATCGAAGTTTACCTTCTATGCGAAATTTTGACTTCAAAAGATACACTCCAAGGCCAAAAAAACGGTTGCGAGCCTCCTTAAGGGGAGTAATGTTATAGAACCCAAGAACTTTCCTTTTCTGCCTCGGTTGCCGAGCCAAGACGTTTCCTTCTGAGGGATAATTTGTAAACACATGGCAATAATAACCAACGGTTCGGTCAACGGTATAATCGTCTTCTAAAATCTTCAGGTAATATAAGTTTCTGGTGGTTACGTGGTTTTATTGCTTATTTGAAGCAGTTGTAATGTGGGCTTGATTAGCCTTGAGATTTTGGGGAGTTGTGATTGGCTAAGCGGGACACCACGTGACATGGGAGAAAGTTGTGATTGATGGAGTGGGTAAACGACGTCATACCGGAAGTGAAAAGCGTTGATGTCGTCATACAGGAAGTGAATGGGATTTGGTTACTGAAGTAAGAAAGCGGAAATGACGTCACATTTCGGATGCCTAAATAAGGCAAGCTCTCAATCAAACATCACCATAGCAACCGTGCATTTCAACATGTCTTAATGAAAAAAACACTTACTTACAGAGTGGTTTTAAGTTACATTACATTGTCTTTGATCCTTAGTGTCTATTGTCCCCACACGAACGCAACCATTGAAGGCCGACCCTCATCCTTGTAAGTCCATGTTTCCGTTGTTTAGGAGCGCAAAACTACAGCCAGAGTTGTTTGTCTACCTTTTGCAGGCACTCTCGATGCAGCTGTGGGTCGGCCATGTTTATGATGCAAAATCAATGTAGTAATGGTCCTGACACTGTCTATAAGTGAACCCGGCAGCAATTCCACGCTTCACACGTTCAAGCAAATTATCTTCTTATTGTATGTAGAGGAAAGGAACGACAGCGTGTACCAAGGCACGTACGATTAATTCAGTACCCGATGTAGCCTAAAGTAACAATGTTATCAAGACAACTCGCATCTTTTATCGTTCTTCACGTTTACTTGCAACTTGAACCAAGTATATATGACTGCAAAGTTTTTATAGTGAAACCACAGCTACTGGAACTGAACGGAACTGGCATTAAACATTTTTTTATTTTAATCTTTCTTAAATACTAGAATGATACGATTGGCCCCACATGAACACATCGTGAAATGGCAAGAAAAACGAAATAATTCTTAACAAACCATTAGTAAAAATTATAATGAAGGTAAGGATATAAGGAAATACAGGAATTTCCATTGTTCTAAATCTACAGTAAAACATGAATGCAAAATTTGAGAAAAATGGAAAAATAAAAACATCCAAAAATTTAGGCTGTTTCCCTTAAACAATATACGACCCAAATTAAATAGTTTGATACGGTTCGACGTGATGGGCTTACAGCTCATAGTGTCTGATGCAGTGACTAGCAGGTTTGAACTATTATCTGTTGTCCAAACCAAAACTTTAATTTGGCTTGGTTTTAACAAATTTCTCACGGTGTTGTACGGAGACCAAAAGGCAATATCTTAATTCTTAATTGGAGAACTTAGATCAGTACAATAGACCAATTTTATTCCATTTCTTAGCTATAAACGACTGCAACGTTTGCGTAGGCTTGTCCACTTTGTACCACCCACCAAGGTCAGGAACAGCATCGTTTCTAAAGTTTTGAATTTTTTTTTACCTATCTCACGCCCATTATAAAATCCAGTCTCTTAATAATTTAGTGAATTATTGACACTAATCACGATATTACATTTTCACACCTTCACGCTACTTAAAGGGGCTACGTCACGAGGATTTTGCTATTTTAGGTCAATTCTGTGCTAAAATCATTACCTAGTGCCTTTACTCATACACAAAGTGCTCCTTTAATACTATGAAGAAGATATCAAATGAGTTTTATCAGCGACAGCTCACCATAATAATTTTTTTTGGTGGTTTTTGGGAACATAGCATCAAAACTTGAAAAAATTGGCCCAATTTTTTCAAGTTTCAATCCATTTCCATCCTTGCCATCAGTAGCAACAGGCGACAGGAAACAGTTTCAGTGGCATAAGATAGTCTTTAATAACAAAGGTAGATCATTATTTTTGGAATTCAGTTGATGCGAAGACACTTTTAGCTTTTTAAAAAGATACTAAAATAGCGTGACATAGTCCCTTTAAACTATCAATCCAAACAAAAACAGCAATTATATGCACTATTACTACATTTATAAATGGTATTACATCACATAACATAATTTCATTACGTCTGGCTTTCATTCGTTAAATATATGTACTGGCACTGGGACAAACGCTAAAAGTTGTTAGTGGCTTTCTCTTTTTTAATGTAAAGTTGTAGGACCATAAATCAAGTTCGTTGTTATTTTGTTACTTATGTTGTGGTCAAAACAATCGATGACAAGCTTACAACTTTTTGATTCTGGGAATTGTATGCCCACAAGGAACCTTCACCCTTCTACGATCCAATCACACTACTCCGAATCAAAGGCAGTTAATGGTACTCATAAATTAGTACTATTATACTACGAAATGTAGTGCATTGTCACGTTGTGTTTTTTGCATTATCTAATCCGAGGGTCATCACGGTTTGTTTTCTCTGCACCTTACTTTGCCAGCATGGCCACCACAGCATCAAGCTTTTTATCAAAGCATTCAAGTTTAGACTCGATGTCTGCGAGTCTGGATTTTATTTCTTGGCCATGGTAGTCAACATCCTCTCGAGAACACATCTGTAAGAAAATTCACAATCAAGTTCATCCACATGGAACAGATTTCTTGTCAAAACTCACTCAAGAAAAGATTTTTCTTCAAAACGTAGTACACTGATTGGATAATGTAGGAATGGCTGGATAAAATAGTGATACTTTCTTTAATTAAGTTTTATTTCAAAAGACACATGTGACCCATTTTTTGGGTCAAAGCTGAACGGAAATTAAAATTAAGCAACTTTAGTCATCCTTTATGATACTTAATGCAATAACTGAAGATAATGCGCACGCGGTAATTGGTCAATAGCTACCTTTTATACCAGTAAACCACATTGAAAATGTAGGTATTGTAGAAAGGCAATATTCCACACATTTCTATGGTATATCGTCTCAATAAACCACTTGGGATGTTGGAATAGAACTCGAAAACTTTTAAATTACTCTCCTACGGCTCGTGACTTACAATCTCATCTCGTGTTCTCCCATCATCCCGCATGGTTTATTGAGCCAATGAATCATAGAAATGTGTGGTGGACTGGGGCGAGTAATGGCGGAGTGATGTGACGTTCCGTTAACCCGCCTGCTAATCTTTCCAAATATCATGTAGCAGATGGCCGATACCCTGGTGCAATTTGTTCGAAAGCGAAGGAATAGATCCTCCGGTAGTTCTGTTGAAGATAAAACGAGTTCGCCGGATTCAAAAAAGCAGAAAAACACACTCTTATCAGTCAGTGACGTCGATTCGAGCGACGAGATCATGGCTGCTCTCGAACTGACTAACGATGTAAGCAAAAAACTCGCGATGATCATCCGCAAACTGGAGAAACTGGATTCCATCGAAAGCTCGATGAAAAACATTGAAGCTTCCCTGGCTGCCCTTGAGGCCAGGACCGAGAAATTGGAAATTTTTGAGGCGTCCACTACGCAAGATCTTGATGACTTAAAACGGAGATGTAGCACAACAGAAAAGGAATGCAACGACAAACTGGCTGCGCTTCAGTCACAACTAAAAGGCAACGAATCCAAAATGGCAGAGCTTGAATTGAAAGAACAAAAGTGTCAAGCTAAAATGGAAGAGTTAGAGACCAAGGATCTCTATCTCGAGGCCTACTCGAGAAGAGAAAACATCAAATTCACAAACATCAGAGAGTCAACCACCGAAAACGAAAAGCAAGAGGACACAGAGGCAGTACTAAGAAAATTCTTAGAAGATGAGCTTGGTTATATGAATGCCTCAACAGTGGAGTTACAGCGGGTTCATCGCCTGGGTAAAAGGAGATATGAAGATGAGCCGCGACCAATTTTAGCGCGTTTTCTCCGATACAAGGACTGCGAGGACATCTTCGCGTTGGGCCGCCGACTCCGAGGCACTACGTATCAAATGTTCCAAGACCTACCAGCCGAGATTGTAAAGCGACGAAAAGATCAAATGGCCACTCTCAAAAAAGCAAAAGAGCACAACATCCCCGCATCTTTTAGCAGAGCCCAACCAGATAAACTTTATATTCGTGGTAAACTATGGCCTACTGGAAAACCTCTATTTGTACCAGGCGAATAATGAACAACTCCAGACTTGCTATAAACCACATCCTTTCACTTTCTTGATCTTAGCAGGCGGGGGAGGGCAATAGCTGTACCAAATACCTTTTTCTCTTTTTTCCTCTCGTTTCGTTTCGGGTGCTTTAGCTTTCCCGCATAAGAAGCCTATACAAACCTGGCTGTAATCAGTACTCCCCCGGGTCAGGTTAGATTTTATTTATTTATTTACTTTCTTTAGTAGTCTGTATATTGTGAGTTTTTTTTTTTTGGCACTTGTTAGATATATGTTCGGCTTTGTTAACTTTCTTGGTAATCTTCTTTTAGCCCTATTTTTGTTTTCTATTACACAGTTCTGTCTTCATATTTTTTCGCTGCTTTCTGTTGGGTACTGTTGTTTATTTTGCAGAATTAGAACTTTTCGATATGTAAATTGCAGAAAATGCAGAGCCTTAACACCCCGGCACGAAGGAATTCTTTTTTTACGCAACTTTGGACAACAGCCATGGCTCTGACAATAGCTTCTTTAAATGTCAGGGGACTTAGGGACAACCTTAAGCGAAGAGAAGTGTTTAATTGGCTTCGATCAAAAAAGTATTCAATTTATATGCTGCAGGAGTGTCATTGCACTGAAAACACGAATCCGGTATGGTCCGCGGAATGGGGATACCAAGCTATCTTTAGCACTTTCAGTAGCAACAAAGCAGGTGTTTGCATTCTTTTTAACAACACCTTTAATTTGCAGATTCAAAAACTCTTTGTTGACCCCTCTGGACGCTTCATCATATGCGATATCCAAGCAAATTCAAAATCTTTAACCTTGGCGAACATTTATGCTCCGAATGAAGATAGCCCAGCCTTTTTCCTTGATTTTTTTTACCATCTCTCAGACTTTAATTGCGATGACATTGTTATTGGAGGTGATTACAATCTAGTACTGGATTTATAGAAGGACAAAAGAGGTGGCCTGTTCAGAACACATCAAAACAGCGTTAAAATCGTGAAAGAATTCTGTGAGAAATTAGATTTGGTAGATGTTTGGAGGGTTCTCCACCCGGAAAGCTCTAGGTACACGTGGAGAAAACGTCACCCAACTATACATTCTAGGCTACATTTTTTCTTGACAGGTCAGAGTGTGGTCAACAATGTAACCAACGCTGACATCAATCCAGGATATAAAACAGACCACTCTATGATCACGTTAAACTTCTCCTTACATTCAAATCCCCGTCGTCCGGGTTTCTGGAAACTTAACACATCGCTCCTAACAGAAATCGATTATGTTAACCAAATTAAGTCAGTCATTCAGGAAACGCAGAACGAGTATAACGACGATGAGTCGGTTAACCCCTCACTGCTCTGGGAAATGATAAAGTTAAAAGTGCGCGAAAAATCGCAATTATATTCCAAAATTAAAAAGAAACAAACAAAACAACGGCAGGCAGCACTAGAACAAACGATTGCCAGACTAGAGAAGGAAATTGACCACAGAAAAAACACCGACTTGCAAAATTTACAGCTTGAAGAGCAACTCAGCGAAAAGAAAGGAGAACTTGAAAGAATTTTTGAAACACGCACTAAAGGAGCAATCCTGAGATCGAAGACTCGATGGCACAACGAAGGAGAAAAAAATACCAAGTACTTTCTAAATCTTGAAAAACGACATTACAACCAAGGGATAATCAGTCAGATTAAGGTAAAGGAAAACAATTTTGTCACTTCGGATAAAGAACTATTAACCGAATGTGTCTCTTTTTATAAGAATCTCTACTCATCCAAAATTGTCCCACATAATATTCTAGACACATCTACTTTCTTTAGGCAGGAAAATGATACAGTCCTTCGAGATGACGAGCGGGAAGCCTGTGAAGGGCTGCTCACGGAGAAAGAATGCTTAGAGGCACTAAAATATATGGAATCAGAAAAGACTCCTGGGACTGATGGATTGCCAGCGGAGTTTTACAAAGTTTTTTGGAAAGATATTTCCTCCATTCTTATCAGTGCACTTAATTTCGCTTATGAATCGGGCCAATTATCAATAACACAAAAAAGAGGCATTATTAAGCTTATCCCCAAGAAGGATGCAGACCCCTCCCTAATAAAGAATTGGAGGCCCCTAACCCTTCTTAACTGTGACTATAAAATAGCAGCAAAATCAATCGCTAATCGCTTGAAATCTGCTATTCCCAATCTTATCAATAACGACCAGACGGGCTTTATAAAAGGTAGATTTATAGGAGAAAACATCCGCCTTCTGGAAAGTGTCATTTGTTTCGCAAAAGAGAATAATATTCCGGGCCTAATCCTATTCCTCGATTTTGAAAAAGCCTTCGACACACTAGAATGGACTTTTATCAGGAAAACTCTCGAACATTTTGGCTTCGGTAAAGGGATTATAAGCTGGATAAACCTTTTTTATCGTTGCCCAGAAAGTTGCGTCTTGAATAATGGATGGGCGAGCAATTTCTTTGACATACAAAGAGGTGTTAGACAAGGCTGTCCTCTCTCGCCTTACTTGTTCATTTTATCAGCCGAAATGTTGGCCAAGGCTATTCGTAAAAACAAAAAAATTGTTGGAATTCTGGTAAACAACAAAGAGATCAAATTGAGCCAATATGCAGATGACACAACTCTTACTCTGGATGGGTCAAAGAAATCTTTAGTCGCTTCTCTCGAAATGCTAGACGATTTCTACGAAGTGTCCGGCCTCAGACTCAACGACACAAAAACTGAAGCGTTTTGGATCGGAAGTAACTGTGGTAAGGATCCAATTCAATTTCCGGGGAGAAACTTTAAATGGCCTAGATATAAAGTCAAAGCTTTAGGTGTATGGTTCTCGATCGACCCTGAAGAAACGGCGGCCTTAAATTATAACGAAAAGGTAGACAAAGTACGAAATATTTTGAGTTGTTGGAAATATCGAAGGTTAACCTTATTTGGAAAAATTGCAGTTTTAAAGAGCCTAGTTGCTTCTCAACTTGTCTACATTTTGTCGCCATTACGTACTAATGAGAAAGCAATTAAGGAAGTCAACAAACTCTTTTATACGTTCCTTTGGAATGAAAAAGGTGACAAAATCAAACGAGACATCATGATTAATGACTACTCAAACGGTGGCCTCAAGATGATTGATATACAGTCTTTCAACAAGTCCCTAAAGGCCACGTGGGTAAAAAAGTATCTGGATAAAGAAAATCAAGGGAAATGGAAACGTTTTTTTGATAAAGAGCTCCAGAAATATGGAGGCACATTACCTTTCATGAGTAATCTAAACAAGGAAGACACGACTAACCTTCTCAATGTCTCAAACTGTTTCATTAGTGAGATTCTGTCAATTTGGTCCGAAGTTAATTTTGAAGACCGTATCACGTCGGAAAACCAATTTCATGACCAATGTCTGTGGTACAATTCACTCTTTAGAATTAAAAACCGCCCGGTTTTCTACAAAGATTGGTTCAACAAGGGTATCAGAAAAGTAAAGGACTTGAAAGATAGTAACAACAACTTCTTATCTTTGACCGAATTTCAGAGCAAATACAACCTCCCCACTTGCCCCCTTAGGTTCCATGGACTCCTCTCTGCAGTCAAATCCCTCTGGAGCAAATGTAAGGGCCTTTGTAATCAAAATTCCAAATATGAAAGTCTGCTAGAAAATTTTTCAAAATCTAACCGTGCAAGCAGTCTCATATACGTTAAACTCATATCAAAGAAATCCATTGCGCCAACTCAAAATCAACAAAAATGGATTAAGGATTGCAACGCAGACGACAAAGATTTCGATTGGCGTAAAACTTACCTGCTAGCTTCTAAATGCACAAAAAGTACAAGACTTTTAGAGTTCCAATTTAAACTATTACACCGAAGAATAGCAACAAACGATTTTCTAAACAAAGTTGGACTAAAAGATAATTCAAAGTGCTCTTTCTGTGGAAAAGAACAGGAGAAGCTTCGGCATCTCTTCTGGGAATGCTCTAGGGTAGTCGTCTTCTGGAACTCCTTAACCGCACTGTTAAATGGACGCAATGTTATTACGGACAACTACAAATTGGAAATCTCCGTTGCGCTAGGACTGAGGCCGGATTCTTCAAAACACCATCGCCAAATTAACTTTTGCTGTCTCTTAGCTAGATACTACATCTGGATTTGTAAAAAGAAAGAAACTGCTCCAAGAATAGAAGGCTTCTTAAAATACCTGAAATCTGTGTACGATATCGAGGTTAAAACTGGTGCTGAAGTACCAAAGAAATGGGAGATTTTGAAGTCTTTTTTCTAGAAAGTGCTCTCCTCTATCTCCCCTGAAAGAAGTATACTTCATTACCTTGCCAGTGTGTTACAAGCCTTGCAATTTCTGCAACTTAAACTATGTCTTACTTTATTGACTGATTCTGTTTGCCTAGCACCTTTTTCTGTATACTGCGTTGTTGTTGCTGTTGTTTTTTTCTTTCCTTCTTTCTCTACATAACGTAGCTTGTGTAACGGCCTTTTTTTCAGCAGCTTGTAATTGTTGTTTTGTTATTTGTTACTGTCTATTTTGTAAACTTTCTGTGTACCTTAATAAAGCATTTAAAAAAAAAAAAAAAGAAATGTGTGGTATATTGCATGAAGGAACTCGAGAAGGAAGATATTAACTGAAGTGATTCCTCTCAAAGGGAAAACAAAGCATGATCGTTTTTGCCAATTTCCGACAACACAAGAAAAATGTGAAAAAAGTTTCAATCCATTTCCGTCCTGGTTATGGAAATCCAAAGACACGCACTAATAGTTTAGGCTAAGAACAATAGAGTGATTTTAAATACGACCACGCAGACCATCATTTTTGGGTTTTCTTCATTCCAAAAGACTTGACATTGTTTGGTGAAAATGCAAGTGTCTCATTTACATGTGTAAAAAACCGAAACAAACAAAGTTAAGGTCAAAGCAAAGAAAATGTTTCATCATAAACAATTCTGCGAGTTCAGAACAAAAAAAAGTGTAAAATGGGGACCTTGCAAATTTACCGCCCACCCCCCCCCCCCCCACCCCAGCCCACATCTCCTCTTGCAAAATGATGTCGATGTGAAATTGCATTAATGTCCAAGGATTAAAAGACTATTAGATTATGATAGATGTTTAAAGCAACAAAATGCCAAGATTATTAGTACCTTAGCCAACACGCTGTTTTCGGTTGTGCTTTTGATCTCGAAAACAACGCAAGGGAACAGTTGTCTGTCCTCGCTGTATTCAATGTATGTTGGAGTGTTATCTTCGGGAACTATCCTGCTTCTGTTCACACTAAAAACAACCGGAACTTGAATTTTGCCATCTATCTCTTGTTCCTCTTCAAACATGACAGAGCATCGGATGACGTCACCTCGGCGAACTGCGACGGAGCCTGACACAAAGTAAAATATTCCTTTCAGTTTCTTCATTATCTGAGTCACAATTTCATCAGCCTGACATCATAATATTCTGCGGAATCAAACAGGTCCGGTAAAAATTGCCTTTTACTGCTTTATTCACGTTTTAAACTGATGATAATTACCATGGGTTAGCTTCTTTAGTGGTCTTTATGTATGTTCTATTAAAGGTAAAGCCACGAACAAAACAACGCCATGGTATTCTGAGTGTCAGTCAAGTAGCTAGTCCCTGGGTCGTTCTTAATGCGTGATCAATGTTATCCGAAGCTCAGTCTACATACTCACCTGTAGCTTTTTGGGGTGACGAGCAACGAGAGATTATGCATCTATATGGATCACATCCTACAGTTCCGTCCTCTCCTGGTACGCAATCTGTGTCGTAATCTTCGAAGACCACTCCAAGACCGACCCACTTCGTTTCTCCACTTTCCAGAATCATTACCTTTAAGAAAATATTTTCCTATTATTTTCTGTTACAAACTTTTTTCCCCAGCTAGATATAATTTCAGAAAAAGAAATAAACGGTGTTTGCTGTAAAATCCAAAATCAGCTCGGATACTCGCTCTCCATTAATTTTTCTTTTCCAGCCTTGTGGGGTTTAAAATATTGGATAGAATTCTGCAAAAATGTCGCTTATTTAAAAGAGCTGTGTCATGAAATTTAACCAAATTCAGACAGTGGGAACTGGCCACCTAATTGAGCGAAACATAAAAATAACGGCTTAAAACATTGAAGGAAGGTTTTTTAAATAACACAGCAAATACGAAAGAAGGCACGGATGGACAAAAGTGAAGAAGATTAAAGCAAATTGCAATCGGGGTTTTTGAAAACTTTTCAGCCTAAGTTTTTCAAAGTTCGTCTCTGTTGTCTGTAACCTTGAATATAATGCCTGAGAGACGTATTTGTTTGTCACGAAGAAGTGATTTTTCATTTACAAGCAATTTCTTTGCTAAGGTTAACTTCCATAGTAAGTAAGGGCCAGTTATTGGCAATACTAGACAAAATGGACAAGACTGCCGTGACACAGCCCCTTTGACGTGACGGTCTGAAATGACAAGTTGATCTGTGAATTAAACACTAAAGTAACCGGAATTAGCCTTACCTCAAAATGTGGAAATCTGCGAGAAAATGCCACCTTGTATCTAGCGCCACGATAACCACCATCCGCCCCATAATCTATGGCTTTATGACACTTTATGAGGTAATCGTCCACCAGTATGTCTTCATGAGCATGCCATGCCTTTGAGTTAAACATAATTAAATAAGTCTTTTCCATTATGTCTGACAACTATCAAAAGAAAACATGAAAAAAAAAATTTAAAAAAGAGAAACATCTAGTTCTACGAATTTATTACATTGGATTTTTTCCTTTTAAGGTAACGCAGCGAGGTTATTGTCTAGTTTCTGGTGTTTACTCTCCAGGGGCGGATCCAGGACTTCATAGGAGGGGTACAAACATGTACGCATTGTTGAAACTGTTCACCCTGCGCAGATATACCTTAGTTTCTTCTAGTCTACCATACAAGTTCAATTACGTAGTCCCTTAGGCTATGCCCATAAAGTGTTTTGTTTCCCATCACCCCCCCTTTCGTAAAACTTGTTCGGTCTGTCCGGTCGGTCGAGAAAACACTTGGTCACGACTAGCCACGGAATCATGTTACTTAAGGCAAATCCTGTATTGTTTAAACACCAGCATGTAAAGAAAACGACGGCAAAATGTGTAGCTCACTTGTTTCCTACGTGAAGCCCGTCTTAAGGTGATTCCATCGAAAAAGAAGTTGTAATGAGAATTCGTTGAAACTTTGCACAGTTATGAATTAAACTTAGTACATTAAAAAAATTCAATAAAAAGAGGGGGTCACCGTGTCCGATTTCACGCTACGGGGCTCTACTATCTAGGTACTTTGCTAGCTTTGGAAAGCGATATTAAAAAACCTCTCCTTGTACCAGAGACACCTACTGCTTTAACAAAGTTATTACTACCAATGAAATATAAGCACTATTCTTGTGATATCAATACAACATTACAGTAAAACGCCTTAAAGTTGCCGTAAAAATGAAAGTAATGAAATAACAGGCAAATCAAGGATCTGTACGCTTTCAGTGAAACGCCTAAAATCATATTGTAATAGTGAATCTATCGGAATATTTTAAAATTGAATAATGAAAAATTCTTCAAGTTTGGATATATCATGTAGAGTAAATAAATGAAATAAAAAAGTGGCGTCATCGAGTTCGTTTAGGAGAAAACGACCGTTTATTTCTCTGAACAGCTCAGCTTTCATAGAAAACCTATCAAGTTCCGAACCTGCGCGCGCTCATGCGCGCGCTAATCACGCAAAAAATGATGCGCAGAAAGGATGCGCAATGCAATTGAATGGAATCACCTTAAGAAAGAGACTGAATGTATACAAACGTTTACTATATTGTAATAATAAATGGTTTTAATTTTCCGAAACATTGGGACGTTCGGGCGATGGGAAACGAAACGCTTTTTGGGTATAACCTTACAGTCATGATACGTGCAGTTACGTTAAAGTTGATTTCCAGTCCGTACTGCGCAGGCTCAACTGTTTGTTTTCATTTTTTGTTTTGAAAAACTACTTACGTCATGTACGACTTTATGAAATGTACCAATTCGTGACGTCTTACATAAAGTGAAATTACAATTGTTATCTCCCGCCATCATGGATATGAGCTTTACTCTCGATGAAATTGAAGAAAGAGACATTGAGGTGGCCGCGCGGCCAGGACAAGATAACGTCTCCGTGTGTACATGTACTAGGTTTTGTTTAAGAGAAACAGGAAGAAATGCCTGCCCGTGTCGTAGTGCCCAGCAGTTGCCATCGAGCACGAGAAACCGCAAGCTTGTGCATGAACACACGGTGTGTGTTGCAGAAAGATTCTTCCGAAAATGACGAGGTATTTAACTCTACTTTATTTTTCCCATGTGGAAAAATTTTCGTACAGCTCCTAAAATGCACTCTATTTCTTAAATTATCTATGTTTTTCCTTAAATTCCATCATGTGAGGCTCACAAACAATTCGGGGCTGAGCCTGCGCAGTACGGACTGGAAATCAACTTTAAAATTTGGTTCGTAAAAGAAATCAGCTTTGAATCATTCTTTCTTGAGTCTAGTGATAAGTTTGAACAATCCGGTGAATTTGAATAAGCCCATGAAACCCTATACAATGGAACCTCGATTTAACGAAGTACTCGGTATAACTAAACATATTCTTCAGCCCAGAAATAGTAGAATGTATGGAAAAGTACCCCGATATAACGAACCAATGTTCCCAGTCCCTTAGCACTTCGCTAAATCGAGGTTCCACTGTATGACGTATACCTAAAAACCCCGGCCGACCCTGATTACGTATTCCATGGTTGAAAGGCAAAATGCAAAGCAAGTCAGTTTATTTTTAAAGCTTAACCGGATCAAAGTTGTATGCAACCCTTCGGTAGCAATTTTTTTTTCAGTTTTAAAGCAGTAAGTTGTAATTTTAAAAAAATCCTCCGGACTGATGGATGTATTTAAGAGGGTCCAGACCCCCCAGATCTCCCCTACCCCTAGATCTGCTACTGCTTTCTTCTTTAGTAGAACCTACAAATGGAAGTGGCAACTCTATCTGGATATAGGAAATTAGGTATAGATGGCGTGGCTGTCCTATGTAATTTTAAAGGACGGACCGTTAGAAAAGTGTTCCCCTGTGCACTGTTTACCAGCAAAGGTCTAGGTATATCTCATTTTCCTGAAGTCATCTCTTTGTTTTACCAAGAAATTCCTGTTTTTTTAACCTATAATTTCTTGTTCAGTTAACTTGCTTGCATGAATTTTCTTATATAATTTTACCCCTCGCCCCACTGTCACTTTTCTAAATGTCCCTCCCTAAATGGTGTCATTACCTCTGGACCAGTAGGAAGAAGAGCTTTATCGTAACCTTTTTGATACGTGAAGGTTCGGTAAAGAATCTGATTGACCATGCTTTCAGTTTTCTCTGCACCGTCAAGTATCTGGTCGATTTTATCTGTGAATGAATGGAATGTCGTCAATAACTTTTTAGGCACTGTCGATCCAAAACAGGGTTGGTGATTATTGAATTCATTTAGAAGAGTCTCAGCCCTGCACTGATCCGAAGCGGCTCCGTGATTAGCTACTAAGTGAGAAAAACCTAACATTTTTTTCATGAAATGATGAGATATATGTTTTCTAGATTATTTCACATTAATTGAAAAGTCGACTTGTTTGTTTTGATAGAAAATAAACTTTTTTGTCCCCTCCCTTCAACTTGCTCAAATGTATTTTTCTGAATAGTTGCTCGCTATATTTCCCTCTCTTCTTTCATTTAACCGGGACAGGTATCATATTGCATTATGTATCAGGTGTACCGAGTGTACCGAGTGTACCGAGTGTACCAAGCGTACGGAGTGTACCGAGCATACCAAGTGTACCGAGTGTACTGCGCATACCGAGTGTACCGGCTGTACCAAGTGTACCGAGTGTACCGAGTTTTTAGAAGTAAATAACAAGGCTTCCAATTTAGCATTTACAGCTGAACTTGGAAGATTCCCACTCATTGTTACTGTTAATCAAAAAATTCTCAGTTATGTTTTGTATCTTAAAATTAAAAATCACGACTCTGTAATAAAACAAATCTTGTTAATGTCATTAGATCTTCATTCCTTTGGAAAAACTAGTTTTTATTCTAATCTAATAAAAATGGCTGATTTCTATGGACTAAAAAAAAGTTGAATATCGACGTCTTAGATGACACTATGATTGTAGAATATGTTGATGTTATGAAACAAAAGTATATTTCCTACTGGCAAAATACTATAGAAAACTCTACAAAATTAGAATTTTTTAAATTATTATTTTAAAACCATTATACAGCGCCGCATTATCTAGACTATACAATGAAAGCAAATTAAAAGAAAGCTTTCATCAAATTAAGGGAATGGGTAATCACAAACTTATGATAAAGTTAGGTCGATATCAACAAACATCTAGGTAAAATAGATTACGCCCGACATGCAACTCAAATGATGTAGAAGACGAAATTCACTTTTCTCTTAAAACGTCCTACTTTTTCAACTTTGAAAAAACAGTTCTTTAATCAAATACTTCAGAATACTTCAATCAAATACTTCAGGGCGTTATCGATATATTTTCGGATGAATTTTTGTGGGTTAGAAATACAATAAAAACTAAACAGTCGTGATAATTGTGTAGTATCTATAGTAAATTAAGAGCTTTGGAAATGCAATTTTACGTCATAGTAGTTTGCAAAAAGTGTGTGAAAAGTTGATAAGGATAGTTTTAGCCGATTGCGAGAAAGAAGGATTGAAATGCAAACATTTTTGCGAAATTAAAAATCGAAATGTTATTTTTGAAAATTACCACCAGCCAACTGCCGTCTAGATCTCTTGATAATGATAATAGTCACGATAACACATAGTGGCATTGAGAATATGGTTTTTTTTCTGTTTAAATGAAAAGCTAACTCAGTTTCCTGTACACCTAACCCTTTCAATTTCAACTGAATTTTCGGGACTACCAGAGCGCTATTTGCAATGCGCACTCACTTGTTGGAGGAAAGGAGTCACCGTATTTACGCCTGTAAGTGTCCACTAGGAGCTTTGAGACCTTTGATAGACAAAACAAAACAGATTGTTACGTTGAGCTACTAAGAGTCGTATAGGGCCCACAGTAATGATAGCTCTTCTAAAGCAATGGAACTAATGCGTGGATCGTTTGCCTATATTGCTTTGAATGGCATGTCGTTGGAAAATAGTGGATTTCAATTGACAGAAGAACAGAGCTTCTTCATCCTAAATAAATCGTCCCCGTCATTAAGAACACGCGCGCGTCACGCAAGCCTTCCGCCGACTCTAAATTACCTTAATCCAGTGATGGAAAATATTTATTAAAAATGCCATCAACTCTTTGTACGGTACGAAATAATAATCAGTATTAAGCACAAAAAGCAATTTGTGGCGTTTTCTAAGCAGTTTCGTAGACTTCATTCCCAACTTTTAATTATTTTGTTTTCAGAATAAGTCAAGATAACAAGATAGATAGCTTTCTTAAGAAGTAAAAATCATTGCAGCCCCCGGGCCGGCTGAATTGTGATCTACTTTACAGTGTAAATATTAAAATTATCTATAAATATATGATACTACTATAAAAAGGATAAAATATAACCTATAATAGAATACGAAAAGGGAAATATCAAAAATACTAATAATTCAAACTGTTTTCCATAATAAAAGTGCTTTTAAACCTATTTGTCCTACAAATCGGTAGTTTGAAGTATCCCTGGCTTCGGGCGTAATAGGTGGACCCGTTGCGTGGCGGCAGCAGTTCATGAAGCTTATGGCTTTGATCCCTTACAATTTGATCGAATAGAGCTTTGCTCAAGGCCTGCCTCCTCTCGTACAGTGAAGTGATGTCTAGAGCTACTAGAGCCTCAGCATAGGATAAGTCGGGTTGTATTATCCGCAGCGCGCGCTTTTGCAACTTGTCCATTTCATTAGACAGGTACTGCGGCAGAGCATTATGGAAAACTGGGCACGCATATTCTAATACAGGACGTATACATGTCGTGTAAAAAACTACCCTATCCTTGGGTGGGGCTTAAGCCCGCTTTAGCTGTTTTAAGCTGTTTTAAGAAGTACAGAATCAGACATCTTAATCGGTTTGCCTTAGGAAAATGTCACTCGCTAGCCAAACCAGTTTTGCAGTTTTTGAAATAAAATGCAGCTAGAATTATAGCCTGCGAGCAAGCTCTCTGTTTGGTAATCATGAGAGTGGTCGCCACTCGCGAATCTCAAGTGGAGAACAGGCAACTAGAATTATTGTTCTATATAGAGCTTTAAAATCTGTGAACAGAAGGCAGATAACGACAAGCTTCTTGCCACAATAAAAATGGAGAAATGACGTAATAAAATAACTAAGCGCGTTGTAGGAGTATAAGTTTGAATACACGTCCGAGAATTAATTAATTTAAGCTAACTTAATTAAGCTGTAGACAAGAGCAGTGGCTTTTAGGCTACGTCATCTTAAACACACAGTAACGACCGCAAGTTATTCAACAACCACTTACTTCCATTCTTGTTGTGTTCTTACTTGTGTTCTTGTGTTCTGCCTTTCTTTTACAAAGGCTGTATATCCATACAGCAGGAATAGAAATGATATTAAATGGCACTGGAATGGGATGATAGTTTCGATACGTCTCAACTGCAATTGCTTTCTTGAAAACCCATTCGTTTCGTGCATTATCCTACAGAGAAAATGACAGTATAAAATAAAAACATTACTTAACCCTATTTAGCCTGGGGGGGGGGGGTGGGGGGAGCACATTGTGCCCGCGCTGACTTCAACGAAATATAACTTTTAAACGGCTAGACGAATAATCACCAAATCTCGTGACTTTTCCTAAAATTTATCAGAGAAAAGTTTCCTATGTCAATGACGTGTCTTTATTAAGTATGTTTCTTAGAACTAGAAGTAATCGAAGATTAAGAGAGTGCGTTCGACTGGTTGCATTCTATCAGACAGCCAACGCTTCTGGTTCCCAAGTTGTCACCAAGGAGATGAAAGCTTTTGATTCCTTTGCTTTCCCCTAAATGGAAGCATGGGTCTTTGCCATGGGGTTTTTATTAAACGAGCTTGGCCGGGTTACATATTGTTTTGACTGAGAATTGCTGTGAAATGATTTGACCATGAACAAATTTTTTGCTGACAACAAAGGTCCTTGAGCATGTGCTAGCAATGTCTTTCCTTCAGTGGAACAGCAAGCATCCAAGCCAGCTAAATCACTTGGTTAGACAGCACAAAAGCCCCAAAACATGTGCTAACAAAGGGCCAGAAACTAATTTTCCAGAAATCTTTGATGACCTATTTACAAGAGAAAATTCACAGGACAGATTTTCCATGACAAAATGAAACTGACATGCCAGTTTAATTAGCAAAGACATCTGCAACGTAAAAAAATGCGACAAAATTTTCTCGTCTACACGAGCAAATACAGTTTTCAATAGCATTTGCTAGTATGCATGGGGCTTTGGGCTCTACAACTTCACAGGTAGGCACCTCAATTAGTCAATACAAAATTACTGGAATCAATTCAACTGTAAACCCTTCGGTGGTTTGTGCACGACTCTACATCAACGAATTTGCCAGTGACATGTCTTAAAAATGTCCATCGAGGTAAGCACTACACAGCAATGATGAATTAGTATCAAGGAGCATTCTGATGTCTCAGTAGACAAATTCACATTTCTCGTGTCAAAAATGACACAGCCAGGCTGTTGCGCGTCTAGACAAGTAACAGAAGTGTCTACTTTTATCCTGCATTTAAAGTTATATTTAGCCTTCCTGTCAATCTTTATCCTCATGAGTTACAACATGAACAGTTTCTGGCTCTGAAGGTCAGCAGAAATCACTCTCAAAATTTTCTAACTTCAGCAACAAGGAATAATTACGAATTAGCAATGTTTTCTCGAGTGCTGTACATCCTACCTCCGCCGCTTGTGTTTGTAAGAGCGCTTCAAACTGTGTCTTGTCAACCAACTTGAAAAATTTCCCAGAAACTTAGTTTTTGGCTCCGGAAAGTCTTGTGAAGGCCTTAGTGGTCCTCGGCAGAAATCACTCTCAAACTGTTCTCTTCAAATTCAGCAACAGGCATAGCAGTCCGAGTTCATACGAATAATCGATCTTTTCTCAACGGCAAATACATCCTTGGTGCGCCGCTTGTGTTTATTATTATACATTGTAGTCACTATCTGTCTTTTCATTGGCTAAGAGCCTACAGTTAATTCTGGGAATCAGCACAACCTACAGATTATTAACTAATCTGCTAGCAGATTAGTGAATAATCTGTAGGTTGCGCGCGCAATGCATGATTTCCAAGAGCGATGTGGGAGGCTCGTACACTCGTACATGGCTCGTACATTCGCTTCTTCAACCGAGCAAGAAATTGAAAAATTGCTGAAACAAAAAGACTCGGAAAACAAAAGAAGGCTGACAGAATTGCGAAGGAACTGTTCCACGAATACCTTAGGTCTCGGTAAGTGCTATCAGCCTCAGCCCCCGGCTTCGGCTGATAACAGTTACCTCGACCTTGATTATTCCGGATATCACAAAAACCTCCTCCAATAATTGTTTATAATTGAACTTCAAACTGTGCCTTGTCGGCAAACTCGAAAACATTTCTAAAAATCTCAAAGAAAATAAACAAAATATCTCAACCAGAATCCATATTCGCCTGCACTCGTGTGTTTATACGCTAAATACGCTAAATACGCTACATTGACCGTGTGGTGTCTGGGCGTCATGAAAGCGAGGCCAAAGTCCATACGTACGGCCCCTGCAAAAATTCTTTGGGGGAGGGGAGCTAAATTGGCGTCCATTACAGAGAAAATTTCGAATTTTTCTGCCTTTAAGACACAGGCCACCCAACACAAGACTAGGAATGCGTTCTCCTTCGTCGAACGCAACAAATTCATATATTTTTCGATGTCGTCATCGTCAACTGTATGACTGCAGTCTCGGGATTGCAGATGGCGGCCTCAAAATTCAAAATGGGTGGTTTGTGAGCCTGGCGAAAACAAAATACCCGTACCCTTGTAGGTAAGGGCGCACACGAGCCAGTGAGGCCCACACGGCCCGAGCTTAACCCGGTTTCTGTAGCATGAAGCAACTAAGAGTATTGCTACTCTACCCTGGATGGGATGCCAGTCCATCGCAGGGTTACCCCCAGCAGTATGTCACTGGTACCCATTTAAACACCTTGCTGAAGAGAGACAAAGTGGAGCAAAGTTTCATGTCTAAGAAGGCAGGGTTAAGCTCCGGTCAAATGGTCTCAACATTGTCACCGCATCATCTCAACATTGTTTTCACATCGTCTCAAAATTTGTTAAGATTTTATGACAGGTTATCAAAAAAGGGGTTAAAGAAGTTGAACTTTGTCTCTTGTTCTCGAAATGCTAAAATTGTTTCACCCGTTCACTCAACTAAGGTAAACTCACGCGAGCTCCGTGTAGCTACTGTGTCTTTTGTGGTAATAAACACGATCGTCTATTGTGTTTGTTTCTCGAAATTCGCTCCACAAATGCTAAGAGAATGTTTATTAGTGCTGAGACTGTTTGACTGGGGCTTTACGTGCAAAATGGCTTAAAGTATTTGCTTAAAATGCAAGTTACGCGTGTGTCAAGACATTGTGAATATACCGTAGGTTCACCTAGGCATGTGCTCGTCACAAATATACGACCTAATTTGGTATCAAACGTTACTTTTTTTGTCATCCAATATTTAGATTTTGATAGGCCGTTACGATGTTTGCTCAAAATCATTGTTAAGCCCCGTTTACCCAAGCAAGTTTTTTCTTGACAAGGTAAACCGCTTCTTTCCTATGCTAACTGATATGAAAGTAAGGAGAACATTGTATCTTGCCCTGATAAAATCTCAGATGTGCTACGCCATTAAAGTATGGTCCCCTGGCCACCTAACCCTAAAACAGAAAACTGAACGAATACGGAGGCGCCCTACTCGTTGGATTCTTCGAGTTAAGCAAGGCGAACTGTTATACAAGGAGAGGCTTATTCAATTAGATATATTACCTGTCACCTATGATCGTGAGTTTAGGGACTTAGTTTTTCTATATAAGGCGTTACATGGCCATATTGTCATTGCCATCAGTGGTTTTGTTTAATAGGTAGGTCATGGTCGCACTCGACGATCCCAGTCAAATCTTATTAAGTATTTACAAACACCTCCCTATAAAACTACTACTCTTTAGTCCTCTTTTTTCAATCGCACAGTTTAACTCTGGGACTGCGTATGTAAATTAGCTATACCTAGTTATTTTCTCGGCAAAAATTATTTTAAAGGTTTCCTTAAGAAAATGTATCAATCTCAGTTAATCAAAGTATCTGACGCTGACAAGCCTAGATCGTGGAGCATCTATCACAACTTTGGTTTCCATTGGGAACAATGGATTTTTCTTCTTCTTAGCAGATTTATCTCAGATAATCTTTTATTTCTTTTTATCATTTAGAAGGGAGGTGCCAAGTCGCACGGACCTCGAGTTCCGTTTCGCACCGTACCCTTCTGTGTTCTTCATGGCCTTTTGTATTCATTTATTTATTTATTTAATGCAAGTATTTAGTCGGCATATCAGTGTTAAGCAAAGTCCTGTTTGATTGACAGCTATGGGTTCAAACAGCCGCCTAACGTTAATTCAAACTTGAAATGTCTGACCACAAAAATGTAGCATTTGTTGCCAAATTAGTTCAGGTTTTTTCGTGAAGTGGCCACGCTTTAATGCGTCTGACGGTATCATTTTTTGACATCAAAATCCAAAAGTTATCTACCAACAAATGTTTACTGATATCAATATAACTGACTGAACATGAAACAGCAAGCTTTAGAAGCTTTAAGAAACAGACAGTTACCTGCACTCGCTGGTAAGTGTTGGAAAGCAACGCAATCAGCATGTTAATTAGAAGGATAAGGGCCAAAACAAGATAAGCAGCAAACAAAAGGTGAGCGAGAGTTTCTGAAAAGGAGTCAGTAGATTCAAGGGGACTCAAGCCTTCTGATAGATCAAGTAAAGACCATCCAAGGTGGGTAGCTATCTTCCACCAGCTGAAAATAAAAATAATAATTTATTTATTTATGTTAAAGGCAAGTATGGCAGCTTGCAACATATAAGCGTTCATATCATTCCATCGTTTTGAAAACAACGGAAAAAACAAATCCAAAAAACCCGTCTTTTATTGATAGGACAGATAATTACAATCCCGAAAGCAGGATTTATTAATAAAAGTGTAGTTAAATAATAATGAAAAAACTATCTGTCCTGTTGAACTGTTTTATTACTTGTTGCAACATCGTCGTTTATTTACTATAATCGCCTTGAGGGCCATCTTCACACAAAAGGCATACAGCGTTCGCTAAACATTTCCAGCATTTTAACTATTGACCTGAATAGCTACCAAACGTCGTGAATTTTTCGAATTTTTCGACGTTTTCTCTCTTTTACAGGTGATGTTTATAGGGTAACCATTGTGTGACAGGGATGCTCATATAAATTTAGAGTTTTAAGCTCAAATTACTGTAAATGTTAACAATTTTTTCTTGTTGTTTGGATCATTTCTGTTAATTAATTATTTAAATCTCTGTGATAGGTTTTGTAATTTTTCAAGACAAAAGAATCCAGTTCATTTAGAAGAACACTGTTCTTTCATTGTCATGTATTCTTGCTCAAGTGGAGAGGGGATGTGGCCGGAGAAATACAGTAATGACAACAACAATTCTAATAATAGTCTTGACTTACCACTGTATTCCGGATTTGTTGCAGACACTGAAATCAGACAAAATAGGATTTTAATTACGTTTACACTCAGGTTTTTTTTTTCAGGAAGATTTTGAGTAAGAACCTCTTCTCCTCAACACCTGTTTATTTGTTCCTCAAAAACAGGTCGACGAAATTCGGTGACAGTCGGTTACTATGGTTACGACATATGACGTCATGACTGGCATAAAGTCGAACTATTTTTGAGGTTTATTTTTGCCTTTTTGTGCAAAAAATGTTTACAACACTATCAAAAGCAGCAAAATACCACGGTGTGGGTATGGACTTGCTTGACCGTCCGATGGTAAAAGCAAGCAACACAACAAGATTCTGTTTCTATTAATCGTCTTTGTTATAATCATGGCAATAGTATGTTTTACATAATACAGAATTGAAATTAATTCTGACTTAGAATATATAAAAAAAATCACATATGTCAACTACGGATGAAGAAACGTAAGTGCGGGATGTGATGGGAAACAAGTACCGGAAATAATTCAGGATTGACCGAGAATCGACCCCTGACCTTCGCGATGACCGGACGCAACGCTCTCTCCAGTTGAGCTGTAATCAATCCAATTTCACCTCCTATCATCCTTACAAAGCCAATTACCGATCGTCTGTTGTGCTGTCTGATCGTGGGCATCCACGCTTTTGGGATCTCAGTTCTACCTTCTGTCTCTATTGATGCTGTTAGGGTAAAATCTTACGCGGGTAGCCTCTTTTACCCTACCAGAGTACCAATCAGGGTCTCGGGCAATAAACTTAACCTCGTCCCAAAGAGTTCTTCCTGTTAGTTTTATTCATTTGAATTATTTTTAGGTTTTACTGGTTTTAGTACATGCAAATTTTTAAGACCTCAATTAAAACCTCATGCTGACTTCGATCACCACCACATCTTACATATTGGATTATTGTATTGTCAGCTTGCAGCCAAATTTGATCAAAATTAATTAGTGCGATAATTATTCGTAATATATAAAGGAGTCAGGAGAAAAACTCACGGTTGCTTTCCAGAGGTGTTTTCGCTAACCAGTGTCTTTTCGGCGACAAATACTTTAGTGATGGCACTTGCAAAGGCCAACGTTATTGCTACAAAATGTACCACCACCACAACTGCATCCTTGATGATGTGAAATAATGCGATCTGAATAGGTCCAATTTCTTTGAAGGTCTCTAAAATGGAGCCAAAAGCTCTAAGAGTGAGAAGCATCGTGTTGAAGCCGTACAGATAACCAGCTATCACCAAAATCCTGTTGTTGTTTACCGATTCTGATTCTACCCAAGTGACAATTCTCAACGGTAATATGACAAAGACAAAAATAACGAGGATGAGGAGATCGTAGACATTCCAACAGTCCCTGCCATAAAAAGCAAACAAAAAACTACACATAAACATATATTCATATATTTTCACCTCCTGTCATTTTTACAAACATGTTATTTTCATGATATTATTTCCGAAAAGAGCTCCTTTCCACCTTTAGGACCAGACTGGCGCTTATGCAGCTATTAAAGCTATGTCCGTGCAGGGGATTTATCGACATTATTGACACAGGGTACCCCGAATGTCGAGCTTTTTGACATTTTCAGCTGAAGAGGAATGGGGCCTAGAATCTTCATAACTTAAATGACGGCATAAAAAGCTTTAAAGAAGGTAGAGTACTCTCGACGAAATCCATTCGCAAAACATTCCATTCAGGCAATTGTTTAATACATTTTGCATATAAATATATAATGTGACTTGACCATCTTAATAATGGGTGAAACACATATGAAAAGTGGGGCCATCAAAGCTGCAGAAACAAGGAAGAATAGAGCTGGGTCTAAGGGTGCGTTCGATTAATCTTATTCTGGAATAGGAATACATTCTGAATTATTCCGCACTGAATAGTTTTTATATATAAAGAAAACCAATTTTCTGTTTCAGAATAATTTTACAACTATGACGTCAATAATCAGCATTGTTGACTCGAGAATATGTATTTTTTTGTAGAAGAAATTCTAGAGGAACATTTGGCGGATCCATTTCAAAGAAAATATCTTCTGGTTTTGCAGCCTTAAAGCGTGTTAGTCCTATCACACCACTTGAAACTAGAACGAATATGTACAATTCCTTTGCAATGCCATTAAAAAGTCAATAATTAACAAATAGCAAATAAGTCAAAGGTAAATAAGGGTGGGGGTGAGGGGGGGGGGGCTGACAGGAGAAAGGAACAGAACTTTCGTCCCAATTACAACCTAACTTCTCAAGATAAGATACACTAAAATTGCAAACAGTAGAAGGGTTTTCGGAAACATATGTTACAATAAACAATTAAAACAATTATCAAACTTGAAGACTGTAAGTTTCTCGCTAAGACAAATAAAATTGGAGAAGACTGTTTTTAAACCTAATTAATAATAATTAACGAATTGTTCGTTGATTTAAACTCAGATGGCAAAGAGTTCCAGAGCTCAGTAGTCTTAATAAAATATGATTTTCTAAAGTAATCCTGCTCGTGTTCGTGAATTAAGTTATAATTAGGGTTATTGGGTTATAATTATTGTTTTTTCAATTACGAGGTTCGTTCAAGGGATTTGTTCCATAAACTTGGCTGGGAAAGGTTAAAACATAAGACTAAAACAGTTAGCTGTAACTGCGTATAAAATCCACAATAATCTTTCCCCATCGTACCTGAGGCGCATTTTTACCAACATTTCAAGTTTACACATACAATCTTAGAAACCCTGAGTCAAATTTTTATATCTCCAGACCAAGAACTGACTCTGCAAAGGGGGAGCCTACACTACAGAGGATCTGCTCCGTGGAATACGATCCCCTCAGAGATCAGACTGCTGTCCAGTTTGAACGATTTTAAACCTTCATTGCATGGGAACGATCATTTTTCATTTAATATAAATTGAATACACAATGAAAATTCTCGGAAAAATTTCCGAGCTCTCCGCAGGAATCGAACCCGCGACCTTCCAGCTACCGGCTATGGTGACTCATATGGTGAGCAGGTCGCAGGCTTGGGGTTAAAAGTCTCAGGACTTCGCATCTCGCGAGTATACTGGACACTAATCATATCAGCAACACACTGAATTGCCTGCATCTCGCAAGTACATTAAAGAAGTGTTGTGTACACATAGAGATTTAGTGAACCAGCCAACCACCCAATGAGTCACCATAGCTCAGTGGTTAGAGCATCCAACCGGTGACTGGAAGGTCGTGGATTCGATTCCTGCTGGGGGCTAGGAAATTTTTTCCGAGAATTTTCATTGTGCACTTATTAACGGAGCTCGCAAAGCACCATGGGTAAACAAATTTGGTAACCTGTTGATCCGAAAAATTTTGGTTCTGACGTCAGCGTACGCCCGTACAGACTCTGGGGGAGGGTGGGAGGAGTCCCAAGACAACCCGACCGGGGGAGGCGGAATGCCATCTTTTCTTGTAGCTGAAGTAAACAATATGGCGGCTGGTTCCTCGTACGCTCGATTTTCAATACGATAATTGTAATACATTCTTGGAATGAAGACTTGTAACAGTTCATCATTAAAAGGAAAAGGACTGCTTCAATCTCGATGGCGCATATAGAAGATATTGGAGAGCTTGAAGGCCATAAATCCTTGTTCGAGGACGTACTTGTTTTTTTCAAAGCTAACTAAGGAGATCTGGAAAGAACCCGGCGACTTTCGTTTAGATTTTCAAGTCCGTCTTTCAGTTCAGTGGTAAAGTAAATTACAGATTTGATTGTGGATTTACATTGTGAAAATTGTTTAATTAAGCGACTTTACATGTTTAGTAAATTACGGTTATTTTCTTGAAATTTTTTAAAAACTTGTTTAAAACAGCTGTGAAATTACCTTGTAGTTCCCGTTTGCCGCCTTGCGAGTAACTTCACTCGAGGGGGAAATTGAATGCATTTTGCTTTTCTAGGCAAACAAGTGCTTCTTATGTGAATAACATTTCATGTTTTCGAAGGTTTCTTGTCCCTTTTTCTGTGTTTATTCATTAAAGGAATTTTCATTAGTGAGCAATCTGATATTTAGGCTTAAGCTCAATTTCCTTTTGAACTTCAGAGAGTAATTTTTAATATTTTTCTTAGAGCAATTCTAGTGAAGTTTATTCGAAAAGAAGAAATCGTGACTATTCTAGACTGAGTCTGTGTTGTTTTTTCAATCTAGGTTGTTTTTCTTCGGCACCGCATATTGGGTTGTTTTGCCTAATTCGTAATTTAGTATTCAACACCTGAAGAGTTGCTCTGTCGTCAATTTTTTTTTATTAAGTTTATAGTTTTAGTGTAAAGCTCCTTATGTTTTTTGTTCATTTGTTGAATATTTTATCTTCCTTATATTTTTTGGTTTCTTCATTTGAAGTGAATGACATTTCTGTCCCAATTTAGGGACTAAACTTAGAATCGCCTTTTCAGTGAGTGAGTTCAGTGTCGCATGTTTTCGTGTTCGTTTTGTTTGTAACCGCTAAGCCATTTCAGTGTGTCTTTAGTTACAGATCGAAATGAAATCTTTGTTTAAGTAACTATAAGCAAAGCATTTCTCGGTTTAAGTCTATTTTGTCTAAAATGAGACTCTAAAAGCTTCTTAAAATTAGTCCAGGGTGTGCTCTTGAAAGCGCCCGATTAATACTTTGCAGTTGAAAAACTTGAATGTGCCATTTTCTTTCGATAATTATACGTGTGCTTGAAAGTCTCCGAAAACATTTTTTGGGTAATTTTGTCAGTAAACGATTGGCGCTGGGAAAATATTATTTATTTTAGCAAAATGGATTTCGAGAAATGTTTCATGGTTGACAGAACTAAACAGCCAGAGGGATGCATTGGAATCAGTGGGAAATGTATATTTGCATGGAAAAGTCTGTCGAGTCGCTACGGGAACAACTTTTATTTTTGAGCAATTGTAGTTTTACAAGTACTCTTCTTGAACTTAATAAGCTAGCTTTCGAAAGAATGCTACAGGAAGAGCTGTCGGTAAAAGTCGTGCTGAAGGCTTTTCTTTGAAGAAAAATAAGCCAACTTGCTGTTTCCTCAGCGGTCCGCATAATTTCCCTTGCTGTTTTTCACCTCTTGGCGAATGCACAACTAAAATTGCTGTATTTTACGGGCCAATAAACATGAAAGAGAGTTGTGGAGCTCCGCTTTTAGGCTTGGCTAAATCTATATATTATCTGTTTCATTTTCATAGCATTGGGTGGTTGGCTGGTTCTTGATCATGTAAGTTTTTATTTACAGCGGAGCTCTTATCAATAAGCTGGACAGGTGTTCGTTTGTTAAAAAACCCGAGAACTCTTCGCGCCCCAAAATTTTGCGGGGCTATTTTAGGGCGCGATATTCTTTCGAATAAAACGAAAGTGTTCTGTACAGCGACGCAAATTGTTCCGAATTGACTAATTAAAAAATTTTGCGAAAATCTTCGGGTTGGTCATATAAATCCGAATTCGAAAGTCGCTACAGAACACAGCTTTATTGTTATTAATAGTGTTTTTCGGGCTTTAAACTGTACACATAAAATATTTTTTGTGTATCCTTACGCCGTCTTCCTTGCTTTTTACAATGATTGAATATTCTGTCATTTAACTGTTTAAGGCTTGTCAAGACATCTCGGACTACTGCTGCTTGCTTGAATGAACTGGAAACGTCGCTTATCTACAACAGCTAAATATCTCAGTCTCAACTAAACGGGTTATCGTTTCGGATTTTCATCGTTTTTGTCTGTTAAATAACACAAAATGCCACCTAATCGGAATCAGTAGCGCTGAAGCGAGCTGACCTGTAATCGAAATTCGAAATTTCGCGTTATGGATTTGTTCTTTTTCGTTCGGCTAGATTGCTTAGTGGCGTTTATATCAAAATCAGCTACTCGTCTGCTTCAAGGTTTGGTCGACCCAGCTTTCATTCCATCGGTTGCTACAGTTTATAACAGATGCTGACAATTTCAGTCCAGACCGAGAAGAGGTAGGTTTTCGTAAGCTGGGGTTTAGCCCACTACGCCAAATGTTAATTTCACTACTTATTTCTTTTTCCTTGACAAGCTGCCTATCAACATGAAAATGCTGGTGTTTTTCCTGGCAAAAAGTGTTCGGACCGCCGCAAAAACCATTGCTGTGGACAGAAAAAACCAGAAAGCTCTGCTACATTTGGCGTCGAAACCGCTGCAAAATGCTGCGAACTCAAGCGGTGTGCCGAAAGAGTTCGCAGCAGAACCGACAACAAAGATGAATGTCCTAAGAAAAATTTGTACTTGTCGCCAGAACTTTTTCGCCTAACATTTTTCGCCTAAATAAAACTTTTCGCCTTCCACCAAAAAGACAAATAAGTATTCTTTTGAACTTTTTTTTGCGTTAATAAAATTGTTTTTGACTTTGTTGTCTTTGCTTGTTTTGCTACAACGCGGGTCACCATGCGATTTAGCGCCAAAAACGAGGGATACAGCAAAGGGTTATCACCTCATATTGGTGACCCTGTGGTGCAAACGGACGGACTGTCACGTGACTATTACGTAACTACCAAAATTCCTTGGCTTGATAGGTTACCAGCGGGGTGGTGAACTCCTCGATTTCTTGTCCGGATGATCTTGCCCATCGTGACGTCACGACGAGAGAAGCGCGCGACTTTGTTGAGTTTTCAAAAATGGCGCTGGCAAACTTGTTGGATGCTCAGTCTACAAACCTATTTTTTGTGCTAGTCCAGCTTTCAACTGTGCTTGTTTTTTTGTGAAATAGAAATTTAGGATCTCTTTTTTGATAGAGTTAAGTGGCTTCTCATCTTACCCTTTAAATCATACTGGAAAAAATGTTTTAAGAGCCACGTTAAATCTTCGCGATCGCAAAATTAGTGGGGAAGTTGTCATTGTACGCGTCCAAAAAAAAAAAGGGTGTTTATTTCAGTTAAACCTCACAGGAGAACTTGAAACTTGGCTAGAGAATAGCCTATAACTTAAGAAAAGTATTCCAATTGAAAACCCTGGTATAGAGTCAACCTAAAAAATGGTCAGTCCGTTTGTTTCGCTGTGTAGACCAGAAGACGAACTTAAAAGTGCATGTTTAGCACTTTAAATTTAAAGTTTTCTGAAAGAATTTGCTTCGGTCTTCTGTACATAGAAAGAAAAATGATCCTTAAATGCTAGGGGACAAGTAATCGAACTAAGTAAATTTTTGCTACCACATTTAACCCGTGTAAAACTTACCTTTGCAGAACAACATAAAAATCCAAATCAGCTTGCAAATCATGCGGACGGCCGAGGAAATAGCTTATGCGGCGATCCGATACTGCTATTTTTATGAAAGCTCTTAGATTTATTAGAGCACCATCGGGTTCAGTGGTCTTGTCCAACTTAATCTCAATATCTCCCGCTTCTTTTAAATTTCCTGTCCAAGCTACAACTTGTCTTACTGAAACTGTCGGTTTCGCTTTAGGAGAGATATCTTTTAAATCTAAAACAGGTAGTTTGCCTCAACGTTGTCCTCTATTAAGTGTCTTAATATAAAAAAAAATTAAAAAACCTTGAATGACTTTCATTTAGCATTCTAAAAGAAAGAGAAAGGTCGTGCTATCATAAAACGCATTTTTCTGCTCGTGAATTGCTTTGCGTTTTTATCCTGCTCGCTCTAAACACTCTTGAATTTGAAGAAACAGGGGTGCATTTTTGGATTGTTAAGATAAAATTGAAACATCTCTTTCATACTTATTGGCCCCTAAAATACAGTACATTTTGGTTGTGCACTTGTTCGTCAAAAGATGAAAAACAACAAGGGAAGACAAAGACACAAACACAATGCAGACCGCTGAGGAAATAGTGAAGTTGAATTATTTTTATTGAAAAAGAAGACTTCAGCACGACTTTCACCGACAGGTGTAGCATTCTCTTGAAAGCTAATTTAGTTTAAGAAGAGTACTTCGGAAACTACAGTTGCTCTAATGAACCCGTTTAGACAGACTTCTTAACGTGTAAACACGTACTTCTCACTGATTCGTATGCATCCCGCTGGCTGTTTAGCTCTGTCAACCATGAAACAGCTTTGCTATTAAAAATAAATGATATTGCCCTGGCATTAGCCAGTTTACTAACAAAAATTACCCAAAAAATGCTCCTTTGGATACCAGCCTTCAAGCTGAATGGGCCACCCTGCTAAAGCTTTCTGTTCTGTTCTGTTCTGTTCTGTTCTGTTCTGTTCTGAAACTGTCAAACAACCGTAATATTATCGAGAGAAAATGGCACAGTCAAGTTTTTCGCCCGCGAAGTATTAATCGTTCGCTTTAAAGAACACACCCTGAACTATTTTTCGGAAGCTTTTAGAGTCCTTGTTGGACAAAGCAGATTTAAACCGAGAAATGCGGCTTTGCTTATAGTCAATTACATAACTTTTCATTTCAATGTGTAACTAAAGACACGCTGAAATGGCTTGTATAGAGGTAAAAAACAAAACAAATACCCAAGCATTCCACAATAAAGTCACTCACTGAATCGGCGATTCTAAGTTTAGTGGCAAAATTGGGACAGAAATATCCTTCACGTCAAGCAAGCAACAATAATGTAACAATATGAGAAAGATAAAATACTCCACAACTGAAAAAAAAACATATAGAGCTTTACACCAAGACTATGAACCTAATATTGACGACAGAGCGACTCTTCAGTTGTTGGATAATAAATTAGGGATCAGTCAATTCACCCAGTGTGCGATGTGTAGTGCCGAAGAACAACAACCTAGATTGAGAAAACAACACCAACTCAGTCTAGAATAGTTACGATTTCTAGTTTTCGAATATCAAAAATACACCAGTCGCGAAAAAAGAATTGCCCAAAGAAAAAAATTTGAAAATCACGAACTAAACTGCAATAGGAGACTATAAGCTTAAGCCTTCATATCAGATTGCTTATTAATGAATATTCCTTGAATGAATAAGCACAGAAATAGGGACAAAATAAGCACTTGTTTGCCTAGTAAAGCAAAATGCATTCAGTTTTTCGCCTCGAGCTAAGTTACTCGCAAGCAATTCCTCTCAAAGCGGGAATTACTTTCACTGCTATTTTGAACAGCTGTTTACAAGTTTTTCAGACATTTCAAGAAAATTATCGCAAACAGGTAGAGTCGCTTAATTAAACAATTCATACAATGCAAATCCACAATCAAATATGCAATTACTTTACCGTTGAAGTGACAGAAGAACTTGAAACTCTAAACGAAAGATTACTGTTCGAGTGTTCTTTTACAGATGGTCGCTTTCTAGATCTCTGAAAAAAAAAAAACAAGTATGTCCTTGAACGAGGATTTCTTCTCTTCAAGCTCTTCAATTTCTGCGACATGCGCCGTCCAGTTTAAAGCAATCCTTCTGGTCTTTTCGTTTTCATGATGAGGTATTAAAAGGAATTTATTCAATCGAAGAATGTAAAATTACCGTATAGAAAATGACCGTACGAGGAACCAGCAGCCATATTGTTGACTTCAGAGCAAATTCTCCTGTGATATCAGGCAATTCGAATTTTTTTTGTCAGCGTTCAGTAAGGGTGATTGCTACGACCTAAATGTGGTTAAATGTCCATGAAAGTACATCATTTTTACTTGAAGCCTCAAAAAAGGTGGTTAGCGTTTAAGTTCGAGGGAAGCTTTAGTCCGCCATTTCGCCAGTATGTAAACGCGCTTGACTATTGAGACACTTCGAACATTTTACAAGAAGCAATGGGTCAAGGGACGCCGTCGTACGGTCGCGTGACGTGATGACCATCAAAGTTGACTCGCATGGATATATATATATTCAAATTCCTATGAGTATGGATTGGTACTCCGGTCTGCGGCCTCCGGCTGTAAAGTATCTCCACTATCATATGATTTCGTGTATAAATAAAGATTGATGACGATGACGGTGATGATGATAATGATCTTTGTTATCTATTGGGGAAGGGATTCCATCTATCAGCTGAATGAGAGCTGAACTGGTAGTACGTTGAGAACATACTGAACATATCAGGTAGCCTATTATAGACTAACTTTCAAGAAATTTAGAAAACACCAGGCAAACATGGCCAGTGGCCAATACACATTGAGCATGCGGCCTATGCATCATTCCGAAACATATTTTCGTTCTAATCAAAGACATGTCAGTGGAAACGAGGTAAAATTCGAGAAATTATAACCGCTATTGGGAAGATAAAGAGTTTTGATTTCACAAACGAGAACTGGGAAACCTATGCGGAACGCATAGAACAGTTTTTCTTGACAAAAGACATGATGATGACCATAAAGTGCCAACCTCGTTGAGCTTGATCGGTGGGAAAACCTACACTCTGCTGACGGGTCTTCTTGCACCGGAGAAGCCAGCTACGAAGTCTTTTCAACAGATGGTTACCACTATACAAACTCGCTGCATGTTCTTGATTGCCGTGGATGCTCATTTTAAAGTATAGATGGTTGGAAATAGAGAAAATGGACACCACGACCTTAGCGAAAAACATTGAGACACTCCAGAACTTATGTGCTAAATATGGCATGCCAGCCCAGTTAGTGAGTGACAATGGACCGCAGTTTAAATCTGACGAGTCCCAGCTGTTCCTCAAGAGAAATGGAATCAAACATATAACATCAACACCATACTACCCTGCCAGCAATGGTCTAGCCGAGTTTTTTTTTTCTTTTGAGTTTCAAATCAGCCATGAAGAGTAAGACAGAAGTAAAACCTCTGAACATTAAGTTGGCAATGTACCTGCTAGCTCACGGAAATACCCCCAATTCAACCACCGGAAAACCGACATCTCAGCTATTTATTGGATGACGATTGCGAACTCGACTGGACCTGCTGAAACCAGATCTCCGCATAAAGTTAAGCAACCGTCAGATGGATCAAACTATAACGAAGGGCGGTGCTGTATCCAGAGAATTCTCCATTGGCCAGAGAGAGAGAGAGAGAGAGAGAGAGAGAGAGAGAGAGAGAGAGAGCACGCGATTACACTGGTAGTACAAAGTGGGTACATGGTATCATCCGAACACAACTTGAGCCCCTACCTTACTGGCTTAGTGTGGCGTCGACACACAGACCAACTGAGCGATTCTAGAACTCCAGTGACAACAAGCAGCATCCCTGTTATCCAGACCTCAGAACATCCAATCCAGCTTGAGAGTCATGGGGCCATGGAGTCAGTGGCTGAAGCCACTGAGTACACGGCAGCCGGCAACATGGACACTGGTGTTCCACCACCAGGCCCAGCAGCTGACCTTGCAACTAGAATTCCACCAAATCTGAGTGAGCCTGTTCCTGAGTAGAATGTTTGGAATACGTGTCTATTCCGCTTATTTCGAAATGGAATAAACAGATCAATCAAACGGATATTTCGGATTATTCTGTATATTTCTATTCCAGAAAAAGCTTAATAAAACGCACTCAGTAAAATTCAGAGAATTCGAACATTGTCAAAGGTATAAAGTTTGTTCAGCAGCTTACCCAGGGAATATTTAACTTTTCTAATAGCCCAGGGGTAAGGAGTTTCGACAAAAATATCTTACAGATGTCAAATGGCCCTGGATATGCCTACCCTCTTTCCTTCCACCCGGGGCGATCTTCATAGCCAACCAAGTTAATTACTAGACTATCCGGAGGACATCCCATCGTACTGAAACTATATGGAATTAACGTCAGTCCGTCGGTCGTAATTTCGTAGAGGTTGAGTTCAGTAAAACCTAATTGTTAGGACAATGTAAATAATAGAAAATTTAATTACCTTATATAGTCCGATTTAAGATTTGACAGCTTTTCTTTGTAAAATGCAAAACGAGTGTTGATCCAGGCTCCTGACGGTTCATAGGGTTTTCTAGCAAAGTCAACAATTTGCTTGATTTCAGTTAAAAGGCGACCAGCGAAAAAAACCAAAATCGCCCATTCTAGACCACTGAACGATAGTTTCGACGACTCGAGACATATTGCCAAATGCAGTGCCAGAAGAACCAAGTAGCTAGTGGTATCCCGTATGAAGACGAAGTGGGGGATCTTGAAATAGAGCTTGTATAACTCATGTACTCCTGTGGAGAGGTTGAAAGAGACGATGACTAGGAAATCGCCATCCTACAGCTTAATCAAAACAACTTTAAACTAAAATTAAAAGCCGACTGGAATTAGCATAACTTATAGTTAAAAGGTAGATTAAACGGTCAATTTGCCTTCTACAGTTAAACGCAGGTCTATTTAAATTAAAAAATAAGTAATTAATAATAATAACAGTAACAATAGCAATAATAGTAATAATAATCGAAGTATATTGTAGTTATAATATAAAATTTCCCAGTTTAGCTTGAAGCAAGATAGCACTTGCCATAAAATACCTTTTCACCTCAAACCTAAGGCAATGACGTCATCAGTCACATGACTGTTCCCGAATTTGCCTTTTAGGTTACTTTGACACGATGTCTTTATCGCTTTAGAAACAAATAACCAGTTTACCTTGAAGCAAGATAGCATTTGCCATAAAATACCTTTTCACCTCAAACCTAGGGCAATGAGGTCATCAGTCACATGACTGTTTCCGAATTTACCTTTTAGGTTACTTTGACACGATGTCTTTATCGCTTTAGAAACAAATAGCCAGTTTAGCTTGAAGCAAGATAGCATTTGCCCTAAACTACCTTTTCACCTCAAACCTAGGGCAGTGACGTCATCAGTCACGTGACCGTTCCCGAATTAGCGTTTTTAGGTTACGAATTAGCAAGGACATGACGTCACCAGTCACATGATCAGAGCGTTTGAAATATTTTAATTTGTGTTGAAAGTACATTATTTTGTCCTCATAAAAGGGTAAGTATTAGTTGTGTTACTCTAGAAATCTTTATATTGTATCGTGTCCGAGTAATTATACCTCCGTTTTCAAAACAAAAGCAAAGGAATAATAGGCCATAAGTTTGGAGATTGCGTAAACTGATCGATGTTGCAAGTAATATATCAAACACGAGAAAAAATGTTTCATCAGGATATATCCAAACACCGAGAAGTGTATTGAAAAAACGAGGCGCTGCCGAGTTTTTTAAACCGATTTCGAGGTGTTTGGGTACCTGATGAAACCCTTTTTCGAGTTTTTGATATTGCTTCTCAAATCACACATAATTCTTGGAGAAATTCGAAGCAAAAGTCCGCAAAATTTTGTGCTTATTAAGATCCGGTATCCAAACCAGCGTCACGGTAGTGATTTCCTTTGTTTTCTCTTTATGAATTATTAATGAGTTTGAGAAGTTCAAATCGAAAAGGTTCTGTCTGAATAGGCCATTTCCGAATTGTTTTGTGCCTCTTTTTCAAAGCGAGGCCTTGTGCAAAACCTTTCATTTGAAAATGGGTTTTATCTGCATGTGAATGAAAACTCATTTTCATATGAAAGGCTATGCACCAAGACTCGCTTTGAAAAGGAGGTACAAGGCAACTCGGAAAAGGCCTATTACTTTTAACGATACTGTTTGTTTGCCAAAATAAAGGTTCAACATCAGTTAGAGTGATTTCATTTAACCCGTGAAACAATATCTAACAACATCTTTCAAGGGGGGAGAGGCAGTTTGTCATACGAGCTGTATCGAAATGTTCGGTCGGCAGCCGTGATAAATTCCTCAAACAGTCACATTGTTACTATATGGCATAACATATTGAAAGTTTCAGCTTAGTGTTTGGAGGCTCTTGTTTAGAGTAATGTTGACTATTAATATAGGAAATGATCATATATTTGAACTGCGGATTAAAGTTAGAAATATATGTAGACCATCGCAGTGACGATATTCCAACTTAAGCAGTTGAAAGAAGAAACGTGAAAAAAAAATTCAGGCTTGAACGGGAATCGGACGCATTACCTCTGCGATACCGGTGCAGCGCCTTAACCAACTGTGCTATCAAGCCAGCTGGGAGCTGGTCAATTGAGAGTTCGTATTTTTTTCCGTAGATGGAGACTGAATAAATATTAAAATATTTCTAACTCAACTATAAAAGAGTTGAGTTACTGACCGTTGTTTGAGCTTCCATAGTGCATCCGATCCCAGTGAAATTCCTCACCAAAGAAGCAAAAAATTCGTCATCGGGCGCCGCAATTTTGGATAGCGCTTAGGAGCTTGGCCGCGCATTCGTGACGTCGTTTCGCCCAACTTGTCAGTTCCGATTTGTTTGTTTGTATTCCGAGACGATGGCCGCGCTCAAACCGTATTGTTTCGAACCAGAACGTGTCGGTAATTCCGAGGACGATGAAAGTGGAGATGATTAAATGAAGGAACGGTTAGAAGGCTGCGACTGCGAGAGAATGCGTTTGCTGTCAAGAAGAAATTTGATTTCACTGGTACGTTGTTTACAAAATTAAATGTGACTTAAATCGAGCCGCAGTAGGTTTGTGGTCTAAACCTGAATTGTCTGTGTTTATTTTAATTTACTGCTTGCAATATGTAGGTATTTCTCGCATTTTTTCTACCTGAAATGTAACGCCGTCCTTACAGAATCAGTTCCCGGATTGTTGGGCTTCATTAGACAGAGTGAACGAGTTGATACTATCGCGAACAAGTTGGAAATATTTGGAAGTCATTTTTAAAGTGACGTTTTCCTGGCGTTACCGTCGTGGTTGCTTAAGCTCCCTTTTCAGTTCACAACGGCACCGCGAAAAAGAAATGAGAGCAGCCGAAAAGCTATGCACTTAAAATATTGGCCAGCTGCGTTTGAGCTTAGCGCCAATTTCAATTTGAACGGAATGACGTCACGAATACGCGGCCAGGCTTCTAAGCGCTATCCGAAATGGTGGCACCCGATGACGAATTTTTTTGCTTCTTTGTAGAGGAATTTCATTGGGATCGGATGCACTATGGAAGCCCTCAAACAGACGGTCAGTAACTCAACTCAGTGTGGTCTTTTTATTGGTGAGTACAAAATATATACACTTTCTGGAGTGACCTTCTCCTTTAACATATTTAATTATATTCTCAATCCTTTACCATTTCTTAACCTTTTCTTTCAGCACTTTTTACTACCCATAACTTGAAAATCCCAGCTTATAAGATAGATATCCCTTGCGTATGGATTGCTTAAATACTGAATTATGGATAGGATAGGAACTAGACCCATGACTATGGCATTTCCGCCCCTAAAAGTATATGTTCTTTCCAAAGAAATAAATGAAAAATATTGTATTTTCTTATTTCATCTAGGGTCAATGCTCGAACTAGAAAAAAAACTTACGTTTTAAATGGGTGTTTCTAGAATTTAATGAAACTGCTGCCCAACCTGTCCAAAACAAAATCCGAACAAAACATTAGCGTAAACTGTTCAAGTTTGCCCTGGCTGCTTAAAGGTAATCTGGACTCAAACGGAATGTTCTCGCTGATATCTTTTCTAAGAACTTTGGGTGGGGGATGATGAGCGATTTATTTTTATGATGAGCGATGATGAGCGATTCAGTGGTACAAGCAGCTGCTGTGGGTGGGGTGTTGCAGCCTCCACCCCTCCCTTCTTCGGTTTTTGCTGTGTTACGATATTTTGAAGAAGTAAATCACTCAATAGATGGCCTGTAGCGACCTCTACAAGACGATATAAATATTATGGGATACGCACTGCTGTGGACCTGCGACCGGCTTTACTTAAAATCAAAGCTATGCTGTATCTTGGATTTTACGTCGGGAGACTAAGCATTTTTCATACTTAAAATGTAAAATAGTTTTTATTAAACATTTCCCTGCGTTTGGTACTATTTTACACGTTTCTGCAGAAAAAGGGAAAAACACATCGTTATTTGCTTCAAAATTGGTTTCACCTATTGCTAGTACATTTACTGGTAACCACAGCAACTGAATGGCGCCATTTTATTGCCAAAATTGTTATAAGGAACAAATGAGCAGCAAATGAAGAGAAGAGGCTTTGGCATGAGCTCGTTTCGGAAGACCCACGTCGCCCCTCCCCCCCCCTTCCCTAGATGCCCGAGGGTTAATAACCAGACTTTGACATAAATATCCAAAGCAAATCACACACACAAAAAAATAAACGCCAAAGTTTCTGAAAGACACATAGGCCCATAAAAATACAGCAATCACTTAAAAACTAAACCGATGAGGCTTCATGAAATCCGTTTTAGTAAAATATCTTACCAATGAAAAAGGTCAGAGGAAATATAAGTGGGAAAAGAACAGCATCAAAAAGACACCACACGGAGAGAAAAAACCACCGTAGTCTTGATACTTCCCTGTATCGAGAACCACCATACCACCTATCAGTCAAAACGTCTATGATGACAGGGTGATCAAAGAACTGCAATACAAAATACATATATTTAGGAAGTAAGGAGGTTCAGATAAATTTGTGCAAATTGAAAAACTGTCGGTAAATGAATCAGAACTTAGACTGAATATAGCCATTGATAATTATGATATCTCTAGGCCAAATATATACCTTCGTATTTCGTTCTGTACAACCCCCGAAATGATCCCGACCCCGAATTGATCCCCAACCCCGAAATGATCCCCAAATCGACCCCGAGATGATCCCTGTTTTTTGTTCCAGGTTGACCCCAAAATGATCCTTAAGTAATTATAGGAACGGAATAGCTTACGGTACTTAAATTGAAGAAAATTCCTTTAAAGCTAAAAAAATGTCGACATTTTTCACTTCTTTCTAGTCTCACTCATTTTTTACTTCACATTTTTCGAATGCTTTCTTCGTCAAACAAAATCAAAAACCGACAAATGGATCCTAAGTTGTGTTCAATAACACTGAAAATCAGCCTTCAGACTTACTGTGCGGCGCGTCCTTTACTTAAAGGAGTTTGTGCCAGTGAAAATTGCGCAGTACAATACCTCTGCGAAGACTTTTAGCTTTGCAATGAGTGTACAATTCAAAAGGTGAAGAGTGGTTTACTTCCTAAATAAAATTTTTCCATAACTTTTACATGGTGGACTAGTGATGCTTTCAGTAAGCTAAGTATAGCACTGTTAAGTTAATGTTAATTTCGACCTTAAAATTAGCAAGGAAGACTTTTACATTCCTGTTCCGTTCAAAATGTTATTTCGTTACATATGCTCAAAACTTTTGCATCGTTTCTTTAGAAACTCGTTGAAAATAGCAGTTGTGGCCGACTGTTTGTAATTCATGTCATCTTTAAGGTTGATTTCCACTGTTGCGTAAATTTTACGTGCGTACGGGCGTAAATTTAGCTGGCTTTACATGCGTAAATAAAATTAGAGACGATGTATGAACGGCTTACGTAAACGTAAAAAGTTGAAAACTTTCAACTTTACTTTTTACGTTTACGTAAGCCGTTCATACATCGTCTCTAAGTTTATTTACGCACGTGAAGCCAGTTAAATTCACGCCCGTGCGCACGTAAAATTTACGCAACAGTGAAAATTGCTGTGAACATTACCATTTGATTTTTATTCACTGATCCTTATATGGTAATCACGTGATTTGCATGGGGTCCGACACGCGGGAGCAAAAATGAGTTTCTTGTAATCGTTGTTCGAATGGAAGAATAAAGTCATGTCGATTTGTGTTTGGTAAATGGCGCCCAGCGTGGGGCAGAATTTAATACGATGACGAAGGGCAAGAAACCGAAATCTAGCGCAGAAAGTTCATCAAGTATGGAATCGAGTCAAACGAAACTAGAACGACTACGATTTGTACGAGAAGGCCATCGAAGATACGTATCAAAACTGGATAAAGAAGTGAGTGAGATCTTAACAACGCCATGTGGAACCGAGAGATTATGAGCGACTAGACGTCATACGACAACTTCTGGATGGAAAACAAAGGTCGTTGAGCGAAATAGATCAAGAAGTCCTGTCTTTATGCGAAGTCGAGGCGATAGACGAAGAAATTGAACGGTCGGAAGAAGTCACAGCTTCAATTCTTCATCTGAAAGGGAAAATCGAGAATGCAAGGAAAGCAAACACGTCAACTCAACAACACGTGGAATCGTTTCAAGCGGCGACGCAACCGGTCAACCAAAATGTTGTTCACACTAGATTACCGAAATTATCCCTACCGAAATTTAGAGGAGATGTTACGAAATGGAATACATTCTGGGACTCAGTTCAGTCAGCAGTACACAGGAACGAAGGAGTTACGAACATCGACAAATTCAACTATCTTAAATCTGTGCTTGACGGATCGGCCACGCGAGCAATCGAGGGTCTTACATTAACCGAAGCAAACTACGGTGCCGCAGTGGAAATACTACAGGAACGATTCGGAACACCCCGAAAAATTATAAGCGCTCACATGGATCAGCTGCTTATAGTGTCACCTTGTAGTAGTGATCGCCTTTCAAGCCTTAGATTTGTGTACGATCAAATATGTGTCCACACTCGCGGCTTGGCTTCACTGGGCATAACATCGGAGCAATATGGTAGTCTTTTGATACCAATCATTATGTCTAAATTGTCGCCCGAGGTCCGGTTGCAGATCGTCAGGAACTCTAAAGATTCAGTATGGAAAATCGAGGAATTGCTGAGTGTGATAAAGATTGAAGTGGAAGCGAGAGAAGCAAGCGAAATGACGAAAACAAGCGAGAACAACAAATTGCCCGCAAGCATCTAGTAATTCGAGACCGCGTAATCAAACTCCAACCGCAAATTCTCTTGTCTCGCAGCAAGGTGAGAGCTGCAAAATCAAATGTGTTTTTTTTTATTCTGCCTCATGCGATGCTGTCAAGGATACAACTCAACGAAGGAATATTTTGGAACGCGATAAAAGATGCTTTAACTGTTTGCGATTTGGTCACGAGGCGAAGGAATGCAGAAATCCGAAAACATGTCGTCACTGCCGTCAGCGGCATCATCAATCAATTTGTCCGTTGCGTGACCAAGGAAAACCGAAACCGAAAGAAGATTCTTCCGAATTAACCGGAGAACCGAAGACGACAACAACAACAGTAAGCAGCAAAGCAAAAGGAACTGTTCTCTTACAAACGGCTAGAGCTACGGCCGTTAACGATGTTACTACTGAGACCGCGTCTGTCAGAATCCTTCTCGATACCGGAAGTCAACGCACTTACATCACGAACCGTTTGAAAGAGAAACTAAATCTGCGACCAGTCAAGTCAGAAACATTGCATCTCAACACCTTTGGCGACCAAAGATACACGAAGCAACGATGCGATGTGGTTAATTTACGCTTACAAGGATCTCAAGGAGAAATAGAAATATCAGCGCTGTGTTTTCCGAAGATTTGTTCAGCGGTTTCAGCGAAGATAAATGTCAACAATTACGCACATTTGCAAGGTCTCGAGCTCGCTGACACAAGTATTGTTGAGGGAAGTCAGCAGAACATTGATGTTCTTATTGGATCGGATTTCTACTTTGATGTTGTGTCTGGAGATGTTGTCTGTGGCAACAGCGGTCCGGTAGCGTTAAGCAGTACGTTCGGGTGGATTTTATCCGGTCACGCAAGTGTTGAAGAATCCAGAGATAAGTTTACAACTACCAATCTCATCATTGAGAAACCAGAATTGATGTCCTTAAGCCCATTTGACATTCATAGTGAGAACGACGAGTTGAGTCATGCTTTGCACAAATTTTGGGACACTGAATCATTAGGAGTGCGTGATGAGCCACCTGTGTCTCAGTTTGACGGTGACGAGTTCGTGAAGAACATACATTTCGATGAGAAGGAAGGCAGATACTAGGTACGTTTGCCGTGGAAAGAAGGTCAGTTTCCCGCCTCGAACGTGTATGAACTGTGTGTTACTAGACTGAGACAGCTGCATTCGCGATTGAAGAAAAACAAGAAACTGTTGAGAGATAACGACAACGTGATCAAAGATCAAGTCAGTTCAGGGATAATCGAAGCCGTACCAGAAAATGACGACAATCAAGCTCCATCACATTTCCTGCCTCATCATGGTGTAATTCGGACAGACAGGGAAAGCACAAAATTACGGGTTGTATTTGACTGATCAGCCAAAAGCGACAACTCAACCACCTCCATTAACGAGTGTTTAGAGAAAGGACCGAACTTAGTGCCTCATCTGTTCGATATTGTGGTCAAGTTTCGAAGTTACCCAATTGCTGCAGTAGCGGACATAGAGAAAGCTTTCCATCAGATACAGATCAACCCAAATGACAGAAGAATGCTGAGGTTTCTCTGGTTCGACGACGTTGAGAAGTATTGCCCCGAAATCAAACAGTTCCAGTTTCGAAGACTAGTCTTTGGTTTAACATCCAGTCCTGCTATCCTGGCAAGTACCGTAAAGCACCATCTTTCTAAGTACGAAGAAAAGGAACCAGCCGTGACATCTTTGCTAGATTCAAGCCTATATGTTGACGATTTGGCGGGAGGAGTGTTCCATGAGAGAGAAACCGTGGACTTGCACGACAAGGTGCAAGGAATCATGAAAGAAGGGGGATTCTCACTGCGCAAGTGGAATTCTAACTGTCAGTCACTTCGCGAAAGAATAAAGCAGGACGAAGAAAGCAAAACCGAATCAACCATGGAGGCCCCTCCTAACGAAAACGAAAGCGCGCAAAATCACGAGGAAGAAGAATCATCTGAAACAGAAGCTACTAAGTCGAAAACGGACCAGTTTGTAAAGATGCTGGGGATTTAGTGGGACGTAATCCGAGACGAGTTTCATTTTGACCTCTCTGAGTTAATCGAGTACGCAGAGTCCCTTCCAGTTACTAAACGTTCAGTATTGAAGCTGTCTGCGAAAGTCTTTGATCCTATTGGACTGTTGTCTCTGTTTACAGTTGGCATGAAGATCCTCTACAAAAAGCCTTTGTATTGAGAAAGTAAACTGGGATGAGAGCTTAGAAGGAGAAGCCCTTGCAAAATGGAATTCCTTCATTGAGGACTTGGAGGCTCTGAAGAACATCCGTGTGCCACGACGCTACACCAATCATACCGTGACAGAGTCGTCCACATGTTCGTATCAACTTCATGGGCTTTCCGATGCCTCCTAAAGAGCTTACTCAGCAGTTGTGTACCTGAGAACCGAATGCGATGGGGAAACACAAGCCAATATTGTGGTATCAAAGACAAGAGTAACTCCGACCAAACGTCAGACGATTCCCAGGTTAGAACTGTTGGGAGCCACATTAGTGGCCCAACTCGTCCATTCCACTCGACAAGCTGTTCAGTCCATTCTACAAATTAAGAAACGTTTCTATGGACTGATTCGTTCACCGTACTTTGTTGGATTAAAAACGCTAAGACGTGGAAACCTTACGTACAGCACCGAGTCGGCAAGATAAGAGAACTAACTAACGAGGCCCACTGGAATTTCTGTCCCGGGGAGTTAAATCCAGCTGATGTACCGTCACGAGGATGTAGAGGAGAGCAATTAGCACAAAACCAGACATGGTGGAATGGACCCAAGTTTCTAACTTTGTCTAGAGATCATTGGCCCAAGTCGCCTCAGACCAACGCATTTATGGATAACGAAGACGTCGTACAAGAAATCGTTAAACACCCAGCAAGTGTAACACATTCTCTAGTCACAACAAGGTCAGAGGGCCAGTCAGTTGATCTCAGCCAAATCATTGACATCGAGAGATACAGCAGTGTAACGAGGTTGTTTCGAGTCACAGCCTATGTCTTGCGATTTATACGTAATGCTAAGAAGAATACACCGGATGGTCAAGCTCACAAGATACCCAGAGAGTTACGAACAAAGGAACGTAACGTGCAATAATTGAATCAAGCTGAAACGCAGTGGATCAAGACGGTACAGAAGGCTTCGTTTGCCAAAGAGCTTGACTTCCTGGAAAGTCAAAGAGGAACATTTCCGCCAGTTTATGTTACGTAATTAGGTTTGTTCCTGGACGATCAAGGAATCATCCGATGTAAGGGAAGAGTAAACAACGCGCTACTCTCACAACCAAGCAAGAACCCAGTCTTACGTCCGTCTAAGCACCATTTGGCTAGACTCATTATCCAGGATGTACACTCCAAGATAAAGCACAGTGGAATCAAGGATACCTTAACAACCATTAGAGAGACATTCTGGATACTAAGAGGTCGCAAAGCCGTGAAACGAATTTTGAGTAAGTGTGTCACCTGCAAAAGAGTAGAAGGGGTTCCCTACACACCACTGCCAGCTCCAGATTTACTAATGGAACGAGTGTCTTTAGACCCACCATTTTCCCACACCGGGTTAGATTTCTTAGGCCCATTGTACATACGAGAGGGAAAGACTCAGTCAGAGAAGAGTTCAAACAAAGTGTATATCTGCTTATTCACGTGCGCCTCTACAAGAGCGATCCATCTGGAATTAACACCATCTCTGAGCGTCGAATCATTTCTGCGGGCCTTCCGGAGGTTCGCAAGTCGAAGGGGAGTACCAGTCACCCTGACGTCTGACAATGCAACCACCTTTAAATCCGCATCCAAGGACATCAGGAAGATCACGAGATCAGAAGAAGTTCTTCGCTACTTGACTGACAATCGTATCACACGGAATTTTATTGTAGAGAAGGGCCCGTGGAGGGGGGGGGGGGCTATGGGGAGCGAATGGTCAAAGGCGTGAAGCAACCCTTGAAGAAAACAGTGGGACGCTCGACACTAGACTATGGCGAGCTACAAACCGCAGTGGAGGAGATCGAAGCAGTAGTGAACGCCAGTCCGTTAACGTATGTTTATGATAACGAAGATTCTGTTTCCACTCCACTGACCCCGTCATATCTGATCAATGGCAGACGAGTTACAGTCACACCAAAGGACCAGCATTTCGAAGTCGTTAGTGTTAACAAGGCCTTGACAAAGAGAGCGAAGCATCAGCAAAGGTTGCTACAGCAGTTTACTAAGCGATGGCAACACGAGTACCTTTTGAGTCTGCGAGAACGAGCAAGCGAGAAATGCAAGAGACAGAACAAGGAGTGTCCAATTTCAGTAGGCGACATCGTGATAGTGAAGTCTGATCAATCCACGAGAAACGTTTGGAAACTAGCAAAAGTTGAGGAACTGTTACCTGGTAGAGATGGTCAGATTCGGTCAGCAAGGGTCAAGGTTGCAAGCAGCGACGGTCGAAAGCCACAAGTACTGCGTAGAGTATTACAACACTTATTTAATTCCTGTTGAAGTCTCGGAGTAAGAAAGGGACTTGCGGTGAAATTCTTTGTGAAATTCGTCGTAGGAACATTGAACATTTAAGTTTGCAAGTTGAACATTGAACATTTTAGTTCGTTACGTTGAAGCGTTTTATCACATGTCGTGATGCAATCCTGGGGAGTGTTGTGAACATCTTATTGTGATTTTTATTTACTGATCCTTACATGGTAATCACGTGATTTGCATGCGGCCCGACACGCGGGAACAAAAATGAGTTTTCTTGTAATCGTTGTTCGAATGGAAGAATAAAGTCATATCGATTTGTGTTTTGTAAAGAAATCAACCTTTAGTTCAGTATCCAGCAATGTTTACTGAGTGATGTTCTAGTTTCATTTTGTCCATAACAACCAACTGTCATTCCTTTCTTGTTAAAATTAAAAAAAGGAGAGGCTTTTATACTTCTTTCATTTCAAAATTGTTATCAGTTACAATTCGAGATATACTATACCATATTTGATTTGCACACTGATAATTCTTTCCAGCTAGTTGAAAAATGCTAGTGACGATTGCAAATGATCTCAAGTGAATAAATACTTGAAAATTTTTCAATTTCAATTATTTTGGTCATTTCATAATCCCTTGACTTGAACGCCATCCCAAAAATTACTTGGGGATCATTTCGGGGTCAGCGTGGAAAAAAAAACAGGGATTATTTCGGGATTGGGGATCATTTCGGGGGCTGTACAGTTCCGCTCAGATAACGAAAACTTTTGAATTCGCACTAAAATTGAGGAAAGAGTTAACAACTAATTTGGTGGGGAGGTGTGGAGGCGAAGAAGCAACTTTTGCAAGTAAACACCACAACTTTGATAAAACCCTTTGAACTTTAATTACAGTTCGACCGATTTTCCATTATTTTTCAATAATCATCCCCTTAGAATCAAAGCACGCCCCACTTTTAAACGAATCATGCAATATGTGATGTCGAAACCTGGCCCCAGTTGTTCAAAGGGTGGAAAGGGCTATCCACTGGATAAAGTTCTATCCAGTGGCCAACGCAATTGGTTTCCCTAACACGTATCTACTGGACTGCGATTGATCCGGTGGACAGCGCTATCCACGTGCAAGTTTAGAACAAGTAGTATTTGACTGATAAAACAAAGTTTGTATGCTTGATTTACCCGGAAAGAGCAGCATGGTAAAACTTCTCCAAAAAACCTGAATAGTACACACAAAATGTCTGGTACCTTCCGGAGGAATAGTTAAATCGATGTCAAGACAGGGTCTCTAAAACATTGGCAAAATAGAAAACTTACTGGTTTTCGTTGCCGTGGGACCAGACATTTCAATTGAGGCTTTGTTATATATAATCATAAACAAAAAACAAACAAACAAACAAACGATAACTTAAACACAGTGTATACCGCGCGAGATACATGTCGATTCAGTTAATGTCAAAAGACAAAGTTACTTCAAAAAATTGCCTAAACACTTTCCCGAATTTCTCCTAAAACGTCTAATATTCTTAATAATTTTTTTCGAAAAATTTCGAGCATTTCTCAAAAGGTTTTCTTTTTATTCCAAATATGCGTACATCTATTGTAATTTTCACAGTTTAACAAAAGCGTGGTAAAGACGAACACGAGAAACAGTGGTTAACGAGGAAACAGACCAACAAGTCCGTCATTTTTCTACCCAGGAGTTGTGGGATATATAATTAAGGGGAAAACCGGTGGTTCATCGCAATGTAGACGCAAGAAGCTTGAGCCATCTGAGCTGTTCAGCGGCAAAATCGCTTAAAGCAAAAATTTCCCCTGAAGTAAGATTGTAAAAACGACTCACACAAAAGCTGATATTTCTCTGCAGCCGCAAACTAATAGACGATGACACGAAAATGAGGATTTCCGCTAGCGCTACTGAGCGAACACTTTTTGAGAATGCTGTTTTCCTTTTCCTGCCTTTTTGTCTTCATGGCCTCTCATAGTATGAAAGCAGTATAAATTTTCTTTGAACTTTTTTTTTTGAATATTTCGCGTACAAAAAACTGCACTCTTCTATCGTCTCTCTATCGTCTCTTGCATCCTTAATTTATGGAATTGTTTCGATTATTAGTATTTTTTTGATGGCGTGACAGTAAATATCGTGTTACAGATTACTTTGCAAAGGAATCTTAGAGGATTACCTTTTTCATTTTGAGTTTTATTGCAGTGTCCATGAGAACATCTGTTTCGGAATTGTCGAAAAACATGATACGTAAACCCATTTTTAAATTTAAAAAATCCAGGAGACGCAAGGAGAACTCTTCCACGCGATTGGCCAGATTCATAAATGCGTCTTTGCGAGATTCCCTCACAACTGCCCTCTCACAGAGCTTTTCAGTGACCTGAAAAAATATACATAAATAATTAAAATAATCTAGAGCAATGATGGTCGACAGTGGCATTTTCCAAGGACACTCTTTTTTTTTTATATTAAAAAAAAAAAAAAAAACATTTAGAGAAAGGCTAGTCCTTCTCTATAGTATTGCTGTATAAGTATTAAAACAATGGACACTATTTCTCAATGTTTTAATACCATTTTAATTTGTTTAGTTTAGGGTTGTAAATCGGTTCAAAGCAGAAATCTCCCCTCCAATATGCACCAAATCAGCAAGCCCGCACTCAGTCGAACAAATGAACGAATGAATATGGATATGACTGTAGAACGACATTGCACCAGTAACCCCGGGTGTTTAGTGCATTCCCTTTCGGGGTGTATTATCACCTGTACAATTAGGTTGGGATGGATCTGGGAAGGCACCTCATGGCCCGTGAACTTTCAATAGTATTGACTGTTTCTAGAAATTGCCATTTAATAAAATCAAATAAAGGAAAATGTAACTTTGAACTTGGGTTTAGCGCATTTCCTTTTGGATTGTATAATCACCTGTATACTTAGGTTGAGATGGATCTGGGTAGGCACCTCATGGCCCGTGAAACTCTCCGTGGTATTGTTATTCCCTAGGTATTGACACTCGATTAGATGTCGCATAAGGGAAATTAACCTGATTTATAACTATAATTGTATTTTCCCATTGTTTATGGTTAATGAGCAATTAGGGCTTAATATTATACTTTTTGCCGAAAAATTATCACTTCATATTCAGCTCTTCTCGACAGTAAAATGTAAACCAAAACGTAGGTTAGTCGTTACGTTTTTTTTTTAAACACTGACGTTTAACGAAATAATCGCAGTTTCAACTATAAAGGGGATCATCTCCCGCGAAATTTTCTTGGGCGTATTTATTCGCGCGCGCTTACTATGACGTCACTCCCTATATGCTGTTTGAATTCAATCGCGTATGCAAACAGGCAACGCGAGCTACCTGACTAAAACGACAAGACGAGGTTATTTTTCGCTTTTTTTTTCCGCGAAAAAAGTCTAATTCTTAAACTTTTAGAAGCCCTCTTTAGGTCAAATTTAACAATATGACCTTGTTAACTTGTAAACCTCTGCGTTAAACGTATCTCAAGCCACAATTTACTGAGGGAAGCTGTCCTTTGGATGACACAGAACTGTCGGAGCAGCAAATTCAAACAACTACCAAAAAGGTACAACAAACATTTTAATTTCTAGTAAACAGCATAGAATGATAGTTGTCAGCTCAGGCACGTAGGGCCAGCTGTGGTACCACAGTTTGAAACGTGTGGTCAGAGAGTTTCACCCTAAAGCGAAAAGTAAGAATTTTATCCCCGTTGTTTACGTTAATTTTCCTTCCGTACGTTTTACTGTTTTGCGTTTTATGAACTCTCTACCAGGTCTGTTCACTGTGCCCCTGACGAGAATGACAGACCTTCTGAGCAGACTAAACGACTTTCTCATTATCGTTCTATGCTGTATTAAATTTTAACTTTTGGTGAGCTCACTGAAAAGGTGTAAAAAGGTTAATACATAAGCTTAATTAATCTACGAATTTTCTTTCAAGCCGCTCACAAATACTTTTCTTTATTCTAAACCAAACTGGCCCAGATTAAACAACTTAAGAATCTTACATGGCTTAATCTTCTGCCAATCTGTGCTTGAATTTTGTGTGCCTGCTTTGTTACGTTCATTTGTTCGTCTGTTCATTTCGGCTATCGTTCGGTCGTGTGGGTCATCCATTCATTCGCTCTGGCCTTGGATCCCTTTCATTTCTTTAGTTTGAGTTACTCAGCTTTTGGAATGTTTTGTTTTCTAGCGGCCTTGCGTTTGTTTGTTTGCCCATCGGCTGTTGGGTGTCATCTTGTTCATTCGTTCATTCGTTCGACTGAGTGCGGGCTTGCTGATTTGGTGCATATTGGAGTGGAGATTTCTGCTTTGAACCGATTTACAACCCTAAACTAAACAAATTAAAATGGTATTAAAACATTGAGAAATAGTGTCCACTGTTTTAATACTTATACAGCAATACTATAGAGAAGGACTAGCCTTTCTCTAAATGTTTTTTTTTTTAATATGAAAAAACTTTTGTTTTGCCGTTTACCTGCTCCTCTAAGTTTACTGTTAAATGAAAGCACCCTTGGATACCCTTCCGACAAAGACGACTTAAAACCTATGCTAAAAGTGATGACCTGACTTCGGTAACATTGTTAAGGGCTTTAGTAATGACATTAAACTGTATTTCGGTCTGGAGAATTGCGCCAAAGCGACGTTTATCAAGAGGTAGACCAAGTCTGTATTGACACTAGCAACAAAGATCTAGAGGAAGAGGTTACGTATTAGTATCTCGGTAAAAATGAATGTGATAGCATCCAACATGCTTCAATGAAAGAAAAATACTACCGAAGAATACGAATGATCCTTAACAGTGAGTTTAACGCTGGCAATAGGATCAAAGCTATTGACACCTTAGCTGTCCCAGTGGTTACTTCGGTTTTAAGAGCAATTCTCTGTAAGAATCAAACAAAGTGGAAAATGAAAAATTTTGCCAACCCCCCCCCCCCCGCCCCCAATTCAAATTTGCAGGCAAGTAGATATCCAGGATGGCCATTATTGAGGTCATAACTTAATTGTTGCCATGGTAACAGCGAATATGTGTTAACGCCCGACAACCCAGTTTCGAACTTAAAAACTGTCGTGAAAAGTACAAAATTTAAACCCGTTATTTCTCAAGTCTATTAAAACACTACTTGGGACAAATGTAAAAACTACTATTCTAGTTTCCTTCCGTTTATGTGGCTTTTAGTTTCATTAAAAGTAAATAAAACAAACGGCAAATTAGCTACACCGTGTTTCAGCCATTTTAATTCGTGAGTAAAGCAAGCAGTACATTTCTTTTAATATCTCCAAAAGTACATCAGCTCTTGAATTGAAACTACATGGGTAGCTTACAACAGACATTGTTATTAGTTACTAAATCTGTAAAATTCTCAGCGGGGCGGGCTTATTTTGTTTTCACGGCAATCAACAAAGAGACCATAAACATGAGATTTCTTAAATTTTGTCAAAATTAACATTCCGTGAATTTGCTGGAAAAATCGGAAGAAAGCTGAGACGACCTTAAGATTTAATGAAAATTGTCTGTTAAGTAATCCTCTCATGAAAACAACAGTTCATAAAACTGACTTATTTTTGGAAAGAATTTGAATCGAAGTACAGCTTACTTGAAGTTTGTGTTCATTTCTCCACTTTTCGACTCACGTTGAGCGAGCTGGTTCTTTCTGTACAGCACGCGTATTGTTTCAGAATCCAGTGTTCTGAACCTTTTCTTTCAGTTGGTAGTGTTACTTTTCCCCAGCAGTAGTCCATTCCCTTCTTTCAGCCCAGTGAAATCAGGTTTGGTAGCACTGAAAAAAGCCAATACAGGTACATTTCCACCGTAGCCTTTCGCTCTACTTCTCCATCAGACGTCACTACTCGCTCCAAATTAAAGGATCAGTAAATGCATCCTCTAGACTAAGATTCCATTTCGCTACGCATTTCACTTCAACTTACAGTGCAAAAACTGCAGATAACAGCTTTTTTCGCAGTGGAAGCAACAATACGCCGTTGGATGTCATCGGTTCGCAGTATTTACTTGAACAACTTTCCCCCCCGGCCTCATAATTTGCTTAACACCGGCTCCTTTAAATGTTGTTGATCTGACATTAACAGCATTGTAGAAAGCGAGCGATTTCTTTTTATTAGACTCTTTTTTAACATTTGCTCTCTGTGCTCTCTGTAGTCCTGATCCATTCACAGTAGGAATAACAGTCTCTGATAGAACAAATGCACAGTGCGTTTTCCAGCGCTCACACCATTTTCGCCGCAAAATGAGACTGCTAACACAACTCGACAACTAACAATAGATCGGTAAGCTGATTAAGGAAGGGCTATTCTTATTTTCCATTCTATATAACTAGCGTGCCTTTCTGCTTTAAATTCGATGGAGGCTACTTGCGTGCAAATTTGAGTTGGGGGATCAAAATTTTTCATTTCCCACTTTGTTTGATTCTTACAGAGAATTGCTCTAAACATCGAAAACTGGAAAATAAACGAAATGCGAAAACAGGGGCGCTTTCCATTCGACCAGAAATTCCGGTTTGAAACGTCGAAAATTTCCCGTGTCTAATGGAACAGTAAATCTGGAAATTTTTCGGTTGGTTACACCAGCCCGGTTGGACTGAACCGTTCCACCCAGTTTCGGATGGAAATGTTTCGAATGGAACAGTAATTTCCGATCAGAACGGTCCAACCGAAAAAAGCGGTCCACTTCGAAAGGTGGGCCTTCTTTTCCGAAAATTTTCCGGTTGGACAGAACCGTCCCATTTATGTTTGAAAACAATTGTTTTTTTTTGTCTTTTTGAGAAGTTGACATCTTATATGTTTCGTTTACGCTCTAGCACCTATTTTTTAAGAGGACATAATATGCTCTGTTTGCCTAAACCATTGACCACTTCTTATGGTCTCAATTCCTTTAGTTACTTGGCAGCAACAGCTTGGAATTCTCTTCCTGACCATTACCGCACTATTTCTGATTTTACTTCTTTTCGACGACTAATATCTACAGGGAACAATAATTTACTTAAAAGGGCAGGAACTGCAAACCTTTCTACATCATGATAATTTGCAAGTTAGTTGTCTAGGTAGTTAGTTATCTTATTTGTTATATAGAATTAACTTTTTATTATAATTATTTAGTAATGTACTTGGCTCGAAGATATTAGCACTTGAGTGCTACACTGTAAATTCGAGGGTAAATAAAGTTTATTGATTGATTGATTGATTGATTGATTAGACAGACTTAGTTATTCCGCACGAATTAAGAAGATTTTCCTTGCATTTTTTTTCGTTTCATCCCTTTTCACGGTGCCTTTAGAAATTCTCGTCACTCGAAAAGGAAAAACATTTCAGTACGCATGCCCGTGCGCCTAGTCATTCCCATTCCTTCCTTTCTTCTTCTTCTTCTTCTTCTTCTTCTTCTTCTTCTTCATTGATTGATTGATTGATTGTTAGACAAGTGGAGCAAAGTTTTTTTTTAACTACCCGCCGAAAAGTGAAATGCAAGTCCTGATGGTGAGAGGCATAAACGTACTTTCAAAAGGGAAATAATAGCATAAACGAACTAACCTTTATTGCCAATAACAAAGGATTGTCGCCACAGGTCATCAGAGCCTTAGCTGTAACTTCTGCGTGAACATCGTCATATTCTTGGTATTTTACTGTCGACAGTAAAGATTCTTCGCGATCAACATCTGAGTTTGGATGGTATCACAATAAAAGAGAAGGATAGAAAATTAATGTAATATTAAAAAATCGGAGGGGTAAAAAGACCTTTGTTGGCCTTCTTACTAATTAGTTTAGTTTTGCCCCTTTGTCCTGGGACTAGTCAAGACGCTGATAGATAGGGTCTTCAAAGTCTCATTTTCATAAAGCTGTCAAAAAACTGGTTACTATGGATTCCACCGCCTCGAGGCTTCAGATAAAAATATGAGGCATTTGTACATTAAACGGGAAAATCCTTTATTAACCAACAGTTAAAGCATGTGGGTTTATCCCTTTCAATTTAGCCATCTTTTCACAACGTTTAGAAACCCGCAAAAATTTACTGCTGTTTTTATAAAATTTGCTAATGGTTTGACACTGTGTTCTGTTGCACCTACACTTACTGGATACTCGATGTAACGAACCCGTTGTGTAACGAACACCCCGGTGTTAGTATAACGAATGATTTTTTCGCCCTAGTTATATTTAAAATGTATTGGATAAGACCCGATATAAGTGTACCCGTTATAACGAACATCCCTGGTATCCCGAACATACCCTGGTATAACGAACATCCCTTATAATCGGGTTCCACTATACCAACAGAGTCTTGCCAGACCATGTAGTTCTGACTCACGTATTGACGCACATCCATTCCAAATTCAGCGTTGTTAATTAGGGCGATAAATAACCCTATGGAACGTTTTAATTAAGACGCTTGTGATGATAATCAGTATGAAAAAAATTATTGCTGGCTTGTCACACATATAGAACATACCTTCACTTTCCTCTTCATCTTCTTCCGCCTCGATCTCTTCTCCCGCATCAACGTTCTGGAATTCAGTTTCGTCTTCCTTATCATCGCACCTGTCACATAAGAAAAACCGCTTATAGAGTAATTTCCGCATTCCATTGGGTTTTTTTGTTAGGTAGGCTGGTGACAATGCTATTTGGAACTGTTTAATTTTTTTTCACCATTTGCCTTGTTGAAGATAAGGAGTGCATGCAAGCATGGATACCAAAAGAAAATCACTTGATCTACAATGGCCGGGGACAACAAACGCACGAAGCGAATAAGGTCTATTGACTTGAAAACTACTTTCTACAATGGAACCTTGTTGGTACGACCACGGTTAAGGCATAAAAGGAGTAATGTAACATGATAAAATTGCGCAGGAAGTAAATAAAGGCCCAGACACACGGTGCAACATTGCGCGCAACATTGTGAGCAACTTGAAAGTTGCACCCAATGATGCGCGAAGAAGTAGAATCGACATCTACCTCTGCAACATCACGCGCAACTGTTTCACCGTGTGTCCATCATCTGCAACAGTGCGTGCAACAATGTTGTGCGCAATGATGCATCATGTGTCCGCGCCTTAGGCGTTTCGTTTCCCTTTTCTTCAAAGTCAACAAAAACAAAAACAAGTATTACTTAAACTCGCTTTCGAAAAATATGGCATGCATAACTTAGGGAAAGATCAGAGGAAAGGTAGCAAATTTACTTCAGAAAATAAGTAAGCTGCAGTTGTTGCAGCGATCATGGACTGTCAACTTTCGATCTAGATCTGATAGGGTTTTGTGACGTTCCGCATGATTTCGTGAAACACAATACTCTTTGTAAGAGCGTATTTTTACCTTGAAGTAGCTCATTGAACCAGTGAATATCACTAATTTTCTGAGTTTAAATTATGTTTACACTGAGTTCATTAGGAACAGAAAGGTCAATAAACTAATGTTGAAACCACTTTTAGTCTTTTCTAATTTCCCAAAGCAATAACGATCATCGAAGAGTGTCTTCTAAACAAGTCTAAATAAACAACATTTTAACAAGTATTTGTAATCAGCAAAGTATTCACTCACGAAAAATCAATTCCAGAATACTAAATTTAACCGTGTATTGGTTCGAGTTCCTAAACAGATTACGGCTGTGTTGTTAAAAGCTCTAGGAGATGGGTATCAATTTCCCTTTGCACTTAAAAGAAAGAGGAAAAATATGTTTCTCACCTGTCACCCTTCCTATTGCCAAAATCCTCTGCGCCGCTAGAGCTTTGTTCTGTTACAGAGCAAAGAAAAAACAGATTGGGAAATTTAGTTCACATTCGAAAACATGATCTTAGTGAAAAAGAAAATGACGCCAATACGGCCTCTTTTTGCTTTTAAATTTCCAGTGCGTCGGTTTCTGAAACGGCAACAACTCGTGCTACATACCGTAAGCAAGCACTTTCCATGAAGTATTCTATATTTATATTCACTTACCAGGGCTGTTTACCTCCTCAGATGGCAGAAACACATGCAATTCAAGCTCTTTGTCTTCTGCCATAACGTATCTAAAAAAAAAGGCATTATAAAGAGGTTACACAACGTCTGAGGCCTCTATTCAAGGACCTTTCTCGATTCCTGACGCTTAATGGGGGAGACCTCATTCCCATTAATGTAGATCTTTTCCGCGGAGAGTTTAAAGATGACCTTACCCACGTTAGGTTTCAAAAAACTCTCGCACACACAAATTAGGATTCAGAAGCCATTTATTAGGGCACCTTCCGCATGAGTACCTCAATTGGCGTTTAAGTTGAGGAAGGCCTTTGAGGAAGGCCTTGGAATATTCTATTGTTTTTAGGACAACATAAAACTGGACAGCCCCGTAGGCAGGATTATTCTTGGGTGGGTGCGTACGAACACCGCAGGCACAAGTTACTGGGGGCATGCTCCCCCAAGAAAATTTTGAAAAATCGGACCACCGTCATTTCGTGTATTGCGAAAGCAACCACATCGTACATCAGACAATAGATATTGCTTTTTACTAAATTCGGCTTTGAAATAGATTTTGCTAATAACTAGTTCGATCTGTCACTATTCATGTATATGTGCTTCTTTCACATTCAAGAAGGCAGAATATTTCTGCCCTTTTAATGAGCAAAATTGACAATATCATTTCCGAAAAAAATTAATTAACTGTTGCAAAGTATAAAGTACTTTTTTTCTCTTTTATTCTTAACATATATAGTATCCAATTACACGTGTTCTTGACGATACAAAGAGCGGCTGCGCTGGCGACCAGTCTGTACCCAAAAGACAGACCTTAGCGAGCCATGGGGAGGGGTACGTACGCACCTGTCGCAACCCCAGAAAAACACACCTATATGATCAAAATTGTGAAATATAGATACATGTACTCTTCGATGTAAGGTGAACAGAGACGTTTCTCAAGTACGAAAAACTGTAAATATCCGATGAAGAATGCAAATCCAGGGGCAAATCCTTCCAAAATCAATTATAACCAAAAGCAAGCTAATGCCATCGATGTACTGTTTCTCTATTGGTTTTCAATTGGTTAAGACTATGTACCTGGATTATCATATAGATTTATTAGTACTTTCCTATAATCAATTTTTATCGATTGGTTAGCACCACTTATTCCATGTTCCAATGTTTCAGTAGCTCCGTAGACTTGCTCACAAGTCGAGCTCAAAGTTTTGTTTTTTGTTTTGTTGTTTTTGGAAGCGCGATTTCGGAGGCGCGAAAAAAACAAAAATACCGAGTGCGCGGAGCGCCCACCACCGGAACCGGAAATGAGAAGCAAAGGACTTTTGAGAAAGTCTATTCAGTGGCCTCGGCTGAATAAGAATTTGGGCACAAATTATTGTTTCCAGCTAGCGTTCAATTAAGTAGAAAGTAGAAAGTTCTCTAGAGTCTTACATAGACAGCTAACTTAGGGATCCTTAAGATTTATAGCAAGACCATTTGCGGCCGATTTATTTGCATTGTGATGAGAGACGTTCAGCCTGTGGCCGTATTAACAAAGCGAATCAGTACCTTCTGTTTCAGTCGCGTCAAATGAAGTTAGCAAATACAAACTACAGTTCCTGTAACTCCCTACCGCAAGTTGCAATGCTGACTTCTTTAGTTCCGATTTTTTATAACGCACAAGGGAAAAAAAATGCAAATAACATTAACCATGGCTAGTGTTAGCGTATGAAAATTATAAGTGATTTTGGACATTTTAACGTTGGCTTTCATGTTACAAGGTTACTTAATGTTAACTTCAATACGAAGAATGCGATTATTTTAAAGATCGGACGTCTTTGCAATCTTCTTTTACCCATTTTGGGGGTTTTATCACCAACAGTAGTAATATTCCGGAATCGAATGGCTACGTTTTGTACTTCTCGAACAATAAGTGCATCAAGCTTAACACATGCAAAGTCACCATTGTATTCCGTATCCACGTTCCTGATATGGTATGATTAATTTCTTTGAATTTGTCGTCGGCAGTATTGTCGTGTGAATCGCATGGTTGTGGAAGAAAGTTACAAAAAAGGTACAATACCTTTCAGTTTTCCATCAACAGGTGCAAACGTTTCGCAATCCTCTTTTACGCACCAACTTGTAAGGCGATAACATCAAATTTATGTAAATGCCACTCTCGATCCCTTTTTAAACCGCCGCCAATGACGCTTGTATGCTAAGTTTTCTTTTGAACTCACGCGGTTACAACTTCGACATAAGGCAGGCTTCTCGAAAGTGACAGCTCAACCAATTTAAACAAAAGGGTCCTAGACTGTAAATGCAAGAACCATGCTTGTGTTACAAAGCGTGCACCTTAAATTATCATTCAAGAAAAGGTGCATTGACCTGTATCATTGTGAATGACTAATTAGGCTGCCCTCAATCAATTCGACTGTATTTACCGGCCATCACTCCAATTTAGTGGTCCAATTTTTCATTTAGATACTTTACACACTCTGCCCAGGATTGCGTCGGCGAGCAAGATCGAAAATTTCCGCCCTCCGCCGAAACCTTTCAGATTGCATGATGTGCAGAATTATCTTTATCTTTCCGATAACCGATTTTTATCGATTGGTAGCATCGCCAATTCCATGCTTCAATGTTTGACACATACGTTTTTAGGCATAAATTGTTGTTTCCAGCCACTAAATTAAGGTCACCACCGCTGACGTGTTGTTGCCCTTAACATTGTAGTTATTTTTTATTTCATTGTCTCGTTAAAATTGAACTGTACACCGCTAGTCATGGCAAGTGTCTTACGACTGCCTACGTAACACAATGAAGCTAATCATTATACACAAGCGTTCATTAAACCGAACAGAAAAATGTATGTTCTATAAACTTGTGAAGTTATAAAGGGTTGAACTAAAGGATCCTTAAGGATGATGATAAGGTTATTTGCTGCTGATTTATGTGCAGTAAGACGAGAGATGTTCAACTTGTGGTCATATTACACAGCGGATCAGTGTGGCACGCATGACGCGTGCTATTAGACCCACATATTTAACCTTCCGTTTCTGTCGTGTCAAATAGCGCTAGCAACTACAAATTACTTCCTACCACAAGCTGCAATGCTGACTCTTGAGGTGCTCACGTTTATAACTCACGAGGGAAAAAATGCAAAGAACATCAACCATGGCTAGTGTTTGCATATGAAAATTATAAGCGATTTTGGACATTTTAAGGTTGGATTTTAAGGATATACACTTTCACGTTTATTTCGCTACAAAGAATGCGATTATTGTAAAGTTTGGACGTATTTGTAATCTTCTTTTATCCATTTTGGGAAATTGCACCAACAATAATGTTGCAGAATCGAATGGCTGCGCTTTTTATTTCACGAACAATGCTTGCATACGCTTAATACATGCAAGTTCACCGTTGTATTCATCTAAGTTCCCGATATGTTCTGTTCAATTTCTTTGAATTTGTCGTCGGCAATATTTTCATGTGAATCACATGGCTGAGTAAAAAGTGACAAGAAACGTACAGTACCTTTCAGTGTCCAAGCTTTTACAATCCTCGTTTACGGACGTAATTTGTAAGGCGACAACAGCTAATGTATCATTCTCGTCCCCCGAGCCCACGATCCTGGTCTGACCAAAAGGATCGTGGGCTCGGGGGAAGAGAATGCAATGTATAAACGAATATACGCATGTACTCGATCCCTTTTTAAACCGCCACCAATCATGCTTGCATGCTACGTTTTCTTTACAACTCACGCGAACTTTGATAATTTGTAATTTGTTACGCACATAAAGTTTGAAGGGAAAATGAAGTAGAACAATAAATACCTTATTCGATGGTTTTACAGATAGAACTTGCAGACACTTTACTCATCACTCAAAACTCAACCAAGATATTAGCGCATATCAAATCTGTAAATCGATCCAATAAGTTGTATATCACCTCACGTTCGCGTAGACTTTGGTTCTCATGCGCGCGGCATAACCTTGTAAGCCCCGATTTCCTTGTTTGACGGAGCTGCCTGTCCCTCTTAGCAAGTGGCCCCTCGTGACCACGCGTCACGGGCGAAGAGGCACAAGCGGCTGTAGGTACGAAAATGACCTTGCTCCAGGTTCGTGTGAACACGAGTAAGTCCAAACGCATTTAATTTTGGCGTCTTAGTTCTCTTTGGCGCTCTGAACAGGCTACTATGAACATTTCACGGAAAAAAAGTTTGGCAAATCTCTTTTTTCATTATGGGGATTGAAACGGAAACCCAAACACAGGGAAAAGACAACCTCGTTCCCACGGCTTTTGGAAACGAGGTGATGGGAAAAGATTGACAGGGACGAGTTGATGCTGAAAAAGACTTTTAATGCAGGTGCTTTTCTTTCACGAATGAGTTATTAATACCAAGTGAAAAGGTAGTTGTTACTATTACGATACGAATCGTAAGTAAAAGCTATCTATTAACTTGAAACTTCCTTTTCACGTGTCTTTCATGCAAACAAGTATTTAAAATTGTGCGAATAATTGCCATTAGTACATACCAAACCAGTGGATAGTGTTTTTCACGTGCTCTGATTGGCTACTGAAACTCGGGATGGCATTTGCTATTCACCTCCCTACATTCTTCTGGATTTCGCGCACGAGTTTTGCCTCATTTCTCAGAAAAAAAGAACTATTTGGTGCTGGCTATCCACTGGTTTCGTGTATACGAAAACAATTATTCACCTTGGTGTACGTGAAGAGTGGTAGAGTTTTACTTCGCCGCTTCGCGGCTCGGCGAATACCCACCACGATCCACCTCCAATTCGGTGAATAGTTGTTAAACAGCGGTAAAATTCTAGCTACTACAGCGCTGACAGGAGTCCTGCTCCACACAGCGCCGCTAAATTTCCACCGTGCAAATATCTATATTTATTGTCTCACAGAACGTTCGACAATGAAATAAATGATTCCGTAAAAATGATATTTATAACGTGTGAAGTGTTTCTTAATCGATTTAACGACCATTGTTAACCCTACGCAAATTAGGAAAAAGATCTAGCGTCGTTTGCATCCAGCTTTACGGCTAGAAATTTCCTTTGAAATCCTAATCGCCTGTTTTTTTTTTTTTTCTGGAAATCTGTTGTTATTTAGCTGCAACAAAAGCAAACGTTTATTTCTATTTACAACCACTCATTCACAGGGCATGGTTGTTTAAAGCACGGTTAAGCTTACCCAGAATTAATATCAGTTATACATTCCTGTAAGTTCTTTAAGTTCTTTTTGCCCTTCATTTCCACTTAAAAAAAGGAGTCGGAACGCTTTTCAACCCTGAAGAAAAACCGCCAACTTTGGTTATCTTTTAAATGCCAGATTAGTAATAACCGGCTTTACAAGAACCAGGCCAAGAGGGCTAATAGAAGAAACTAAATGTAATAATGTGAACAAGAAACTAGACGTACAGATTCTAAGAATCCCAATGGCGAGGGATGACCAGCCGACTATTTTTATCAGTGGCCAAGGACTTGAACTGCCAAATACCGAACACTTAGTGTTCAAATAAATTAAATTGTTCGCTCTTTAAACCGCAAGGACGACATCAGCGAAGTCTGGTTCCCTAAAACACAACAACGACACAACAGTCAATCCTCACCCGGTAGAAAAAAAAAAACAAAAAACAAAAAAGACGTTGGAGAACTGGTTTTGCCGAGTAAACAAGTGGCACAGAAGGGTAAACGTCGCCGCAAGGGACGTGGAGCGGGGGGGGGGGGGGAAGGGAACAGAACAATAGGTAGGGACTAACAGCTCAACTTCACGAAGAAAACCCTGCCCGACGACTACGCTCGTTTTAACAAGGAAATGGAATTCCTTGGGCTTCAGAGATATCCACGTCTTTTCCTAGAGGTTTCGCGGATCAATTTTTCTATTATTTCAGCAAATAAAAATGGTAAAACGTAAAAATCGCCTGTATTTAAGGTCTTTACGGTTGTGTAAAAAGTGACAGAATTGGCAGACCGCACACTTAAATCATGCTGAGAAAAAGAAACAACCGATGCAAACGACAATATCTCTTGATATTTTCCGTTCATACTAAAATACCCACATTCACCCATCCGGGTTTTGGTGCTAGGCGCATAACTGCTGACAAAGCGGGTCCTTTTGTCGAATTCACACAATCTGGGGTAACCTTGAGGATTTTTTTGCCAATAGGTCGTCGAGTCTGGCTTTTTCCATTACAGCGTTGAACAAACGTGACTGTTTCTACCACGCCTTATCGGGTAGTAATCCCTGGACTCACATTACCAAACTGCAGCGCTTGCCCACCCTTCAAACTGTTGCGAGCAACATTGTGCATTGCGCAAATTTGGAGAAGGAGAACGTGATTCTACTGCTGCAGAGTAACGCAACAATTTCACAAGTAAACACACCTTGCAGTCGCATTCGCTCTTTTAAAAACAAGGAGAGGCGGTGCCCGTGTGGGTTAGGGTGAGGAGAAGGCTGACATTTTAGACTAATAGAAATGGTCCGTTACGTGAAAGAACGTATCACAATTAACAGCCTCGCCAAGTTTGAGAACGTTTGGATGAAAACTCAATGAAGTACAAGTTTTCATAAATAGAAAAAATCCCACACAAACGTCCCTATTTTGAAAACACTTGTTCTCCCCAACCATACTACCGCTTTCAGTGAGCGATTCTGAGAATCCATTCATTCAGTTTCTAATGAACGGATTGGTTCCAATTTGGAAAGACTACCATTTTTGAGAGGCTTCATGAATTGGAAGACAATTTAAAGCAACCGATCGACGAAGTGAACGTTTCCAGTCCCCTACTCTAAGCCTTTACACCGTCGGCTCCCAATCGTGAACATTTCTAGATACTCAAACGTTTCTCGTCCTGTTATATACAGAGTCTAACCCTCTCTGGCATTTGTAGCAGCTTACCTGGTAGTTTCGTGCTGGAAGAGGCGGTGGCAGAGACCCATCAATCCCCTTGGGAGACTTCGGGGACTTAGGGGGAAGGGGTGGCGCATCATCGTTTCTTCTTACGTTACGATTTCTATTGTTGTTCTGTTAACGAGAGAAATAACACCTATGAGAAACAACAAGAAACTGTATTCGTATCCTTATGGCTGGTGTATTTTGAAAGCAAGAGGAAGTGATGATTATAACTACAAAAATAAGAACATTCTTTCCTTGACTTCCGCACACAGATCTATTCAACCGCCGAGCGGCAAAATGTCTGAAAAGGGAACGTTGAGATCCTGACGAAACACAGCTAGCACTGTAGTCGCCGCCATGTTGGATTCCGAAAGACCATTGAACGAGATTGCTAACACTGTAATCCAATCAGAAGTCGAATCAAAAACATGCAAACCTGCCTCAGCACGGGTAATGGCACCGATACAACATTGAGGTTATTTCTTGTTGTTGCTGTTTTTTTTTTTTTTTTTCATAGTTAACCTGATCTATTTTCTAAGCCATCTCTTCACATTTAAATGGTGGATTTGGTTAATTTGTTGAAGTGTGCTGCATGACTACTACATTTAAGCAGAGAATGGAATGCCTCTCTCGGACTACGATTTTAAAAAGCTGTAAATGACGAAAGCGATTAGCTGTCATTAGTTATCACCTTTGCGTCCAGCACAGATATCAAGTCCACATAATCTGTTTCTTCTTCGGACTCCTATAAAGAGATTCAAGTTACAGCAACGTGGTCACTCAAGGACGGTGCCTCCTTTGTTATTGCACATACGTTCTTCACACGGGTTTCTTAAGGAATTTGCCCCCTAATACAACAATAGTTTTGCTCGGTTTATGACTATGTGGAAAAAGCAGATCTTAGCAAGGGCTATCAGAGTCCAAAAAGAAAATTGGAGGTAACCACGCATTTTTTAGAGATAATTGAGCTTAAAATTGGAAAGAAATGCCATACATTCTTCGTGTTTTAACGCTTTTTTAGAATTACGGTTGCTTAATTATCTCTGAAAAATGTGTGCATGGTTATCCACACTCTTCTTTTTGGATTTCAGTAACCCTCGCTAAGTCTACCTTCCCCCCATAGTCATAACCTTTGCAAAAATACATCTGTATTAGGAGGCACCGTCCTTAACACAGGGCAAGTAAACAGTCAGTTGAGGAAAGTGCGAAAGACGTCCTCTCCACTACAAGCCTCTATTTTCATTGGTCTCTTTATAATACCATCATGTTTAAAATTAGACTGCAAGCTCTGGTCAAAGTTGATAGAAACAGAGAGCGATATTGTTTTAGCACAGCCCTGTGACCGATCTACTCAACAAAGAATGTGGTTTATTTCTAGTATTCCTTTATAAGATTTCTTAATCAGTAAATGATATGGTCCGAGAGAAAAGTCACCCTTTCATCCATACACTCTGATCTTGGACCACTGCTTGATGGCCATATTTAAGATATTGTGAAGAGCATTATAGAATTTTAGAATAGAGCATCCGGAACTGGTTAATAGCCTGACATTTGCAGCTACGTCCAACATTCCGTTCTCCCTGTGCTTCTGTTTCAAGACTGCGAGTAAGTGCTCTTGCATTTGTGAAATGTTTACGCACGGGGACATGACTTTCCACAATACTAACCTGCCCGCATGGTAATACTAGAAGATCTCCATCGGGAGTTAGTGGTTCCTGTAACATTACAAACAATGAAGATGCTTAGAAAAGAATAAAGTGTTTCATTTGTATACAAAAACCTAAAGAAAGGACTTTAATCTACAAGGCTTGTATGGTTGGGGTTGAGGAGCTTTTTAAAACAGACACGTTTGCGTGGGATTCGTTTGAATTTTAAAAACTTGCAGTTAAAAGACTAATCACGCAAACTTTCTCTAACTTACCAAGGTTGATGACTCGGGTATGTTCTTTTACTTTCATGTGATGGACCACTTCACTGTAATTTATTGACTTCCTAGCCTAATTTTTTTGGCCACAGGTTCCTAACAGTTTTTCGTTTGGCGAATTTAAACAGTACTTTTACTTGGCGCAGTCGTTGTACAAGGTAGTCATAGCCTTTCTCTTTGTGGATGTAATCCTCACTTGTGTCCATGCTAATGAAAACCATTGTTCTACTTCGTTTCCGACAGACGTCTACTGTGAACATAAACGTTATTGATAATAATCCTGCACCTTTTTATGAACATCTACCATTTCCTTAAGGGATTTGTACACTCGCGGCATTCCAACGATGACAAATTTCCCAGAGCGTGTCTGATCGATCATGAAATGTTTACATCGGCTCTGCACCCTGAAAGCAACCAGGAAGTGAAATGTTAGCGATACAAAAGGTAAAATAACAACTTGCAGTTTTTTGCGTGCATGTTTTTGACATTCATAACACTAACGCGGTGAACTACTGACCCGTAAAAACAAAATAGCCGCAACGGGCCAATCACAAACGCGCACAGCCTAATGAACAGATCAAAGCTCGAAGCAAAAACACGTTCTAAGTGCGGGAAAACGCCTGTCAACCAATTCACGAGGGGTGTTAGTTTTCTTAGGGTATAAAATCGCACGTTTGCTCTTACGGCCAGTTCCTCTTTTATTTCACGCTTGCAGTGCAGGGTAGCCGTATGCAACCTAAAAAGTCCGAGTAGGGCTATGCGTGCACCTTACTTAAAAGGCCGTTTTACTGTTCAAATAGTTTGAATTTTTCTTCTCTTTCTCAGTTGAAATACTTGATTTGATTCACTTCAAGAACAGAAAATGGCCAAGTCCATGTCATGTTGCATGCAACTTCCATGATTCTCTGCGGGCGCGTTAAATAGTCTTCCCAGATTTCTATTATCGATTGTCTAGCCGTCGTGGGTAAGGATTAGTCATCGAAATAGATTTTTTGGAGGCAATACTAGGAGGTCCTTTCGTAGAAAAACTGTGGGGCAGCAAAAAGCTGGCTTTGACAATATTACTTGTTTCATTTTTCTCAGGGGATACATCACGTTACTTTATAATGGTGTTGTGAAGTCACCAAAAAGCCGTCTTTTTACCGTTATTTTCTTTCCTGTCTTTGCATTGTAAGGCGTTGTTGTTGTTGATATACTCATGCTCTGTACGGAATCCGCTGGTCAACTCACCTGTAGGACAGAGTGTAACCAAACCGGCTCTCACTGACACGGATCAAGAAACAGCCCACAGGCGTGTCTGACAGCAGGCGCTCAGATTCCCTGTAAATGATATTGAGGAATTACAGGACACAAAACTTAACTCGTCTGTAGCCATATATGAACAGTAACCTAAAACAGAGAGCTAAGTAGCCTCCCATGCAGTCGTTTTAGGGGAGTCGTATTGTGGGGAGGAGCGTAGTACGACTTCATGAAAAACGACTGCGTGGGAGGCCAACTGCTTAGGGTTAAAATTTAACATACAGTTGGCCCTTTCATCAGGCATCAGTCAGTTCAGATTACAGAGCGTTAGGTCCAGGCCAAGCCACTGCGGCTACGGCTAGCTATGACAACAACGCTATCGATGACGCTGATTATGGCCATTAGCAGCTGAATAAATTATCACTATCAATTTTTTAAAGTGACTATCATCTCATTTCTTCCTACGTCACAATGAAACAAATCAACGATATTTCAGTCAAACTGCAACATTAAATACCACCAAGCAAGGTTATAAGAATAAAGAAACTCCCCGCCTGGTTGAGATTGTTTTTATGCACTACAAATTTTTCAGAATTACCACAAAACAAATGCGTGGTGATTGGTAACGAGAATTAGGATTTCGATCTTAGGACTAACCTCCTGGAAATGATTCCATGAAACCACTCACTGAACACTCCACTCGCCTCCTGCACCACTCCTTTGGGGGCCTGGGTCTGCTGAAACCATTGCACGGCACTGTGAAAGAAGAAACGTCAATCACTTACTCAGCTGAAAAACAAAATAGAATACCGTCTTGTGGCTTGTTACCTTATACCAAATTAAAGGCATAGGTGAAGATGACTAACTCTAAATCAACCGAAGACCTCCACGTGGTAGTGGAAACAGCCCAAGAAACGTTTCATTTTGCTATATATTCACGGAATGATATTGCTTGGTGTGACCTTTCCAAAAATAATTTGGTTACACTTCCACTACAATTCAATTGTGAGGTGAAAACGGGTAAGGCAGCTATGTTCCGTTAGCTTGTTACCCAGGCTCGATCTTCCGCCGTTTTATGCGCCCACGTTCCTCCACCCAAACCACTGGGAGAAGGATTGCACACCGGATTCACTAAGCGGCTGGAAATCGAGCCTACTTGCTATCGTAACGTAGATTTTTTTTCAATTAAATGAAGTCTCAAAATGGTAGTTTCACAAGGCCAAAGAGGTTTAAAAGAACATACATGGTTAGGATTAAACATGCAGAAATCCAGACGTGATTGTTTTATCAAGCCGCTGGAACTGTTCGATTGGTAAAGCATTCCATTGGTAATTAAAAGGTGATTGGTTTGAATCCAAACACAGCCTTGAAATGGCTTCTCACTGCTTTCAATAATGCGAGGATTGTTTTTTGATTTTATTCGCACAATCAATCAATCAATCAATCAATCAATCAATCAACCAACCAATCAATCAATCAATCAATCAATCAATCAATCAGTCAATCAATCACTGAAACAAACAATCAAAAAATGTAATCAATCATACGCTGCTTTGTTTGCAACGCCTCCAAATCCACTCTTGATTGGATCAGGCTGCGCTATGAACACATCTTCCTCATCTTCCATGTCATCAGTCACCTCATCAACAAACTAAGGACACAAGTAGTAATATTAGGGAGTTTCAGCAACTACGACAGGAAGGGCAAAGGGAGCGTAAAAAAAAGAGGTTTGACGGGCAAAACGTACGCGCACTACACGTGTGTATATGTTTTAGTACATTTCTTTGCCGTACTCTGCAAACCAGAGACGTAAATCGACTAATTGACGAATGGTTTAATGGAAAACAGGAACATGCGAGCGTTAATTTTCCTTTCTCTACCTGCACTTCAGCGCCATGCCTACGAATTCGGATATTTCGGCAACATTAGACAAAGTAATCGAGTTGAAATAATCAGGAAGGAGAATAAAATGACGTCAACACACAGCTTAGATGACGTTTTCCGTGGCGTTGCCGTCTTTGCTTTAAGTCTCTATAAGTGAGTATGATATTGAGCCGTGCGAAAACGTCTTTGCACAACTAGTGCCTTCCGCGAGACTGGTTACCAACATAGAGAAGCGTGGGGTTGGGAACGCGACTGGACTGAAATTCAAACGTTTTACTAAATATCAAACTCGTACTCTGATCTGAAGGCCGTTATCAACTTATCAAGATCACCCAAACACCATTTTGGGCTGCGATAAGAAATGGGCAGAATATGCTTTTATTGGTAGTTGGGCGTAGGTAGGTCTTTTTTAAGGACGGTGCCACCTAATACAGAGATATTTTTGCACAGTTTATGACTATCGGAGAAAAGTAGATCATAGCAAGGGCTAGTGGAATCCAAGAAGAAACTTGCGGGTAACGTATTTTTCAGAGATAATAAAGCAACCGTAATTCGAAAACGTTTTAAAATACATAACAATGAATGACATTTCCTGTTTGAATTTGAGCTCAGTTATCTCTGAAAAATGAGACGTTACGCCCAGTTTTCTCTTAGGATGCCAAAAGTCATTTATCAGTAAGATCTGCTTTTCTAGCACAGTCATAAACAGCGCAAACGTACCCTTATATTAGTAGGTTTAAGAAACCCAAGTGTCTCGGAACTTCCCGAGATGCACAAAATGTATGTGCAGGGGTACCGTCCTTATATATTGTATAAATTCATGTCTGTGTGAATGAGGGTGGGGCGTTGAGTGGTCACATTTCTGCCTAAAAGATGAAGTGAACGAATGATGAGGTTTATGCAGCCCTCTTCCAAACTAGCAAAAGAAGTCGTTATTTTTTCTTTAGCCGTTTGAACATTTTTAGTGCCCATTACCATTGCCAGACATTTTAAAAGGCAGCTATTATCTAGCTCTTATTTAGCTCCTCTCTCCTCTTTTTATCGCAATTTTGGCTGTCAACCGAGTTTAGGTAAAGGTACAAAGGTACAAAATTGAAAGGGGGAGGGGAAAGGCATCAAAATGGCCACGTCTGACACAGCTATTTCAAAATGATTTGAATGTGTTCTTCTGAAATCATCTACTGCTTCTGGGGATGGCTGTTACTTTGGGAGCAACATAGGTATTCCATAATTAAATTTGTATGGCTGTTCGTTTCTACTGGTTTGGGAATTCGTTTCCAAGAAACGAAGCTTGGAAATAACATTAGCTATTCCGATCTAAAAATCTACAAGAGCTTAATAATGCACATTACTTGTAAAAGAATTCATAGTACCTCAATTTCCTCAAGCGATCCATGACTTTTCATCTTAGGGGGCAGTCCCAGAGCATCCGGTGGGGGTGGGGGAAATTCCTCTTCATCGTCAACAGGAGATGATGGGAAATGCAAGGCAGTATAGTTAAGAGTTCTCTTCTTAAGGATTTCTGACGAAAAACAGAACGGCAAATGAGAGACAAAAAAAAAAAAAACCTGCGCAACCGTCTTCCAAGATAAATATCGCCATTTTAAGTAAAAATCTCTCAAAACAACAGTGCAAAAAATATTTTTTTTTAAATAAGAATTCATCATTACATCAAATGCTTGCCCTCCGTAAGTGGTAAGTAGCTTATCAAGGCACAGGTTACAGCACATCAAGCTAATAACTTGCTAATAAACAAAACTAGACTATAGAAGCTAGTTATTTCTATAGAATTTAGTACATCTAGCGAACGAAAATGCTGCAAATATTATGATACTTCACAGTAGTTCTCTTTAGTCTGTAGAAATCCAAACATTTTAAGAAATTGACTGCACAAAACGACGGAACAAACACTGCTTTGTCTTACCGTCTTTTTTCTTGTGGTCGTGTTTCTGCAGTTCGTCTTGTTTAAGAAACAAGTTGTTCCCACAGGCGTTAGAGTACTTCAGAAATGTGGAGGCTTTCTTGAAGATGATCATAGCTTCTTCACGGAGCCGTTTATATCTTCTTCTTGCCAGGAATCCGCGTACCACTTCAAACCAAGGAAAAGAAAATTGGCTTGGTTATTGGTAGATGTCTTAAACAAATTAGTAATGATGTAAAGTGTACGTATGAGTGCCAAGAAGTGAGCAATACTGCCCTACATAATTTCCCCCGGCCACAGACCTTTAAAGAAGAACCAGGATTAAAGAAAAATCTTTCACCCCGGCGCGGGATTTGAACCCACAACCTCCGGATTAGATCACCGTGAGCTACGAGGCAAGCTGGGAGCAGGTCGTGGGAATTAAGATACTTAGTCGCGGCAATAAACTATCTATCCTATCCTATCCTATCCTATCCTATCCAATGGAAATCTGTGTATCGTAACCAATGTGATGTATCGCGTAGCACTGGATAATGAAATTAGTAATGATGTTAAGTGTATGTATGAGTGCCAAGAAAAGTTACTTAACCAAAAGTTACTTTAAAACCTTTGAGAATGTTTGTCAATCGAAACTATGGTCAGCGATATCAGGTTTTCTACTGCTATTTTTGGATTATCGTGAACCCAAAACCAATGTAATCACCTGTCATTTGAGGTCAGTAAAAAAAGCACAAATAACGTTAAGCGGATGGAACCAACAAGAAGTCGAATTAAAACATGCAACTGGGGCCATGCCGGGAAGTGCAAGCTAGCAAAGTCACAGTTCGTCTTGGTTTGGCTTCGCGTTTCCCCGCATTTGAGGTGTTGCACGTGTTTCTCCTGTGTTGTGATTGGTTCTTGTGTTGTTCCACTCTGCGAGGAAGAGCTACGCCAAAGGTCATTGTCCAGCAGTTATTGGATTGGTTTGGAAAACCGCTTTCAAATTAACCAATCACAGCACAGAACGGTACCTTGCCAGCTCGAGACAATTCGTGTAAGCAAAATTACAACTGCTTGTACGTTTCCAACAGATTTATTTTGTAGGCAGAAGAACAAAATAGCAAAACCTTCACTTTAGTTCAGTGACTTGCTACGCTCACGAATTTATCGTATTGCCCTGAAAAGCCAAATATTTTCTCCTCAGGCTCGACCTAACTCAGTCAATAAGCATTTTATAATAATTAAAAACAATATTATAATTATAATAAGAACCTTCCCAGAATGCTTTGCACCAGAAAAATTTCAATGCAAAATAACTTAGTTAATTTGGGGTCGAAGAGAATGCTGTACCATGTGTTATTTACAACTTCGTGAAAGTTATCCCTCATATTAACGTTAGGGTGATGACGTCATTATTCACGTGACTATGGCAAAAATATGTTTTAGCTCACTGCAAGAACAGGCCTCCATCAATTCAAAAGCAGATAACGTGCCCTGATAGACATTGGAATGGGCAAGATGGAAATTGCCACTTGACATCTGGCATTTGAAAGTTAAGGTGGCTCTGTACAGGAGCATTTCCCAGGGGACTGGTAAGGAGTCAGTAACTATGGTAGTTTAAGGCGGAGAGAAACAAAGCTTGGCTGGTTAATAGTACTTCGCATGAAAGTAACGACCATGATATGCTCACTGTTGTGACGTCATTGGTCACGTGACCAGAGCGCACAGAAAATTCAAATCAATTTAAAACTGCTTTAAGCTCAATAAATTCGTAATTTCTCAGAGTAATATCGCAGAAAAAATTGCAAGTTATTCAAAAACGTCCATTATTATTTTTCCTTTTGAAAAAAGCACAATGAAAAATGAACCTTAAACTTTTGATAATCCCCTGTTTTGTGAGGTTTTAATATAAATGTAAAAACGAATCAGCATATTTGGTTTCAAACTATGCTCTTTCTAACTATGTTAACAGTTTTTTTAAAAAAATTCGTTTTCATAGAGCTTAGGGATGTGAATTTGCAGGCACGCAGAGTACTGGGCACCAATGTCACGGATTGCTCAGGAAGACTGGTGCACTTTTTAGGCGCGGCGGCATAGCTAGCGACAAAAGCTGAAAAATGGGGTGAAAAGGTGTTTTGCTAGCTTTCTGTCGGTCCATTTCTGCTAAAGAATTGTTAATGGTTTCTCCGAAAGGGGACAGCACTTCATTTCTCGCTGCATTGCTCATGTCAGGTACGTGTAATTATAGCTTTTTATTGTCTTCGGTAGACAGCTTAATATATTAGCAGGGCTTTACCGATCGATCATTTTTGTTTAATCAATTAATGTTTCATATTTATCGTTAGTCCAGTGCTTAATAAATAATTTGCCATTTTCGTTCCGGTAGCAAAAAGCCGAAAGATAGACACGTAGGTTGGTAGCTAAAGTTTATTAAGTTTCGTAAGTCTTTAAATAAACGTTATATGAAGTGATGTAGTTTTTGTACACTCGTCTGTGAATCGTACATGTATGTTATTTGTTGGCCCAGTAAAAGTGTAGCATCGCATCCTTTATGTTTTCAGTAACTTTAATTACAGCGTTGCTGTTAAAATTAATGTTTCAAACAGCTATTGCTTAAAGCAAGAAGGTAAGGCTATTCTCCTAATGTTGATACTGGCAGATAAGCTTAAATGTGTAGCATCATTTAAGCTTACGTGTTGTAAACATCTCATAACAACATAACATAACACATAACATACTTTATTTTATCTCCATCTCCATTTGTTTATTAGCTGGGCTTTTCTTCACTGCTTGCAAATTATTTATACACATCTAATGACTCACGAATGTTTCTTAGATCAAGTAAGGTTCAAAGCTATAGTTGGCATGATTTGATGACAAACAACAAATTTAAATTTCGAATTAGGTACATGTAAGACTTTTATTAAAAGTTATGTGTTGATCACTTTTGGGAAAATATGCTTAAGATAATCGAGTTCAAAGCAGGTGAATGTAATTGTTTTGTACATCTCGTTCTCTACTTTTACTGATTAAGTTATTCCATAATTTGCAGGGTAAAAAATTAACTTCAGTGCTTGAATCATTGAATTGCAACTCGGGCCAGTATCCTTGAATTCCAACCTCGTCCCCAGGGTCTTTTCACTTGCTCGCTTAGTATAGTGGACCAGGCCATTTAGATAAAGTGGCTTTCAAAATTCTCTTGTCTAAATCAAAAAATTTAAAACCATATTTACTTAAATAGACCCCTCCCAACCTGGGTGAGAAGTAAGTCTTTTATCCAGGGATTTCGCCAATAATCATGTGGAAAAAGTACCACATACTGTAGAACTCTAAGTAAAAACAAACCTCAACTTTTAGTGGCCCTGGTCAGTTTTAAATTGCTACTGGCAACCAGGAGACTGTCAATTTGTAGCCCTGAAGTTGTTGTTTTCACTGATCCTTTTTTTATCTATACTAGGCATGGTATATGTCAGCAGTGATCAGTGATGCAGCTTTTCTTACAGTGAAGGTAGGCACATGGAAGATATCAATCACATAATTATCCCAGCTTACGTACTATCTTACTGTTCAGTAAAATGAACTAGGTCAAATGCAATGATCGGTTTAATTTGGGTTCGGTAGTTGAACACAATTAAACCAATAATATGCATACAGCAGTGTTTGATTCCAATTTCTGAACCCAGTCAAACATAATTAAGCACAGTTAAACAGTTTAAAATCATTCAAATATACCAGAGATTTAAACCATCTGCCTTTAAGTGTGTGAGAACAAGCACAAATTTCTTTAGTGTGGAATTTGAGCATGATCTGTTTTATATTGTCCTGTAAACACATAGAAGACTGGGTGGCTAAAACAGCCTTTTCGGAAAAAGAAAATTTGGCAATCCTAATACTCACAAAGGCAAATAAAAGTTGAACCAAGGAAAAAATTAAATCACAACATTTACATGAGTGTTCCATCAAGACTTCCATTGGGGTAGGTGATGAAAACCTTATACCCACTTAAGTTACAAAATCCATTTTTCACGGTGATGTAAGATTTATTCTTGATGGTTAAAGGGTTAAAACTTAATGCAGAATGAGTCAAACAGTTATACCATGTATGGGTTTCTGTACCACAGTGATTATTGTGACCCAGTACCACTACTGGGGCAAGCTCACACAGGTATGACTTGTACAGTTATGAAATGTTGTGCTGTAATCGTTAAACAAATACAGAGAAACAAGAGGAAATCGGGAGGAACTTGTACCAGAATGAAAATCATGCTGGTATTATGAAAACACCCCCTTAGCCTAAAGTCGAGCAGCTCTCAAGAATGTTTAACAACATCCTCAGAGACCCAGGGGCAGTAACGCCCTGATTTCATGAGACCGGTACAAACTCAGACTGGTACGATTTTGTTTACATGAGACCGGTCTAAAAGTCAGACTGGCATTAAGTGTTTACCTGAGACCAATCTAAACTCTGTTTGTGTTAATATGGTCTGCAACCATCCCATCCTTAAAAATCCACTTTATCTATTATCCAACAGCTTGGAATGCTCCAACGCCACTTATTAAACATGCATACCCAAAACAAACATCTCAGACCAATTGGAACCCTGTTCATGCTTAAGTGGCTCCCCAGTCTGATTTCAAACCGTTCTGAGTCATTCATATTGGTTCAGCAGCAGTGATGGGTTAAACCAGCCTAAGGCCCTGTTTACATGAGTGACTTTATCCCGGGATGACTTTTATCTCCTCCCAGGGTGACTTTCATTGCGGTGTCTGGTCATTTACCTGTAAATGTTTACATGATTTGGAGCTGAAATGTGTTCACCCTGGGACGATTTCATCCCGGTCTTCAGCACGGGGATGAAATCGTCCTGGGGTAAACACCATTTCAGCTCCAAACCATGTAAAAACTTACAGGTAAATGACCAGACACCGATATGAAAGTCATCTCGGGATGAAATCACTCGTGTAAACACAGCCTAAGATGATAATTATTTTATACTAGGTTCATGTTTCGTACGTTTCGTGTAAACAGAGGTAAGCATTTGGAGTCGATCTGAAGTCGTACCGGCCCAAGTTGGTACCATTCTCATAGACTACGAGCAGTCTCTCATTTTTCTCTGGCGCGTGCACACTGACTGTTCTACTATTGGTAATTGTGATAATTAAAATCTGCTTTGCTTTTCTTACAGGTTTTTATTCCATCAACCTGATGTCAGGAAAATATGGCAGTTTATTGTAAGGGTTTGGTTAAGAAATTTGTACTTTTAGCTATATTCCCAGACACACTTTATCAATTCAAATAAAAAATTTGAAGAGCAGTTTTGAAATAAGGTTATATATTTTTTTGTCTTTTTCTGCTTAACATTTTGATGTCATTGATTAGTTTGACTGACCCCTCAGTACTACTAAGTGGATGATGTATGAAAATGGAATGAATCCTGGAGTACCTTTTAGGGCTCTACTTCAAAATATCTGATGAGCACACCCTGCCCCATATCTTTTTTGGGGGGAGTGTCCCCCCCAACTACTATCCCAGGAATGAAGAGTCAGACCTATTTGATTGAATTCTCTTTATGGGGAAAACTATATCGATTGACTGATTCACCAGTCTGATCCCTTTTTGTCAGTTCATTGCCTATTAGGTTTCAGACTATTCTGAAATGATTTAGGAAGAGGCTATTCCTTTTGTTTTTCTTTGGTACCAGATTATGGCAATCAGTAACAATGCTTATTGGTGACAAATTATCAAACCAAAAAGAACTAAAGTCTCGAGATCTACTGCCATCACGGTCAGGGTAGTAAGAGAGTGAGTCATAATCTGTGCATCAAATAAAGTCACTAGTCATTACTGGACCATTTGTTATTCGCATTGGCAACACTGAAGTCACAGATTGATTGATTTATTGATTTATTGATTGACTGATTGATTGATTGATTGATTGATTTTTTTAATTGGCTGATTGACTGATTTATCAGCCAGTTGGTTGAGTGGTTGATTGATTGACTGATTGGTACTTAAAATAGATGAATGAATTGATTCACCTGAATTACATGTAAGTAATTACATGCATAATGCTGCACTTCTTCGCATCTTTCTCTGGCAGCAAAATAATACCTGGCATCAGTCGAAACATAAAATAATTTTCAAGCCCCAATGTCATGACATAATTGTAAGCAAATAATTTATTTGTAATTAGCAAGTAGTAGGTAAGAAGGCGTATTAGAGAGCAGGACTATTAGACCTTTTACAGGAATTTAAATTATATTTCATATTAACTCCAGTAAGCTACTCCTTCTGAGTAACTACACTATTGGACAGTCAAGAAAGAAAGCAATGCTCTGGGTTGTTTTAGGGTTCACTACTTCCTACTATTAATTAAACTTCCTGGGGAATTAATACAAGTAAATAAGGTACATCATCATCATCATCATCATCATCATCATCATTCAACTACAGCGTCATTTTACCATATAAGGAGACAAATATGAGTATGAGAGCATCTTACACTGTAGAAAACGTATTGCACTATAGTATCCCGGTTTCAAATCACTTATTGAATAAAGCATTTACAATTTTGCTTAGATATTTAAGTTTATATTACCTACAACAGAGGCTTATTTAAAATTTATGAAACACTGGTTCTAATTTGATGAGAGGTGTATTACTAATGATTAACTAATAATTATAATATTGTTTTCCGGTCTCACTTGTAATAATAATAATAATAATAATAATAATAATAATAATAATAATAATAATAATATAAGCAGCAGGTGGAATTGGAATGTTTAAATGGAGTGAGGAAAACCGGAGAACCCGGAGAAAAACCCTCGGAGCAAGGATGAGAACCAACAACAAACTCAACCCACATATGACACCGGGACCGGGAATCGAACCGGGCCACATTGGTGGAAGGCGAGTGCTCTCACCACTGCGCCATCCCTGCTCCCCTACAATGCTTAATTGCATTGGAAAATTGGGAAAAGATGTTTGTGAATACTCAATTAAATTTACAGTGCGCGCTCAGAATGAACAGATGACGCTCGAGGGGCCGGACGGCTTTTTCCAGATCGGCTCGCGTCAACCCGTCCGACCCTACACATGTCAACTCGCCAATGCATTTTTTGTAGAACTGCGTCAGCGGGGCGGTGCTTTTAAAACACCCCTATTACTTTCAAATTTTGTGAGTATTCACCCATGCAAATAGTATCCCGTACCTTTTTGTATTGTAATCACAGCCTCCTGGGCCTTTTGAAGCTGTTCAGCAAGCTTTTCCGTGTGCCAGTATTTCAAAAACACCTTGGTTCGCCTGTGCAGTGGAAGAAACGAAACGTTACATTAATAAACAAGAAAAGGTCAAAAGAAAGAAGGCTTTCTTCTTAGAACCCAGTTCAAAAGAATAAAGAGGGGACAAAGCCCTAGTTCACTGCGTAAAAGTCGAACTTGACCCTTTCTTACTAGAGGGTGCCATATGGCACATCATGCTTTTCCGTGGTTTAGGCTAGGTTAGGGTTGGTTGGAATTTTCTTTCAACCAATCAGAAGCACTACCAAGATCTGGGTAGAGACACGTCATCAGTATGGAATTTCTGCGCTCATTACTCAGACGTTTTGCGAGGGCTCAAGTGGCGACCTCGTGAAAAGTCGGCTGTTTTCTCAGGCTAACGCATCCCATGTTTTCATCTGACCAATCTACGCACAGAGAACATTTTCCCAATAGGTACGAAGGGTAAAAATATTTGATTCGACATGGCTCAGCTTACCCGATCTGCCAGTCCTTTAGCTGTGATCTTTTCAGTATTTGTCTGCAGCTTGACTCAGTCGTCGGTAGGTTTGTTGTGTACAACACTAGTTTGTACCTAACAAACACGAAAAAAAAACACGAACTTAATTCATCATACACTTAAAACTGAATAACATCCGGGGTTATTTACTTTCTTGGCTCTTTACGGATAAGGAAAGATCCAGTCATCGAGCTAACTCGCATCATACTGGGTGTTTACAATGGTAAGGCTATTTTGGTTTGCCCGACCGGAAAAATTTCCAAAATCAGGAAAAGGAACGTCTGGGGGGTAGTCCAAAATTCCCAACCGGAATATCCAAACGGAAAATTGTGTTCCATTTACTTTTTTCTACTAGATTCAGGTCCTGCACCAATAGTCAAACTAGTTCCAGACTCTATAAATTAGAGTGAATTCCACAAATGACACATGCTAATCTCGAACGGAATATCCCTCGTAGACCAATCGGTTTCCCCCCTGTAAATGGTAAACAATCACTCTGTCTTGCTGCCCAGAAGTCAATATGATGCCCTTCACACTCGTGTAATGTTGTTCTAAGTTCACTATGACAACATGTCGAAATTACTTTACAGAGGCGTTTTGAAGTTCTCTACGAGGTGACGTTTGGGATTATTTTTTTCTTTTGAGTTTTGATTTTGTCACGACGTCGTGCAAACTGACCTGTCCACGAAGTCAGCAAATGGAATCCTCACTGCATACCCCTCCCTGCGGATACGAGTCGTTTCCAACACCCCAGTGTAAGCCAGCTAGAATGTATGATCAGAAGAGTACGGACTTAACACACATAAAACAATTACAGCTGAATCTCTCTAAAAGCCCCGGCTGAATGACCAACCATTTTTGTCCAACATGGTTTTTTACCACACAAAACGTCCGGTGGCCAAACGGGCAAACAATGTTTTACCAAACATCAGTCAAAGTGAGCCACATAATGCTTTTTGCCTATTACCGCTGAATTGTGACGTGACTGGTTTCAACTCGATCGCACGCGAGTCACCTTAATTCCGTTTCTGATTGGTTGCTTTTTCCTCTCTCGCAAGCCTTGTTGGCAGAGATTGCTACCGACCAAACATTTGCTCGTAAGGCAAAATGTTGGGCGAAGATGTTTGACTGTAAAACATGTTCTTCCGACACGACGTTGGAGGAAAAAGTCTGATCGTTAGCCGAGGCTTCAAACGATCGCACTCGAATAAGGTTAAATGTTTTCTTGTACGTTTCTGCAGTAGTTTATCTGCTCTATATTCTGTGAGGTTTCTTCGTTCTCATTGGTTTCGTAATAGTGCAAGGCCTATAAATCTGTCAGAAATTTTTTCATGATTTTAGGAACGATTATAACCAAGAAGAAAAAAAGAATCGGTAGAAAATTCTGAGAAAAAGAGAATAATTAGAATTTGAAGGTGAGGACATTTAAAACTGAAGTTTATAATTGGCATGCGCTGGTAACAATCCAAATTACTCTCGCGCAGATAGTCGTATCATATTCCTCAGTGTCATATCCTTCTCATTATTAAATCACATCCTACTTATCACGCACCATCAAAGAAATTGACGGTTTTATGCATAGTCACTTGCAATTTCATTGGATAAAGCGTAAAGTTCGATAAAGCCCGATAGCAGCGTCGTGGATGTAAAACCGTACTTGATGTGACACAATTACCCAACGCTACAAAAAAAAGTAGCCATTCAATCTTGCATTTTTAACGGCGATAAGACGAAAATAGATTATACATTCTTGCACACAATTCTATATTTATCGATCAAAAGTGCATTATAATTAATTGTTTCTACATTGTGTTTTCAGTTGTTAGGCTAATATCTGATTATGGATGTATTTCAAACTAGATAAGGTTTCTCGCAAGATCAACATTTCATATTTTCTTTGAATTTCTAATATGTTTTAAGTGCCAGTTCTTAACACAGGTGACCTAAGCTAAGCTTTGCCCCTTGCTTTTATTGCATGGTATAAAAACGCCCTAAATCGCCCTAAATCAACCAAAATACCACAGAAAACAGCAAGTAATGAAAAGTTTAAATAAAGGGTTAAATTTTATCTTCAAATTTCTGCTGTATTAATCACTTGAATAAATTCGGAAGAGAAATTCTCTTGAATAACTTAGGACTTTTTATTTAAACGAAGTTTGCAGAGGGTTTAAGCAGGTCGTGGTCTAAACGGTAATCAATTACCAAAACTGGTTACAATTTCACACGTGATTTCCAGGTGTGCAGCTCGTCCAAGGTTTTGCTAATGCAATTAAGGCCCTAATCATGAGCCTCAATGCACCCTTTAACCAGCCGAACTATAACTTAATTTTTTGCAAATAGCCCCTTGCAATTCCAAAATTACCAAGTAAGGAAACTCGCATAAAAACGTAACCTCAGGCCATTCAATTTATAATTGTCTCCAAGAAGCAAATGCTTACCCAGGGTTTTTTTTAACACTAAGTTTGGTTTGCGTATTACAAAGTCTGGAGCCCTGACAAAGTACGTAATTAACAAGAAAATTGTATAAGTTACCTGTTCTTTAACATATTTGAGGTCCATGCTGTCGGAAATCTGAGAACATAAACAGATGAAGGACAATCAAAATGAAATGCGCACGGACATGAACTGAATTTTACCGCAAAATTCGATGACCTTACGCCTGTGCTATGCAGTTAAACTATATCCTAGATGTAAAGTATTTCTTTGAAATATTTAGTTTTGTTTACGCGTATGAAGACAGCAAATTTTACAGGCATGAGTATGCTTGTATATGTTAGGGATGAGCGGAAAACATTGCCAGCCGCCGGAGGAACAAAACGTACGAGAAGAAAGATTAACAGAATATTGAATGAAACAATTCATGTGATATTCTCTATATTGGTCTGTCTCTATCTACTAACTAGCTACGTAACTAATTTTGTCTGGACCTACACTGCTAATGCTTGTCTGTCTCATTCTTAATTTCTCGCATAAAAGAACTGTATCAGCAACAAATGTCGCACATGAAATCGGCGATTTCTAAGGAGAACAAAAACTGCGGTAGGCTCATAAGTAAAGCTTACGTTTCTCCCAAATTCTTGGTTTCTGTATCTCGTACTCAATATTTCATTATACTATATATTAGTTTACGTACAGAGAACTAACGCTATATGCGCTATAATTATTATGGTACCTTTAAGTTACTGTTATTAATGACGACTTAATTTAGACTTTTTTCCCCTGCAAGATTAAGCGAGTACTATTTTTAGCGACTTCCATCGCTTTTTTGACGATTTGGGACAGTTTTCGTCAAGTTATTAGCATGTTCTATACTTAACGAGTATTTAAATCAACGAATTTACATGCCATCTCTAAATTGGCTAGATTAGATTGTTGCTAAAAATAGTAATTTTATGGAAAATTATCTGAGTCTTTTGAAAGTACTTTTAAAAGTCTTTTAAAACTCTAAATTTGTATAATTACACTCACTGAGCTGGAAGAACACGGCGATCTTTAATTACTAACTGTAACAAGTATTGTCATAGTGTAATATTTTCTTTCTTTAGCACATAAAGCTCAAGATTGAGTTATACGTGTTAAGTGAGCGTTTGTAAGGTAGCGATTTCATTTGAAACTGCTCTGTTTCGACGCCATACCTCTTGTGTTTACACAACAACGACAACAGGTGCGACGAAGCCGCGTCCGTTTGAAAACTCGAGGAAAGGATACGGTTTCGTATCCGAAGTGAATACAAAAACCATGGGTGAATAACAAAACACTGGAACGTTACCGAGCAGCCCGCAAAAGGCCCCACTGCCATTTGCAACATTCTGTTTTGTCGAAAAAAGCGGGTAATGGGTTTCACGCCAACCGAATCGATTTTGAGGCGGTCTAAAGACTATGCATCAAATCCAGCGGATGGATCTAAAACGGCATCCGCAAAAAGGAGCTACACTAACGATTAGTTTATGGTTCAATCTTTGCAGTGATTTGGCCAACTTCACATCACGGCTACTCACGTCTTTACAATGGAGTATTTTTAACCAGCTATACTCAATAACGTCTTACCTGTCACAAGTTTAAATTCTACGTTCTGTGTGTTCGTTTACAAACGTGTATTCTGAACTGTTATCTGCAGTCATTATAATTTTACTCAATACGCTCTTAAACAATATATGAACATTACATATTGTCATGATTGTGTGCATGATATATCAAGCAATATATTGATAATTTACTCGATACAGTTCACGTCTTCATAAGACACAAACTACAAAAACTATTTCAAGTTTTAACCCTGCTTTTGCCACGGTCAAACCAAGTGAAAGGCAGTGAGCTGATTGAGCTGATGATGCAACATAACAAACGCAACACAACGTAAGATAACATAACACAACATAACAAAATGCAACACAACAATACAACACAACATGACACAGCTGTAAGCATAACATAACTTGACATAACATACCGTATTATAACATACCATACACTAACGTAACGTAACGTAACGTAACGTAACATGACAACATTACATTAAGTCACAGCTTTTAAAACATAAGATAACACAACATACCATAAAATACAATATAATTACGTCAAGTAACGTAAGATAACATAACTTAAAGGCTGGTTTCCATATGATCGCTACGATCGCTACCAAAAAAGTTGAGCGGTCGTTGAGGCTTTTATCGCTAAGCAGTGTCCATATAGGCTGGTTTCCATATGATTGCTGTGATCCCTACGATCGCTAAAAAGTGGTTTCCACATGATCGCAACAATTGCTGGCCGTTTTTTACAGCGATCGCAGCGATCGTAACGATCGTAGCGATCATATGGAAACCAGCCTTAACTTTTAAGCATAACACAACATAACATAAGGTAGTATCTTGAGTTGAAGATCGCGACGTTCCGACTGCTTACTGTTAGTCTTATCAGGCGATGAGGTCGACTGGTTACGCGTCTTCATGTATATCACCATGGTCGGCTGTGGCAAGACAGGGATATACGACTCGCCCGTACCCAGACCTCCGACGTTTCTGAGCACGCCAATAAGACCGGTCACAACCCCTTTTGGAAGGAGGTAAAGTCTATTGATCGAGGCTCACACTGGTACGCCCGTAGGGTCAAGGAAGGATGACGGAATCGAAATGGCTGAAGCGTGGATACCAACTATCAAGAAACACAAGTTCAGGAGACCGGTACAACTTCGAAATTGGACCTCTGAGGAAACAACTTCTCACCGGACAATGAGGACTGAAACCCACCAATCACAGCCGACCATGTAACACATATGGTGACGCGTAATCAATCGACCTCATCTCCTGATGAAGACTAGCAGTAAGCAGTCGAAACATCGCAATCTACAACTCAAGTGATCACATCGTGCGACAGACGATGAAACACTTCATCATCACACTTACCAATTGCTGCAGAAAACTAGTAGATTAACTTTTAAATAAAACTGAACCACTAATGCGGGGTTTCAAAATCTATTGATTCCAAATGTCTTTTGGCTTTTTAAAGTAATACTCAAAATCGGTGACATAACTCCTTTAAGTTAGCAAACTCGTGTTAGCAGATACAAGTCGACCGGTCCATGTGATTGTCACCAAAACAAACAAACACACAAACAAGATTTAGAAGACGTCCAGATACATCAACTGCTTTTAAACCCAGTTTGCAATCTTAAGTTTGGAGTGTGAGGGCGCGTTTGAAAATCGTTAAAAAAAGCAGGCGAGGGAACTTGTTACCTTTTCAGTGTTTGGCTTGATGCACCTGATAAAATGAGGATTGGCAGCTGTCATTCTCTCCATCAGGATTCCTAAAGAAGTCTTGGATGACAGAAAACATATTTGAAGGGCACATGAGGTAGAAACAGTTTAGTTCTGAGGAAGGGGCGGGGTGCAAATACCAAAAGATTTTGCAGAAAAAACTAAAAGGTGCACAAAGAAACGAAGTAAAGAAGACTCTTGAAAGCTAGTGAAACTAACTACATACAAAGCACTTAGCCACGGAGAAAAAACAAGACGAGACAAAATGCACTCCCTCCTTGGGGATTTTGTAGGACTACTTTCACGAAAAAGGGGACAAAGATATTTGAACTTGTCATACTCAACTTATAAAACAATTTAAACGGCCCTGCTTGAAAAAGCTGTTCAAATGTCAGACCTTCGTAGAGGGAACTTACTTAGGCTTCTTTGACGAAATTTGATGGGCCTCTCTTTACACTGGTGATTTTTGACACAAATATATGAACAAAAAAAAACAACCAAATCGCCATGAAACGGTAGCGAAAATCGCCGCTAGTTCTGATCTCACAAAACTCGCACCTAAAATAGCTTTAATGTTTTTTTTCTTTTCTTTTTTTTAATGCTAGAATAACCCCTGTGAGTTGGCCGAGGTAAAAAAACTAGTATTCAGCAACAGTTTCTACACAACAGAATTTGAATACAACATAAGACAACAATTCTTTTTACACTGTTTTTTGTCACCTAAAGTGTTAGTGTATCACACCGGTACTTCTTAACACATCTCACAGTGTTCCGTGTGCTCCCGAATCTGCTCTGAACTGTCAAAGCAGCCCAATACACCCTCGGGATAGGGTGCGGGTGTGTGCTCGCACCTCTAGAACCCTTACCCTACTGGGAATAAATGCTTTTCACCCGTAATTCAAGACCACACCTCAGAAGGCCTAACCCACCGTAATTACTAGCAGCGATAAAAAGCCTCTTTACAACGCATTAAAGAGGTATTAACCAAACAGATAACTAACCGATCATTTCAGATAAGATTGCCCAAAACAACGAAATTTTTCAAAGTAAATAATTAAAACCTGCGAATAGGTTGACATTTTATGCCCTACCTTAAACTGAGCACCCACTGTTGGCTTCTTTGTGGCCGGTGTCCCCTGGCGGCCTTTGCTTAGTTTCTTAGGAAAAGGAATACAGAGGCAACTTAATCAAATAATCCCTAATTCAAATAGAAACCCGTTTCCCTTGGATCCTGTTCTGCAATAATTTACTACAAAACACTTGCCAGCTCGTGTCTTTTTAGGATTGCCCCACACTCCCTCTTAAGCGAAAACATCTAATGGTTTAGGAAAGGGATTGCACGACAGGCCTAAAGATAGTCAAGATTGAAGACTAAGAAGATTAAACAAGATTAAGCCTTCCAGAACTAAGTGCACAACCTTTAGTATTATTAGGCTTTTTACACTGAGTGTGTGTTCAAAAGGAAGTAACTGACATTCACAAATTTTGTGGGCGAGAAATTCGGTTTGTCGGGACATTTTCTGTATCGTTTTCTTACGAACGTCACGCTCGTCGCCGTTCGAACTGATTCAAACTTTAAGGCTCTAAAATACCAGAAGTGACGTCACTTTTTGCGTTTGACCGCTGTGAATGTCACACCAGTCTCGGTCCCTAGGCACTCGTTCTCTACTGGTCAGCAACAGCAACAAAAGAACGTTCTGGGGAGGTGACTGATTTAAAATTCCAAAAGTCGTACTCATAGTCAGTCTCGTTCTTGTTCTCTAGTCTGAAGGTATTAGTTTTGGAGCTTCATTTTCTTGTCTTACCCTCGTTCTCCTGACCATATTTCCTTTACTCACTCGTCCTTGAAGTGCTAGAGTTCCCGTTCTTGTGATGGTCCCTGAAAGTGTTCAAAAGGTGGCTTGTATCGTTATATAAAAAAAATAGCTTCCTCTCTGGGACACCATTAAATTAAAGTAAATTGTATTTAGTCGAACTGAGCTACAAGGAGACTCACCGGCGTCGCTAGGTCATTTGATAATGCGCCGATCAATTCGAAACTTCAACATCCCCCCCCCCACCGGGCATACCCCGGGCATTTGACTGTGCATCGTGCCCGGGGAGGGGGGAATTTGAACGTTCCGTTGGAATGGTGAGGAATTTGAACCGGATTTATCTCTTGTTCTGACATAATACGCCCATGAGTTTTTTGGTTTTGCAGGGTTTGACGGATTTACAAGAATAACTCTTTCAAAAGGGTCTTTACAAGAAGTTTGAAGGTGTCATCACGGCATATCTCTCCCTGAAAGGTGGGTAAAGTGTTTGATTGAAGCCAAAATTTGTCTTTGAGGAAGAGGTAGTTCAGTACTAATTGGTGGGGCATTTGAACGGCATTTTTGACCCGAGGGGAGAGAATTTAAACAACCCAATCTTCAAAAGTTCAAATGGCAGGGGGGGGTGGCCCGGGGGGGATGTTGAACTTTCGAATTGATCGGCGCATAACGTTAATATGTGACACGTATTACGCACTCATGTAAGACCTTGCATTAATTTGTTTTCGTAACAGTCGAAGGTCACCCTGATCCAGGCCGTCAAAAATTTCAAATCACTTTTATATCACCTACAAAAGGCTATGTCAACGCAAAAAGTCTTTTCCGTCATAGGACATGTTACAGAGCTGAGTCTGTAGCGTCCAAATCAAATGAAGAATGATCCTCGCAGTGATGTGACTGTGTTGCAATTACGTCTAGAGACAAGTTGTACGAAATTTAGTCCAGTGTAAGGGCATGAAATTAGAACAACCTGAGAGCAGAGGTATTTTTTTACCTCTGGTTATATTAAATAAACTGGCACACTCACCTGCAAAGATTGTGGAAATCAAAGTGTTGTCACTTTTCCTCAGCATGTCCATCACGCCCAGTGGGAGAGTGTCGCGGTTCTTTTCAAGAAATCCTTTGGCGTCATATTCAACCTGTGGAAGTCAACACAAAAGCTGTTATTCGATTATCACTTCCCATGATTTCTTATCCAAACTCGAGGCTTTAAGTTGCCGACTTCAATATAAAGACGTTGATATGGAATCGCTCAAGCGATTTTCTCTTCCTATTTTTATTTCAAGCTAGAAGTCACGGACCTCCGTACTTCTTATTTGTGGAACTCGACGCAGAATCAGTCACAGGGTTATCACTTCCATTTCTATTCCAAACCCAAAGCTCAGAATTATCGACTTTCAACCATTAAAAATAAAATAAAAAATAGATTATCTCTTTCCATTTCAAGTCGCATACTTCCTCACTTCCAATGGATGCATGGAAGGAACGACTTTACTTGGGCACGGTAGCCTTTTCAGCAGCGAGGTTGGTATTCAGAGAAGCCTTGCCAGACTAGACACAATATACAAGTATATATTGGAAAACTAGAAGGAGTGCTTATTCCAATCTCCGAAAGTTGATACAAAGTCGGCAACACATGAAGGTTAACACTTTAAAACAGAGGTCACGGCTCAGAGGTGAGGAATTGTCGACTTAAGTTGTCAACTTGCCACTTGCAGACGTCCACACAGCATCAGTCAAACGATTACAAACTTTCACCTTTAAACCAAGCTTAATGCCCAAGCTAGGAGCTGTCTCCGGACTTTAAATTGCAAAAGCCGACTCTGAATCGGTTGCGTAATCATTACCTGCCATGTGCACCCATGGCTCACAGTCTAATGAGATCTAGGAACAAACATCGAACTCCGATCTTCTCTTATTTTAGTCTAAATTACAGTTATGGCTAGCGCCAATGGTGGAAGGCCATTTCTTGGAAAACATGTGAGTCAAAGTCAAGCACAGACATATTTTAAGACTACCAGAACATCTAACAAACTAGACTAGACAAAGGGGGTCAAGAGTTTACTTACCTTAAGAGTTAAGAGTCTACTTACCTTGCCCGCATAATGGCAAATCCCAAAAACGGTGCTATTGGATTGTTTTGACTTGATAAAGATGTTGCTCTTCCCGCAGTTCTGAGACAATTTTTCTACAAATGACTGATCTGTACTCTGTGGGGCATACGGATATTTAAAGCGTTAGTACCTAAATGATCGAAAATAAAGACGAACAATTCGTTTTCTTGCAATTTAGTGTTAGCAACGAAGAAGGCCGAACTAAAGGTCAGCCCTTCAAGTCCTTGGCTTCTAAAACACTGATCTTCTGCAGTCTAGCTTTACACCGTTTGATTTAGCAGCCACATTTTAAAACAATTTTTGAACAAATTTTCCCTTACCGTGTTTACTCGATTAAACGCCGCCCTCGAATAAATGCCGCAGATGGAAGCAAAATTACCAATAAACGCCGCCCTCGAATAAACGCCGTACCCAATCAGAAGAATGCGGCGTTTATATGAGGATTATAAGAAAAAGAATAAGTGCGGTACAACTCGCTAGTCCTTGTACATATCACAAGCCAGACAATTACGATTCTATCTCAGCAAAAAAGCGAAACATTAGAGCTTAAAACATGTTTCTGTTTTACGTAATATTTTCCAATTATTTACCGTAATGTTGTCAGTGATTTAAGAAAAATGATTTTGAAATAAACGCCGCCCGTGAATGAACGCCACATCGGAAACGCTGAAAATTTAATAAACGCCGTGGCGTTTAATCAAGTAAATACGGTAAGCGTGTGATATAATTCGCACATCTTTGACAAAATCGCCAGATTAGATTAAAAAAGGGTGCTTTCGATATGGCATTACTATGCATTAAGAAAACCCAGAATAATCATTAGAAGTTATCTATAAAAAGAATTTAGAGCCATTACAATGAAAAATATAAAAAAACATTTCGTGTGCCATACAGAGGTACCGGACAAAACAGTTAAAAAGTGCCACAAAAAGTGGCCATTTGAACACAGCCTCCTTTGTTCACAAGAAGAACACACTTAAGGTATTTGACACACTCACCTGCGGGAAATGGCTCTCCTCGTCCAGTAATGCCAGCACACCGATTGGTTTATTGAGAAACAAATCCTGCAGAACGTATTTAAATGCTTGTTATCAATTACGTTTGTAGGGAGGAGGTTCACTACGACTCTCCTCTCTACCAATAAAACATGTTTTTTTCGGTACATTGCCTCTTGCAACCAGGTGTATATTTAAAAGGCACACGCCAAACGGTGAGGGAACTTAACAAAATGTTACCGTTACCCTGAACACCCTCGCTTTATACTACAAAAAGGCCCGGCAGTGTGGACCGCCGTGTGGACCAAGAACGCGGAGCCTTTTCCAGTCAAAACAAGGATATAAATTAAAAATATAAGTCTCGACTTCAAAGTCGAAATAAATTTTAACCCTTTCACTCCCAGAGTCAGTTATAGAGACGTTATTAAGAAGATTCAAGAGAGGATAAAGGGGTAAGAGAGCTACTCCCCCATATAGGCCCTATCCCCATCCTAATCCCTCTTAAGGTTATTTTTAGTAACAAATGTTGGGAAGTCAAATTTCAAATAACTTACTGAGTTTTGAAGCAATTACCCTGAATTTTTGCAGCAATATAGACTTCGTCATTTGTAAAATTTCATGATTTTACTTTTTCCAGTTTTTACATTTTTCGCGGGTAGAATGACGTCACAAAGTTGGCACCAAATTTGGCTTTTAGTATTATGGGATGTTTTGTCGGTTTCTAGATGACCTTGTTTCACAGATCTCAAAACTGAAAAAATAATGAAATATGTTTATCCAATCAAAAGATATAACGTTTTGAAATTTGAATTTTTTTACTAAAAATAACTTTAGAGGGATTAGGATGGGAATAGGGCCTATATGGGAGAACAAATCTCTTACCTCTTCATCCTCTCTTGGGTGATTCTAACTCCTGAGTCTGTGGATGAAAACCTATGGTGTGACCATTCAAATGAAACCTCTTCAGCAGTACTTTCACATGGTACTATTTATATTTACAAAATGAAATTTGAGATTTTCTTGAATTTTGATTTTAGGCACTCTTGGGAGTGAAAGGGTTAAAAACGGACGAGAAAAATGGGGATGTTTCTTGGTGTTACGGAAACTATTGTTGGTTAGCTGTTGCGTTTGGGTACTGGGTGTTCTTCATTGTCTATTGAATCTTTCGTTTTACTTCATTTGGTCATCACAACTTCCGCAACACCAAGAAACTGGAGAAAAGGTGACTTAGATCAAATGAATGTCATTACAGTTTTGTGTCTTACATCTGTTGGTATTTACAAATTTCAGGCAATCAAAGGTGGCATCTTTTACTTCTTTCGCTTTTCAGACTTCCAATTCGCGTTCAAGCTCAAGTACAGTATATCACTGTTAGAAAAGTACAATTCTTTCATCTGCATAATTTTACGCTATGTTCCCACTGTTTTTCTTATCATTATTTCTTTTGTCACTTTACGAATGTTAAAGCAACTTTTTAGGCATTTATATACACACGCAGGGTGATAGGGAGGCTGCACCATGTCTCTTACCAACACAGGCTTGTTGTCTGCAAATGTAACGCCAGTCCAGTCGATTCCTTCCTTTTTATACTCTTCCTGTTCCCACATAAAAATATGCTGCAAAGTAAGGAGAAACAAATAGAGCAGTAATCAAATTACCATGAAAAGACATCACTCGCTTCCCTTTTTTGCTGTTTTACTGCTGAGTTCTATTATGTTTGAACATATCGTACCACATGCTTCAATAAAATCACAAGCTTCGTTTTCTGCCAATCAGAAAAAAAAAACTACCTTGGCCAGGCATGACCCACACCTGGGCATAACGTGCTACGTAATCAAGATGGAAATTCAGACTACCTTTAACGGAACGTTAAGGTGATTCCATTCAATTGCATTGCACATCCTTTCTGCGCATCATTTTTTGCGGAATTAGCGCGCACACGAGCGCGCGCGCGTTCGGAACTTGATAGGTTTCCTATGAAAGCGCAGCTGTTCAGAGACATAAATGGTCGCTCTCTCCCAAACGAACTCGGTGCCCCCACTTTTTTATTCCATTTATTTAAGTAAAATACGACTTTACATGATATATTTAAACTTGAAGACTTTTTCATTATTCAATTTTGAAATATTCCGGTTAATTCACCATTTACAGTCAGATTTTAGGCGTCTCACCGGAACCGTGCAGACGTTCAGTTTGTCCATTATTCCATTGGTTTCATTTTTGCGGCAGTTTTAAGACGTTTCACTGTACTATTGTTCTTCTATCATAAGAACAATGCTTATATTTCTTTGCTAGTAATAACTTTGTTAAAGTAATGAGTGTCCCTGGTACAAGTATAGGTGTTTTAACATTGCTGTCGAAAGCTGGCAAAGTACCTATACTACAGCCCTATAGCGTGAAATCAGACACGGTGACCCCCTCTTTTTATTTTTTTAATGTACTAGGTTTAAGTAATAACTGTGCAAAGTTTCAACAAATTCTCATTACAAATTGTTTTTCGATGGAATCACCTTAAATAGCATTTGTTATTATTCATTAAAATATTGGCTTACAATTCCCGGCGAAGTCCGGCTAACCGGCTAGTACCGACCAAATGTGGAAGATTTAAAACAAAATGCTGCACTAGAACACTTTGAAATTAGCAGCCTTTTATGGATCTTATTAGGATAAAGTTCAGATTTTTATTGTTAGTCATTAGAATATAGTATGTAGTTAATTAGGTTCCGGTTTTAATCGTGCCATATATATTTTTCTTGTTTCTATTTTATGTAAAATTAGGGAGGACCATATTGTAAACTACTACACAACCAGTAAATTATGTTACCCTCATTAAATAAAGTCATATTATTTTTCTATCATTGGACGATTGACGTCAATCATCGAATAATAGAAAAATTATTGGACGATTGACGTCACGCAACAACGCCTTTGGAACTGCAGAGCTAGAGAGCGCGGAATGGCTACAGTTGTGCGTGTAAATGCACAACTTGACAACTCTTGCCTCTCACAGTTCTTTTATTCAGTTGGTCAGTTCGTATGCAGAAACCCATGAAAAATTTGTCAAAAATAAAAAAAAGCATTCTGTTACAGAACTCAGCTAAGTCCAATTTGTCTTTTTAGAGCTCTCGAAAAGTATTAAATGAATAATAAAACAATTATTGAATTCGGCTGTCGTATGATATGAAGAATTATGCAGATCTCGAAGGGCGTTATCCGCCTTTGCCGATAACACCCTGCTTGATCTGCATTATGTTTCAAAAAATACTCAGCCTCATCCAATACTTGTTAATTGTCTCGGATAATTATTTACCTGGTTAAAGAAGAACTGAAGTTGTTCATTGGCCAGGTTGATACACGCTTGTTCGAAGCTGTTTTTCTCAAAATGCTCAAAACCAAATATGTCCAGGATGCCTGCAAATTGAACAGTAACGAATCTAAAGTTTCGCAGTTATAGTTAAAAACCAATGACAACTGTATTACAACAATACATCAAAGCATTGCTCTATATCAGTAAATCAGTTCAAGATAAAAGAAAAGAGACTGCGAGTAGTCTCTAATTTGGGCGATGGCGATCGTGGGGTGGGCAATAATAAACACGCGCGCGCGAAATTCCGGGGAGACGAGACGCGAAGGGAGCGCTAAATATGAGGGGAGCACTCTAATTTTTGGCGCTTCCCTGGCGTCGTGTCGCGTCTCTCCGAATTTTCGCCCGCGAAAAAAGAAAATGATAACAAAGATAAGGCATCGCGTCTTAGGAAAACGTGGACGTCAAAAATCAGGGCGTGATCGTTATTTCCCTGCCATTTTAAGAACTAACACAAATTTTAAGACCAGATGAACAAATCTTTTGTTGTCTCTTGATAACATGGCTTACACGGCTGATTAACAATGTCTAATTCGGTCAGAACTTGTGGCAACCAAGCATCAGAGCGGGGGAAGCGGTATTGCGCCGTGAACGGTAAACGCTGTCAATCCAGTCTTACCTACTTCTGTGACGTCCTCTCCTCTTGAAGCCATGGGTGGGGCCAGAAGCTGATTCACCTTATTGACAATCCAGCCAAACAAGCGGCCATACAAGGCTTTGGCTGTAGCATCTCGCACATCTGTAATGCATTAAATGGGCTGTTTAAACCAAAGGGCGCTAACCTTTTGCAGTCGATAATAGAGTCACAGTAGCCCAGTGGTCAGTATAAGGCGCCTGATCTGACTAACGCCAGTCTGAGTGTGGTATCCGCCACATTGTTGTTTCCTCCACAAGCATTTTACTTCACAGTGTCTTTCTCTGCCCACGCGTATAATAAATGGGTACTAGCAAACCGCTCGGTAAGACTATCAAATTCTGGGGGTAAACAGGTGATGGACCAGACTCGTACCCATTCGCCACTTATTTATCCCTTTTCGCATTGGAATATGGGAAGGTGATCAATGCGCGCAAAGTATTTTGGGAAGGACGGAGAAAATGCACCACGAATTCATAAAATCGTACCCATAAACCACAACGCGGACAAGGGAAGCGACTGGGAACAAGTCTGGTGATGGACGGGCATCCTATTTAAAAGGAGTAAGGAATGGGCTGATCACAAACCAGGTTCAGTTCCAGCGCCGACAAGCACCTGGCTTGATCATTCCATTGTACTGGACAAGGTCCTTTTTATCAAGGGCTCTTCAGTCACAATGAAGCAAGTACGGTGAAATAAATATAAAGCCGAGAGCCCCAACTGGCAGGATGCACACCAGCTGGCTTTTTACAAGGGTGGTTGAGTTGTTCCTTGTAGTGGGTAAATAGAGCCCAGAGGAATAATGGGAAGGAAAATAGTCTCTTGCTCAAACAATTCACAAAAGGAAAGTAGCGATATCGTGAGAACAATCTATCTTACCAACTGCTTGATGAGATTTCAGTCTTCTCTTGATCACACTGCCCCTTGTGGTGGTTGATGTGGAGGTCAAGACCTCTTCCAGTTTCTCTATATCCACGCCTAGGAGTTTCTGTAACAAAAACAAAAACAGGTGAATGGTAGGCAAAAGGTATAAAAACAAGAAATAACTAACACGATACAGGTAGCATTAAGCTGTGGTGTTGTATATATTGTTATGCAACGGATAAATGTTGTTTTGAATAAAGTCATTAAGAAATTTTGAGTTTGAAATAACCTTAAAGGGGCAGGCCTTCTGTTTGCGGTAGCTTCATCGAAAACGATTTGCGTGGATTCAGAAACACCTTTTAGGTTGATTCCCTAGGAGTCGCCGATGGTTGCAAACAACACATAAAGGACAGAATTTGTTCTCATTTCATCTGATCTGCGAGGATTGCTACGCAAACACAAGGAAAGAGCAAATAGTTCGCGATCTATTGGCAATCACTTTTGAGCACGTGACGCGCTATTTTCGATTTCGTACCCCCTTTGGCTTTTTACGATGTGACGAAATCAGTTTGCGAGTAATAATTGCACAAATTAGAGCTGATTGCAATCACAACACTGAGTAGCCTGCGTACAGATGTCTTCTATTTTCTTTACAGGTCAGCATGCAGGCTAAATACTATAAAGACGCTAGAAAGTTTGCGATGAAGCCACTGTGAACTGTTTGCAATGCTGTTACGCTTGTATTGAAGCCAACCTTCAGTGTTTCAAAACATAATAGTTTTTTAAAGTGTTTTAAGATCAACTTACCGCCGCTGTCCTCAAAGGTCCATGAGCTTCTTTCACAATAGCTCCTTCATTTTCATCCATCTCAAAAGCAATGTTACCCATGTTGAGAACGCCACCGAGAACTGTCAGCATATCTTGTTGCTCCTAAATATGAATAAATTGTTCTCTTTAATCAACATCAACCTCCAGAGGAGTCTTTTTCGGCAAGCACGAACAGGAATATCCTAACTAAACCTGATAATCAAAGTTGTCACCGTTGTCTACACTATGGAGCCCTGCCTTTCAGCTACGCCGTTAATTAAGATGACGTTCTTGTGGCAAAGGGAAAAAAGGCCATTTATCTGCTTACCAAAAAACCCCTTAATCTGGTCAATTCATTAATGCGCACAACAACCATGTTTTAAAGCCCCCAACCAGAATGAAACATTTAGGCTCTGTCGGATCAGGCAGGCTTTTCTCGAAAGCCCCGAAAAGTTTTTGGCCCCGAAGAGCCATTTGTAAAAATGTGAAGAGTTCACTCTACAAAGCTGTTATTTTTAAGATGTCTCTGAGATAAGAAATATTTAGCTTATAGCAGAGTTTCATGCTTAGAAACGTCTTTGTTTACAAGGTACAGTGTGAATTATCGTTCCCGAAATCGGCCCGAAACAATTTGGGGCTTTTGAGAAACGCACGACAGATCTTCTACCTTCGCGGGACAACTGCACATTTCGTAAGACAGCGATAAGAAGCTCCCCTTATTTTGATTGCTTCAATTGAATTTACAATGCTTTGAGCTGGAAAAAAGGCAAAACTATCTTTTAAACCAAATATTTTTTACAGCGCTACGCGCAACACCGTTCCCACACGCGTAAAGTTTATGATTAGTTTTTGACAACTTTTTCACATCTTTTCGGAAGCTTCTTTTTAGCTTCCATTCTAACTGACCAATCTAATATCAGACCAACGAGAGGCTTCGAAACCCTCTTACAGTTCATGTTGTTGTATTTTCATTGGTTGGTTTACAGGGAAGCCCTGAAAAAGTTGTCAAAAAGATGTGAAAATGTCGTCGAAAAGTAAGCAAAAACAATACAGTAGCAACGGTATGGCGCGGAAGGCTAAACTTTTTTAAAGCTTTTTGTCTTCTTATTGTGCTCCCTTCCTTTGTAGCTGTTCTCTTTGTGCCTCCCTCCATTCCGTAAGAGCATCAAAATTTGAGCCGTCGCCATTGCGAAGACTAAGGCCCTGTCGACACTTAAGCGTTTTCAAAGGCATCCGTTTTATTGTCTTGAAAACAGATTAAAAGATTTGCGTCCACACCACGAGATTAAAAGATTTGCGAACGCATGTCGTAAGATGCGTCTACTTTCCCAGGCTTTTTTCGAACTTTTTGCTGTCTTGCGCGCGTGCTTCAAAGGCACCGGCGGCAACTGCATAAACAAGTATGACGTCACCGGCGTTTTCAGAAAGCTTCGTTATTGCCGTTCACACCAAACCGATAAACTTCCGTTTTCACAAGTCTTCACTTTGGAAAGCATTTCAGTTTTAAACGCCCGTTTTCATCGATAAAACACCTCCGTTTTCAATCGTTTTAGAGTGGACGGTTGGCAAACACACAGGGAAAAATAAGCGTTCTCAAACAAAAATGCACCTGAAATTTCTTTCTCTGTAGCCTGCCCCATGCTTAACACAAACTGACAACATTCTACTCATAACAATTTGTCTTATAAAATCGAGAATTTGTAGTTACCTCATCAAGAAAGCCAACCATATCCATAGCATTGAGCAACTCATCAAACAATGTCTTGTTTTTCCTTATTTTCTTTTTAAAAGATGCAGCTCCATTGGACAGGTAACTATATGTGTTAAGAAAATAAACAAGGAATTAAGAAATAGAAATCACTTAACTTCTTTCCAAAGAATTGAAATAAATTAAAATTAATGGATAAAAACCGATAACATGGAAAAACGTAAGCCAGCCTCGGAGATAATTTTAAAGCGCGGCAGTGCAGGTTGGTGCAAACAAAATTCACACGTGTCTATCGTCGCATCAAGCTTGGAGCTCAAGGATGTTTGACATGTTAAGGGCTTTTTCGAAAACGATCATTTGATATCGCTTTCCAGCTGGTTTACTTCAAGCCTTTAGTAGTTCCACTAACATTAATCTACCATCAGAGAAATTTTGGATATATCGAAATATTTCTTTCACCTCACCAGTACCCAAAATTTAAGGCACAAGTGACAATCCATTAAATCTTTCTTAAGTAACAGAACGCTGCTAACAAAAGAAACTTTGTATTAGGTGCTTACCAGTATTTTTCTGGTTTTGTTAATCCATACTTGTTTTGTTCCTCTGGCGATAGCCCAGCAAACAAGTAGTAGAAGATGTGGAAATTTTCCTCTCCACTGCTTTGTGTTACCACGCGGGATTTTTCCAAAAGGTATTCGGAAATCTTAGCACCAATAACTGTGAGGGCAATTATGAATTAAAATTATAACTTGGCGAAAATCGAAGTCAAATGTTATTGATACTTTAAACAACTTTGCATGCAACAAACGACTGAAGGACGAACTGACTGGCTTATCGTTTGCCGGAATGACTGACTGACTAAAAGACTGTCACTGACAGATTGACGGACTGACGGACCTACTGTTGGATCGACGGACTAAACCTAATGGCCCTATGGAACCCTTAACTGTCTGAACTACGAGTCTCGATTGCTCACAGACAGACTGGCAGGCTGGATGACTGACTGACTGACTGACTGACTGACTGACTGACTGACTGACTGACTGACTGACTGACTGACTGACTGACTGCTGGCTTAACTCTTGTGTCGAGATGAAGACGACATTAGTGTCTGCTGTAGCCTTCGCTGCGTCCTCTGGTGGGAGTTCAAGACAATTTGTTATCTTCACGTCCTAACACAATAAGTGCACGTATGACGAGATAAAAAAAACGGAGGTATCAACTGAGGGGTATCCAAGGGAGGAACAGAGAACCTAGCTCTTCCTCAGGGTAGCAGCCAGATCTTTGTAGCGTTTGTGCTGACCACCAGGGTGCGACATCGTTCAGAAAATTGGCCACGGAAGACGGTAGCAGGAAGGTGAGATTTGGGGAAAAAGATCAGAATGAGATTCCTGAACCAGCAAATTTGCCCTTGCATGCATGCATGCATGCAAGCAACATGCATGTATATATGCATAACTTCAGTCTTTTTACAGTTGACCGTCAGCTTAAGTATTAGCAGTGGTTTCAAAGATACTTTGCCGAGAACAGGCAGAGAGTGTTGCATGCCCACAATGACTGGCATACCGTAGCTCATACTGGTTATTCGTGTTTGGTCGTAGCTTGGAGAAGACATGCTTTGGGATGAAGATTATACCGTCATGCCTTTTACAGCATTGGTCCTTGGTCTTAAGAGTTGACAAAACACCTCGGAGTCAGTGAAGGATATGCTTTTCTAGCTTAGGGAAACCAGCCCCTCGTCAATCACTTGCTGACGGTCCTAGAGGAAACTCTCGACGCTGGAGGTTAAGGAAGATTTTTCACTGTAAGTTCAGCTTCGTAGGTGCGCCTATCAGCAGACGGAAGCCCCTTCAAGACGAGTGTGCAGCTGGTTTTATAGCTTTTTATCAACAAGCGATCCGACATCCAGATCGTATCAGACAGTAGTACGACAAAGCGGCTAAGGGGCCCACGCTCTGTGTCATGGTCCATTCCCTTTCTGATGTTCCAACAAGTGACTTTGAGGGTCCCAGCGTCCTCTTAAGTTAGAGGTTTTTTTTGGCTGCTTAGGGATGCCGTAGTAGGAGTAGAATCCACCCGGAGACAGGAAAAGCAGGCAATTTTTGGACTACCTATTCTAGGTCCGTCAACAGATTCAATAAGTAGTGCAGATCTCTGCATAAGGCTTCCGGGTTGCATTTGTAATTACCAACAGAGGCACTAATCCGATTCCCAGCAGAACTCAACCATCAACCAGACACCACCTGCGTGCAATGTTCCCACTGGGAGCTCCAACGCACACCCTTGCCTTGCTTCTGTCGCATGATCACCATCGCCATGGAATTCGACAGAGAATAGCCGAACTCTATAGACCAAATGAATTACTGGTTGGCTGACTGGCTGACTGGCTTACTGACTGACTGACTGACTGACTGACTGACTGACTGACTGACTGACTGACTGACTGACTGACTGACTGACTGACTGGTCGACTGAGTGGCTAGGTGACTGACTGACTGGCTGACCTCAAAGTGAGGCCTTAAGGTGGAAGAATAAAGTATGGAGCTTCGTTTCTTACATGATAATCAGCCTTGACACTACATTTTTAGGTAAAGTGGAGCAATTAAAATTTTCAAGGGCAATTTCTAGTAAGTTCTTCAGTTAAGAACCTAGAAATGAATGTGAATGCTTTTCATATTCATGTTTGAACCATTACTGAATACATTTCCAAGAATAGCCATGTACTGATAGTGTCAAACAATTTTTAATCCTGGGTCAGCAGTCCACCAATGGAGGAAATGAAACATATTGTAATAATTGATATTTAATATATATAGGACTGTTAATTGTTGTCTTACCAACGCCTTGGTGGAATTTCAATTGAATATACTTTCCAAATCGACTTGAATTGTCATTCATAAGTGTTTGTGCATTACCAAAGGCTTCAAGAAGAGGGTTGACCTGAGTATAAGTAGGTTATACTTCAATAATTATTATCAAGTCAAAAGAATGGGGTTTGAATAAGTATACTGCATACACGATTTAATATTAAGTAATGAAAATGAAAGAGACATTAAGGCTTTTTAAACTGGTCCATGTATTATATATTTTAGTTTAATATTTGTGAAGAATTTCATATCTTGACTTTAATATCTTCATTTAAGATGGATATTCATTTCTTGTTAAAGAGGCGGGTAGTAGGAGGGAAAACAAACCTTTTTCATCACATAAAAAGTGGCAGGTGCAATTTGATTTCATACCCATAATTTCAATATATTTTTTCTTTTACTAACAGCAAAATGATTGAAAAATGAATGAATGAACAAGGCTGTGCTCTAACAAAAGTAGTTACTACCATTTTCGTTCAACCCTGAAGCGTGACGATTTTTTCGCGTATGTTTATGTTTTAAAGGTAACGGTTTTGTCTGGTTACGTGTCACTTTAGGCAATGAAACCTTGTCGGTTATGTCGCGAAACTGACAAGGTTCTTGGCGCCATTCGAACATGTTTTGTTCACGTGCCCTGAGACTTTTCAGGTTTTTCGTGTACTTGAGCATGTTTTGTTCACGTGCTTTGAAACTTTATGGTCCGCGAAACGGCCAACATTGAAATTTGTTGTGCTCCAAACTGCACTAACTCCTCGGTGATTTGGGAAAGGGAGATAGATCAGTAGTGGACTTTCAATACTTCTATGAGTCCAAGGTCATCTTCCCGTAATTTTTCAGATGTCAGGCCTCTTTAGGCTTTGCTAATTTTTGCATTTCGTCGCAGTATCTGTGCCATACAGATTTTGCGGTGTTTACGGTCACGCAACTCGTTCATTGTTTGTCTAAAACTCCACGGAATTTTACCCGTAACTTGTTCACCCCCTTCACTCAGACCCTCACTGATATTAAAAAAACATTCTGTCAATGATGGAGCATTTTAAATCTTGATCTAAAGCGACTCCTGGACGGTAACTCCTTCCAAACTTGTTAACTTTTCTCATCTCCTTCACTGCAAAAAATTAGACTTTCATGCGGCAAAACCTGAAAAGTCTCAGAGCACGTGAACAAAACATGTTCGAATGGCGCCAAGAACCTTGTCAGTTTCGCGACATAACCGACAAGGTTTCATTGCCTAAAGTGACACGTAACCAGACAAAACCGTTACGTTTAAAACGTAAACATACGCAAAAAAATCGTCACGCTTCAGGGTTGAACGAAAATGGTAGTAGGAGCCCAGAAGCTCTGAACCTATGAAATGCAGGGTGCCAGGTATTTTTGTTTTGTGCAAAAACTAAGATTTCCTTGTCGCTCAAAGGCAAAAGTAAGTCGTCAGGGACCACAAGGTGCTGGTAGAGCACAACCCTGATGGACGGATGGATGGATGCACGTATAATTGAATGAATGAATGGATGGATGGAGGAAGGAAGGAAGGAAGGAAGGAAGGAAGGAAGGAAGGAAGGAAGGAAGGAAGGAAGGAAGGAAGGAAGGAAGGAAGGAAGGAAGGAAGGAAGGAAGGAAGGAAGGAAGGAAGGAAGGAAGGAAGGAAGGAAGGAAGGAAGGAAGGAAGGAAGGAAGGAAGGAAGGAAGGAAGGAAGGAAGGAAGGAAGGAAGGAAGGAAGGAAGGAAGGAAGGAAGGAAGGAAGGAAGGAAGGAAGGAAGGAAGGAATGATCAGACATGAAAAAAATGGAATAGCACAAAGAAAAGATAGGGAGCAATCAACGAAATGAACTACACAAATATTAACAAATTCTCTCCTCTTAGCGAATTCTATCTTTTACTTAAATCTTAAATAATTAATCAAAACAACACCTGAAGGATTTGTTGTTCCAGCTGTGATGTTCCTTTGGACAACTCAACAAGTTGACTGATCAGAAGTTTGGCTGATTCTGTCTTGCCTGCCCCACTTTCACCACTGTGACAACAGAACAATATTATTTAAAATAATTAAAATAGACTTTAAAAAAAAAATAGGCACAAGAAATTTATAAAATTAATGTGAAAAGTTAGGAGGTCACCGTAATTATCACAAAGTGCAGCACGAATCACATTTCAGCAATTAGTTTAGACTTAGTCATCAGCATTGCTATCGGCAATCAGACTGAGTTTAATCCAACCTAATTTCCTTTTTACTGACTTTTTGGTGACTTCTGTCCCCCTTTGTGGGGTGCAGTGGTGTGTTGGTTGGTGCATTGGAAGATCTGAAGGTCGGTGCATAGTTTCAGTACCAGCTCATGTGCACTATGGAGTTGTTTCCTTCTAAAACAAGAAACTTATACTCTCTCCATTGGGTGTAACTCTGCGATGGACTAACATCCCACCCAGGGAGGAAGTAACAGTACAATTGATGTGCTTCATGCTATAGAAACCAGTTTAAGCACTGGCTCCAGCTGATCTAGGGCTTAGTATATCAGCGTTTTGATCAGAAGACTTGCTATTTGAGCCTGAACCTAACTGTGCTGTTCTCATGGAACAGAGACTTAAATCCCAAAAATTAGTTCTCTTTAAATCGTTGTCAGTGCATGAAAAAGTATGATAACAAATAATTATACTATGATTCCAATTACCTGATTACACAGCACTGGCTTTTAGGAGTGTTTCCACCCACACCCAACATTGCCTGATAAGCTGAGTCAGCAACAGCAAAAATGTGAGGAGGCTGGGATGATTTCTGTGTCATCTTATACCTCCCTGCAGTCTAATTTCAAGCAGAAAGCAAAGCACAGACTAAGGTTTATGAACAAATACTGCATAGTCTTAAACCTTAGTGTCCAGAAATGAACATGAGCCACCATAAAGATTGTTGGTGCATGCAGAGGATATTAAATACACGATGCATGAACGTTAGCACTTTCTATAACCATTACTAGAGGTGGGGGGGGGGGTGGGGTAGGGGAACAAAGAACTGGAACCTGGGTGAAAAGGGGATGGGAATTAAGGGTACAGGACGTGCCAAGAGAGAGGGCAGGAAGCCGGATCCCAAAGGGAGAAAATTATAGCGAAAAGTTACACAGAACACTCCCACCTTCTTTTCATTTTTTTCTTTTGCAAAATATTATAAACAATTGCAAGTTTTTATACAACAATATTACTCCCACTTCTCGATACCTCGGGAATCCTGGTCACTATACCTACCACAGACTTCCCAATGCACATGCAATCTCTTCTACCACTTTTAATGATCTCTTTTTTTAATATAAAAGTGAAGATTTGAGATTTCAAAGACAAAAAAGCTTATTTCAATCCATATCAGTGGTAATTTATGAATCACTGAGTTATATGTAAAACAATATTTATTAAGTAACAATAAATCATTAGGTGCCAAATGAAAAATTAATTTCAATTTCTATAAACCATTGTCCCACCAACCCAGATTTTAGATCAAAAACAGTGGCTATAAAAGTTCAGATTATGGAAGTAAATTAAGGTTGCCCTTCATGATGTATGGTGCAGTTACATACTTTTTTCCAAGTGTGGCTACGACAAAAAAATATTATCAAACTTAAGGCTTTACCTGCACAGTTTTAACCACTTTTTCTAATGGCTGAACAAAAGTTTAAATCAGTATTTTTCCTATTTAAAAACTTTCAGTTGTTGATCTGACAACCCCATTAATGCAATATATAAGCAGGAGGGAGGGTAGTGGGGGGGGGTGGAGTGGAGGGGGGGAGGGGTGGGAGAGAAAGACTGAGCCAGGCAGATACAGAGTAATTCACAGCAGTCATACCTAGGTAAGGTAACTTTATTTAAACACGGTATTTCCTTCAGGTATACATTTACATTGAAGTATACTAGAAAAAACTAACTTCCTAACTATATCTGAAAACTAAGATAAAAGAAACTAAAATAATAAAGATGAAAAGAAAACACCTGCTTTTCAAGGAGGCCGTGTGTAAAACCGGAATATCGCTAATTAAATTATTTGTCAATCGAAATTTATGTCTCTTAATTTTTCCTTAAATATACTTAGGGATGTCAATTGCCGCACCTCCAGAGGCAAGCTGTTCCATAACACACTACCGCTGTAAGAAAGACTTCTTTTGTAAAATTCAGTACGGGGTTGCGGAACAGCAAGCTTGTATTCATTCTCTCTAAGGTTATAACTAGTTAAATCACAGCGACGAACAAAACGGGAAGTCAGATATTCTGGAGCAGTGTTACTTACAATGCTATGCATCATTATTGCTTTACTAACTGCGCGCTGATGGACAAGTTTCGACCACTTTAAATTTTGAAATAATTCACTGGTACTGCAGTCATAATTAGAGAAAGTCAGAACGCGAGCGGCGCGATTCTGCAAATTTTTTGCAATTTAGAAGATAGGTTCTTAGAACAGTTTCCCCATACTACATTACAGTAATCAAAGTGTGGCTGTACCAGTGAATTATATACACGTTAAGTAGAATCTCAAAAGGGAGAAAATACCTAATACGCTTAATCGCACTTATGCCAGAAGCAATCTTCTTAGAGATTTCGTTAATATGACACTCCCAAGAAAGATTTCCATCGATGTGAACACCTAAGGATTTTGAAGTCGAAACGTGTTTAATATGGCATGTGTGCAGTTCCTGCTATAATTTTGCAAAAATATAAATAAATAAATAAATATATACAGACAAATGTGAAAACGTCTACCTTAAGTGCAAACCATAACCCCTTAACCTTTTACTTTGAGGGGGGGCTCAGAATAAAGAAACTGTCAGCCACAAGTTTTATCAGTGCAAAATTGGGTTTGCCGGGACATTTCCTGTATTGTTTTCACACAAATTTCATGCTCATAAAATTTCTGTTTGAATGGCCTGTTTGAACTGATTCAGACTTCAAAGCTCTGAAAACTGAAAGTGACGTTGCTTTTTGTCTTTGACTGTTGTGAAGATACCTGTAGGGTGTTTGTCAACTTTGTAAAACATCACAAAATAATATATTGGTTAAATCATGTAAAGTTGCCCCGTGTTTTTTGCTTTGTTTTGTTTGTTTGTTTCTTTGTTTGTGTACTTTTTGCTATCAAAAGTGGTATTAAAATTTGATTGACATTTGAATGTCTGAGGTCAAGGATGGAAAGATAGATCAAAGACCATGCATATGCCCAGCCTCCCTGCCTTACCCTCACCTGGCTTTTAAAACATTGATTGGTTACAAATTGGGTGACATCATAAGCCTCACAGGGTGATGACTACACACCTTAATTAACCATCCCTAGCTACCCCACCCCCTTGACAACAACTGCGTGGGGTCCAAAACAGAAACTTGTCAAACTTGCAAAAATGTGAAAATATAACACTTCCATGGTTGTTCAAAAAACAAGTATGCGTCGTAAAAGGAATTTGAAGCTTAATTTCTGCAATTAATTAATAACGACAAACAGTGAAGTATAAGATGAAATCGATATAAGGGGGCAGCTGGTGTTTGGTCTATATTTAGGTTGAATAAATTAAAAACTACAGCAACTTTCGTGGACTGTATGCAAAGTATTTTTCTACTTACATTCTTGTGGTAAATTTGCAAATGCTTGAACGGGTTAAGTGCGATGAGAATATCGCCGACATACGTCTGTGAATGAGCAAACATATGGATAGATCAGGGATTAAGGAATAAGGTTATAACAACAAAGCAAAGGACGCCAACAAACGCGAACAAATCCCACATTCATTCTGATATCTGCATTCACAATGCGAGGTGTTTACGTACATAGATAACATCTTGGTTGTATCTCGCTTGCAGTTCTTCTAGGATTATCTGTTCGTTCAGCTCAGACAGAGTTGCTAAATCATCGACAGATCCTTTCTTTCTGTTCGCCATTTTTCGAGCTGAACCAAAAAGTTCTAGAACAAAGCCTCACTTGCTGTGCAAGAAAACGTTAGCTCGACCCGGGCCCTTGGAGAGTGACTGTGTTTGCGTGACTTATGTCACAAAAAAAGTTCACGCTTCCGTTACAGCATGTACTTTTGCGGCCCCGTACTTGCGGTCAAAGACCCTGGGAATTCCGATTTGTTAGCCGGTTTTGGGATTAGCCTGCGTGCAGCTGCCTGCAGGCTAGCTTTGGACCTTTTACATTATTCACGGGGGGTGCCAACTCTAAGAATACCTGTTTCAGGAGAACGGCAAAATTTGTTCGGAAGCCTGAAGACATTGCCGGGAATCGGAAGCGTACGAAATTATTCAGGAAAGTGAAAATAATATCAGGATATTGCAAATTCGGGGCATGCATCCAAATTTGTTTTAATTTCAGGATACTTTTTTCTTTTGTCCGAGAGTTGTAAATTGTAAGACAAATTTAAACCGTCAGCTACAAATATATATCCGCTATATTATCTTGGAGAAATCTCCTCTAAGTACCGAGACATCAGTGAGGCGAGATTTTAATAGGTCAAACTTGGGTTAAACTGTGTTCATCAAAGATGGACAACAGGAACTCCAAATACACTGCTCAGCACCCGAGGGGGGAGCACTCCCTTATTTGGCCTAAACAGGTATGTGCTGCTCAACAGGGTATGGTTTTCAGGGACAATTTCACTATTAAGCGTCTTGAACAGGGTGTCTTTCTGGACTGGAAGCCTTGAACCCTACATGTGGGTACCAGCAATTTTTTAAAATCTCATCCTAGGATGTCATTTATATATAAAAAAAAATGCTTTCTGTATGGAAAGTGAAAAACAAGGCAGACAAAAAACCCAGAACACAAGCAAAATATAAAGGTCTCTTGTCTTAAACAGGGTATTGAAATGAACCTTCAGGGTCAGGGTTTGAAGGCCTCGGCGGAACACCCCACAAACTTCCCTTAAGTGCCCCCCCGGGGGGGGGGGGGCTCAGCACTGTCGTTCATGAATTTTACTTACGATGCAGGAATCTTAACCTTTATGGGCTGGTTATTTAAAAGAGGTCTAAATGAGTCTGCGGCTTAAGACAATAACTGTACCCCCCAAATCTGTTCATAAGAAGGCCATTTTAAGGAGATAAAAGTCATTCTTCTCTGTGCTATATGCCTCTTTATCCTGTTTAGTGTAAACAACGTTTAAATATCAGGGTTGGCCAGTTGGCCACGCTGAAATTGGTTTAGATCGTGGTTTAGATCAGAGCCGGCTATTGAAAGTTCAAGTAGCGAAAAATATTAAACAATGGTTTCAGTCTACCCCTGGGGGGAGAATTTAAATGCTGTCGCCTGGCTGTCTGCCAAAGATAATACAGAGACGGCTTTTCTTTGTGAACACTTTTCTTATTAAGGTAGCCACTGAGGCACTAAAAATCTAAAAAAGCCAGTGAGAATTATTTTCGCCTTTTTTAAGGCAGACACCGGGAAAAATACTACTGGAGCCATAACTACTTGTCAGATTTAATTCTTCACAAGGGAAAAAGGAATGCAAACCAGGCCCACAAAACGAGATGCTGGCCTCTCTTAAGGATACCTTTTAAAAATATCTGTCCTTTTTCTTCCCCGGGCGAACAAGTTGCGTCCGAAAAATACTATAGTAAAGCAACTCACCGAATCGAATTACTGAACTTTGAATGCTATTTACCACCAGCGTCAAAATGACAATAATAATAATAATAATAATAATAATAATAATAATAATAATAATAACTTTATTAACGTGTCAAAACTGTAGTAGCTGAGGGGAAAGTCCCCTCTACTAATTGTGGACACCTAACCTGCCTAACTAAAAACGTAATTAAAATATATAAAATGGAAAATATTTATATACATTTAAAAAGCCTAATTACAACAATTAACTAAGCTAAAAAAAAACTGTAAAATCTGTTTCTTCAACTATATTAAAATATAAAAAAAAATTATGTTAAAAATAAAAATTATTGCTATTTTAGTCTTGACAAAGCTAACTAAAAAAAACCGATTTCATTCCAGTTCCAATATTATGAAACATGCCAACTTTTTGTCTATTAAATGAAGCGGCGCGTACAAAATGGACCCGTTTGTTTACTTCAGCTTGTCTTGACGAAAATGCATGCAAAGAAACGTCGAAAGTAAGTCCACTCTTGCTTCAAGTTTACACGACTTACAGGTGTTTACACCTGACCCCTATCAAGTAAAAGAAACATCCTGAAGAAATATATGCTCTCTTCAGCCTTGGTCTCTCAAAAGATGTGCACAAAACACAGGCCGGACCTTGAATCAGAAAGGGGCATCCAACGAGTTATTTCTCTAGAATACTAGCTCGGAAGAGAATATCGGGTTTAATTATGGAATTTTTTTTCCCAAAGGTCATCTCAAAAATCCTAACCTATGTAACATGGGAAAATTCATTTCTTTTATTTTTGAAAGGACAGATGTGTCGTTTATAATACGAAATTAAACCAGGTGGCATTTTTGAAGAACAAACAGGGCTTGGTAATAATTTGGCCGATAAGATTTCGTTTCCTCTAACGTTCTGTGACTTAAAAAAATAAAAGTTATAACCACAGAATCCGAACAGATCAACCTGTGTTATCGTATCCGTTTAAAAGGCCCTGAAACAACCTGAGAAAACAGAAAATGACATTTCATTATTTTGCTTACATTTTCCTGTCTGGTGCCCCTTTTGAGCGTGGTACAGATTTACAATAAACACAGATCAGAAGTGTTTGAATCTCCTTGCAGTGGCCAATTTACCTTACTTTAACTCAAGAGGTTATCAGTTTGATAAGTGATACATTCTCGGACCCACCGAACCAGCATGACAGCTTCTTTAGAGACTAACTCCTAACATTTTAGTTTCCAATGCGCCTATCTGATTGACCATATTTTCTGAAAGCCTTACTTTGCAACAGCATCGTTTGGAAGTGATGGCCGTTGCTAACACAATCAGCTCGACTCTATTAAACACAGTGCAATTGGCTGTCCTCTTTTAGCTTACCAGCACAGTCTATTCCAGTACGAACGTGATTTAAGTTTCAGTCGTCTCCTCTGCTTACCTCAAACAGTAAGCGACCAGAAGAGACGGAGGAAATGCAAGCTGCGTAAGATCGGCGAAATGTGGCAGCGGGTGAAAAGATAAAGCGTGTTGAGACTGAGGAGAGAAGGAGCTCTCTTTTGTATCTTTCTCCGTCTCTTTTTCCAACTATAATTTCGATATCGTTTAATTTTTGTGGTGACCTTTATAACAAAATCGGAATGTTGTTCCAGATTTTTGGGACGACCCTCATTAGTGCGCAGTGGTGTTCAAACAGCAAGTGTTAGAGTTGACACCCCTCGTTTGTTCGGCGGGGTTGCTGCACTATAACATGTCCTTACAATCACTTTCTTTCTTGTGAATGTTTAGAGGGAGGATAAGTGAAATTTGCCATCCAACTTTCTCACCAGTCTTAAGCTTGAGATAGCCTGTTAGGCTCTCAGTTCGGTAGGGACGGCACGAAAATTAGAAAAGGAACCTGAAAGTAAGACACGTGGGATCTGCACAGAGTTTTCTTTTTGGGGGGGGGGGGGTTGGGGAATTGTCCACCCCTCCCCTTCCCTTAAAAAATGAACGCGCTGTTCCTTGCAGTTGCCTGAGCGGTTAATTTTGAACCGATTCGCCCCATGTAAAGGAATCCAAGCGAGTTGTGGATTCCGGATTCCGAAGGCTGGATGGCCAGATTCCATGCCTATGGATTCCGGATTCGAAACTTTTTAAAAATCCGGATTCCAAAGTTCTTAACTCTGGTTTTTCATTCGTTCTTCAGAGGCCAATATTTTGCAATTTGAGTATCAAGTCGTCAATCTAAACAGGAAGTTCATTTGCTCTCCAAAAGATCAAAATTTATTTTAATTTCCGAAAGCATGTGTTAATGCTGATGCCTCTCTATAATAACGACCACTATTTGTTCGTTTAATACCGGTCATGATAGTGGCCACCTCCAAAAGTTTTTTTTTTTTTTTAATTTCAGCCCCTTCACTAGAAGTTAAAATGTTAAAATCACAGTTCACATACTTTGAAACTTTTTTTTTTACATACAAATACTTGTGATTTCAAATGTTTTCCAGTAAGCGGCGGCCTGCCAGACTCGTACCCAGTTGCTATTTATGAGTCTGGGGGAAAGGGAGAGAAGATTGGATTCTATTAAGGCCCATGTCACCCCGCGCGCCTCAATAGAACCTTTCCCCCAAGAGTCTTCCCCCAACCTCGTCCCCAGGGCCTTCTCCTCGTTCAAAATGGCGGTCGGAGAAACTCCTGGCCAAGGCTGCCAAAGTGGCTCCAAAAGTTCGTTAGAATTTTGTCACACAAACACGATGAAATGTCTTCGTTTTGTTTGAATAACGGTTTCCGATTGCAGAAAACAAATAGGGCCGCCAGACGCTGGAAACAACGTCCGAAAAACCCATTTCATCATGTGTCACTTGACAAAATACTCCACGATTCGTGGAGTATTTCAGCAGCCTTGGCCAGGGGTTTCTCCGACCGCCCTTTTGAACGAGGAGAAGGCCCTGGGGACGAGGTTGCCTTTCCCCCAGACTCATTAATAGCGACTGGGTACGAGTCTGGCGGCCTGCTATGTGGCAGAGGAAGTAGTAAGAAAAAAGGCGTCGTATTAGTCCCTTTACTCAAGGGGGGCTGGGGGCATCCTCCCTCGGAAAATTTTGAAATGTAGATGCTCGGAAATGCCCCCACCAGCAGTAACACAGACAGTACTTCGTAAAAATTGAACTTTCAAGTTTCGAAGCAAAATGATTCCAAACACTGAGTAATGCTGCTAGAAGATTTTTGATATCATGATGAGGGTCTCCCAGGGGTTTTGGGGAACAAGGGAACAAAGGAAAAAATCGAAGGGAACAAGGGAACATGAACCTATTTTAGGGAACGGGGGAACAAAAACTCTAAAAATTAGAGGACGAAAACATTTTGACATAAGGACATAGAGAGCGTTATTTCCGAGATTTTATTTATGGTCTTCACAGAAGAGCTCAAACAAGGCTCCCACTGTGTGCATATTTCAGCTGGGAGACTGGGTAAGAGGTAAGGTTGCCTGACTATACAGAACAATGTCGCAGGAACTAGTAACAAGCGACGGGCTAATAGTAGCAGGCCCCTCAACAAGCCATGACGATTACAATGTCTACAATGCCGGAGATGATCCCATGGAATTCGAGGTAGAAGAACTCAGCAGCAACGAATCCAACCTTCTCGACGAAGGCAGTGAGGAGGAGCTTCCCAGCAGCCAAGTATCTCCTCGTGCTAAAAGCCGCCACCGAAACACGAAATCCAGAGAGCCTAGAACACGTCCTTTTCAGACTAGAAAACGCCGCCACAGCCAAGTCACCTGGTCCACGGAAGAAAAACTTTCCATGCTGAACAGGCGATAAAGAAACTCAAAAGGCACACTGAAAAAGGAACTTGCCCAGAAGATCTACGCTACAAGGCAAGAGCTCGAATAAGAGCGAACAATGAATTTAAAAATGACATTAGTCGAATAAGAAAAAACGCACAACAAGAGTGCGTTAAGGCTCTTACGCGATTTCATTATCGTGAGTGCGATCGCTTCAGAAGCGAGCTCCAGAAAGAAAAACGACCGAGAGTTCCAAAGAAAACCGCAACAGGCACTGTTGTAAATAAGAGTTTCGCGAAAAAGAAACAAGCGCATTCGGCGCCTAGCGAAAACATTGTCACACTCAGTAATGTAAATAAGCTAGCCGAAAGCATCCAAACTAAAATATCCAAGTTCGGCGAACTGTTGTCAACACTGCAAAATATGGAAAATAAACATGCTGAACAGTACGCATGTCTATTATCTGACTCTGACACCGGAAAAGGGACCAAACGGAAACAATCCGAAAAACGATTAAGAAACAGAAAGCGCAAAGTACGCAAACAAAAGAAAAACAAAAAACAACTTAATGCGCAATTAGAGGCAAATGAGAAACACATCAAAAACCTCTCAAACCAAGAACTCACCAAACACCAAATCAATCTATTAGCAAAAGGGTTAAAATTTGTCCCTTGCCCAATAACAAAAGAAACGCATATAACAAAACAACTCTTGCGTGACTATGACAATTTTGCAAGGAAAATGAGACTGCGTTACATTTTTCACGGGCAAGATAAAAAACCTCACCCTTTTCACGTCAAATCAACGTGGAAACCACCAGTCCAGCCATCAGTAGCCCTTGAAAGCTATTTAGAGGGGGTTAGGACGCAACTAGCAGTGGTCAAACTCACAAAGCCAAAAAATAACCTACCGCCTAAAGAACGCGAGACGCTTAAAGCGCTAAAAACTAACAATGAAATAAATGTCAAAAAAGCGGACAAAGGCACAACGACTGTGGTTCTCAGCAAACAAGAGAAGATAAATGAAGGTCAAATCCAACTAAACAGCAAAGACCACTACATGCCACTTGAACAGCCAATGGTAAGGGAGACAAACCGCAAGGTTACACAACTCATTAACGAGCTCTACCGCAGAAACCACATAGACGAAATGACTAAAAAATGGCTTTGTCAAACACCAAATCCGCCTCGAATTACAGTGTTCTACACCCTAACAAAAATACATAAACCAGTTCGAACTGGCAGACCTATTATATCAGGGTGTGAAGGTCCAACAGAGAAACTATCAGCTTTTGTTGACAAACTACTTCAGCCTATTGCACAACAACAGAAGTCGTACCTAAAAGATACAACCGCCCTCATTAACTTCATTGAAAGAACTAAGGTACCGGAGAAGGCGTTACTTGTCTCAATGGACGTCACGAGCCTTTATACAAATATACCACAAGAAGAGGGGATCCAAACCGTATGCAAAGCATACGTCTCTTTTTATCAAAATAAAATTCACATCCCCACGCCACTACTAGAACGAGCGCTAAGGCTTATCCTACAGGAAAATTCCTTCCAATTTGATTAAAAAAACTATCTACAGACAAACGGAACCGCCATGGGCACTAAAATGGCAGTTGCCTTTGCCAACATTTTCATGGCGAAAGTTGAAACAGACATTCTAAGCCAAAGCGTGATAAAACCGCTCGTTTGGAAACGTTTCAAAGATGACATTTTTTCACTCTGGAACGTTAGAGGAGATGAAATAAGTAAGTTCATTGAGCAAGCAAATAAACACCACCCTACAATCAAATTTACGGCTGAAATAGCTGAAACAGAAACGACGTTCTTGGATACTAACGTATACAAAGGCGAAAGATTCAAAAAAGCCGCAGTACTTGATGTACGCACGCATTTCAAACCCACTGAAACATTTCAGTATACACATTTTTCCTCATGCCACCCACCCGGTGTCAAAAGAGATTTCATTAAAGGGGAGGCTTTGAGACTATTGAGAACAAACTCTTCTAAGACATTACTTGAAGAGATGATCAAAAACTTCAAAAAACAACTCCAAGAGAGAGGTTACCCAGAAAGTTTTTGACAAAATACACTTTCAGAAGTAAACTTTGAAGACGGAAAGCTAGCCCTCCAACAAAAACGCAGGGAGAATAAAAGAATCTTGCCTTTTGTAACGCAATATCAACCATCAGTGCCCAATTTAAAACAGATCATCATGAACAAATGGCATTTGATTAAAAAAACAACCATTACTCAACGAAATCTTTAAGGAACCGCCTTTAATATCATATAAGAAAGGACGGTCCTTAAAAGATATACTCGTGAGAGCAAAGTTATGAGAACGGTTAAAACACGAGCGTGGGAGTCGTGCAGGCCTGTCACCCCCATTTTACATATATGATGTCACATACAATCTATACTCTTACTTTATAAGCACATCCCATGTAAAACTCCAACTTGCAATTGCCAAATTCTAGAATCATTTATCTTTGTTTTGCCACCAAAGTCATTAAATTTGTCATTTTTTGTGGTAATATGTCACATTGACAATTATGGAAAAATTATAGAGTTGAAAGATTGGACAGAAGGTTAAACAAGCGTTACATGTAGTAATTGACTAGGGAATGTTGCTTCTTATTCTTCTTCTTAGTCCTTTGTGTTTTCTTTTGTTTTGTTTTGGTTTTTGTTTTTTCAGGGAGAGAGTTGAGGGCGGGGGTAGGTGGTAAGCAGATATGTAAAAAAGGGGAACAAATAAGTAAAAAGTGTGGGAACATGGGAACATAGGGCAATTTTGGACGGGAACAAGGGAACAAGGACCCCCCTGGGAGACCCTCCATGATGTCCAGATCTGACACATGAAAAATGTCTCATAAAACACTGCGAGGGCATGTACGACTACCAAATAGCTATGTATTTATCAATTATCTTTCCCGCTCAGCTTTTTACTTCTTTCGGTGTTTCCGTCTTTGATTAACAGATCATCAAAACAGCAGAATAAAACGGTAAACGTTGGATACCACTACATGTAACTCGATGTGAAACCTCGCATGAAAGAAAACAACTGTGAACGGTGTTGACCGTTAAGGAGACAGTGCGGGTCAAGGTCGGAAAAGTTCAGAAAGATGACATGACAAAAAAGTGATCTTATTCAAACTTGTGCCCAGTAAGGAATCAGAAACCACCCAGCCGTAGTAATGACATACTAGGTGTTGGGTGACCAAACACTTTTTGGTGACGGTGGTGGTAGGAGACGCCGGAGAGAGGTGGTGATTTGTCACGTAATTACTACTAACAGTGTAGTACAATCCAGACCGAGATTCCATAATTATGGGTGAGGTTGGATTCCGGATTCCAGGGACTGGATTCCGGATTCCAAAGCTCAGGATTCCGGATTCCAAAGGCAAAAAAATGTTGGATTCCGGATTCCCTTACATGGGGCGAAACAATGGTAACTGGCATTTAACAACGTTTACGTTGGCCTCCTTCCACAATTCAACTTGCCGTGTGAAGATCAGACAGTAATAAGGACTGAATACGAATGTCTGGTACGATGTGGGAAATGTGTGATCAGTTCAAGTGAAGGATATGAAGAACAATAAACATCTCCAAGAGGGAACAAAAACACAGACAACTAACGGGAGGTAGGGGGAGCCTATGGCGCGTATAATATTACTGTCTGACAGATATTCGTCTAATACACCTAACAGTGATACCCCATTTTTGACGGCCCTGCCAAGGATAGGTTACATTATCCAATGCAATTCACCACATTTTTATGGCCCATTAGGTGGTTACATTATTGGGATTCCACAGCAGCGGCAAACAATGATACACGAATAGAACAAATGCCAAGCCTCTTTAGCATGGCATTGAGGATTCCTTCATTAATGGTTAGAGCAGCAGATCTACAATTAATTAAATGCTGTGCTATTTTATTACTTATTTTACATGTAAACAGCACAACCTATAATATTTGGAGTGGGAACATTTTATATGCTACAAGGAAGAGACAGAAAAGGCATGTTTACTTTTGCCGATGTTTTGAAGGGAGTCTTTTTCAAAGGAATATTACCAATGGAAACCCACATTGTTATGACCAGACCATTAGTACGGCCAGGTGTCATGGAAGTCTACCGCAGGTAACAATGGAATCAACAGCAGTTGACTGTCTGCGAGGCAGGCTAAAGCTTATCCAGTCACATTCTTATCTGAAACGGGGTGAAATAACCATTTACTAGCTCCAAGTCGCTCAAACTGTTCATGATGGATGAATAAAATGGTTGATGGTTCTGTGGGGAATTCACTTACATCGCACACAGCACTTACAATATTCCACACACTTGTTTCGCATTATTGTGTGCTACACACAATAATAATTATGTTCCCATGCAACATAATAAGACTGACTTGGATCAAGTTGACATAACCTTAAGCACTTAACAAAATGTTCACAAAATTAAGTTTTTATTAGTTTTTTTTTGCCGCTATGTACACAAGTGATTACAACTAACAGTACAGCAATGGTTTATAACTGAAGAAGTGAAGTGAAGTAATATACAGCTGAATATATTTAATGTTTCACATGCAAAAGATTCCTTTTGTAGAAATGTCACTTCTTGAATACAGAAACACCATATTTTACAAGAATCTTTTTTTCCTTGAAAACGACATTAGATATAAGTGGTACCTACATGTACTGTAATTTGAAGCCATATTTAAGTACATATTTGTGTGGCCAATTGATATTATTATTGACACGTATGGAATTGACCTCATCCTGTACTGAATAATTGTGGAATTACCTTAGTCAGCAATACACATAAGCTGGATTACATTTTCAAAAAAAAAAAAACAGTCATCAATTTTATGAATGGTCAGCTTTTATTAATGGCAATGTGAACCAAAAACAAAAATAATATTTTTTTTAATTTGATGAACTTCTTAATGGACATGTCAACAAAATAATTTAGTTATTCCTAAATCTTTCCTATTTATCGCTTATCATTGACAGAACAAAAACTTAATATCAAGATGGCTGCAGGATAACATTCCACTTTGTTAGCTATTGCCAAGAGATCGATTTCAGTGAAAATTTTTTTGACAAATGTCCCATCACTCCAACAAAACTCAACAATATTAATTTACATGGCTCATGGCATGATCATGCTACACAAGTAAACCAAATTAGTGAAGTTACATTACTCAGAATGAAAATATTGAAATACTGTTCACTGTTGCACTCAGATGTAAAAACAGTCTGCCACTTCAAAAATGAGTAGGGTGAAATCTGACTTGAAATGAAATGGATGTGGAATGGTAAACTGAGCAAATTAAGAAACTTTGAGAAACTTTGAGAAACTTTGAGAAAATCAAGAAAATCCCATAACAACTTCTCTAACTTAAAGTGTGTCCCTCCTACTCCTCAACACACAGACCCAGATGAATACAGTATAAGTTGTCTGATTTTCAGAAGCCTTTTATTCCACTTCTATTCCACCAGTTAATTAAATGCAAACATCATAGAATTACCATTTTTGAGGTGTTTTATCAGAGAAAAGAAAAGACACTAATCAACCAATTGGGTTTGACCATTATTTTGTTCCCATTTATTGTCCTTTTGTTTTTTTCATTTCTTAAGTGGTTAATACGTCAGCCGTCAACTGCTTTCAGTGGGAAAGGTTTCAAAATCAAAATGTACATTAATTTTGCAATTGTGTTCCACTGTTTCAAGCAAAAAGTCTTATACAGACCAATCAGCAACAATATGAAAGAGAAATTATAGCAAAAAGAAACAAAATTATCTACAGATGATTGACAAAAACCAGACTTGTTTCTTGATTGATACAAAAATAGTTAAAGCAGACAAGCTTTGAATAATCCAAAAGGAATAACGTAAAATTCAATGTTAAACAACCACACTACAGTTAACCTAGCCATGCAAATAAATTAATTTACTATTAATAATATCAGATCAAATTATTATAAGAGCCTTTACTTACATTTTAGAATTACAACAGAACTTTAACAATCAACTAGCTATATACATAATACTCATATCAGTAAAAACTATCACGATTTATCCGTGAACACTGTTCCATTCTAGCATCAATCAGTTTGTTACCAGTTCGTGCTGTATAAATTGTTTCAGTCTTTCCAGATATTGACCATACAGTTCAACATCATTATGACCTGCTCCTTCTACCCACAAAGGCTCCACAGTACGTGGGCATCGCTCATAGATGGCTAAGCCGTGAGAGAAATCTATAACTTCATCTTCTGTGCCATGAATAACTAGTACTGGTGAGACAATTTTTGACACTTTCTCAATGCTGCAAGAAAGAAGATAATGGTATAAGTTCCCCGTGGTCCTACATTTATGCAAATAAATTACACATGATGAAGACTGCTACAATGTAATCTTGTGATGTGTTGTACACACAAGACCTAACAATAAAGTGTTAAGTTTACATATGATAATAACATTCACTTATTCATGTTAACTCAGGAAAAATTAAAATGTTGGGTAGCTGTGGCATATCTCAGGGAGGGTCCCAGGAGGCCTGTGCATTATCTCTTCAATTTTATGAAACGCTATCCCCCACACACTTTTAACCTTAGGCCATCAACATACACCCAAGAGTGAGTACTGTAGTATGAGTGGAGTGATGTAAAGTGTCTGTGTCAATTCTCTGATAAGTGTTGATATTGTTGCATTTACACAAAAAATCAAAAAAGCAGTTCTGTTTCAAAGGCTCATAAGAGTCAGTCACATGTGGTGAATTTCTATTATCTGGAAATCATTAATTTCAAATTAATTTTCACCACACTTCCTTGTAAGAGTCAGTCACGATTAACTCCCTCATGACCAGCTAGTGCCTTCCACTCTAACGCCATAGTTAGATAATGAATTCACTTACACGCAAACTCGCTCACAAAGTTACCCACTCAATAGAACACTTGCCAGTTCAATTTGATTGCACATAGTTTAAAGTTAGACATAATTATTTTGTATTTGGAAGAACGTAAAAACAATATCGATATTTTTTCATTGGATTTACCTGTCAAGCAACAGTAATTAGCTCGAGCATTTCTCCCTTTTGTAAGTGAACATATCGTATGAAGCTCACTAAGAAATGCAAGTTACACAGAATGGAAACAACTTCAAAGAGAAAATAATCTCGAATCAAGCAACAGAACCAGCTGATCGAATTAATTCAGGCTAGTTGAAAAATGTGTTTTACATACGATGCTGATCTTTACGTTAAGCTTAGCAGGAACTGATAACACACACTGTGAACACAACCTCGAACTGATGGAAAAACGGTATCAAAGATAGTCCTCTTATCTCAGTGATTCATTTCTCATTCCTTGACTGTAGGTGAGCAAGTTTGACTTTGTGAGCAAGTTTGTAGCTTATCTGTTAGGTATCTATTGTGTATCTATCATTGTCAGTGATTTTGCATGTGAATTTAATAAAAGTAAAAAATCATAATAATAAAAGGAGCCATGCCAGTGGAGGTCCACAAAAGCACCTAAGACCCCACACAAGGCAGATACCATCAAATAATTTTATCAATACCTGTGCACAGAAAAAAAATAAAAATAATGATAATTTTAATTTCAATTTCAATTTTTCAGCATTGTAAAAACAGTGGGGGGAAAGTCTGCGGCTAGTGAGATCAAAATCATGATATGGTCTGTAAATTACTAATTCAGGGATCCCTTTCTCAGAGGAAGTTGTTTAAAACTAATATGACATTAATCTTCACATTGACACCATTGTGAATGTACTTCCTCAAATGTTAGATACAAAAAGTCCAGTGCAATACACTGTTTGAAGAATAAAACAATAAATATAAAGCACTTCTCTCCTTTCTATAAACCCACAAACAACATACGTTTCAGCATGTTTTAACATTTAACAATTTTCACCTTAACCTACAAGAGCACTGGTTTCTGTTTAGTCTTTGTAAATACATTCACAACAACATCATTCTGACAATAGAATTGAGAAGAATGCATAAGCTTAAGCTTTATACTGCTTGACTACAAAGCAGCAAAGGTAATCATTTTCTGCATGAGCAAGTTTATGGTGTAAAATGGAAAGATAGATCGATTTATACCTTTCTTTAAACACGATCATATAAAGCTAAGAGCTATGGGGTGGTGAAGTTAGTTTAAAAACAAATGTCATTGCTTTTATCCTGTTGACAATTTCAAATGAATGCAAATCCAAAGCTGTAAGATGCAGGAAAACCCCGGGCACTGATATTAGATTTAGATCAAGTCAGTATTCATCAGATCAGCTCAAAAAGCCAGTTACAGACTGAAAGACAACAGAAATACTTACAAAGAAAGAAAAAACCTTTGAAATCAAATTATGAACAGGAAGTTTTCGTTTGTACATAAAGAATAACTGCTCGCTTGTATAATTATATTTCCCTTCTGTACATAAAAATATGAATTAATTTGATTGCAAACAAATGGGGGTGTTGGCTGGAATCTGAACAAAAATATACAAGCTTAAGCTTATTATATTTTAACCATACAGTAGCTCAAAATAAAATCCACGCATATTGATATGAAAGCCATTTTGAGGCTGTTCGCGTTGTGCGGAAGGAAAAGAAGCGTTAAGAACAAAATTAATTATAAAAGATGGGATGAAAGCGCAAAAAATAATTTTGCATAATACCTAACAAATCGGATATACCACACCGGTGAGACCGGCATACAAGCGTAACTTTATTTTTAGTTCTTAAAAGTCGTTCTCAGAAGGTTTTATATGGATACAAAAAATGTACGGTTAAAACGTGACTAAGGATTTCGGGTTCGAAGGGAGTATTGATAAACAAGCAAAGTAAGACTTTTCTCGATCTAAAAAGAATTCGATTCAGCAACTCAAACAGGAAACACGTCAATTTAATTTCGATTTCACGAAGACATGATCTTCGCGCGTGAATGGAAAATTTTCCTAGACTAATTCCATAATTCCCAAGTTTTGTAAACTTACCTTGGAAAAGCGTCAAAACACCACGTTCTCTTAGTGTCGGGAAAAGCTACCCTCATACCAGATGTAAGCGGTGAATGAAGAATAATACCCGCACATTCAAATCGTGATGCCAAATCTACCGTAGGAACAGTGCCTATACTCTGACCATACACTAAAATGTTCTCCGGGCTGATTCCATACCGCGTACGTAATGCCTGCCAAGCTGCGTCGATGTCGGCGTAGAGATTCGTTTCCGAAGGTCTCCCTTGACTAACGCCGTACCCAGAATAATCGTACGAAAATATATTACAGTTGATCCGTGTTCCTAGGCCGACATAAAAGCTTGACATTTGCCCAAGGTCTACGGCGTTCCCGTGGCTGAAGAGAAGTGTAAATCGAGCGTTCGGAGCGCATCGTACGTACATACATCCGATTTGATTTCCTTTACTTGTTTTCGTCGTGAAAACCTCGATACAGTCTAACTCCTTCTGGCCATATTGCCACTCAGCTTTCTCCGTGAGATGAAGTCCAAAACTCCCGTCGCCCAAATCTTGAAACGAGTATGTCGGTTCGGGGGGAAGGAACGCTAACTTTGCCGCTATCCTACCCGGGCAAGGCGGGCAACAAAACAGACAACAGATCTCGGAAAACGAGAGGCCGTTCATCTGGAAGCCTTTCGCGTCAAAAACTAAGTTAAGAATGAGATGGAAAGTTTGAAATAACCCGAATTTCTCGTCTCAACGGTAAACTCCTTCCATCTTCGTGTTCGAATCCAGTTCCTTCGCATCGGCTAATTTGCTTACATCACAAAAGACACCTGTCCCTAGAGACCATGACGTCATCACTGTATTGATGAGAGGGGTGGGAAGAAGGACGGAAGTAAGTTGTGGCGGAATTTAATTTTTAATTTTTAATTTTTAGTTTTTCGGAATGACATTAATTTCCATTTCATTGTGTCATTTCTGAAGGTCGCGCCACATGGCAGTCGAAACGCACAATTTAACTTGTGTCTTACCTTTTTCCCTTTTTTTTCAATCGGAAAATGGAAAATGTTAGCGTGCCGCGCTCGGGCTAAAAACGTCTGGAATCTGACATTACCGGAAGGCCACTACATGCTACAAATTGTAACGTTGTTAGGTCATGTTGTTTTCACGTATTAAGTATCTCAAACAATATAATAAAAAATTTCAAATAGTTAGTTTAACAAAGGTCATCATATTTAATTTTTTTTCAAATACAATGTTAATACAGTTTATACCCGTGGATAATTAATGAATATTTGTAGCGAGTAACCACTGTCAGGTTAACATATTGCATATTGACGTCAGTTTTTTGTCTGTCTCTTGTATTGATAATGCATGTGAACTTAAAACTGCGTCATAATCCAGCCATTGCGTAGTAGCAGTCGAGCGAAAACGATATCTGATATCGAGCACCTATCTGAAAGGAAACTGAGTACATAAATTGGTACACAAAAATTTGAATTTATCAGTTAGTGAGGTAATTTGGCCACCCTAGAGAAATTGAAAGTTGACGTTTCGAACGTGGCCTTCGTCAGACGGAGTCAAGGAATTGTGGGTTGCGCTATACGAAGAACGGTGGAGCTACGCTATTCGTAGGAACATGGCGTGAGTGAAAAACAAGAATTAGTTAGTTTTTCTATTAAAAAAGCGTTTGATAACGTGGGGATTAAGTGTGTCACGGTATCAACGAACGCTTTTCACTTAACTAATTTGTTCTTGTTTCTCACGTTGTCATGTTCCTACCGAATAGCGTAGCTCCACTGTTCTCCACAACCCACAATTCCTTGATTGGGCTCTGTTGTCGAACACGAAGGGCAAACGCTCGAAACGTCAGCTTTCAATTTCTACTACGATGGCCAACTTACCTTATCAACTCAATTGATAAATCCCAATTTTCGTCTTTCACTTACCCGCTGACGCAGCACCACGGTCCTTTAGTACCTAACACCCTTGATTATGTACCATGTGGCACTAAATTTCTGCGGGTTCTAATTTTTGCGGGTTTTTTTCGCGATCTGCTAAAATAATATAAGTTCCCGCAAAATAAAATTACCGCAAATTTTTTTCTGCAAAAATTTACTTCTACTGTAGAAAATAAAAAAAATACTAGTTTGAAGGAGAAAATACCAAAGCTAACTCGGTGGATAATACATCAGTTGGTACCCTAGTTATTGTCGATCCATTGTGGTGTAATAGAGTTAATCTGCCCATGTTGTTTTATCTTCTTTTTCGATTGCATGAAAGTGTAAGTGCTGGTGGTAAAGTCGCGTTGTTGTCTGAAGGACATTTCGATTGAGCATAAGTGAAGGGCATATCTCACTTTCGTTCCCAGGCTACAACAGGCGTACAATATGGCGGCGGGCTAAGGCGTTTTTTTTTTCGAACATTCTCTTGATCGAATTCATCTGTACAAACTTTCTCTCCTACTGGTACCGAAAGTGAGCTTCGCGATGCCAACTGTAGTGCTCCTCGATGTCTCCCTTTCTATGCTACGGCGTGTCAAAACGCCAGACGAAGAACTTGTGGAGCGTAGACATCTTGCTATTCGTGGCCTGCACGTCTTCTTTGATTACTTATCTAGCAAGTTCAAGCTAGAATTTTCAGCTTTGTTGGCTTTCTCGTCGTTGTGGGAGATTGTTGTGCCGTTCACGAGGGATTACCAAGCTCTGAAACAGGGTTGTATTACTGTTGATGTCTATGACAAGACGAATTTTGATAATGGTTTTAGTGGTGTGGTTGGCCATGTTATAGAAGAATGGGGTACATCAGTACCGTGCCAAGTGATTTTAGTCACCGATGGACGCACAGGGTCAGGGCAGGGATCGTTAAGAGATCTTCTGGATGGGAAAAGAGGCAACAATCCTGACCAACCAAGTCCTTTTCCCATACCATTCCCTTGCAAAATACATGTTGTGTGCATTGCAACCTCGAATGAATTAGGCGCAGATTTGATGTTGTTTCAAAGGCTTTGTGATTCAACTGGCATAGGAGGCAGTGTTTATGTCCCTGATGCACCACTAAGTGTCCAATCGGTTCAGAATGTGTTTACACGCCTAGCACAAACTCACTACACTACCTATGAAGGAACTTTATCGTCCGGGCATTTGCAGTCCAAGGTGACGTTATCCCCACCCCCTGACTTAATTCCAAGTATACTTGAGGCATCTAAGAAGACCAAGGCTCATGACAAGAACAGAAGACTACCCAATGAACTGTCGATATGCGGGTTCCTTGATGTAGCAGATATCGGTAGTCCTTCCCATATATCGCGGCATCTTGTGATACCTGTGCCAACATCATCAGGAGAAAGTAAGGATAAAGAGGGAGGTAAAGAAGCTGTCAAGGATAGTGATGAGGATGGTAAGACACCATCTTTCTGTGTGCTGCTGCATGGAAGTCTAAAGGTTGAGAAGATGGTGGCTATTGTCACTTTAGAGTGAGTATTTAGAAAAAAGAGTGTTGAGGTATTGTGAGGTACTGAGTGGTTGAAAGTACGTCAGAGTTAAAATCACACTTTCCATCAAAAGATCAAAGGGTTGGTGATTTGAGGCTTAGATAACGACCTTACTCATCATTGTCTTTCTCTAGTACCCAGGTGTACGAATCCATGTTCCCAGCAAAAGATTGCTTGGGATAACCCTGAAGTGGACTAGCATCCCATGTAGGGAATGGGGCAGGAAGAGGTAGTAATACCCCTAGTTGCTTTGGTCATTAGCCATGTGGGCCACCTAGCTCTAAATGCAACGTTAATTTCCTTTTTCATTAGCTGGCAAGACCATGTTACTTGTTTGATATTGAATCCACTTTCAATGTGGTATTGTGCCACAGCATTGCAGTTCAGGGCATCTCACAATGCCCCCTCCAGGCTAGTAAATCAATAGTGATATCATCCTATCCAGGGTCGAGGGGTGGGGGGGGGGGTAGTAATACTCAGACTTTTTGTTCATGTTAGAGGAACCCAAGATAAATACCAGTCAAGTGGTCTACTTTCGACCAAAGTGTTCCTTAAATTTCTAACCTTTTACATCTAGCTCAGACTGGTTTGGAATGCTACACTCATGGGCAGACAGCAAAAAGAAATCCAATCTCGTGTTGACCACCTTCACTCCAGGAGAAAACATATCCTGGCTGGGAAACCTGCAAAAACTTGGCCCTGCAGCAGAGCTTGAGACCAATCCATATCAGTCGGCAGACAACGACGAGGCTGAGACCACACCCTTTCCAGTGATGCCAAGCCAGCGACGAAGTTATAATTCACAAGCCAATGTTGTTTGGATCAAACCCAGTGGGCTACAGGTGTGTTTTCTTTTTTGTAGAAGGGTCCAAAAAGACTTGGATTATTTGCAAACTGCATATACTTGTTTTCTGATAATACTTTCTGCACAAAACATACAGGGTTAAGTTTCTAAAGAAAAGGCGGTGCTGCGTAACTGGGAAAATGGAACATGAAATTTTGGATTTATCAAGTGAACTCAGATCACTTGACTTGATATTAAAGTAGCCTGCGAGTAGATGAGAGGCAGCTGTATTTGCAGGCTACTTGGTAAGGTCAATTGGTCACCATAAAGGAATTCAAAAGTTAACATTCTGAGCATTAGCCCTTCACCAGAGCAAATGGACTCTGACAAAGGGCCATCGTCAAAAAATTCCAGGTTTGGGTGGCAAACATTCTTTTTTCTTTCAGTTGATAAATCCAAAACATATCCGTAGACTGTAGAAGGAAACTTGAGGGTTTACAATCTCTTGGGAAGTACAGTGTAAAGTGCTTTTAGTGACCAGATTTCTGCATTTATCTTTAGTTGTTTGCTTAAAACTGTATGTCTAAATTTTGTATGATAATAGTTGTTCAGGGCCAGATACCGGTAACTTTCTCCAGACCAGCTGTAGTATTTTTCTGCAGTATTACATCGGTGGAACCTTGTGGTGGTATGATAAATTGTAGTAACTAGTGTTCATAATTAAATGAATAAAATCTGTGATTGTTTTCATTTCAGTCTGATGTCCAAAAGCTTTTACGATATGCTAAGAGGCTTCCTGAGAAACAGGGCCAGTTCTACAAGGTGAGCATCCAGCAGAAGGCTTAAAAAAAATCATTTTTAGTACAGCCGATGTGTTCATGTTGGTGTAATAAGAGGTGTACATGCAGAAATGACATTATTTTCTGGTCTTAAATTCGGGAAAATACTTCAGATTTATCCAGTTTTGCATAAGGGTGGGAGGGGTGGTAGTGGTTAGCACATTGGACTTCAGATCTGAAGGTTGGTGATTCAAGGACTGTCCCAGCCATTTTATAGTTGTTGCATTAGATAAGAAACGTTATTCCATGATGTCTCTCTCTACCCAGGTGTGAAAAAATTATGGGAGTCAGTGTCATACTACAAGGGGTAAACCTGCGATGGACTAGTATCCCATCCAGGGAGGAGTAGAAACCGGTTAACTTCCAGCCACATGGCCCAGGACCTCTATAACCAAAATTAGATGTCAGAATTAGAGTTTTGAAATGTTGGTTTTGGTTTAGAGAACCCCAGGAAAGGAACATGCAGCAGAACCAACGAAAAACTCAAGTCACGTTATGATGTAGAGTCCAGGGTTTTGAACCCAGAATACATTTGTTGAAGAAAGACACCCTCACCACTGCACCACTCAGTGAGGGGTGGGGGGGGGGAGGGGAGTTAGGCAGGGACAGCTGTGACCCTGGAGCAAAGATTATGGGTCCCTGCACAGTGGAGAGGATTAAGTCCTCCAACAGCCTGGCATGTGGTCCACGCGACTGAAATTGAAATTGACCAATCAGAGCTCAGTACGCAGGGCAAACTGTGTTTTCCTACGTCATAAGGAGAGAGGACCCCGGGAACGAGGTTGTCGCCTGTTCAGTCGAGAATCGTGTTTGTGTTCGTTTACCAGCAATGTCACACCAGTGATTCTAGTTAGATTTTCATTTATATATATGAATGCAGGCAAACAAGTGCTTATCTCAGTGCAGTTTTAGTTTTAGTTTTAGTTTCGTGAAAGTCAGTTATCCCATTTTCTACGTTTAATCATTAAAGGAATTTCGTAAATAAGCAATCTGATGTAAGCTTAAAAAATTGCAGTTCAGTGCGTAGTCTTTTAAGATTTTTTCGTTGAAGTTTGTTTCTTGAGCAATTCTCATTTCGCAACTGGTTTACATTTTATCCCAAAGTTAGATGGTGTGACTATTTTAGACTGGGTCGGTGTTTCTCAGTCCAGTTTAGTATTCGTCACCGCACATTGGGTTGTTTTGACTAATTGCTATTTTAATTATCCAACAAACTGAAGAGTCGCTCTGTTGTCAAGTTTATAGTCTTTAGTTAGTGTAAAGCTCTATATGTTTTTTCAGTTGTGAAATATATTTTATGAGCTCTGCATTGTTAAATTTTCAGCTTCCTCACTTGAAGTGAATGCCATTTCTGTCCTTATTTAGAGACTAAAATAAATTAGAATCGCCGATTCAGTGAGTGAGTTCAGTGTAGCACGGTTTTGGTGTTTGTTTTGTTTTTAACCTCTAAGCCATTTCAGCGTGTCTATAGTTAGAGTTTGAAATGAAAAAGTTATTCAAGTAACTGTAAGTGAAACAGTTCTCGGTCTAAAGCTATTTTTTCCAAAAAGAGACTCTAAAAGCTTCCTAAAAATAGTTTAGGGTGTGTTCTTTATTAACATCCAAGTAATACCTCGCGGGTGAAAAAGTTGTGCCATTTTCCCTCATAATTGTCCTTGGAAGCTTCAGAAAACCTTTTTTGGGTGACTTTTCCCAGTAAACGGCCTGATGCCTGGGCGATATTGTCTATTTTAGCAAAGTTGTTTAATGAATGACAGAACTAAACAGCCAGTGGGCATGCGAACCAGTGAAAAATACGTACCGGTATTTAGATTGCAAAGTCTGTCGAGTCGCTGCCGGGAGCAACTGAAATGAGTTCATTTATTTTTAATATTAATAGCAATTACTATAGTTTCACGTGTACTCTTGTTGACCTTAATTAGCTTTCCAAAGAATGCTGCAAAAAGAGCTGACGGTGAATGTCTTGCTGAAGTATTATTTTTGAAGGAAAATAAAGTCGACTTTACTATTTCCTCAGCGGTCCGCATTGTGTTTTTGGGTTTATGTTTTCCCTTGTTGTTTTTCATCTTTAAATATGAGCAAGCAACGTGCTGTGAAAAATGGACGAGAAAAATCACTTTGCAACGAATTTAAATTAAGCAGAAATTCCAACAGCGTCACTAAGACACAAATCAAAATTGTTCCGGTGTGCCTGACGACAAGAAACTGTGTAGGAATAGAAATTTAAGCAGTTAGCATTGGGTGTGAATTCCCGTTAGCGTTGTGTTTACAATAATAGTTATTAATTGCTTTCATCGTCACTTCGATCATAAAAAAAAATTTACAAGCGGTAGGTATCGTAGGATGCAGTCAGGAAGGCTTTCCACTCTGAAATATCAAGACAAGACATAAAATAAAACACAGTAAAATGAGAAAGAAGCATTTAATAAAAGCTGTCACACATTCATGGTGAGTCAGGACGAAAATCAAGAAGCAATCTAAACAAAAACCGAACAAACTACCAAAAAAGAAGGAAGGGTGACATTTTTTGGCTATACCACACGAAGTTGACTCTGGTTTACCTGCACTCGTTGTAGCTCTCTTCCAAAAGCTCCAAATGTTCCGATACAAAGTGGATGCTATCTAAAAGAAGTTGAATCACTTCCCAGTTGTTTGAGTGTTGTTTTTAATACCATTCTGCCCGCAACCTCTAAACTGAGAACAAAGTCCTGCATTTTGTGCCTTGCCTATAATAAACTAAGATGATGAATTCTGACATTCCTCACTACAGTAATCCTGTTTCTGAGTTGCATAGAAATAACCTGTTCAAGTTTAAATTCTGTCTTTAGTTCAATTAAACGAGCAAAAGATGACAGAAGCAGTTTTGCAAACGGATTACAATCTTGCTCTGCTTCAACTCCCGCAGCTAATATGGTGAAATCGTACTGCTTCAGTCCACTTTGAACGATGATTATAACAATGTTCCAAGAAAAACCAGACACGTACCACATTTCAGGGCCAAAAATTAGTAGATTTTTTACCCAAAACCTGTGCCACTTCGTTCACTTCGGTTCGGAGCAGTTTCATTTTGATTCATTCACCTTTGGAAAGAAACGCTGCACACTTAGCAAGCTCTTGGCGCCTTTTTCATTCAGTCATGTGACCGATTCTTGTCCCTTTTTAATCTCTTACTCATTTTTTCTTTCTGTCTTGATTTTATAACAATTATAGTAGTTGATTTTTAAATAAAACAATTATTATTGAATAAATATATTAAACCAACTCGCCGATATGCACCTTGTTGGTTATCTATCATTACAAAAACCTAACACTGGATGTAACAGCTAACGACAGACATTAAAATAGTGACTTCGACTGGAGTGAACGTCTGGCGATATAAGTTTCGCCAGACGTTAAGTTTTATGCAACTCGCCCCCGTTGCTTTCATGCCCTCTAGCTCGAGTTGGAAACTAGACAATTAGCAGATGACATCATGTAATCCATATCACAATGTAACCAGTGTTATGATGACGGATGATGATGTAGGAAAACTCCGTTTTCACTGCCGCCAGCACTGCGGGCGCAAGCTCCATATGGCAGGAGCACCGACTGCCAGAAAAAAGATAGGTGTGTCTTAGTTTGTGATGTTATAGACAAAAATCAGTTATCCTTTTTACCTCATATCCAGTCCCTACATGCAAGCAGAAATATATTTATTTTAATGCAGTATTGTAAGTCAGCAGAAAAAATAAGGAGGCACTGGGGAAAGAATTTGAAGAAAAAACAGGCTGTTTAAAAACAAGGGATGGTAAATCAAGAGTGTGTTTTATACAAATTTTCCAATGTTTTAATCTCAAGTGTTTCTTTTTGGCTTGCTAAATATCCAAAAAGTCCCTTAGGGAGTAAATTGTAGTTATGGACGGTGCCTCCTTTTGTCACTGCGCATACGTTCTGCCCATCTCAGGATATTGGAATTTCTTAAGGAATTTGCCCACTAATACAACAATATTTTTGCGCGGCTTATGACTACGTGGAAAAAGCAGATCTTAGCAAGAGCTAACAGAATCCAAAAAGAAAATTAGGGGTAGCCGTGCATTTTTCAGAGATAATTGAGCTTAAATTTGGAAAGAAATTGCCATACATTCTTTGTATTTTAACGCTTTTTTAGAATTATGGTTGCTTAATTATCTCTGAAAAATGTGTGGTTACCCACATTTTTCTTTTTGGATTCCAATAACCCTTGCTAAGATCTGCGTTTTCCCCATAGTCATTACCTTTGAAAAAATACACCTGTATTAGGAGGCACCGTCCTTAATAAACTTACTTTATTGTAAAGGGACAGTAATAAATTATAAAGCATCGTCAGGAGTTTTATTTTGTTATTATGTGTAGCTGATGCACATTAAATTTAAAGTAGACCCGCTGTCTTGAACCTTAAGAAATCTTGAATCCATATACCAAAGTAAAACCTTTTCCTTGGTTGATTTACTTGGTTATTTACTTTTGGCTATCTCAAATTCTTATTTATCTTGAACAAGGTTTGGTTTTCCTTGCATGTTTAAGGTAGTGGGATGTGGGGGCGTGGTGCAGTGGTGTTGTGGGTTAGCACATTGGACTGGTCGGTGGTTCGACGCCCAGTCCCTGCCATCGTGTTGTTTCCTTAGACAAAACACTTTATCTCACATTGTCTAGCTCTCCACCCAGGTGTATAAATGGGTACCTGCGACATACTGCTGGGGGTAACCCTGCAATGGACTAGCATCCCATCCAAGGGGGAGTGGCAATACTCTCAATTGGCTTATTGTGAAGCGCCATGAGCAAGTAGTGATAATGGCACTATATAATTATTTTATTGTTATAATTGTTATTATTATTATTATAATTATTGTAATTATTATTATTATTATTATCATTATTATTATTTATGCTTCAGAAACCAGGATAAGCTCCAGCCATGTGGGCCTCCTTGGCTCGTGTGCGACTTTACCTTTACCTTTACCTTAAGGTAGTGGGAGTCCACTGCATTCAAAATGGTTGCCATTTGAGTAAAAACACTGAACAGCATCAGATTTCTCCTCATTATAACAATGCAGTAAAACAACATACAGGTCATGAGAGTTGGAGAAATGATCACCAAAGATGAATTGTCTTGATGTTTCAACATGTTCTCCCAACGAGTACTCAAAAACGTGTATGAAGATCATTAAGGTGAATTTTCATAACGAAGCTGGTCAAAGGGTGAATCCACTTCTGTAGAGAGGGAGGTTGGGGCAGGAGGGGGGAAGCAATATTATTATCATAACCCTAATCACATTCACAAGCAAAAGAGATAAATTGTGGTCGCACTGGGATAGGGATCACACCTTATGCCCTTAAAGTACTGTTTCAATAAAAAAAATAATACTTGAATTCTTTCAGGAACTAAATAGACTGCGGCGTGCAGCCTTATGCTACAGCTATCTGGGTCTACTGGATATACTGGCAAGCATGTTGGACAAAGAATGTCACAAGGCCACTGGCAAGGTAGCCCGCCAGTTACGGCATGCTTCTGAAAGCCTTAGAGCTGGGCCAAGTATGGATTTTAACAAGCCTGTCGCTCCTTTGCAGGATTAGCTAGCCAAAGATTGTTTTATGGGATGGCATTATCGTCAGTTGACAACTGAATATTTATGTCCTTTCGTAGGGTTTTTTTTTTTAATACAAAAATCTTTATTAATAATCACAAACAAAGTACAAGGTACAAGGCAGGCCTACATTAGAAATGCAAAAACATTACAGAAAGCAACAATTACAGAATGCATTACAGAATGCTTATCTACAAACAAAAGATGTTTACAAAAATTGAGTCAGATTAATTGATATTAAAATTCCTTAAGGGCTGTCAACGAAAGGAAGCAGTTTTTGCCATTTTTTCTTATGAATTTCCGAGTCTTCATTATTCTTTGCTATAAGACTTTCTATTTGATAGGTAGAGCGTATTTTTTGCTTTCAACAGTGTTAGAGTGGGTTTTATGTTTAAAGAGCGGTGATCTTTGTGTAGGTTCGTGTTCTTATCATCTGTAATCTTTGTTATGTTGATGTTCTTTGATCTCCCTGTCAGCAAAAATAATTTTCGCAAATGTAGTCTCGCAAACTTGTAGATGACTAAAGACAAATTGATAATGACTGTGCCATTTAGTAACAGTAGCAATTACAAGAAGTAATGAAGCAAACATGAAATTATTGGTCACAAGAAATGCAGTGCTTGAATCAAAATAAATTGTAGTAACGGGCAACATAATAGGAGAAGTAGGCATCAAGGACTGGGTTTCCCTGTCTGCTACGGTGAGGTCCCTGAAAAAGCCCGGATCATTTTGCAGTTCTGTGCAACTCCCCACCTACCCCTCCCCTGATACTAATGCTAACTTGTTAACTTATTATCACTTAGGGCAAAAAATGGTGGATTAGGGGAGGGGTAGGTGGGGAGTTTCCCAGAAATGTTTAATGATCCGAAAGTTAAGTGTAAAATAACCAGCAAATGATTGACTGTTGGCAGCAAAATTGCCCATTGGCAAGTGATGCAAGCTACACTGTCATGTGCAACAATATTTGCACTGTTAAAACCAATTTCAAAGCATTGTCCTTTGTTATAATTTTGTTTTTATTACTTCCAACACAGGAAAATTATGTATTATGGTATGCTAGCTTTCTGGTTTGTGCTTTAAGTTTATAAATTAATTAGGGTACGTCTTAAGAGCTGATGATGTAAATATATAGAACATAAATCATGGCACTTTCCTTGAGTTCATGATAATTGATTTTATTTAGTTCCTGACTGTAATTCCAAAGTGAAATAAAAATACTGAGTTTACTCGACTTCTATTGGTGCCACTTCCTTCAAGTTACTAAGTGTTTACCATTGAATTTCTGCAGGAGTTTTGTTATCTATTTTTCTTTCGAAGGACCTAAACTGGATGCAAGATTTGTTATCACACTGGACAGTATGGAATTTACAATCATTATAGTGTATGAATTAATACTAATACGCATTTTTATAGGATCTAACTTGTTTCTGTGCATAATAATTCTTTTATTGGAAATCACAAAAATCTGCAAAAATAGACAATCAGAATAGCTCAGCTTCAAAAAATAAGATGTCCATAAAGCCATTATGAAAAGTTTACATCACCATTGTCATCATCGTCATCATCATCATCATCATCATCATCATCACCCTATAGCCCAGTTCCCACTTGTGTAAAAAGCACAAGATTAAATGAAAGGAAGCTCCCATAAAGCGATACCCACAAAGACATGCACTTCACATTGCATGCATAAATGCTGAGCGCTGAGTTTTTTCACTTTTTTCACTCCCACTCCCGCATGAGAAACATTTAATTTTTCTTACACTTGTGCCTATTGTACAATTGGGAACAACAACCAGGTTCAAGTCCTTGTAGTGAGTGCCACACAACACAACGCCTCACAATAATTTTTAAGCACATTACGTTAACCTTTACTCATCGTTTTAAAGCAGGTTTAGTTTTAAGTTCTTGCAGTACTACACACAACGAAGACATTATATTAACCTTTAAAGGTTGATTTTAAAATAACTTGGCTTTTCACTTAGTGCATTCTACCTTAAATATTTACGGTCTAGCTATGAGTGAAGTTGATTTTCTATTATATCCTTTTCGTGACAAGAAGTTATTAAAACAAGGGGTACACTCTTTAACCAAATTTGATTCCTTGAGCAAGAGGCAAGTCCTTACTGAAGTTTATTGTGCTGTTGAAAAAAAGAAAAAAAAACGGTCAAAAAGTAATCATTACATACTTTTTCTTGCTATGAAGAAGTGGTAAATAGGATCTGAAAATATTAACAATTTTAACTGTTTTTGCCTACCACGTTGATCTCCTCATGTATGCTTTCCATGCGTCACTACCGGACTCTCGGCCGCCTCCTGTGTGTTTTTCACCACCTGGAACAACAAAAAACAGAAAATAATTGTAATTTTGGTTCAATTGCTCCATCTCTTATTTTTGCAAAAGGATCATCGATGCTTATGCCATGTTTTGTCACTAATAATTAATTATGAATAAGTGGGACATCCAAGGTTGAACTGGCAAAAATGGTTAATTCTGAAGTGAAATATTGTACAGACTACGAATAACAGAATGTCATTATCTCACACTGAAACTTAGTTAAATACTTTTCATACTGTTTCATAGCCTGAACAAACTACGAGGATCATTCACTCCTGCCATCTCAAACAACTTTTGTTGTAGAAATAGTGAGAGTTCAACATAGGCTTTTTCTGTCTTGTTCTTGCAGTATTTGGCCCATCCTGCAGTACACCATTAGTCAGAACCCTCTACCTCACCCTAGGGAGGCCCCCCCTGATATCAGAGAGAGCAGAGAGTACATTTTAATTCTGCATCCTGACATGGTAGCTACCCCCCCCCCCCCCACACACACACCCCACCCTGTTAAACCCCATCCTTCATCACGCAAAATCAGCACAAACTAAAAGTCTTCATACACGTGCAACTCGATCTACATCTACTTGAGTATGACTCACCAAATGCACCTCCAATCTCTGCTCCACTTGTAGGAATGTTCACATTGACAATTCCACAATCAGATCCTAAAGGACTGCACAACCAAACAAAACGGAAGGATTAAAGAAAGTAAGACTGGCTGTTAATGTTAAAATGCATGTTCTCATTGCTGTTATCCATACATTTCTTATGGAACTAGTATTAAAGGAGACTTCGTCTAAAGACATCTTATCCTTGGTGATCACTTTCTTTTACTTCATCACTTAAATGTTTGAAAAAGTAGTGATAATGAAAAGAGAAAATTCATTTTCGTCACTGTTAGGACTTAAAGGGTTAAAATAGGTATCAACTTCATTACATAACTGCATGAGATCATCTTAGTTCCCACTTCTGACAAGGGTAACTCATTATCTGTCAGCTCAAAAGTACAGCAAAACATCTGTGCTGTACAAGTGCTGTAGACGATTTTCGCACCAACATTCTTAAAACTGCTCCTTACCCCATCCAGTTAAACACTTTGCCTATGTCCTTTGTGAATATGCTACTGGACAGTCCTTGCTTCACTTCATTGTTATAACTAACAGCCTCTTCAAAGCTCTAAAATAAATTAACATGAGTAACAATAAATTAAATTTGAGTAAATGTATAAAACAATACAAAATCAGTTAATGGATGTCTAAGGGTTTTTATGATGAAGCTTTGAGTCAATACAGGTGAATGAATACCTTGCACTTGAGAATGTAGAGAACAGGCACAAAAGATTCCCTGTGTACAATCTCTGCATCATGTGAAAGATCAGTAACAATGGTAGGCTCAACGTAAAAGCCAGGCCTATCTAGGACCTACAGAAAAAATGAAGTAACACAATCATACATTTTTTTTATTTGGATAAAATTCATTACAAGTTATGTCCAGATTATTGATATCATCCTTATTTTGATGCCTTCAATTTGGTTCTTCAATTTGGAAGGAGGACAAACGTGGTGACGCCATCAATGATGATGGTGACCGTGGCAATGATGGATAGATGATGGTGATGATGATGATGATAACTGCTACAATGAAAGTGGATGATGATGACTATTAGAATGAAAGTGATAACGATGACGACGACAATGATGGTGACAGTGAAGGAGGGGATTGTGATGGGAATGATGATGATGAAGGTGATGATAATGACAATGATGATGATGATGATGATGACAGCGATGGTGATGATGATAGTCACGCTCAATTTGGCAATGAAGATGATAGTGTATGTGTCCATGATAAAAAAAATAAGACAATGCCTACCTTTCCACCATAAACAATCTTTCCTCCCTAAAGGAAGAGAAAATTTAAAATTCAGTCACACAATGTCATGATTTTCCTGATTGATTTCTTTTAATGCTACATTTTCTTTTTATCTGTAGTTATTAATTTTTATGTTGTTATAATTGCTTCTGATTGTAACTTTAGTGTGCTGTCAAGGCTGTTGCCTAACAGGAGCCCAGTAGCCTGGGGCGCCCAAGGAATAGCCGTGGACCCCTAATTTTTTGGCTGTAGCACCCAACATTTCACAGGTTGAGCTCCTAACTTATTAGCTTTTGGTTTTGTGGGCTCCTTCATATTTTTCTTAGGTAGCAGTCTTGGCTGTAATTCAAGGATATTGTAATGGTATTTCCTTACATAAATTTAAAGGAAAACAGTGTTAGTGGGAAAATAAACAGTACTGTAATTGTTGTCTGTGATGTTATACAACAATTCTCTCCAAATTTCTTGAAGTGATATTATGTACTTCACCTTTTTCCAAGCACCCCTTCAATATTTAGTTATTTACTCAACTAACCTGGTTCTTAGCATCCTCAACAGCCTTCTTGTAAATATCAATTGCCATTCTTGAATGAACTGGACCATAAAGAGTACCCTCTGCAAACAGGTGGACATAGGTTTGACTTAAATAACATTGCCAGTTAATATTACATGTACATTACTATTTCTTTTCATCAAATAATCAGCAAACATATTTACATGTACAAGCAGTGAACAAGGGCCCTTGCTTCATAACTGGCTGCAAACCGACATGCATTTCTAGCATTAAGATAACAGACATTGACTATCTGTTTGTCTGGTTTTGTTACCAAAAGGGCAAAAACAAAAATAGGTCTGCAACGCGTACATGTGTCTAGTGCGACATTGTATCTTTGATACACTGAGCAAGTGGAAACCTTTTTCAGTCACTGCAAAGAGAATTTGGTTAGTGAACGTTTGCTTTTTTAACCTTTATGATGAATTTCTCTAAAATTAGTTTTTCAGTATGCCACAGTTTTCAAAGTACGAGTCAATCTGGCCAAATGAAAGGCTTTAAAAGATGCCTTTAAGTGTTCCATAAATGCTGTCAGTGCCAACAGCTGAATGTGCATGCTTTGATGATGACTTTGCATTCCAAAGCAAATACTGAGCCTCTTTTGTGAAAACTTGAGCCCCGTTTGGGGATTATTGAGCCCCTTTTGGGAAATGTTTAGCCCCGTTTGGGGTTTATTGAGCCCCTTTTGAGGACAATTGAGCCCTGTTTTGAGATTATAAAACCCATGAAGGGAAATGTATTAATTTTGGCATAACTAGAAAAACTGCTGCCACTGAACTAAAAACTTTGATTGACAACACATTTGTGAAAGCTGTGGCATATTTATGTAGTCAAAGTCATATTAAGATTAGAAAAAACGTAAGCGTTGATTTGTTAAAATCGACCGATGAGAGCTTGCTGTCTTCGCGTGCAACAACTTGTAGACATTTCAAAGTAGCCAAACAAACGAAACGACCTAGGGATTGAGAGCTGTCTAGATTGTCCATTTTAAAAGCTTCATTTTGTAGGACTGGTGTAATTGCACTCACCTTCTAAGGGGTCTCCTATTCTAACTTGGGCATAAGCCTTCTTTAAACGTTCTACCACTTCATCATGAATGTCTTCATGCACAGTCTGCAATCATTACAAATAAACTCAGTTACCGTAAACGTTTTACAATCCCATTTAATTATTATTATATACTATTCACCATGTTCACTAATCAGATAATTAGGTTTAAGCCAATACTGAAAATAAATCACTGTGAGCAACTGAATCATGTCTTTCAGGATCCATGGAAAATAAGGCATAATTTTCAGCCACATGCATTAATGGCAATAAGATAATGGCAAAAATTGAGCACAATTGGAACATCACATAGTGATTCAATGTAATTTAATATTAAGATTGCTCTGGTGACATTGCTTGACAGTGTCTGCACCATTAAATTAACTATTAACTAACTATTAAATCTGGAGAAAATCTTATGTTTTAACAATGTCTTATTACCAGACGCCTTGTTGTGGTGCATCTCTGTCCAGCTGTGCCAACGGATGCAAACAACACTGATGGAATGGCAAGATCCAAATCTGCATCATTCATCACTGAAAGAGTCGAATGTAATGCATTGTTCATCATCAGTGGACTAAACAACCACACAAAACGCCAGTGAAGGTGGTCACCTAGGAGACAGGGCCATGGAGACGGTTCACTCACGAGAGTGGGGGGTCGGGGTAGGCCTATTCTTTGCCCTTGTCCTATATGTTTTCTTCATATTTAATGGTCATAAAACTGTGTTGCATACATATGTTGTGTTTTAAATTTGTTTTTCATTTGAAGAATTTTAAATCAGTTTTGTTTTCCTTGGTACAAGACTCACTGGTAATTAATGAGTCAAGGGATTTAAACTGGTCTGAAAAATTCTCAAACCAAAAACAAATTCAAGCCACAACGGGTATATAATCGGTATATAAGATGACATCATCGTCAAATTTAAGAATACTGTTTGCTTCCTCAGAATACAATTTTATTATTAATTTAATGTTATATTGATATCACATGATTTGTATAATTTCCCCACTCCTTTGAGTCATCAGATCATTAAAATACTTAACACTGACAAGAATATCAATGTCAATGAACAAAAATTAACATTCATGTATTTTCACATTGGCTAGGAGATTGCAACTTACCAATAATGGCATTATTTCCACCAAGTTCCAATAGTTTCCTGCCTGAAAAATAACTTAATAAATAAATTATAAAAGCAAAAATATTGTTCAAATTCACAATATTTAACACTCAACTATTAAATTGTGGAAACCAATTTGATGGGGAAATTCGAAGCTGTAAACAGTTTTATTTTCCTCAAAGGATATTTCCAACCAAGACACCATTTAAGTTGGAAAAAACACTGTCCTGAAGGTAGACTTCTATGACGTTTACAAATTTAATTGATGCATTAAAATATCACTTTCAAAAAGAAAAGAAAACAACATTTGCATCCATGGAAGCATAAAAGTCATGGTTCAGTTTTGTTAAAAGTTGCAACACAGAAACTATTTTGTAAGTGACTTTGACTTTGGATCACCAGGACAGAGATGAGTTCCAACTCAAAACGTCTGGTCAGTTCTTTATGACTGCACCTTTTCTATAGTTTTAAAATAATGTTTTTTTTAAAATACATAAGATCGTGAAATTCGTAAACCATCTTCAAAAAACTTGATTATGCAGCCAGCCAGGGCACTTACCAAATCTGTTTTGCACTGTTGTACCAACTTTCTGTCCAACCTGAAATCAAACAAAACTTAATTGAAGAAGGATTGCTGCAGTACAGTAATCTCTGGGGTATAGCAGCTGGCTCCAGTTGTTGAGTGTTTTTTAAGAGATCTTCTACCATATGCTTCCTTTAACATGACACAAACATTTGAAGACATTCTTCCAAGCAAAACACCAGTGATTATGAATATTTTTTTAAATTTAATATTTAGATTTTAATTTAATAAATAAATTTAATAAATAATATTAATAAAATGATAACATTTAAATGAACATTAAATGAATTAATAATAAATTTCTACTTAGTAATGGTAATTGGACTGAGTGGAGTACAATTCAGGGAGTAATCGGGCAAGTAAGTTTTAAATTGGCCGAGCGCGTAGAGCAAGGATGATTTGAAATTACGAGCACGATTACCCCTGAATTGTACGACACAAAGTCCAGTTACCAATTAATCGTATCTATAACAAAATCCGAGATTAGAAAATCTACGTGCCCTGCGGGGATATATTTTTAATTATTTAAAACTGGACTAGGTATATTGGATTTCTAGCATTTTGATTGGCTCAACGGAGCTAGGCTATCAGCTCATATACCTGCTGCGACCAAATATGGTCAATGAACACTCAACAACAAAGTGAGCTGAAAGTTTTTTCCTTGCGAGCGACCCGGCGATAAAAATGGACGAGAAAAATCACTTGGCAGCGAATTTAAATCAAGCAGAAATTCCAACAGCATCACCGCAAAGCATCACCAACAGCGTCGTCTAACACAAGTCAAAACTGTTTGAAGAAACTGTGCAGAAATAGAAAATTTTAAAAGCATTAAGCGTTGTGTTTACAATTATAGTTTCTTTCATCGATCGTCACTTCGATCATTGAAATTGAACAAACGGTAAGTTTTATCAGAAAGGATTTCCACTTCAAAATATCAAGACGAGACATAAAACAAAACACAGTGAAATGGGCCAGGAGCAATCTTGGCGAGTCCGTGCGAAAATCATGAAGCAGTCTAAACAAGTACTAAAAAAATACAGCTGCAAACTACCAAGAAGGAAGGGCGAGATTGTTTTTCGGCTTTAACACGCAAAATTGACACTGGTTTACCTACACTTGTTGTAGCTCTGTGTTCCAGCAGGTCCAAATGCTCAGATAGAAATCGGATACCATGTTAACGGAGTTGAATCGCTTTTCCAGTTGTTTGAATGTTGTTTTTACCATTCCGTCCGCAACCTCTAAACCGAGAACAACTGCACTTTGCGCTTTGTGTTTAACAAACTATGATGGTGAATTCTAATGTTCCTCGCTACAGTAATCTTGCTTCTGAGCTGCATAGAAGTTACCTCTTCAAGTTCAACTGTTCAAATTTGTTCTATCTTCAGTTCGATCAAACACGCACATGATGGCTCCGTTGTGCGAACAGCCGGATTACAAACTTGTTCAGTTTCAACTCCAGAAGCTGTATGGTGAAATTGTACAGCTTCAATCCGCGATGATTACAACAATGTTGAGGAAAAATCAAACGTACCATATTTCAGAGCCAATAATTAGAAGATTTTTTCCTAAACGTGTGCTACTTTGTTCACTTGCGAGCAGTTTTCATTGATTCATTCAGCTTTGCAATGAAACGCTTCAACACTTCGCAAGGTTTAAGCGCCTTTTTCGTTCAGTCATGTGATCCATTCTTGTTCCGTTTAAATTTCTTTTCTCATTTTTCCCGTTCTTTCTTGATTTTTTTTTAATAGTGGTTAAGTTTTTAATAAAACAATTATTCTACTCGGGCTTGCTGGATATCAAATGATTATAACCAACTCGGCGCTACGCGCCTCGTTGGTTATCTATCATTCGATATCCAGCGCACCCTCGTAGAATAATTGTTAATTATCAGTTTTGCAAGCAGTGGAGAAACAGCTATAAAAAAACCATTTCAATTCACCTGATTGACGTGCGCACAGCATAGCTGTCTGATTACAGCTATCCAATTACAAAAAGTTCAAATTGGACAGCTGTAATTGGACACCCACGTGATCACCCTCCAATTTCGTATCAAATAGGCGCGCGGAGAACCAATCACAATCGAGCATTTCATTATAGATACGATTAAATATGTAAACTGGTAAGTAAATGTCAGATAATTATATGAAACTGGATTTCTCATAAGGTGACTTAAACTCAACTAAATCACTAGCTACCCCTGGCCTTTAATGACACCCCCCCCCCTCTCCACCAGGCCTAGGATGACAAAGAAATCATATAACTTTGTAAATGAAAAAATCAGAAGTTAACAGTCATTGGACCTGTTAACCTCAGCTGGTAATGCCCAGTTTCCTCTATGTAACATGCCAGCAGGGAATCATTGGAGTTGCAAAATGACATGTATTTGGCCATTTTCTGTTCTTCAAATGAAGTATTTCAGGTGAAAGTACATGGAAAAATCAGACTATTTGATCAGCAAAACAACCTTTTGAACAAGATGCACACGTCTGAGGTCATCTTGAGGTCATTCCCTGCAGGAATGCTACATAGGGGGGACTTGCTATTAGATCTTACCGGTGTACTGCCAGTAAAGGACACCAAGTCAACTCTTTCATCCTCAGCTATCGCTTGTCTAAAATTTCAAATCAAGAAAGCAATACAATGAATTAGAAGAATTTACAAATTGAAGATTTTCTTTTATTACTTATTATTTGCTAATTAATACCGATATCTTGTGATACTGTGATGAAGGTATGTTGACAGTCTAGCTGATGCAATCTTTAGTTAAAGTTATCATCTGACTAGTCTTTCTACAAGTCATGTACATGTATAAGCACTCTGGATCAAGTTCTTGTCTTACTAATTCTTCAAAAGCACCACTAAGTTCTTACTAGGTCCACAAGGTAGCATTTGTCACACTCTCACAGCTGATTGTTACTGTGACCCTTTTCTGCAGACGGTATTTACAGTCTGATATGTACAACTGTAAAGACAGAGGTTTAAAACCCATAAAAAGATTCAGAAATCATTACCCAATATCTCCTCCACCACAAACCAGAGAACACACTGCTCCAGGGACAGAGTTCCGAACTAAAACGTCACTTACAATCCTGAGAAATAAAATGATCGGTCAGGAGTCAATAGATAAATATGTACAGTGTATTATGTGTATCATGAAAGAGACATACTGGTAGGCTTATAGCACAGTAGCAATGGAACAGAGAATCTCAACTACAATGTAATAAGTGACTTGCATACATACTGTTAATTACAGTTCCTTGCAAAAGAAAAAAGAAATACCCTTTAAGCCCCAAAAGTGAAAGCATTAGGTATCTCTGTTACTAACAATATTTAATTCGTGTAGCTAATTATTCAACGTAAGGTCATGAAAATAAAGGAAGTGACCATCATGATGAAATGTCTTGCTGTTAAAGCAAATTCTCCCAACTACAATCATGAAGAATAAGAAGTATATATGGAGAACACTGAGGAGAACATTCATGTTGATACTGGGGATTACAATTAAAGGGTTAAACAGGTTCGCCTGTATGGCTGAATCACAACAAAATTTACATCACTACAATGTATCTACATTTCCTGAACAAGATTTGTATGAACAAATTTCCTCGCACTTACTTTGTGAGGGCTACACTTGTCAGAGGAGTTGTTGGAGCACCTTTCCTGTGAGATGAACATTTCATAGAGTCAGTTGCAAAGATAACAAGTTCATTTTAAGTGTCTGAGTTATACAGTGTATCAATTTGAAGCAGGAGTGGTGGCAGGAGTAATTATAGTAAGGGAAGTGGTCAAAACAAGTAAACTATACTCGACGAGGACCCACTTTGTGTAGGGGGAGGGGGGCTATGCAAGAGACCACCTATTAGTCCGGTCCGTTAAGGGAAAAATAGTGACAAATCGCGTAAAAGCATCAAATTTGGCACACATATTCTTGAGACCATATGAAACAAATTGAGAAGGGGTGCCACGAGATCAGAGCATCCGGGGGGCCGTGGATCGCAATTCTATTGTCAATAACTTAGTCACAGGACAACCAGGCTCAATAACAAATCACTAATAGCAAAATAGAATTATTGTAGGGAACTTTTTAACTGATTTCATCAGCGAACGGAACAAATGATAATAAACAATCATTAGAGTTACTTGTCACATCAAATCCACATACTGTATGTATATTCGTCTACCAAGAGATCTGCTCATGAGCCTGGGTGTCCTGTGGTTAAATAGATTACTGGCCGTGACTGGTGGACAACAAACATAAGCCGGACTGATGGGAGATAAAGCTTATCCCAAACGGGTTAAGCAGCTCATCTAAATCTTAGTTCAAGCTTTCTTTTGACAAAGACATATCTGGGAGAGAAATTTCTTTTCTAATTCAAAAAATGTTACAAATAAACCAAAACATTCAATAATTCAATTTGTGATCACTTAGCCACGCATACTCCTGACTGTAGATCTCGAGATCGATCGTTATAAGAGATAAAGGCTGACAAAGCATGACAACAAAAACATCAAAAGGCATCAGTTAGTTAGAATGACCTGGCGAACTTCAGAATTTTTTCACCAAACTGGAGAAGGGGATTTTTATGGGTTAATCTGTCATTCTCTCTTGTGTAAATAAGAGCCTGCGCGCATGACAGGCGTTAATTAAAAACGCCTGTTCTGCAGGCGCTTGTAGGTGTGAACTGCTAAGGCTGCCAGCTACATTCAGAGGAAAAACAAACACATGTGATAGTAAAACTAAAATAATGAAGTAACTGCGTTTTTTACGTTAATCGTGAAGAACACGTAATATTGTCAGAGAAGATTCTGACCTATTACAATAACCATCCCCTCTGATCTACGCGTTAGTCAGAAGACCAACACTGAAACTCTAAGTCGGTATTTATTTATGTCCCTCGCTATCCTAGGGCGAAAGATTGAGCTCGTCGCCGTGTCTAGGCCTTTTCGCTCTCCGTTTATGCGTTGTATTCGGAATCTAATAGTCGCAAGTAATTTGGCGTGATTAACATTTTACGTGTTTTTCAGGCAAACGCTCGCCTGAAACATACAGTAAAATCCTGTTCTGCAGACCTCGGCGTCTTTTCTTAGGGGCACCCAAAGAGAAATTTTTAGCAAAATACTTGAAATATCATTTTCTGGTTTCTAAGATTGATGCGTGAGCTAATACGGGTTGAACTGTTCGGCGTTTTTAGCTGAAAATCAGTTAAGGCGCAGACAATTTTAGGAAACGGAATCCCATCCGTCGAATTTCCGAGCTGCTAATGTCTTTCCGAAAATGCCAGCTGACCTTATTTGTCCCTCCAAAAATAAAAGGAATTAATCAGTCAACTTTTAAAGAAAATCCGTGAGGTCATGTTTCGCCACAGAAATCTATAGGTTCACTGCTATTAAATCCGAATATCTCAGGCGACTTCGGCCTGCCGAACAGATATTCCTCCGAAAACAAACCGTTGGGTGACCCTGTTTTCTCATAGGGAGGGATTAGATTAATGTTATCGGTATAAGCAATGTTAAGTACCCGATGTGGTGTACTGAATTAAGAACTGCAAGACAAAAAAGCAAGAAAAACGTACGATGCTGGAAAAAGTGGTGTCTAATCGCTGGAGCTGGTTGACTACCGTGAAAGAGAGCTTAGCAAGCGTGCGTGCTTCTTATGGTACTCGCTGCTGACATACGACTCATAGCAAATTGAACTGAACGTTACCAATTTCAGAATTATATGAAGATCATCGCAGTGAAGGTGTTTCAAAGCAGTTGAAAAGAAGAAACCTGAAAAAATTCAGGCTTGAAAGGGAATCGAACCCATAACCTCTGCGATACCGGTGCAGCGCTCTAACCAACTGAGCTATCAAGCCAACTGGGAGCTGGTCAAGTGAGAGTATTTATCCCGAAGATGGAAAAATTAACATTAATATTATGAAATAATCATAGCGCTCTAGAGCGCTGCACCGGTATCCCAGAGGTCATGGGTTCGATCCCTGTTCAAGCCTGAATTCGTTCAGTTTTCTTCTTTTCAACTGTTTACGTTGAAACACCTTCACTGCGATGATCTTCATATAGTTCTATCATTATCCGCAGTTCAAATATACGTTTATTTCATATATTAATGTTCGTTACCAATTTTGTTTCTTCAGTCATTGTACTGTGAATTAAACGGACGTTTAAAGTAAGGCAGATATGCCAGTGACCTTAAAATGTCTGTCGCAATATGTTTTTCTCAACAGTACACTTAAAACATCTGACATTTTCCAGATTTCTGGTCAACCCGACTTGCTTTTATTGTCTAGAGGAACTTAATGGGGGAGCCGGGCTGTAAAGAAACGTAATTCAAAACAATTAATAACGGAAGTCACTTCTTTCAGTTATCCTTCTCCTAAATGGGTCGGCGTACATGTTCCTGAACGTATGACGAAAATAACCCAAAATAAGTAATGTTTGAATAGCTGTAGCAGGCAACGGTTTCCTTTGCGATTTGAGCTGCTGATTTGGGACTGTTTGTCGACTTATTCGAACTAATAATTATTCGTTCCCTTAACAGTTATCGGAAGTGTAACGATTCAGTTTGTTAAGTCTATTTGACCACAGGGAACCCAGGCAAGCGAAAAGGGAGCGGAAAATACAAGGATATGTGGCTCGGTAAACTTAGACGGCTGTTTGTTGTCACTTTCTGTCGTTCGCTGACAAGGCCAGTTAAAGAAGCCCATCGAATCCTTTTCAGTTTGCCAATGAGTGGGCTGTTCATGAGCGTGGGAGTCCTGTGACCATGAATGAAAATTAATTTGAGTGCTGTGGCCCCCCCGGATACCCAGATCACGTGGCACCCCTTCTAAATTTGTTTTACATGCCCTCAAGGACATGTATGCCAAATTTGGTGCTTTTACGCTATTTGTCACGATTTTCGTAGATTTCGACGCTAACGGACTGGACTATATCTGATGAGTCAAATGGACAAAATTCATTGGCCTGAAAATTTGAGTTGAGACTTTGTGATTTTGAGACTTTGTGCTTGAAGCTTACATTCCTGGAGAAATGGCACAGGGAGGTGCAACCTTTTTCTTAGTTTCTACTCCTGATAGAGTGGGGGCTATACAAACAAGACACCATCTTTTAAGGTGGGGGAAGGGGGTACATGAAGAGACCACCTGTGTTTTTTGTGGAATGTTGGGTCCTGTCCAAGAACAATTATAGTTTTGACCATTTCCCTAAGCACAGTGGACTTTTGATCAACCTTCGAACTAAACATTAGGCCTAAGTCCTAGGTAAACGAGGAAATGTGCGCTATACACAACAACATCACCTTGAGAGGTAAACCTGCACGTAGTGTCACTAGAAACAGCAGTAGTGATCAGCTGCACTTACCACAAATTAACATTTCCACAAACCATACTGACGCTACTGTTCCAGCCAAAGACGGCACAAGGAAAGTTAAATGCTGTGATGATCCCGACAAGACCTACTGGATTCCATTGCTCAAGGAGAGTGTGGCCAGGACCTGAGAAGTAAAAAAAAAACATACAATCAATACACAGAATAAAACTGCATTACTTAACTGTTATGATCAGTTCAAACCACAGACATTTGATACTTTTGAAAGAGTGGTCTGGTTAATGAAGTGGAGTACTAGCTAAAAAAACAAACAGAAAAAGGTCTGAGAAAGAATGGCATTTGAGGCCTGTTTATGTACTCTGTAATTAAGTTTTAGTTCGCAAGCAACAATAAAGCTGTGCACTGTATTACATGTACACAGTTCAAGTGCTCACCCATTTCCAGGACCGCAAATAACTGAAGGATTTGGTGGAAAAAGGGTATAAGTGATGATTTGGCCTTGAAATCCAAATGATCTGATTTAACTTTACTTGGGTATGTGAGATGCTAATATCATGTAAGGAAAGTAGTTCAGTCTTTATTTTGTGAACTGAGGGTATGAAAAACCTGTTAGAGAATTAGCCCATTTACTTTTGCTTGGATTAAACAGCAGAAGCAACCAACAACAACCAAAAACCTGATGCTTTGGTGATTTCTTTTGTTTCACATTGTAGTTTAAACAGAGAACAAATTAAAGAAATCATTCATGTCTGTTCTTTTAGGAAAATGTCATTAATAGGCTAATACTTCCTAATGATAATGAAAACCAACCTGTGTGCCAGAAATGAGCGATATGGAAAAATTATGATCTCAGGGTGAAATAAAATTAACATTAAAATTTTATTACTTATGCCCTTTTACACTGAAAGTATATGTTGTGTCCAAAGAAGCTGCCATTTTGGTCAGGCAAAACAAAGTTCAAGACAGACATTCATTATAAATTTGAATATTTAATTATTAGTCATCTACAAGACAGTCAGTGCACATAATTATCTTCAGGCATAATTATGTGGGACTGGAACCTAGGATCTCCAGATTTCAAATCCAGGACACTGACCTTTTTGGCTAACAAGGGGCTCAGGGCAGTACATGACAGTTAGTAGCATCATTCAAATTGACACATCTCTTACGTTCTGAAGGAAGTACTTTTCCATCAATCATCCTGGACAGACCAACAGCATAGTCACAAATGTCGACATACTCCTGTACCTCACCCACACCTTCAGCTTTAATCTTTCCTACCTCAAGAGCAACCTGCAGGATAGAATATTAATTTTTTTAACACCAAAAAATACCAGTTAACTGTTCATTATGTACCAGCAGCAGCAAGAAGCATACTTTTTTTAAGAGATTGTTGCTAGCCTGCGCCGCAGACGGAATATGACCCTCGGTAATAACCGTCTGCGAATTAGCGCCGAAATCTAAACCCCCACCGGCATACCAGGAATGGATACGGTCTCCGATTGGCCTTTGTATAAAGGGATTGTTTAGATTAGCTCTGATTGGCTAGTTCCGATTTCCCACGGTCTGGTACCGGAAGTGAGCGCTGCTGGCGACTTTCGAGGCGAAGTGGAGGTTAGCATTTGTAACAGCTAAAACCCAGTTTGAATTGCGGAAGATCCAGCCAGAACAACAAGAAGTATCAGATTTTTCCTCGAGGGAAACAAGAACGTGCTTGTCAATTTACCTATGGGCTTTGGAAAATCGTTGATTACTTATGTCACCTTTGCCTCGAGCCCACCTTCTTCGAAAATCGCCTGTTAGCGAGCGTAAACCTCTGAATTGTTTGTTGGGCTTGTGAAAATAAGTGGCGAACCGAACACTAAGTATAAGATGTGGTGTCCATTTAAGACCACAATAGATCACAATAGCCAGTATACATACTCAGAATTTTCAGACATTGTACCTGGTCCTCCATCAGGGATCGCAAAGACGAAATCACAGCCACAACAATAACAGTCGAACCACGAGGTTTATCATGGACGCCATCTGCGACAATAGGAAGACACTGGAAAATTTTCCAAAGTCCGTAGGTAAATTAACAAGCATGTTTTTTCCTCGAAGAAAAACCTGATAGCTTCTTGTTGTTCTGGCTGAATCCCCCGTAATTCAAACCGGGTTTTTGCTGTTACGAATGTTAACCTCCACTTCTCATATTTTTTCACGCGCATAACCGGCTTCCGGTTCTAGCCCGTGTGAAATCCCCACTAACCAATTGATCAGGGCTAATCTAAACAATCCCTTTATACCAAGGCCAATCAAAGACCGTACCCAGATCCTGGTACGCCACTGGAGGTCTAAAACAAGGATTTCGGCGCTTCTTCGCAGACGTTACTAGCCGAGGGTTAGATTACATCTGCGACGCAGGCTAATTGTTGCTGGCAATAAAAAAATTTTTTCATGTGCTTGTAATTGTAACTCACCAATTTTCCAAGGTTTTCCAGGTTGTCTCTCAATGCCTGGCCAATTTGACGAACAACCTCACCACGTTTTGGGGCAGGTGTCTAGAAAAGAGATGAAATACCTGAGATCAAACTAAGAAAACCAAGAATGGTGAAAATATTCCTGTTGAAACTGCAGCCAAAACAATAGAACTTCCTACAATCGCCATATTTCCCCCAGCCTTTCACTCCTTCTGGCTCAGTTGCTCAAAGGCTCCAAGTTTTTATTAAGGGTTTTGCATTGTTATTTCAGCCAAAATATTTTGCACTCTTTGGCCGCTATTTCTTTCACTTTTCAGCAGATTTCGACCCTTTCATTACTAAAATGACAATTTTCTGTACCCTTTAGTATACTGTGAGCTTAAAAAAAGGCACCCCTTTCGGGCAGGGCCTCCTCGAACAGCTCACCATAGGGAGTAATCCCCCACCCCAAGAAAATAACATTTATAAGTTAGAGGTCCCATGACAGAGTGCTACACAAGAAGCACTTTTGTGCTACTTGCTTAGCTATATCTCAACAGTTGCAGTCATACCATGGCCCAAGACTTCCAAGCATCCTTGGCACACTTGACTGTTTCATTATAGTCCTCCAAAGAACCCTAAAAACATTAAAATGAAAAAAAAAAGAAGAACATTCAATCAATCTGAAGTGAAGTAAAATAATTTGTGAGACCTCATGGTTTATGCAATTTACTGACATGGAGGTATATATTAGGTTAGTACCCTGGTAGAAATCCTATACAGGATCCTACAGGATTTTCTAGGATCCTATAGGATCCTACAGGATCCTATAAGTTCACACAGGATCCTACCCAGGATCCTAAATGGCACCATGCTGTTTAGGATCCTATTCAGGATCCTGCCTAAGATTGTCTAGGATCCTATAGGATCTTGTTTAGGATCCTATAGGATCTTACAGGATCTTATATAGGATCTTATCAGGATCCTGGTTAAGATCCTACAGGATCCTGTAAGGATCCTATTAGGATCTTATTAGGATCCTGGGGCCCGTTTTCTCAAAAGTCCCGATAACTTTCCGGGCCCGGAAAGTTATTTTATGCATGCAATTTTTACATTAAAGACTCAAATTTTGTTGGTTTTGAAAGCTGAGTTATAAAATTCTAAGTTGATTAAACAAGTCAGGCTGATATGGGGGCTAACAACTACGCCAGCGTTCTGTAGATTTCAAAACAATAATAAACGCCCGCAAAGACAAATGGGTGAAACTGGGCCTTTAAAATTTAGCTGCGGGCCCGAGAAGTTTTCGGGACTTTCAAGAACGGGCCCCTGGGTAGAATTTTTACCAGGGTACTAGCCAAAAGGGTTTGCTTTCAGAGTGGTTTTGGTTTGTACATTGTAATTTAATAGGAAATGTTGCCTTGAGCGGTACATAATTTCATACATCGGCCAAAATCAATATACTGTAAATCAAAAACAGCTGACCCTGTTCCAACCAAAACCTGCTGAAACTTAAACAGAGCTAACAGAGACGGGAGGGGGGTGATCTTTGCCAGGCATTTGTAAATCAGTTTTTATCACCACCCTAGCCTCTGGCATTTGTCTGTCAGTAAACCAAAGTAAGGAAAATCGTGATGATTTGAACATATTCTGGTATGGAATTTGAGAAAAGCCCTTCATAAAAGTCCCATTCCCTGCATTTTCCCGCACCCTCCCACCCTCCCCCCTCCCCCCCCCCCCCCCCACACCTTGGTCGCATGTTAACTACATGTATGGTCCCACGGCAATCCTATTCTACCTCAGCCGTTAGAATACCCAGTGTTTTATTGCTTATTAAGTGGACTAATTACGCATAGTTAGCTGGAATTATGGTAACGCCATGAGCATGGCGCACGTGGTTGTAAACGTACTTCAAGTTACTCACAGCAAACTTGAGCGCGAAATCTAGTTAACTGAACTACACTTACTTGACGAACTCTCGCGATTGGGCGTCCATTAGAAGGGCAAATCGAGGTCACAGTCTACAGACAAAGAAAAAACAATGAGGATATACATAAAGTGCTGACTGCGTAACAAGAACAAAAATCTTTGAATACATCAAAAGACATTGTACCTCTCCTCTACCTCCCCATGTGCCGTTAAATACACCGTCATTTTCCGCTTTGAGACCAAGATCTTTGAGCCAGGAATACTTCCCTTCTTCGATCAAAAGACCCCCATCCTGTGCAGAGCAGAAAGAAGCTCGACTTAAGCCCAGATAAATGGAACGAAACGCAAAACTTTTCGGTGAGAGCGCCAGAACCCGTACCGCCATTTTGAGAAACTGAAGTCGTCACCAGGTCACTGCTGTTTAACGGGACACTCGGTAAGAACAACAGAAGGCAGTTTTTCCCAAAGTAAACAACGATGAAGCTTTACAGAATGTAGAAAATCTAAGCCGTTCGAAATAAGAACTTGAAAGATTACAAAGGTCTCAAGGAAGACAGGTCTTCGCCTTTTGGACCAAGCTAAAAAAAACGAGAAGTTCACGTGACCATTTGGGGGAGTGAGAAAGGTGTGACCAAAGCTCATCCCCAGGCTATGCTCCGCGCTTGCCTTGTGAGTGTTCGAAGCCACGTAGAACTGCAGTTCTTGGCAGAGTACAGGGTACAAAGCAAAGGTTGGTAAAATCAAGTGTATAGCTACTTTTAAGTCCTGTGTTCACTATGACTTCCTTCCTAGGTTTCGTAGGCAAAGTTTGTACCGTCTCTGAAGGTTTTCGTGGAAAGGCTTGTACAAAAACTCTCTTGTACTTTTGAAGTTTCACCAACAGAAAATCTTGGGAATCTTACTATCTTGCTGAAAATCTTACAACTTTTAGATGGAATTAGGTTTAACTCACTTGCACTAATAAAGACAAGTTTTAAAGTCTTGGCAAATATCTGACAGGGCTCGCTGATAAAATTCTTTGTTTATCATAACATCACAAATAAATTGTCCTCCACTTTAGACAACTCGTGTTCATCATGTCAGCCATAGACACAAACTGCATGACTCTAACTCGCTTCGTGCTCACGGAGCAGCGAAAGATCCCAGGGGCCACTGGCGACCTCACACAACTTCTGAATGCCATTTGCTGCGCTATCAAAGCAGTTTCTTCAGCTGTAAGGAAGGCAGGAATCGCTAAATTGTGAGTATATGACTCAACACATTTTTGTGGAAAATTTGACATTACCTGTATTGCATTACCAACGATTGAAGCGTGACCAAACTGTACTTTGGACCTTGCTAAGACAGAGGGGAGTATGGGTTATGGTGAAATGGGGTGCTGAAATTCAGTGGTAAATCCAGTGCAGATTGGAGTAAAAAGGTAGGGGGAGGGAGAGATCGAAGGAGTAAAATATTTTAGAATAGAACAGATTTTGGCCCAGCTGGACTTTGAACCTTGTTACAACAGAGTGGGACAGACACTAAATTATACAGGAATTTTGCAGCTTGTAGCCACATGGCCTGTCCCTCAATAAAAATTGTTGTCTTTTAAAAAAAAAAAGCATAGTGATAAAATCAGTAGGATTGCCAATTTTGAGAGCCCTGACATAAATTTGAAGTAGCCCTTAAATGTGAATTACCACATAAATCCCCAACTTGTTAATGACTTCTTAATGAGTTGTTAATGTTCTTGTTCTTTAAGATAAGAAATGTTTAAGTTATGGCAAACTTTCACGTCAGAAACTTCTTTGTTTTCATGTATTAAATGTGAATTATTTTGCCCAAAATCCACCCCAAAAGTTCTGGGGGCTTTTAAGTAAGGGACCCCTGGGTTGAGAGAGTCAGTGTAGATCAAAGTTTCTTGCCTAATGAAACAACACTACAGCAGATAAAGAATCAGGCCTGTGACAATAAATCCACTAAATACAAGCACTTTTAGATCATCACGTGAACAAAAATGCTTGCATGATTAAATTGTTTATATTTTTAGGTATGGCATTGCAGGAGAAACAAATGTTTCAGGCGATCAGCAGCAGAAATTGGATGTCATGGCAAATGAGTTGTTTATTAACATGCTGAAAGCCTCATACACAACCTGCCTGCTTGTCTCTGAAGAAGATGAGAGAGTGATTGAAGTAGAGACTAACGAGCAGGGCAAGTACATGGTGTTCTTTGATCCCTTGGATGGTTCTTCAAACATTGAATGTCTGGCTGCTATTGGCTCGATTTTTGGAATTTCTAAGAAGGTAATCATTTAACAAATAGGTGATGCCTAGTGCCGATGTAAAATTTGTGGATAAAAATTTTGGAATTAAAACTTCAAACTGAGGGAGATTAATGCGATTAACACAAAGAAACACTTTGTGGTCACAACTGGAACAAATTTATTTCCAACTGAATATTAAAATCACAAACTAAACAGGTCTACAGGTGTGTGAGGCAATTTCTTTACAGATAACGTGCATTAAATATTTCTGCCTAAATGTAGGAGAGCACCCTTTGTGGGTATCGAGAATGTCTGTCCAGACTGTTTACAGAATTTGGGATTAAAATGATGGAAATTATTGTCCTGGAAGTTAATGCTTCACTTAATTAACAACACGGAAATTAACAATCACAAAAATTAACCGAACTTAATGCATTATTTTACAATTCGCGTTAATTTCATGGAGCGTTAATTTCCTATAATAAGGTAGTATGATTACAGACTGAATTGGACAACAGGAAGTCCTGTTATTAATCAAATCAACATGTATAACAAAATTTGAGAAAGAAAAAGGAGAAAAGCTTTCCTGAGAAAGAAAAGGCAACTTATAGTTTAGTTGTCAGATACATAAAACAACTTAATGTTCAAGTGGAACTTTACCATAACAGCGCAAATTGGACCAAATTGGATGACATGAAGTTCTGTTACCAATTTATCATATCAATGACAAAATTTGAGAAAGAAAAACCGTGAGAAAACTTTCTGGAGAAGGAGTAGATAACAGTTCTAATATTTTTTGCAAGGTACATATAAAAAGAACTTATTCAAGTGTAACTGATCCATTAGAGTGCAGGCTCTGGCAGTTACTGTCCAGTTACTTAGGCATGATGCGTACACTGTCCAATTGATGCTCAAATTATGGCTGGTGATATCGAATCAAAGTTAATTTGAGAATTTTGTTGTAGTTATGATTAGATGTAAAATAACTACCCTTGGGAATTATCCCAGTGTCTTTTAGGATGTAATCCAGAGAAAAAGGAGTGGAAAAATATCCAACTTATTCAAATATTATTCAGGAACCTCTAAGAGAAGAAAATTAATGGGTAGGGTCACCATACCCACTGAAGTGATGAGCGGCAAATAATCAACTGTAGGTGGCAGTCAATCGCTCTATGGCTCCCAGTAAATCTTTAGAGGGCTGCTCTTCTAGTGATGTAGAATGTTGGATCAACAATATAAGTCTCATCAAATTTTCACTGAGTCTCCAAATCTTGTCATAAAATAGAGTCTCAGAAGCTGGGCCTAGCCTTTGGGTACTGTCTCAAAACCTCAGATTTGAAAAAAAATGAAGTTTCGTGTGAAGCAAATCTTGTGTGAATTTAGTCTGAAATGCCTTCAGTCAGGAGTCAGAGTCAGTTCCTACATGATGTCCAGAAGCAAGCTCAAAATATTCCACCAGTAAGTCTTGGTCATGGTGGATTTAACAGTATAAATTAGCAAACTTAAGTCTCTGAGGCTCAGATTTTTAAACCAGGGTCTTGGCAAGTCTCAGAATTTACCATTCTTCTTGCATTCTTCCTGCAGATTTCATTGATGCTAAAAAGTACAGCATTCAGCAATGTTACCTTAATTTAAGAATTTGGATTGCGATTTTCCTTTGGAATAACTAAACATTGCCTATTTGCAGCTGCAGGGGTGATACAAAATGTAACTTAACGTGACATAACATAAAGTGACATAACATGGGGCAAGAGACCAAGAACCATTTTCCTTCCACTTTTAATAATAATAATTGATTTTTTGTGAAAAGCAAAACTGCTGGTTTAAACAAGAGAGAGATTTACTAATTGCCAGGGATTTGATATGTTGTGAAATGGTTTTTTCCAAACTTCCTGGGAATTCCTTGGAATTCTTAGGAGTTCTTACCTTTCTAGCTTTGTCTCTGAAGGGCAGAGGTGCAAAACTTTTCATGGCTGCTATGTACCGGTGTGTATATGTTCAGACAGTGTTTAATTAATTAACTGACTCGATCATTTCTGTCATAGTCCCATGATGGGCCAGCAACATTGGAAGATGCTCTGCAACCAGGCAGGAATTTTGTAGCAGCAGGGTATGCTTTGTATGGTAGTGCTACAATGGTTGTACTAACGACAGGAAATGGAGTCAATGGATTTACACTTGATCCAGTAAGTTGCAATCAGAACATGAAAATGACAACGAAATATTATACTTGGTGGCTCTTTTAAAAAATTTTGTGTATTAGTCAGCCTGAATATCCACAGCATTGGACTTCAGATCTGAAGGTCGGTGAGGGTCCCCAATAGGTTTTTCGGGATCCGGGATAAATTGGCTTATTTGAAGACCGGGATTCGGGATTTTAGAGGAAAGGGGAAGCAAGATTCGGGATTGTAATCTATGAACAGGATACGGGATTTAGCAGTTTTACGATGCAAGATTCGGGTCCAAGTGTTGTTGTAAAGAACCGGTATCTGGTAACAAAAAGTAAAAAATCCTTTAATTTTGACAACACAGGTTGCCCACATTTTCCTCAACCCAGGCACGTGCCTATTTTGACCGTTCCACTTTACGTATCCCACCATCTTCCATGGGTTAACAAAATGAGGGAAACTGGAACCTCTGTAAGGCACTTTTTAAAACGTATATATTTGGGATCGGGATAAGCCAATAGAAACTGTCGGGATTACGGGATTGAGGGAAATTTTGGTCGGGATGACGGGATTGAAGAACCCTATTGGGGTTCCTTGTCCGTGAATCGACACCCAGTCCCTGCCATCGTGTTGTTTTCTTAGACAAGAAACTTTACCCCACATTGTCTTTCTCCACCCAGGTGTATAAATGGGTACTGGCGACATACTACTGGGGGTAACCTGCAATGGACTAGCATCCCATTTAGGGGGGAGTACAATGCTTCATGCTACAGAAACAAAGACAAGGTTCAAAGGTCTAAAAATGGGTATCGGAAAGTTAGTACATGTTTTCGTCTGAAATAGGGTCAGGGTTTGAAGAACTGGGCAGCAACAAATTCTGCTAGTGCTCTAGTGAAGTGTGGGATGAATTGAGCAGTCTCAAAGCAATTTTTTTGCAGGTTTACCTTAATGATGCAGTTCTTAATGTACTTTTAATGTTTTTGTATTTATTTTCTTAGTCCATAGGTGAATTTGTTTTGACCAATCCTAGCATCAAAATGAAACCACGTGGCAAGCCAATTTATAGCATAAATGAGGGGAACGCATCCTTGTTTGATGACGCAGTTACTAAATATTTAGAATCTATTAAATTTCCAAAGGTAAGTGTAGTTGGGCAATAAATCCAACAAAGAAGTTGCTTGAACCAAGGATTCCCCATGGTCTGTTGAGTAGTCTTAACGGCCAATAACATCACAGCTTAATTGACTGACCTTTGATAAATACGAAATAAAATTTTAAAATGTCTTGACTTTGGATTCAATGTGCAATTACTGCATTTGAAATTGTTTTCAAAAGTGCATAGATTTAATGTTATTCAGTTGGTTACAACTCATGCTTTATATAGCAGAGATATTGCTGACATCAACTATTGATACTGATGGGTCCATGCCACCGATTGGCTCTTAAAACAAAGAGTTCTTAGTTTTTGATTTAGTGGTTGGCACATTTGAATAACAAAAAGAATGTTCATAAACAACCATATCTTCCCCACTGAAATAAAATTTAAGAAGTTTTTAGTTCAGTAGCATATTGCTGCACTATACAATCATGTAATTCGTTTTTTGTGAGTGTTTTTAAATGTATTTTATTAGTTATTTCCTTGATTATCTCAATGATGAAAATGAATTCGTGTTTCTGTTTGTTACTGTAGGATGGTAAGACCCCATATGCGGCTCGTTATGTGGGTTCCATGGTATCAGACATGCACCGGACATTAGTGTATGGAGGAATCTTTATGTACCCTGGAAACAAGAAAAGCCCCAGAGGAAAGGTACATCATAAATGCAAGTGCTAGGCAATTATTTCTTGGATTACGATTTAACAACTGAGTTGATAAGGTAGATTGGCCACCATCGATAAATTGAAAACTGACGTTTTGAGTGTTTAATAGCCTGTTATCAGAGCGAATTCGCTATGAAGAAGGACTAACATTCGAAATGTCTGCTTTCCATATCTCTGTAGAAACCAATTTACCTTTAGTTATCAATTCAGTTGTTAAATCCAAGTTTTTGTCTTTAACTTCCCCACTGATGCAACACCATGGTTTCTTTAGGAAATAACCTCTTTATTCATCTTCATAAAAACTCTTTTGATTCAGTTCTTAGTCAAATGCTTGTAGCCGCTCTCTTCTCCGCAGAGGCCTCCTACAGTCACGTCTTGACTGCGTGCTTGAGAAAAAGTGCACGGAGGCTGGGTAGAGGGGAAAATACCCACTGTTCCTCGCGCCCCCGTTTTTTCTTTCCTTGTTGTTTATTAATAGGAGCCTCTACGGAGGAGAGAGTAGTAGCTGCCTTTCCTGATCTCAAGGTTACCGGTATAGTTGTTTATGAGAATGGCAACTGCCTTAAAATGGCTTAAAACAGGGTTGTTAGTTTCGTAAGAAACTGTGGTGCTGCGGCGGCGGGGAAATAAAACACAAAACTCGCTCTGATGAGGGGCTAATGCTCGAAATGTCAGCTTTCAATCTCTTCAAGTCAGTTGATAAATCCGGCATTTTGTTTCTTAAACTTAGTATTTTTTTTTGTTAACTCTTGACTTTTGCTTAATTGGCCTGCAATTTATTCAATACTTTTGTTTCTAGCTGCGGTTGCTGTATGAGTGTGCACCTATGGCGTATATCATAGAGCAAGCAGGTGGAATGGCTAGTGACGGCACAAAACCAGTCTTAGATGTTAAACCAGAGAAACTTCATGACAGATGTCCAATCTTTATTGGATCAGCAGAAGATGTCAAAGATTTTCTCAAGTTTACTCAGTCAGCATAGATAGCAACTATTCTTTCGTTGTCATAGCAGAGCTCTTGCCTCACGGTTTTATTCTTGTCAGATCTCTGCTGGCCATTTCTTAGAGACAATGATCAACTTGTCGAGAAAAGCCCATCCTTTGTGCCCTGTGAACAAGCTAATGGATTTGCGAATGGAGCGACCTATGGGCGTTTTGTGAGTAAGAGGGATCAAAAGAGTGCCATTCTCGTTCCCAGTCAGCGTTCAGCTCTCTCTCTCGCTAAGGCGCCTGTTCACAGGATACAACTGGTGAAAGTCCGGAGGTCTTCACAAGCTTAGGAAAGGTGCTTGCTTTTTCATGTGCTTTCTGTGCCATAATTAGAGTCTGTGAAGAAAACCAAACATTTTCTATTTCTAGAATGTGTTATTTACATCTGCTTGCCTTTAGGCGACACTAAAAACCGCTGCGTACGTAGGAGACTAGCCTTTAGGGAGATTTCCAAACAATATAAACTAGTAATTTGAATAATTAGGTGAGTGTAGGGACCTTGTACCTGGCATAAAGATAAAGCACTAGGCATGGTTGTCTTACTGAATGATTTGATTTAAAAAGAGACTTGTAAATAAATGTTGAATCAGCAAATGTTCACGCGTCGTGTTGACTCCAACAGATTTGCTTTTGTTTCATTGTCTTGCGGTATTACATGGTGAAATGAGCCCTCAGCGAGTCGTGAAACTCAGGCCTGGCTTTGGGAAAATTAAGAACTATTCCACTCAATTGTATAGAGCGATTCGTAAAACCACTGACCAAGGTAATTACTCTAACTAATCACAACAGGACACCCAAAACAAAATGAACCATTCAGAAATCGAAGCAAATGCAAGTAATTAGCGCAAAGCGCAGGAGACGTGTGCCCTTAATAGAGATATATAGCCGGAGAGTAAATAATGAAACTATTACTCACTGGAAATGCTCTAAATCGGCCTAAAATCCACAGAGGAAACCAAGAAACACACAACGGAGACAAGATAAGCAATTTTTATTCAAAACCCATTCATATTTTTAACTCCTAGAATTTACCCGTTCTGACCCCATACAAATCCTTATATTTTGACAGTTGCGAAACACTGACGCCCATCTTACGAGCTTGGGGTACCTGTGAACATTCTCGTCACAATTACACCCCGGCTAGGCCAAGCAATTAAATGCCTCTGATGATCAGCGAGAACAGTATACCAAGTAATTAGGTTTCGGGACACGGTACTTTTTGAGAAACAAAAACGATCTGTTAATTCCCGCTCTTGAAGTCCCAACCTGAGTCTCATCATCACCAATAAGAATTCTTCAATCAGTCTCATTTTTCTCTCAGGTCCTGGTTTATTTCTTCCTTCATCTGCGAGATACGATTTTTTTTAAAAGAATTCTTCCCTTACCAGTGGTTCAATTTAACAGCTGCTTTAGCAATGCTATTAAATAACAGCATATAGTGAAGTTCCAAAATTGACAATTCATGTGTAAAATTTGGTCTTTTCGTCGTTACTTTCAAGATTCTCTGCTGTCACCGGTGGAAGTACTTGCACCCCAACGTCACATGTTGCTACCTCAGTTTGGACATTTTTGTCCGCTTTACTGGAACAAAACTGCGTACCAGTATCAGTTTGATTTTCTTGTCAAAACCCGGCACCCTCACATTTCGTGGAGTTGTAAATATTAACAACTCCGCTGCCGTCAAATCGTTTTTCAAGACGTACACGTTTTCTTGCTTTTAGCCCAAACTTCGATGGCGAACCCTTGGACCTGTCGAGCAATGGCCGTTTCAGGTGGGAGATTTGGGTGGCGGTCTGGGTTTGTAGGGGGTTTGACCCATCCGCTCCTTTCAAAGTGAAGTCTACACACTCGTGTTCCGGCTTTTGGAACTAAGTTTTTTTTTGGCAATAGTTTGTAACTTCCTAATCCATTGCCGTCTCAGTTTTAAGTCGAGAGGCAGGCTATGTAATATCACTGGCTTTCCATTTCCAACTTTCCCTTGACAACCGTGACATAATGGCACACAACGATGCAGGGTACCTCGAGGGACCCGGACTCGTGACCCTGCCGGCGTGCAACTTGAATTCGGATTCACTCCCGCTCGTTTCGCATTTTCCACTCGGACCACTAGCTTGTCTTTTTTCCAGGTTACTTTTAAGCCTATGAATTCTAAGCCATTTTTGCAGCTCAGCGTTAAAGTCATCGGTTTGACAACGTTGTTGGTTTCCGCCGTTGTTTTGTTCACGCTCTGGAAGATCTGTACTTACCACGGCCTCGCTTTCACGATACTTCTGCCCAGTCTCCGTTGTGCGGGAAAGGCCTCGTTAGCTCCAATTAGCGCCCCTTCTCGAGTGGGGGAGCTAATGGGCGCCCAATGCTTTTAAGCCTTTCTGTTTTGGGTGCTTTAAAGAAGTGCTTTGAGAGAAGATTATTTGAAAGTCATCACCTGAACTTTTCAGTTTCTCCCACAAAAGCTAAAATGAGATCCACTCGTGAAAACAGACTTCAGAGAGAAGTAGAAACATTTATTGGGAAATTTGTTCAACTTCCATGTTTCCACACTTATACAAACCTGAATAATGGCGCGAGGAGTACGGAGAGAAAGCAAAGGCACATACGCACATCTTACGACTGCCCCAAACCCCACCCTGCATAGGAACTGCGTTTCAGTTCTCTGCAGGACTGAGGGGATGTTCTGACTGCCAAAAACTTTTAACGACCAAACCTTACCGCCATTAATTGTGAAAAATGCTAAACCATGGAGTAATCACTGTAGAAACGCATTTAATTGTAAACAGCACTTTACAAAACAGTGTTTACGATGTATTATATTCCCAACACTTCCTTTATTTCTCATTCATCCTAACTTACAATATAGGCTGATTAGGTAATGAGCGAATGTCGCACTCTAACAAATATCTAGAATTGATTAATAACACATGAGTAAAACTCAACCAGTTATTTTAACTTGGACCCTATTTTTTAATCTTCTGTAGTTTAACATGCAAGCCAGGTTCACGGCCTTACGAACTGGCCGCCTCAGATGGGCTTCTGGCAAAGAACAACAGGGGAATCACTGGATTCAAAGGAGCTGCCCTGAACATTGAAGTTGCAAAAAAGATCATTCCACTTTCCTGGAGTGTACTCTTTTGTAATCATTTGGCCGCAATCCTCGTAACCGTGGGCGTCGTTTGGTTCTCCTGGTAGCCAGTTCACACACTGGCTGTCCACAGGAGTGCCGTCAACCCAGTAGAGCTTTGAGTCAGCAGCGTTTCGCTGGAACCCAATCCATGCACCAAACCTGGTAACTGTATTCTGGCCCATTACCAGGTCCAATATGAAGTCGTTTTCCTGGGCTGATCTGATGATCGCCAGGTCTCCACCTTTGCTTTGACAAGTGTTCCGAGCATCTCTATAAAGCGGTGTTGGAGTATCGTCGATATAACAGCATGAATTTCCATGTCTAACCCAGCCAGATGGACAACCTAAGCAGCAAAATGTAAAAACAAACAAACAAACAAACAAATAAAATAAATTAATCCCGAGATCAAATGAATGAAAACTAAACCTGGCTTTGTTCAGTGCCCCGAGCCTGTATCAAAAAGTCTAAAGACGGAAGTAGAGGATGGAGTTGCCGTTTATTACTTTACATCCGGCCTGGACACGTCACATTCCTTAGGTTCCATAGCCGAAATGCACAGCAAAAAATGATACCCTGGCTTATAATAGCCTGCAAGGTTTGGGTAAAGGAAGTGCTTGTGTAAGTCTTGGCCCGAGTTTCGACAGTATTTCACACTCTAAACGACATATTTGCCCCTCAGAAAACAAAAGGAATTCATTTTCCCGTGTTACGAACTAAGGTTAAGGTGACATTTCCTCAATAAAAACTGTGAAATTTTCGCGGGAGTTTAAGTTTGCGAATTGCCGATTTTTTGTGTTTTCACGGAAACAAATTTTCGCGACTTATTTCAGACTTAACCCCTGGGAACAAATTCGTAGACTTCGGGCAATTTTCTCTCTTGTAATACACATGCGAACTTTGTATACAACAACAGGGGTTTGTGTTACTGTCTTGATTTTTTTACTTATTGACGTACTCATCTCGAGAGTCGTCGATTATAACTCAAGACTTCCCAAAGGAGGGATTTTTTGTTTACCATCTGGGCTGTGAGAAACACGCAGTCAACTACTGTTTACTCTTTGGCAGGAAATGGTCTCGTCTACAGTTGTTATCAAAATTTACTCAGAGACCGCAGGGACTACTCGTTATGTTGCAATTTTGAAAAGGAGGGCCGTCGTATTGTTTTTTTCAGCCAATTTAACTGAAATTCAGTAACCTTAGCACATAGAGTAACTTTTCGCGGATTATTTTTTAGTGGGAGTTTATTTTCGCCGGATCAAATTATCGCGAATAAATGGAAAATCCGCGAAATTCGCGAAAATTAGATCCCGCGAAAACTTCATGCCACACGGTAGATCTTCCACCTAAAAGATCCGTTGGGTGCCCTTCATAAAAACAATAAAGATTCAGCGAGACGTCAAAGGTGAAGATCAACTATAGCTTCGTTGCCGTTCCTCGTATTATATCCCTCCGAGTTTAACACCACAGGTCAGCCCGTTGTTAATATCCTTTGTACCTATGCTCACTGCTGCAGGACTTCTGCTGCGCAAGTTTCAAATCTCTCGTTGGCTCAACTCAGTTATTTTACTATTACTTAACAATATTTGTTTGTCTACTTACACTTTACGACGCAATTGTCCATGCAGCTGTCACTGGGTGCATCGTAAAAGTTGGCTGCCCGCACTGTGGAAAATACCACAACAATTACTATGTTTGAACTCCATCACTTATCAACACTTTTAAGGAGGCTAGCAACAGTTTTTTTGGCCTTGGAGTGTATCGTTTCAAATCAAAATTTCGCATAGAGGACAAACCAAGATTTCCTTAATACTGCACCAACTTTTCGACAAATGACCAAAGTTTAGTTTTTCATTGGTTTCCTAGCATAACCTGTCACCATAGCAACTGTAATAGACGGCGACTCATTTTAAAAAATGTGGACTATCTTAAAATCTACTGAGACACTTTATGACGAGACTTGAAGTATTTGAACTACTCAAACTACACAACTTGTATGCGAAATAAGAGAAAAATCTGTAAGAGCGTTTTCAAGTAAATCATGATGATTCATTTTTTTACGGGCTGATTTTGGTCATTCCTGCAGTTTTCTCCAATATTTCAAGAAAGATAAAATTTAACACTTTCTCTTTTCATTCGAAAGATCTTTTATGATAGCAAAACATTCTTAATGTACATTGAGCTTCCTAAGTGGCTGCGATTTTAAGATGTTTATATTTAAAAACTGTTTAATGAAGCACAAATCAGTCAAAAAGCTCGTAATTTGCATAAATGGAAATATTTCTAAGATGCCCTTTCAGATTTTTCTTTTAAATTGATTGCCTTTAGAATAATACTTCTCTTTGATGTTCCAGCAAGTTTTGGGCTGAACAAACATTTCTGTTATCAGATTAGAGGGCTGAATCTCGGTCAGGTTTCAGTCGTTATCAACTTTCTACGAGCAGCAGTTTTATTTTTTTTCCTGGTTTATTTCACAGTTATTCACGTGCGATAAATATTTATACACGCTGCGCTTGCGTCCTCTCGTGCGTTTAAAATTCCTTCTCATGATAAAAAATCTTCGTCTTCTGAGCTTGTAATCATCCCGTAATCATAAAGTCTTAAACTTCATTCAGTATATAAAGACTAATGGAAAAGAGTGTCCTGAAACAAGATCAGAAGACGAATGCCAGACCCCCCCCCCCCATACCCTCCCTACCCCCTCCCCCACCGCCAAACCATCACCATCGTGATACGAAAAGGTCGTTTAAAAGAAGAAACTGTCCACAGGCCACCCACTAGAAAAACCTGTCCACAGGCTATCAACAAGAAAAACCTGTTCAAATGCTACCCACTGGAAAACCTGTTTCCTGCACGCCCACTGGAAAACCTGTTTGATGACTTCCCATTCGAAAACCTGTTTACAACCTGATCACTAAAGAAACTGCTTACAGGTTTCTCGCTTTCACTTGATTTACGTGATTTAGCCTATCATTGGGTGTGTTGTAACTTGTAAGTAAATATTCGATTAGATTAATGTTTACCTCGAGGCTTAATGGGCTTTTTTGCCTCCGTCGATACTGGCAACATGATAAGGAGAAGAAAGAACACCGTTTCCTTGATAGCCATCTCTGATTCTGTGAGGAAAATCAAACAGAGCCAAAAACAGTTTGAGAGTGGTCAGTTTCACTGGTGTGAGGGACTGTTACTACTGCATGGGGATCCTTGGCCCAGCTGTTGATCTCTCCCGCTTGGATCTTTCCTAACTTGAAAATCAGCAGGCTATCTAATCGGCGTGTTTTGCTTTATGTCCTGCTTAAAACAGGAGGTAAAATTTCATCGGAAAGAATATTTCTTTTTCGGCAAAAAACAGACTGTTTATTTCCAAATTTTCACTGTACGGTTTAGCTAGACATTGAGATAAATATTTCATATGTAATTCGCTTAACAATAGCCTAAATTATAATGATAATAATAATAATAATAATAATAATAATAATAATAATAATAATAATAATAATAATAATAATAATAATAATAATAATAATAATAATGAGAACATACAGCGCTTGATTCTAGAGTACTCAGGCGCTTTACAAAGTTTTTAGGCTTTGGCGTAACGCGGTAAAATTGACTTTTTTTTTTTGTTTTCGTTTAGAGTGCAACATGAGATCCACTAGCACTTTCGGGAAGCCAACAGCAGCTTAGAAATTCCGGGGATAGTATTGTGTTCCCTAAATTTTTCTGTGACATAATTTTTAGCTAACTGAGAATCCAAACGGAAAAAACCTGTCTTAGTTTACACAAATATCCCTTCAAAAAGGCAAGTCCTTGACACAAACTGAGAAGATAAGAAGTAACATTTGAATTACTTTGCTAAAATTTTCTCGTTAGGTGCCCTTGTAATTTAGTATTTTTTTGGAGGGACAAACACGTCGTTCAGAGTGCGAAATGTGGTCAGCTTACATTTTCGGATAGCTTACAGCAGCTCGAAAATTCGACGGCAAGATAAGATTCCATTTCCTAATATAAAATTCCCAGCTCAAGCATCCAAACAGATAAACCTGTACATGCGTTAGTTTAAACCAGTTTCCTCAAACTATCTGAAAAAAACAGAAAACGACATTTTATAAGTATTTTGCTTAAGTCTGATCCTTGGGTGTGCATATTTAATATACGAAAAGCAACTCAGAGTAAGTTAACAGAGATGTACCAAAGAACCCGCGAGAATTACATCTGAAAAAACCGTTTTTTCTACCGCTAAAATATTAAAACCGAAAAGAGCAAAAAGTACGAGTTTCTTTGAAAGAAAAATTCACGACGTTACACGAAATGAACATGGTTTTTTACGCACAGTGTCGACCTCTGCATCCAAAGTTTTTTATTCTAGTAGCGAGTCTACCAAGGTACCGATAGAAAAAGGCTGCTAAATCCTAAAGAATAACCTTGATACTTTCGGAACTTAACAGTGTTCAATTTTTTCAAGAAAACCAATAAATTCACTGAAAAAATATAGATTTTTGCTCAAGAATTTTCCCAAATAAAAACTTGAAAATAATAAATGCTTCACAATCTCCCCTTGCTAAAACGTAACTCGTTAGAGTTCTTACCTCTGATAAAGGTTATTACTCGGTTTTCCAATGGAACAGCAAATGAATGATCGGTACCCGAGGATGTGTTTCCTCCGCAGGCTCTGCAAGAAGATAATTCACCACAACTACCGTCTTCCTTTAACCTCCTCTCGCATCTAATTACCATTGCTTGAACTTGGCCAAAGTGCTTCTCTCTAAAGCATTCTTTCATGCGATGCAATTTTACCTGGAAACCGGACAAAGTTTCGAGAGATGATGCCCCGCAAAGTTGAAATTAATTTCGTCTGGTATGGTTAATTAATATGTAAGACGCAAAGCTAACTTTATTTTGTATCAAACACGATTAATAAAGCAAGAAACCACAAGACTAATGTCAAAGCATTTGAAAATCATAAAATGTTTATATTTGCCATATTATATATAGTAAACTAACAATTTCTGTTTAAAGGCTTTCGTCTGGCTGAGTGTATTAATTCACGACATCAACAAAAGTGGCCCGTTATTGGTTCTTGCCATGCTCGTGCTCAATATTGCAACACTTTGTTGAATCCTCTCTTATCTAGTTACCACTGCTTGAACTTGGCCAAAGTGCTATTCGCTCAAAGCATTTCCTTCCCTGACATGGTTAATTAATATGTAAGAGGCAATGCTAACTTTATTTCGTGTCAACCAGGTTTAATAGAGCAGTAATGTCAAAGCATTTGAAAATTATAAAATCTCTATATTTGCCATAGGAAACTAACAAGCTCTGCAGTAAAGGCTTTCGTCTGGCTTGGTGAATTAATTCACAGCAAGCCGCCTGTGATTAGTTGTTGTCTTGCACGTGCTTAATAATTTCAACGCTTTGTTGAATCCTCTTGTATCTAATTACCACTGCTTGCACTGAACTTGGTTAAAGTACTATTCGGTATTTCTTCCTGGAACCCGGACGAGGTTTTGTGCCCCCCCCCCCCCCCCCCGCAAAGTTAAGATTAATTTCTTCTGATACGGTTAATTAATATGTAAGACGAAATGCTGACTTTATTTTATATCAATCAGGTTTAATAGAGCAAGAAACTACAAGACAAATGTCAAAAGCATCTGAAAATTATAAAATTTTTATATTTGCCACAGTAAACTACACGTTCTCTTAAGAGGCTTTCGTCTGACTTGATGAATTAATTCATGACATCAAAAAGTTGCCTCGCCCTACCCTGTGCGTGCTCAATATTGCAATGCTTTGTCGAATCCTCTCTTATCTTATTACCACTGCTTGAACTTTAGGCTTGGATAAATTCTGCCGGCAGAATTTGGAGCAGAATCAGAAGCGATTTTTGAGGCAAGCATTCTGCTGGCAGAATAAGGCATTTTCGAGCAGAATTTGAGCAGAATAACGGAAAATCAGTGACACTAATAATATGTATCAATTGTAAGAAAAAATGAAAACTGAATAAATAAAAAAAAATGCAAAAAAAATTACACAGTCTTTATGCATTTGTTTGATGTTCCCTTTTGTAAGATGCTAATAAAAAATTCACTGTTTCTTCTAATATTTGGTGATATAAAGTAAGATGAATTACAATCTTGCTACGCATAATGAAAATCTAATTAGGGGTATTTTAATTAGGGGTTAGACCCAGGCTCCCTTCCATATTTGTGAAAATACATAAGACCCGAAGGGCCGAAAATGTTTCGGGTACCGAGCAAAATTCGAATAGTAAAGTTTGGGGTGCCTTTACGAAATCAGATTTTAAGTCGTGGGACAGCTCCGCAATTGAAAAAACTCATTTACAATTCTGTAAACGTTGTTTAGAAGTTCATAACAAGGCATCCAATATTGCAGGTAGAGCTGAACTGGGTAAATTCCCTTTGACCATTGATATAAATAAAAAGATACTTAATTACTTAAACTACCTCCGAGAAAAGGAAGAAAGCTCTAGAGTCAAACAATCTTTAAAAATATCGATTGACCTTCATTATAACGGTCATAATAGTTTTTACTCTAGTCTATGAAAATGACTGACTATTACAATTTCTGTGACTTTAATTGTAATTCATTGAATGAAGGTAAAATCAAACAATATGAAGATCACATGAAAAAGAAACATATCTCTTACTGGAACCAAACCCTTCAACATTCGCAAAAACTTAGTTTTTATTACACATTAGAAAAGAATTATAGCCTTTGTGCCTACCTAGATCTAACAAGAAAGAACCCATCTAGAAAATCATTAGTAAAACTGAGAATTAGCAGTCATAAACTTCGGATTGAAACAGGTAGATATGACAAAATACCTCGTGATGAGAGGTTATGTAGTCTCTGCAATTGTAACAAAATTGAAGATGAAACTCATTTTTCACTAGATTGCCCGAGCTATTCTTCGCTAAGAGACAGATTCTTTTCTAAAATAGAACCTAAAATCCCATTTCTACGACTATTATCACATGAGACCTTATTGTCACATCTAATGAATTGTACTGGTTATTTTATAAATGTTCAGTTAATTTCATTCATCTCGTCATGCTTCGAACAGAGAGACAAACTAGTTGCAATGGCTGCCTCTCTGAATGGTTAAAAATAAGAAATGGTTGTAATCTCTTTAGTTATTTTAATTAAGTAAGAAATTAATAATTAAATCTTAAGTGGCTTTTGCAATACTGTAATACTTTGTTATAGTCATGCAAATAAAGGTTGTTGTTGTTGTTGTTGTTGTTGTTGTTGTTGTATTTACTTAAGAAAAAATGTTTTGTTGCTGGAAGAATATTGCTACTGTCTATTGTTTATAAAAAATATGCATATCATCATGTCTAAATGACTGCAATCTAAATTAAACAAATACAAACCCTATTTTAACTTATTTTATTTTACTCAATGCTTTTGTATCGATAAAGCTTGCTTTATTTGATTTATGAATTCTACGTTTTAAATGAATTCTATGAAATTAAAACCTTTCTCAAATTTTAGGCTAGAACAGGTTCTTATGTAAATGGGATCGAAATGGAAATCTTAGCCTAACAGGTTCTGAAAAAATTAGGGTCTTATATGTGGGTTTTTACTGTAATAAGCTGGAATGGCCACTGTTGTATTTTCCACATATTTTACACAACAACAAAAATGAACATGTGATAAATTTTCGTTGAAAATTAGACATCACCCCCACTTCTTACCATTGATTAATTTAGTCTTGCCCCCCCTCTCTCAGTGTATTACTTTACCCTCTGCCCCCCTTTCATTTTGCAATCCCCTCCTGATCCAATAATCTCGCATTTGCTGGCTTAGACCCTCTTTTACCAAGATGGCTCCCAAGGCCCTCTGAAAGCCGTCGCTGAACATTGTGACAGCGTGATGATGTTCCCGCCGCCAAGGTAAGTGACCAGGGGCCCGTTTCTCAAAACTCCGATAACTTTCCGGGCCCGAAAACTATTTTAGGTGCACAATATTCTCTATACAATTTTTATTGATTTTGAAAGTTAAATTTTAATCTTTATAATTTCCTGAAGCATATCCCTAAGTTTGCGCCAATAATTACCACTAGCTGATAAATTAATAAGCTCGAAAAAATCAGACTTACCGGGCCAGGAAAGTTATCGGAAGTTTCGATAAACTGGCCCCTGACCAGTTGTCCAGGAAAGTCCATTCCTGGAGTTCCTGTCGCAAAGGTCCCTGAATTGGAACAGAAATCTTCGAATTCATGGCAACAACGCTGATAGCTTTGATCACCTCCCGTACATACAGCTTGCAGGCCGGGACTGCAAGACTAAACGATAGTGCTTTTCCTGCGAAACGCTGCAACCTCTTTACGGGCGCAAAAGATGATCCCAAGAGTTTTTCACGCAACGCTTTAAATTTCTCCTTTTTATCTAGTGGGACTAAAAAGGCTTGCAATACAGAATCGGAGATGAAAACCAGGAATTTAACAAAAGTGGACGGCCGTGGAGAACTCTTTGCAAGGTTAACGAAGCATACCGCTGAAATGAGAAGGGATAACAGGATAAAGGCTGCTGCCTGTGCGAGTTGGCGACTAGGCTGGCAAACCGCTGGGCCGGATAGGAATAACTGGCCCACATGTCTGTCATCGATATACTGTGAAACAGGTACACCCAAAAATTGCGCGGCACTAGTGACGACAAGACCAACGTTAGGATATTTAAAAATCTCTCTTATTTGAGAATGAGTCATTCGGGCGAGTAACTTGGCGACTTTTATGCTCATTTGTTAAAATACTTACAGACGTTCGAGAGCTGCCGATCGACTACTATAAAGCTTGCAATGAAACTTGACTACTACGTACAATTTTAGTTGTTATTTTATTCCAACAGACCAAGCTAAACGACCTCGTTATGAAACTTGTATTATTCACTGTTCAGATGATGAAAGTTTGCTAGTTAGCCCTAAAGATCTCGATTCTTGGGAATCATTACTGAAGGCAGCTACCATTAGAAATCATAGGCCACTGCTTGATTTGGCAGAGAATGCCAAGGGAGGAGAAATTCCCCAAGTCAGCTATCATAAGAAATGCCGTAGTCTTTTTACAATGAGGCGAGAATTGGAAAAAATTTCTCAAGCGGCAGCAGCCGCGGAAGAGATTCCTGAGAGTAATGTGGAAAGCGGGGAGCAAAGACCACGTCGGCAAGAACCAAGCACGAGCATTTTTTGTGAAAAGAAAACTAGATATAAAAAAGGTACAAGAACACGCGATCCTTTGATTCAATGCGTTGACTTGCGTGGTGATGCCTCGATTAGAAAGGCTAGTATTGCTACGGGTGATAGCAGAATCATTAGCCTTGCCTCTCATGATTTGGTAGGAGCTGAAGCGTGGCACCACAGCCAGTGCTATCGAGATTATACCAGACCAGATAAAGCTAGCAAGCACTCAGACTCGGAAAGTGAATCACCTTCAGATGAAAACAACCATCGTGAGATAGAGTCTCAAGCTTACGACAAACTTTTTGAGTTTATTTGATCCGATTTACTAGAGAATCCCAGGCTGTTAACATGGTTGGTCTGAGAGAGAAGCTAATGTCGTACATGCGATCAATGGGCGCTTTTGAAATACTCGAATCAACAAAGAAACATTTCCGAAGAAAGTTGGAAAAAGAATTTGGCGACTTACTGCAATTTGAAGATCTCCTGGACAATAATAAGCTTTTTGTCCTTCCAAAAAACGTTTCGAAGGATCAACTGGCCAGAGGGATGGTAAAGTTATCTCAGCAAATAGACAACAGGAATACTCCCTCTAAAATCAAGGAAATACAACAAGCTGGCCTGTATATCCGTGATGCAGTTCTTTCAAATAATACTGAAGTGCCATGGCCACCGAAACCTTCTGATCTATGTGAGAGTGCAATCAATCTTCCAGCAGAACTAGATGCTTTTCTATACACTCTCTTGACTGGCAACACAGAAATTCCAACGGAATATCCTCATCGCGTCCGGCGCCTTGTCAACTTTTTTGGGCAGGACATTGTATATGGGGTGACTGGAGGACGACAAACTCTCCCAAGCAAATATTGTTACCATATGCGGTTAAGTCTTTAACTAACAATGTCGAACTTATTCAGATGTTAAACCGATGTGGGCATGGAATCACGTATTCACAAATTGAGGAAATAAACACTGCACTTTGCCTTCAAAAAATGGCCTTGACGCCTGACAATGATGTTCCTTTGCCCGAAAATATCCAAGCACATATCAATACGACGCTCGCGTGGGATAACATTGATAGACTAGAAGAGACCCTTTCTGGCGCGGGAACCTCTCATCGTGTAAACGGCATTGCTGTTCAAGCCAGACATTTTGGTCCAAGCCTCCCTCTGCCACCAGGAATTGAGCAAGCTAGGACAAGGAAAAGAAGTACCGATCCTTCAGTAAGCTGGGTTGTCCCTCCGTACAACGCTGGCGATCGCTGCGGTCCTCGCGCGAGAGCATTCGTCGAGGTAACACCTGAAGAGATCTTGGCGGAAGCAAGAAAGAAGAATTTGCTTTGGATCTTAGTGCGACTCCATGGAGAACCGGCCCCTGCAGCTCTTCTTGAATTTCTCTCCTGTTCTTGTACAAGATCATGCAAGTTACCTACGTGTATTACGAGTGGCCTTAAATGCACCGATATGTGTCGGCTTCGCGACTGCAGCAATCGTGCTGAAGAGGAGGAGATGCCTGATCATGATGGAGAATGTTCTGAGGATGAGAAAGATGAAGCTAGAAGATATAGTTGATAACATCAGGAAAACATTAGTCCTCCATGTGAATTAGGCTCTCGTTTATAAGGTAACAGGCCTCGATCTACTCCGATTTTTCAAATATTTCTTATTTGTAAGCTTCTTTAACATAAGAGGGCTTTTTAAGTTATTTTGTAGAATAAAATAGTAAGTGCTTTGAATCAAATCGTACAATACTTTCAATTTTCAAACACTTTTGCTACATTTTTGTTAAGAATAATCGTGTCTTAAAATCCAAGATGGCGGATGCAACATGGAGGCTCCAGGATGGCGGACGGTTATTATTTAAGACAGGAGCGGACATACTGTCTTAGAAACAATGGTATCTAGCCAATAATCATTGGTTGTAAAACACTTCTTATCTGCTACTTTCTCTTGGTGAAGATTCTGTGGGATCAACGCTTTAAGAAAGATTTCAGAGTTTTTTGCTTAAATTTTAACATTTTCAGCATTGCCATGGAAACAATGGTCAAAGTTCATGTAAGTTTGAACTCAGTGGTTAAAAAACTCATCTGGTAGAAATTCCCATCATCTTTACATATATAGTGCCCTTTACGTGTGGTTAATAAGCTTGGAAAGAATAGTATTAAGGAGTCATTGTTTGTTTCCTGTCGATTCTGTAGAACTGAGTGACGTCACTTTGTCACGTGATAATTCCTGTTAAGCTACTCATTCAGCACTGTTATCATACGTAATTTGAAACTAGAGTAATTGTAGTTTTCAATGATGTATGGTAGCATTACTCCCCCCGAGTGGTACCGAAAAGTCATTTTTGGGGGTCCTGGGTCCCGCTTCTCGAAACTCCAGAAAACGTACCGAGCCCGAAAACTATTTTATGTGCACAATATTCTCCAATACTAATTATACAATTTTATTGATTTTGAAAGCTAACTTCTAATCTTTGTAATTTCATAAAGCATATCGCTAAGTTTGTGCTTATAATTACCGTTAGCTGATAAATAAATGAGCTCGAAAAAATACTCACCGGGCCCCGGAAAGTTATCGGGAGTTTCGAGAAACGGGCCCCTGGCCCGTGGACTAATAAGCGCCCCTCCTTTTAGGCGAAATTTTAAATAAGCGCCCGGGCGCTTATTCGAGAAAATACGGTACGTGTATACTTTTTATAGTTAAAAGTTTTCGGGGTTTTGGCTGTTTTGTGTGGTAGTGTAGTGGTAGGGGAGAGCGATTAGCATACGAAAGGACCGGGTCCGAATCTGGGTTGTGAATGTTTTAAAACTTTCGATAACAGTTCAAAAATTTTCTAAGTCTTCTAAGTGGCAATGAGCGTTTATGAAAGGGAAATTTGTCGCGCTGCATCATCCAAATTGTTTCAGCGCTAGGCTGACAGTTTTGTCCAGAAATATGGCCGAAAATTTCATTGCCGAGTACCAAAAGTAAGAATTTGAGAATTTTCTTTGCTCTCCACTCCTGTGATTTGTTAGTTGAATCACTAGTGCTCACTGGCGGAACAGTTCATGAATCATTCTCATCTAAAATATAGCTTACTTTCACGGCATCCCGTTTAACATCGTAATATTTGGACCTCTTTTCACATGTCACAATTATACAGAAATCGGAGCTGTAAAAGGTCTTCGTTTTTCCATTAGACAGAAACGGACTGAATAGAATCACCAAATACGATGTGCCTAAAATATCAAATTCGAGATTACCTCGTTTATGAACTGCCTGCACAGTTTCATTAAAAATTTACACCAGCTTGTTCAGCCGAGCTGCAGTATTGCCATTTCTTTTGCGAGTAAGACAGGGTCTGCAAAGGTCGCTTCTTTCACTGCATATGCCATATTACATGATCGATGGGTCCTTATACAATGAAACCTGAGAATAAAGAAACCTTGCTTGTACTGCGCGTGCTCAATATAGGCGGGGTAGCCAGCTGTTAAGCCAGCTGTGTGTTTCGAGGGGCATATGTCTTCAAAGCCTGACTCGTCCCCAGTCGTCTTTATAACGCGTGGCTTGGGAGGTGTGAGATTTAGGTGTGTTGGGAAGGGGAAAGAGAGAGAGAGTCTTCCTCTCTCGCTTTCTCCCTACCCATCCCAACTCGCGCTCCCTTGCCGCGCGCTCTATGAAGACGATTTGGGAGGAGCCAGCTTCAAAGCGCCAATGAAATAGCCTTTCCGACTTCATTGTGATAGGAAACCCACTAAGAAACTAGAATTTTCTTTGGCGTGTTGTCACCTCAAACGTTTGTAAAATGGGTGAATTAATTAATTTTGTTTTCAGGGGACAAAGATTTGCGAAATAAGGACAGCTATTATTCTCGGTAAGCCAACAGCAGCTTCTAATTTCGGCAATAATTAACATTCAGTTTCCTAAACTTTCCACGAATTAAATTATAAGCTGCAGAAAGAGGGAATAAGACTCTGGACAAGCATAATATATCATTTCATGTATTTTGCTAAAATTTTCTCCTAGCAAGGGTGCATTTTATTAGGGTTAAGGTCTGTGATGTGATTCGTGACAGTCATTCGGTCTCATTCATGATCAATATTTTAAAAATGACTATCGAGTAGCGCTAATTTTTGTGGAAGTTTAAGTTTGCCGTTGCTTTAATTTTTGTGTGTGTGTTTTGCGGGAACTAATTTTTACGATTGGAACTGTTTTTCTTTCATCCGGTGGAGAGAGCTATCCAACCAGGATATCCAACTTTTGAACAACTGGGGCCAGATGTTTAGCTAGGGTTACAATTCGTCTCCAATCCTCTACTCGATTATAAAGTGGTCAAAATTTCAACGCTTTCCTGGGTAGCAATTGGGGATACTCTAAGAAAAGTCCATTTTCTTTTGAAAATCGAGCAAGAAGAAACAAAAACGCAGGATATTTTGGCTTTGATCACGACCTAAATAACGGCTGTATAGAGGAAAAATTTTCGCAAGCGATATCTTAATGCAATGGCTTATTTTTTCGGTTACAAACATAAAGTGATTACCTGATGTTTGTTAGTCAGTTACCTTTTTCTTACCTTTCCAAAACCACCATGTCCAAGGACCCTTACAAATTCGAGTAGCCATTTGCCTTCTTTCTTTTGTGACTATGAGATTGACAAACTGTTTGCTTTGTCGTCCTCTTTCGTCCGTTACTCAATTAAGTACTCGATCGTTTCTAGTACATTTGAAAATCTCTCGTAGCATTAGGTTTCACACTTACTTACAAAGCACTCTACTGTAGAAATGTCATGTTAATCATATTTCAGTTCGCTTGCACTTTGCTTTCAGTTGGCCGAGACAATTTTCCTTTTCTATTAGATGACAGTTGGCGGCGTACTTAGGACTCGGCCCGTTTCCATCAACCTCACCAAGAAGGGTACAGTTGGTTACGTATCACCCCTTCCCATTCAAAGCAATTTGCATATGCACTTACGTTGTACTTAGACGCCCTAGTGTAAAGCCAGCTAATAACAGATTGCAATTCTAAAACAAATCTATTCTCGTGCATTGAAGTTGTATTTTTTAAGGTCAAATCTTACGCTTTTTAGGCATAATCCTTAAAATATGCCTAAGGAATCAAGCTTAATTAGAACTAAAGTGTTATAACCTCATACCTTTATTTTGGGTTCGCCTTTCTTTTCACTTTCCAAGTGGTTCACCTGGTTTACTTCCTCTCGAGCTTTCTGCTCGGTTTCTGATGCTGAATTAGCACTGGCAAGAGAAAATTAAAGGTAGACATCTGTTTCTATTTTTGATTAACAAGTTTCCCTTGATTGGCTAAATATATCATGCATAGAAAGCACAGAAGGGAGGGGATAGGGGAGACTTGCGCGCGCCAATCAAGAGGTTCGAGTAGCTAGAAAGAAAAACTGTCCTATTTCCTATCCCTCGATCGCTATCTAAACAGTGCTTAATTAAAACCTGTAATGTTTCCGTAAGGATTCTAACAATTATTAAAATGCTTTTGAAAAGAGGAAATATTACAAAAAAGTATTCCTAATCATGTGAGCGAACTATGAGTATCTTTACAACAACAAAACTTTATTTACATGAAAAAATCAATATATTACAAACACAGACCACCTCTTTTGTCAGGCAATACTTTAAGACCAATCGCGACATCACAGCCGTTAACATGGCAACACTAAACTCAATAAAAAGGACCTCCAAATTTCAGTTTTTGCAGATTATCTGGAAAACTAAGTCGATGACCTACCCTCTATTGCTTTTTAGGAAAGCCCCCAAAATGCTTTTACTTTTCTGCCGGAATGGATTCAGTAGAGCTTAAGTTATAACAAAATTTTTACAAATTCAACTGGATGCTTTTCCCGAAAAAATTGCTATTTAAATTGGCACACTGAATGTTGTATGTTGTATGAATGCAAAAAATGAAGATGGGTCACCAGGAAAGTTTTGGAGGAAAAAAAATTTTAGTGCGTGTTTTGTTCACGCCGCTGACGCGTGCAATCTAACGATGTCGTGTGTGCACTACGCTTCACAATACGCGCGCACGCGGCTGAATCCCTGGCTAGCTGCCATTCTTGTGCCCAGGGGTAAGCCCTGGCGCCGCGGGCTAAGAGGGCCAGGCAGCTGTGGGGTCTGGAGACGAGAATGACCCATCTGCTCTCTGCTGACCAACCGTCTCGCCAACCTCGTTCCCAGGGTCCTCTTTCTTCATCCCTGGAGAAAGAGTCCGAGAAAGGAAGGAGTAAAATAGAGAGGACCCTGAGAACGACTGAAAAAACTCTCACCGTTACTATGGACACGAGAAGTTATTTATCCGAATCTAACTAGAATGTCTCGAATGTCTAAAATGTCTCATCTACACTGTCTAACAACATTTTGAACGGCAACCAAATTAATTCATGCAACTCGTTTTTCTGTTTTTTGTTTGTTTGTTCGTTTGTTTGTTCGTTTTTTAGACCGAAAAGATATCAAAATTAGCGTTTTTTTTTCTGTAGGAATCAAATCGTGTTTACGGAACCTTTTTCGTTTTAGTAAGACAACGCTCAAGCCTTATCTCTACTTTCTTTTCTTACCTTTTGCCGCTATCATCTCCCACTAAGTAGCTGATAACATTAATTAAGGCGATAAACGCAGAAAAAAATGGTTCGAAAACCATTGCTGCGAGCACAATGGCTGCAGCAACCTGAACAATTGAAGTTGTTCTGAAGAATTTTCGTCATAATGGCAATTATATTTACGCGCGAGCAAAAGAATTTTATTTCCTGTTGTTCCCCTTCGAATAGAGCGCTTTTCAAATGAGTGTCGTAAAACCAAAACCAAAGTAGTTACTCCAACCAATTACAACAAACACAAATTACCCAATGAACCAATCAGAACTCGAAGCAAGTACATGTAACCGGCGTCAAGCGCGGGAAAACGCGTGCGAGCGCGAGCAAGTCGCGACTGATTGGTTCGAGTTTTACTCCTGATTGGTCGAGAAAGTGGCGCGAAAGATTTTAACCAATCACAGAGCGAAGTAAAGCAAAACCAAAGCAAAACACGAATTACTTTCGACACTCAATTGAAAACCGCTCTATGACAAGAATTGAGTCTAAACGAATGGAGTTAATTTTGCATACAATTTATAATTTTGTGTATTAATCAAAATGGAACAAAGAGACAAAGACAACGTAAAGAAAAGGGGAAGAAAAAGCAAAGTAGGTTTACAACTCACTTCCGACGCTATAAATCCATAATGCATCAGTCAATTCCAGCTGCGCCCATCCCCCCCGGGCAACTGCGGGGCATTTGCGTGCCTTGTCAGTCCCGGGGGTGGGGCATTAGCAAATCTGGCACGGCCCGGGGGTCGGGTATTTGCCTACCCCCGGGCTTTTGACACACACGGGGTTTCCGACTCGAAATCCAAACATGGAGGATTTTATCGTAAAGGACCAGCAGTTCGTCGCAGATTGGATCGTCCGTTAAGGACTGGACAAACTTGTGGAGCTTTTCATTGCTTATCAAGGCACAACTATCACTGTAGATAGCGAGATCGGGAACGGTCAACGTGAATCGACTAACGCATGCTTCTTTGAACAAGGATTTAAGCGAAATTTGGTTGCGATGATTCTTAAACTATTACGATCGATTATTGAATTCTAAACATGTGTATAGGGATCGTCGTTTTATACTTTTGCATATTATTAAAATATTCACAACAGATGACGTTACAACAGACTTTTATAATGTCAAGATTTTTGTGTACCAACGAACTGTTTAAAACAAAGCATTAAAGTAACAATCAACTTCATGCAGTTCATGTAGTATTCTTGTCTGTGAAGTATTAAAGTATCATCGCTTGGCATTTATACTAACTTTATTATTATGTTAAAAATCGGATAGTTCCATTACAAACAATAGAAGACTGAGAGGCAGGCCTACAGAAATGAAAAATCACACATTTAATGCTGAAAGTGGCATCATTGTGCAACAAATGAAAACTGCTGCAGTGTTGATTGGGGACGTACGATCCCGGGGGCGGGGCATTTGCCCTCTTCCTTAGTCCCCACCGCGGGCATTTGGCAGCTAAAGTGTCCCCACCCCCGGGAATTTGCCATTCAAGAGAAAACCTGCTAATGCCCGGGCGATAGCCCGGGGGGGGGGGCATGGGCGCAGTTGGAATTGACTGATGCATAATGTTGTGTTAAACCGTGATCGTGATCCGTTTCTCGTTTTGCTTTCTTTCTGTTCTTTATTTTAATCATAAAAAGGGAATTTGATCTGAGCATTTATTGCTGTTCATAAAAAGAGAAATTCCTACTCATCATGGCGAGTTTTACAAGCGATAACTGTCCTTGCACACGAAAACAGATTTAATTTAGTTTTGCAGCAAAATATCTAACTTGCTCACACAAAGCCGGATTTAAATTGTGCACAGAAACATAGTGCATAGTTTTGGCCTTATCTATATAAAATGATTCGCGAGCTCTACGTATGGATTCTCTTTTAGAATTAATGAGTTCGGACACAAACTCACGGACGTCGAACTTATTCCACTCGAACTCATTAATTCTAAAAGAGAATCCATACGTAGAGCTCGCGAATCATTTTATATAGACAAGGCTAAAACTATGCAACCACATGGTGTAAACAGAGAAGATGACTATTAATCCTCTTTTTTTAAAATTTCTTTGCTATTAATTTTTATTTATCAGTGTATTTATTTTTACACTACCCTTTGTTAGTTCATGGTAATTTTATGTCGTCCTCATTGGCTTGTTTAAATTTTAAATTCCAAACAATTGTATCATATATCTACTGTAACCGTTTTACTACATATTGTAACGACTATCCGTATTTTCATTAAATCCCCCGCAGAAGGACGGTTTGACTGTCCGAAATATCGGAAAAACCAACTCGCTCGTCGTTTCTTCTTTGCTGTTTTTTCAAAATAGTTTATGTTAGTAACTTTACAAACAGCAGGATCTTGAGTGTGGTCCCATCTTATAGAAGTTTCAGAGAAGAAATACCCAGGGAACGAGGTTGTGGAGCGGACAGTTTTTCAACCAAACACAAGCCAGCATTTGAGACGACATTCGATTTCACAGTAAATTTTCACAGTACCGGGTCTTCGAACTCGTCTCAAACGCAATTTTGTTTTGCGTTGTTAATTGTTTGTTTTTCTTTTAGCTGTTTTTTTTTTTCTTAACCCGCCCTTAAAAAATCTCAATAGAGTTTGTCAAACTTGGCGCTTTGATAGCTCTGTAAAATCGCAGGAAAAATATTTTTTTACTTCTTCTCTCTCTCTCTTTCTCTTAGCGGGGTAGGCAAAAAGTCACCTTTAAATGTTAGATGTTTATTGGGCCTGAAAAAGTGAAAGTTTGTTTAAGACAGCGGAAAACCCAAATATAATATCTGCCATATTAAAGTGGGCGTTAAAAGAAAATTCGCGTAGGGTGGGGAGGGGATGGGAAGGTTCGATGAACTTGGTCTCAGGTTGCACTCGGTCTCTTCACACAATGTACTGGGACCGAACAGAGAAATCCAATTTTCAAGATGGCGGACACGGAGACGCAAGATGATTTCTGTAGTAGCTCCTTGAATGATCCGGACGATGTGGAAAATAGGTTGGTTGATGAAAATGTCATCAATTTTGTTTAAGAATAAATATTTTTTTCTCGTTTATTTGATAGGCATTACATTGGAATCATGACTAAATCCTTAAATTTCCTCTGTACACTTGTGTGATAAGCTTAAGCTTAAATTTTGCAGTGATGAATTGTCAGCTCTTACGAGTGAAGTTGTCAGTGGCGTGGAATCTATAACGAAGACACTTTCAAAGCTGGGTAAGTATCGGAGAACGTAACGTTTAAAGTATCTATCAAATCGAAAATTTGAAATCCGCATGATCTCACAAAAGCGAAATTAGCCCATGTTGTCTCAAAAATATTTCATATCCTTTGATCAAAAAGGGTAAAGTTTTCCCAATTGTAAGTGATCTGTACATTTAATTTCTCCCACCGAATTCCTCGCACATAAATAAAACTGGAGTAAGATCAGGAGAGCTTTCCCCGGCTTATAAAGCTTTGAACTTCTGTCATAAATGTATGTTAAAAGGTGTTTCCTCTGTAATTATTACGGGTATTCTAATAGATTTCTAAATACAGAGGACCAAATCATTCCTGGTCAAAAGGATTATGCAAATTACATCAAACTGACGTGAGAAAAGACGTGAGAATGACAAGTTACTGATGTCCTACCATCTCTAATGCTATATTGTTCCAATCTGTTGAAAGATGAAAAAAATTTTTCCTGGAGCTGCAGTTGGATCAAAGTTCAAAGTTGACCAGAACCCAAGATGCATCAAATCATTCCGCATCCTGGGAAACCCCCCACCTACCCCTCCCCTAACCCAACATCTTTTTACTTATTATCACTTAGAGGAAAACATTGGATTAGGGGAGGGGTAGGTGGGGGTCTCCCAGAAACATGGAATGATCTGATCATCTACTGTCATTTAAGCCACAGATACTTGCACCTGATGTCATACTGAATTATGTGACACAAGGTCTCCAAAAACTCAATACTAAAGTGCATTGAAACATCAAGCCTCCATTTCTTTTCTGTTCTTTTTCTGTTTGAAAAACTCAGACCCTAAAAGACATTGGGAAACTGCCTTTTTGTTCAGTTGAACACTGAACATGAAACACTGAGTTTATTTGAGCAGATAATTTTTCAATATATATTTGAATGGTACAGTTCTAACTGCAGATAATAAATTAGTTATTTGAGGCAGGTAGAGTTTAAATACTTTATGTCTCTCTTATACATTAAAATGCATTGAAATAGTGTGAATAAATATGCCTTATTCGGAGTTTTGGTAGATAATATGTGTGGATGTTTTACGAGTTGCATAATATTTTTCCAAGCGCCATGCAGGGGCGAGGAAGAATGCGAACATTGAGTAAAATGTCCACGTATATTATTGACCAAAACACTGAATAAGAGGTTTTATTATTATTCCAGTGCATTTTGTTTGTACTTTGTCCTCCTTCAGCAAAAAACCAGTCAAACTGGGATTGCAAAGTGTAGTACACTGTCATATTTTGCACATTCTGTTACCCTTATATGGTGAAATACTGCAATAGTGGAATAATAAAAACAATAAACAAACCCTTGTTCTCAAGATCTTTGTGAAACACTCAGTCATCTAGAATGACTATACATGTAGAATTTCCCAGAAGTCAAAAAATATTAAAAAATATTATAATAATGACTTGTTTCATCAGGTGCCAATGAACCTCAGTATAACTGGGAGGATATTACAAATGATTTTACAGCTGCTGCCTCTGGTAAGGGTTAACTGAATTGCATCATGCACAAGTTTTTTAAAATGCCTACAACATGAGGGGTTCCCAGGTGGTCACCCAGCCAAGTGCCAACCTCTCCCCAACAGGGTTTTGACTTCACTGATTGGACGAGAACCAGTGTTTTCCTTGTGGCATGGTCATAGACAAATCAGATCATACATAACAATGTGAAAAGCCAAGCTATGCCCCGAGAAGTAACGTGGGCAAAAAAGTAATGAAGGGAACCAGCTATTTCTGGATGATCTAGAATGGGCGTTCGTTAAAACAGCAACACAAAGCATGTTTGAAATGGAAGCAAGGGAAACCAGGGACCCTGTCTCAGGAAAGATTTTGTCCCTTGCCCTTCAGGCAAGCAAATTCTTAGACTTGCTTGCCCGAGCCAGTTTCCCCCTTGCCTGTGTTTAAAAAATTCTTAGGTCAGGCCTCAATGAACTTTAAAACTAAACATCTTACTTGTAAAATGTTTTAGAAAAAGTTGTTTTAAGCGATTACGTAACTGACAAAAACGATAGACCAGATTGTTATTTAACTTGACAATTTCGCAGCTTTGCTAAACGGTTGTGTATGCTGCTAGTGCGTAGTTATTTGTCATTAAGTCGATAGACTTGAACTGTAATTTGATGGAGGGTTTGCCCAGGCGCTTCCCGTCGGGCAAGTGATCCTGAAAAGTTACTTGCCTGACCTCAAAATTTACTTGTCCCAGACAACCCGACGGGACTTTTGTTGAACCCTGTTAAGGGGTGTTGGGGGCAAATGGTATACCTGGCATGTGATGTGGCATCACAAGACACTACATTATATAGGATCGGGGATCAAGTGATTGTCAAATTTGAAAAAAAATTGCAATAATGGTATTTTTAAAAGCTTTGTTGCTGTTGCAGTTCAAAGCTGCAACCTTGTATATGGTCTTCATTTCATTCCCTAATTAGGTAACTGCTGTTTCATTGCTGTGTGCCTTGTTAGAGTTAACCTTAATGTACCGTACCAAGGCATACACTTTCCAGGTAAAATTAAGAGGTTTTTTTTTCTTTCCTGACAGAGTTGAAACTTGGTGAACTTGTCCATGACAACATGTGAGTGAATTAGGTTTTGCAATAATTGCCTGTAAGTGGTAGGTGGTAAATTCAGTGGCTGCTAGCATATTTTGAGAAGACTGAAACAGTTGTGATAATAATTAGTACTTAGTAAAACTATACATATGACTCTTACCTTTAAAAATTTCCTGTAACTGTGTCAGTGAGATTTACAAAGTGAAACCCATTCTAAAAAAATTCCTGTTCCAAAAAAAAATTGCTGTCCAGATAACGGTTTAAGTTTCGTTATACAAATATATGTTGACTAAGCAGAGTCATGTTTTGTTGTTTCTTCTTGCTTTTCCCATGTTAGATTTGGCTTGTTTGAAGCCATGTCAGCAATCGAGATGATGGACCCTAAAATGGATGCCGGGATGTTGTGCAACAAGGCCAAGAAAGTTCTTCAATTTGAACCTGCAGTTAAGGCAAGTAATAATAAATATTGTAAAATTACATGTGGCTCATTGCCCTGTTGTTTTTTAAGCTATTGCGGTTAATAAGTGGTAAGAATTCAATTCAATTCTGAAGGTTTTGATCAATAAATTATTTATTATTTTTAATAATAATATGTACATTGTAGGGTGCCCAAACGTAGGAGTATCTAACTAGTCTAAATACATTTTGCTACTGACTTTTTTTAGGCTGGGTTAGTCAAAATTAAAGATCTGTCTCCTGAATGGCTTATAGGCATCATGGATGAGCTGCTAGCTTGTCTGGTAAGTAATTTTAGGGTGTTTTATTTGAATTTTAGAGTTAGTATGTAAAAGTAACATTTTGCTCAGTCTGTCTAAACTTCTATCTCTCTGTTGGCCTGTCTAGTCAGTTAGCAAGTATTGTTGTTTGTACATGTATGTGTTTGATTCTGTTGGACAAACAATTGATTTGTTAGTCAGTTTGTTGGTCAGTCAATCAATGTTAGCAAGGCAGTCAATCAGTCAGTGGGTGAGTAAGTGGCTTGGTGGGTCATTGGTCAATCAGTCAGTCATTCCTCCCTTCTTCATCCATCCATCCATCCATCCATCCATCCATCCAGTCAGTCAGTCAGTGAGTCAATGAGTCAGTCAGTCAGTCAGTCAGTCAGTCAGTCGTCAGTCAGTCAGTCAGTCAGTCAGTCAGTCAGTCAGTCAGTCAGTCAGTCAGTCAGTCAGTCAGTAATGCAGTCAGTCAGTCAGTCAGTCAGTCAGTCAGTCAGTCAGTCAGTAAGGCAGGCAGGCAGGCAGGCAGGCAGGCAGGCAGGCAGGCAGGCAGTCAGTCAGTAATGCAGTCAGTCAGACAGTCTTTTGGTAGGACAACCTTACTAGCTTGTATTTCTGCTTAGGTTTTTGTTTATTTACACTTAATCATGTATTCTTGGTACCTTAAGCACTTTCATCTTATTTTCACCTCAACACAGGTGACTTGGCTTGATGGTCATTCTTTAGTGCAGACAGTCTTTACATGCCTCTACATGCATAATCCTTTCATAATTGAGGATCCTTGTCTCAAGGTAATTAATATTAAATAACTAAGAAAAACTCAGGAGAAACAAACAAACACCAACACTTGTGAAAGTTCTCATCCACAGACTACAAAGGTTGATTCATACTTCAAGAGCCAATGTGATTTCAGTTTTCATCATTATTTAATATCATTCCTGGTATTTGTATTTTTCAGGCATTCTGCATTGCTATGCTTAAGACGTGTGATACCATCAAATCTATTGTAAACAGAGCTCAAGTGTTCGAAGAGGCAAGTAATACATGTATATTATTGGTGCTCTTATAGGCTAAAGAAATATTATTATATAATTGTAACTTACCGGTATGTACATTGTAGTCCAAGAACACAGGATGTTGATTTGGATTATCATTTTTTCTATTGAAGGAAGATTTTCAAGCAATTGCTTATGGATTTAAAATGGCATCTGATGTAACAGAGACAAGAGCTGCAGGTTTGTTTTAGTGTCAAGCTCCTAGTGGGGGTACTTGGGTGAGATACAAGGCTTTTGGGGGGTGTAAAATGAGCATTCTTGGCCTTTTTTGGAGTTAGAAATTTTCCACAGGACGTTTTTGAGTAAGAAGGTTTTGGCAGGACTTTGCACACCTCAGGGTTCTCTATTCTGTGTCAAACAAATGTATCAGTTTCATTTACAAACCTAAATGAACCGCGTGATTTTGGGTTTTGGTCTGGGCCATTCCAGCTTTCTGTGGGTCCAGTTTTAGCCTAATGGGACCTGTTTGTTTTGGGGGTATAGCAATTTGATTCCATCAATATTATTATTCTGTAAATCCTGAAAGTAATTCATGGTGAGTGCAGTTACAACACAGTGCTTGTGTGTTAATTTTTACTGTCATCCATGTCAATCTATGTCAATTCTGAGGTTGCCTTTTTCTTGACAGTTTGAGTTGGAAAAAAAATGCAAAAAAAAATGGTTTGCAAAAACATGGAAAAAAGTATTACAATTTGCATCCAAAAATGTTTTGTATGATACCTGTTAATTCTGAAAAGATTGCACCATTCATTTTAAATATTTGGTGTTTTATCAATTTAAAAATTGAACGTTGCAATGAATGTTGCTCTGGTTGAAGCCTATACTGGGGTCAAAACATAACTTTGGAACTGTGTTTTTCACCTGGTACACAGCCTGTGTGTTGAAGTGGCCTTCCGAACTTTCGCTTGACCTAGCAAATTGTTGCCAACATTTCCCTGAATTGTCGCACAAACACTCCAAAAAATCCATCTAAAGTTTGGTGATATTTCGAAGGGAACAAAGAGTGAATTTCATTGAAATTTGCTCTCATTACTAATTTTGCTCAGTACTGTATTGAAGCAGTCTCTGGCTTTGAAACAGTAGGAAAGAAAAGACGTTTGGTGCATTCTTCTTCCAAACAGACAAAGGCAGTCTTTGAAAGACTGCAACTGCAAGGCTAAGTACATGAGCAACCTGGCAACAGCAAACAACTTCACGTGCTTTAAATTGCCATGTCTCATGCCAATCTCTTTCCTTATAATGCCTTTTTCCCTTAAAAATCTGGTCAGCAATGTCAGATCGTAAATGTATTGTATTTACATTGTACACTCTAGTGAACAGAACCAGTTTCCTAACTAATGGACATACCTGTAAATATTTTGCAGCATCATTTGTTAACAAAAAAACCACAAATGTTGCTGTTATGTTATCTATTGTTAGGTATGTTAAAGGAAGCAGAGGAGGAAGTTGGCAGAAAAGTTAAGGTACTGTTTTGACTCTTGAATGTGCCACAAATATAATACTGACTGACAAGATAAAAGTTTTGGTGTACAGTGTAGCTTTGTGACATCAAAGAAGCTGTTGAGACCAGCCTATTTTTGGATCAATATTCAACAACAACAACAACAACAAAGCAAAAGAAAAGAAAAGCAAAACAAAACAAAATTTAATACACTACTAGTAGCAAAAAAAAACTAAAATATTAATGTTTACTTGTAAATCTGGACGACTTTTCCTTGATTTTTTTTGTATTAGATTTTTTCTTTTAAGCACATACTTTTTTTAAAATGGGCTGTCATTAAGTTTTGAATCACCTGTTGTCTTGGTCTCAATTAAACTTGCTGCTTTGTGAAAGAGGCCAAGTGGCCAAGTCCTCCAAGGTGCCATCAAGCATAAAGATAGTGCAAAAGATATCTTATGCAGCATCATATAATAATGTCAAAGAAGGGAGGCGACGTAATGCTGAAATAACAAAAAATCAGCATTTCCATGACACTGCCTTCGTCATGGTCAGAAAACTATGTTTAGTTCCAAGCATGAGGTGTTAAGGGTTACATCCCTTAATTAATGACAGCCCTTCAAACATACAACATCCTCTTGATTACTGATGATAACACTGGTAAGTATACGACTTGTATTGAAGATTATCAGATTAGAATAATTTTTTGTCTTGTTCCTCAGACATTATTTTTTGTCCTGGAACTCAGTGGATCTGTCTGTGCAAATATACATTGTAATATACACCTCTGATACTTTTCAATTTTGATTTCTAGCAAATGAAGAATCAGCTGAGAGAGGATTCAAACTGTGATTCTGAGTTTGTTCAGGTACAATTTAAACTAACTTCAATCACTAATTAAAATTAGTCTGCATTTTGAGTTCCATGCCAGGGTAGGGGGGTGGGGCAATTTGACATTTTCAGGGAAGCAAGAGTCAAATTCCCTACCCCTGGACAACTAGTGAATGTCAAATTTCAGCCCCTAGAGAAACTTTTTCTCTGAAAGTCAAATAATTGGGGCACCATGTATGTTCAAAGTCCCTACCCACTGGGGACAGCCTTGTATGTCAATTTCCTTGGGGGGCTCCTACCATGGGGCTTAACATTGATAGATGCATTATTCCTTGCAGAACCAAATAAAGGGACATGAAGCAGTGTTAGCCAGATTGAAATTCTACAAAGCATTCTACCTCACACTTGTTGCTCTTGAGAAGGCAGAGGTGAGATAACTAACTTGTAAGCATTCATTCACTTCAAATCTTACACACATCTGCTCTTTTATTTAGTTACTTTTTCACCACCGTGAAGAGTATAATAGACAATGCCACTGGAAAGCACTACTCAATAGCTCTCATTAAATGGTCACAATTTCGAATTTTATCCACAGGTTTAAAAGTCACATGTAGAACTGTCTGGAAAGTGTGATAAACAATGCCATAGGAAAGTGCTGCTCATTCGACGGCTTTTATTTGAATTGTCTCACTTTAGGATTCCATCCATGGGCTAAAACATCAAGTTTTAAGATCCAGTGGTCGGTACATTTCATTTGGAGGGTCGTGATGTAGAATGACAACATTAAACCACTTGAGACATTAAATGTACAGTATTTAAACATTACAGTTTAATGTGTTTACTGCAAATTAATGTATAATTAGATTACAAGTACGAGTTCAGCTACTAAGACAACAGGAGCCATAATTGATGATGGCTCCAGCAGGAAGAGCAACAGTTCACCCTTTAACCCCCAGTATCAGCATTTATATTCTCCTCACAGTTGTCAGAATATTCCTTCTGGTACTAGATCTGAGAATTCCCTTAAATATCAAGACATTTGATCCTTGGTGATCATTTTCTTTATTCTCATGACCTGTATGTTTGATGAAATTATGTTATTGTGAGGAGAAATTAGATGCTTGTCACTAATGGGGCTTAAAGGGTTAAACAAGAACGTGGTAGGAGCTGAGAAAGGAACAGAACTAACTGATCAATGTACGAGTTTTTGTTGTAGGGATCAGGTGTGCCTACTGCCAGACAGTTGTTAAACACTGCTTCGAATCTTATTGAACCAATCAGGAAGACAATTGGACTGGGTATCCAGCCCGTGGTGACTGGTGATAACAGACAAGGTGATGACATGAAAAATGGTGTTACCGCTCTAAGATCGTTTGCTTCATGTATACAGTATTCTTTTGAAATTTACAACTCTCTGCAGTGCACAGATAACTTTTGTTCTTATATGGCTGCTTAAGAGGTGCTCTTTGCGGCACAACATAGACTAATGTGACTGCTGTTAACTAAGCCACATACTTTTGTGAACTTTCGTGGAGAGCAAGTAACCAAGCATGAATCATAATTTGAGGGTAGTCACCAGTGACACAGGTACCTCAAGCTCTATGAGTGTAGAGCTTGGGGTACCTGTGATATGACCTAATCCAGCTGTCCACATACTAGCATAAATTATAAGGGTTGGGTATATATCATTGGTTTATCTACAAAATGTGAAATTTACATGGCATTTTCTACAGAGGAGTGGTTACAAGTTTTTGCAGAAAATTTTTTTGTGGATTAAAATCTTTGCCTGTTTTGTGTGTGTGTGTGTGTGTGGATTGTTAAAATTCGTTAACGTTAAAATCTGCAAAAATGTGATCTCTGTGAAAGCTGAAAATACTTTCTAGGGCATAATACCACTATGGTTTATTGTATGGCTTAGCAACACATCAGTACTAATCAGTGTGTGAATTTTTTTACAGGGAGTATTATGGGCTTTGAGCCACTTGTTAATCAAAGACTTCTTCCGCCATCTTTTCCACGGTACACTGCAATTTTTGGCCGTGAGCAGGTTAGTATCATAATGCATTTTATCTTGTTTAGCTGCACACAGCGAGCTTCAGGATCCTTGTTAGCGGTATTTAACAAATAAAAACGTCATGTGTTATGCATATGTTGACATAAAACACGAGGGTATAAAATGTGAGCCGGAGGCATGTGCTTTCTGTATTTCTAAGTGTCGTTAAATGCCCGAAATGAGTTGTCCCGCCTGCCAGGTTTACCCTACCTGCCGAGGTGAGGCAACTCGCCCCCCGAGTTGTCTCGCCTCCCCGAGACGAGTTTGTGGTCCTCATGTAAACGGTTCGTTGAACTTGCCAAAGAAACAGGTGAGCAGTTAGCTCGCCCAGGGTAACTCGGGGAGAGGGTTGTATCGGGTACCTGAGACCACATAAATGGGGCCTTAAAAGGGAGAGGGAGAGAGAGATGTGTCGGTAACAGACTTATTTTGGCTTCATTTCAGGCTATTGATTACACAGAGGGAATGGTCAAACGATTCCTCCATATCTGTGACGTAGTTAATTATGGATCTCTGCATCTTATTATAGTAAGTATTACCGATAAACAATTTTATTTGCACAACTTGTTGACTGGTACTTTTTTGCGGAAGTTTTACGACCACAGAGAGATGACACAAAAATTATTCCTAGTAAACGATTATCCTGCTATCGAAGTTACCTCAGTCTTATCAATTCCTGGTCTTCACTCTACTTCTTTTACGGATCCTAAAGTAACCCAAAACCCAGCTGGAATAAATCAAGTAGGCGTGCAAGTGTAAACAAGTTAAACGTTTTTTTTCTTTTTGCAGGATTTTATTTCTGAATTTAGTAAGAAGCGACCGTGTGTTTTAACACGTTCCTATTTGCAGGTATTGTTGCTTGTTTGCAGTGTTTCTGTAGATTAAGTTTGTACCTTCTCATTCTAGCATGGGGGAAGTTTCGTTTATATTGGAGAGTAAAGAGATGAGGTGTAAATTTTCGTAACTTATCAGTAATGGCCCTAGCCCTGAAAACAGCTGCTAGATAATGGTACATGAAGGCCACTGAAATTAGAACCTTATGAGAACTCTATGTACAGTCCGGCTTGAACTTGGTGTTGAAAATTAGTGATGCCGCCAAACATCGCTCCTTAATAATGAAAATTTGCAGGACATATTCGTAACTGTGTATCTCGTCAATTTTGTTCTACCTTCTTGTAGCTCCTTGTGTGGCAAAACAACAATCTTTTAGGAAAAGCTGAGACAATACGAGAGGCTATCAGAGCGTTTAACAGTCCGCCTTCAATTGCTGAGAAGTAAGGCAACTTGCTGCTTTGTTGTGCCTTCTCTAGAAACAGTTTTGTCATTGACGATAGGAAAAAACGCATAAAACTCACGATAGTGCCTGTTTTCAAACGAAAATGTGTGATTGTGGACGAGTCCTGCGTTAAGACCACAAAACCCCATAGCAGTAATAAAGTATAACGCAGACTTGGGTATATAGCGTTCTATCTAGGATTTTTCAAAGGAGAAAGGAATTGGTGAATGATTGTGAATCTCTAGAAATATTTTGCGTAGCACCTTTAATTTTACAGTTCAAGGTGTTTTCGGAATTCATAATTGACTGAAGTTATTTGCCAAGGAAATAGCGTCAATAGCGTCAAAACCCGCAAAAATGTCTGGGTTTAGTTCCCTAGAAGTTGGTTTACATGTGTAATGTAATTGCGGTGTGTTTGGACAGGCTACGTGGAAATCATATAGTTTGCTGAGTTTCTAAAGCTATCGACAATTTGTTTGTAACTCCTCCCTCTCTAGGTCTTCACTGAGTGGTAATGCCAAAGCAATTGAACTTGCTGATGCCTTTATTAGTAGAGCTGTCAGGGTAAACTTTATTACTAAGTAATAACTAAACAGACCTTATTTTATTGCCTTTATTTCTTTTGATTGTTCTCTTAACTTCTCACCCTATTCTGTTTAGGCAGCTTTCTCTGAAATGAAATGTCTTGAAGAATAAACGAAATAAATCAGCAGTGTTGTACAAGAAGATTTGCTCTGACGAAGGGTTAACGCTCGAAACCACGGCCTTTGAACCTCTTTTGTTTAACGAGGATAACACTTAACAGTGATACGACGGATTGACAGACCTCTGGCCTCAGATTCCAAATCGAGTCGAAATTTACAAGTTTGTTTTTGTGGAGGGAGAAACACCGGAGAAATTCAAAGAAAAAACCTCGGATAAAGAACGAGACCCAGCAAAAAAAATCAATCCACTCATTACGACGGAGGACTCTGTGAAATGTTATTAGAAGGCAAAGGCTCTTCCCATTGCACAAACCTCTCATCCAAAATATCAGTTTCTGTCTTACGGCGCTTACGAGATTTGGATTTTTACGTTACTTTTTCTTTAACGGGTTGAAAAACAACCCATGAATGTTCGCAGTATACAAACGCAACTTGTTTCTGTTCTGTTTTTTCCTCAGCCTGTGAAGTCGATTATTCATGCACTTGGCCACAATCGTGCTCGGCAGAGAGACAAGTTAGCGCATCTCCTGGAGGAGTTCGGTGCTCTGCAAGACGAGGTGAGACACTGCAGTTCAATTCAGCCATTTGAAATCCTTGACTGTACTAAAAATTTCTACTAGGAAAAAATTGAGAAAAGGAAAAACTCCACAGCTGTCATCTGGTTAGCCAGATTTTGGGATTTCATCGACATCATAATGCATGATAAACAGCAACACAAGAAGGTGCTCCTCGGTAGTTTTTTCATTTGAATGATCAAACTGTAGAATTTGATCTATAGACACACAAGCTAAAACCACCTTGCAGAGCATAATAAACGACGTCGTAAGAAAGTATTGCTCAATATTGAACTGAGGAGTCGTATCATAAGTAGGTTGCGTGTGGTCGTCCGGCTGAGTGTGATTCTGAAAAAGACTGTTGGCGACATTGACTGACGTTTCGATAACCTGAGCTTCAGTCATCATCAGAGTCAAGATCAGGTTGCCGAAATGTCAGTCAATGCCACAAACGGTCCTTTTCATGATGACACTCACCTGGACAATCATAGACAATCTACTTACGCTTTCATTTGAATGGCCACACGGTATGATTCAAGAGTTAGAACCACCTTGTACAGCATTGTAAAGAATTCAGAGAAAAGTACCGCTCAGTAGCTTTATTTGAATGACTTAATTAGTGTACATTGAGATTAAACGTTTGAAGAGAAAGTGAATAACCCCTTTCACTCAAATAATGGAAGAGGTAGGTCGCTTTGTTTCACTTTCAGTAGTGATGATTCGTTTGGTTTTCTTACTAACAGGCTGACAAAGTGGATGCACAACTTCATACTCTGCTAATCAAGGTCGAACCGCAGGTAGGGAGCGAGATTACTGCACTGTGGTGTTTAATAAGGATTGCCACCACTGACTGAGAAATATCGTAAAGGACACTTACAACTGTTACGATAATCTTTCTTGCTCAATTGATCGATCAAGTCACTAATGCTATGGCCTAATTCTTTTTAAATGTCAAGAAAACCCTCTTCGCTGTCGGTAATCGTCGGCAAACTGGGAAAATCTCGTCGGGAAATGCTCGGAAAATTGTCGGCAACCTCGTTTGGAAGTAGCATGTGTCATATATCTAGTTCAACGCTCGAAGAGAAATTTCACGTCCGCACCCACTTACGAGTAAACGGTCTGTTCTTTCTGCTATCTATTCAGTTTCGTTTCCGAAATAGTCCTCTTCCCCAGGCGATGTTTCCTGTGGCTTTGGCGCTCCGTTTACTACAGAAATTCTGTTGGCCACACTATTCTCCTCAGCCCAAACTTCTCTGACGAAAACCAAGGAGTTCTTTTCTTTTCCCGTCTTTGTGCTCTCCAGACTGTTTCAGGGTATTGATGTCATTCTTCCTAAAGCCGTTTCCCTCTGTATTTCAGCGTCAGCACTTTGCGTGTTTTGGTTCATGGGTGTTGTACCACACGCTAAACATCATGATTCAGTATTTGCTGTCTGGTTTTGAACTGGAGTTGTACAGTCCACACGAGTATCATTACGTGTTCTGGTGAGTCATTCACTTACCTTAAATTGTCAGTCATGAAAGTACCGTAGAGAATCGAATGAGCACCATGACTGTAATAGGAATGAGGGTTACATACGTACTATATTATTCCTTTGATTTATAACATACGTGCTATAAAGTAACTATTTCCTTGGAGTTTGTTTTTGTAAACACGCGTTCTCACTCCAGTAAAACCCCCCTCTTCCCCCGTTTCTTCACCCAGCGCCTCCCTTCCCTTCACCTCATGGGATAAAGCTTTTCACGCTACTGTCTCTATCCGGTTTTGCAGTTCCGTTCAATTTGTTACTTTTTCAAGATGTTCCTTTTGAGCTTTCACTAAGTTAATCTGCACGAAATTTTTAATCTAGATAAAAACAAATTTTACTGTTGTTGTTGTTGTTGTTGTTATTGTTGTTATTATTGAATTAGCCACCCCTAGCTGTCTCCGTTGAAGCTTCTACCCTTGATGTCCGAAGATAAATTAACGCCTTGTGCCCGGTTGCAAAAAACAACCGTAATGTAAGTGGAGAGCCCTGTGCATTATAGGTTTTTCCCGCGGTCCTTTGTAGAGCATTCGGCCAAAGGCCTGTTGACGAGTACCAGAGACACATTGTGAGCGGGAATGAGAGGGAGAAATCCTCCGGAGCAATGGGAACAGTTGCGTAAAATCTGTACTTGGTCATCAAATGGAATCATTTACTGGCCACAGTATTCTTTGTCTTGTTGAGACCATGTAAATCCCTCTGGATTTAACCTCTCGGAAGGCCAGCGAAACCAAAAATAGCCTTTGTTGTGTATCTTAGGTACCTGGAATTTCTGTTTGGTTGGCATATGACCTGCCTCAATCGCGCTGAGAAGTTATTGCAGGCTCAAGAAACTGCATTAGGTAAGACTCCTTTCAGTTTCTCGAGTCTGTTTTTTTCCTACAATTCCTTCTAAAATTTTTTGTTTAATATTCCTTAAAATGTCTTTAACCTATCGCAGTCATGGTTCTAGTATTGGTAACTAGTTAAGCGATCACGTAAGGCATTTTTCCTTTATTTTTGTAGAACAAAAAAGCGGTCGAAGTGGAAAGAAAAACAAGAAGAAAAAGAAAGGTAAGAAAGCTCATTTGTATTTCTCTTCTGATTTCTCTTCTGACGGGCTTGATGAGCCCGTGGCTAATCTGAAAACGTATGGCGATAGGGCATACTCTGTGGCAGGACCTAAACTATGGAACAAATAACCATTGGACATTAGGCAGTCATCATTAGTAACCGTATTTAAAACTAAGCTTAAGACTTATCTTTTTAAGGACGCATTTCATTTGTAATTTTTATCATTAGCCTGAACAGTATTGGTACTGAATTTATTGTTTATAAATGACGTAGTTTTAACCTAATTAAGAGTTAAAGTATTGTAAAGTGCCATGGACAATTAGTGGAGTATGGCGCTCTATAAATGCATTTTAATTTTAATTTAATTTAATTTTGATAAAATCATGACTGTCGTATCATGCGTTGCTTACCATTTACCAAGACATGCGTTTCACTGCAAAAATTCCCGCAGTGAAAGGAACTTCTTAAAAGCTAGTCTCCTTTTCCTGTCCCATGCCATGGCCGTTTAGTGCGTGGCTAAACGGCCATGGGAAAAGTTTTATCAAACACTTGTTTGGACAGAATATCTAACACGTTGTTTTGAAACGATTGCTTGTGAAAACTGCACTAATTCCCTCGTTTGAGTGTCACATGTTGTTTATTCATTGAATTCTCTCTTTTTTAGCAAGTGAAAAAGCCATCCAAGAACATCAGGGAATGTGGCATCTGTATCAAGGAATGAGACACTTGTGTCAAGGTTATCTTAGGGTAAATGGAACTAAATATTAGTAGCCACCTTGTACAGCATAATAAAGAGTATCACAGCAAAATACTGCTCGTTAGCGTTCATTTGAATGGTCACAGTTTAGGATTTCATCCATAGACGTAAAAGTTAGAACCACATTGTACAGCATAATAAACAGCACCCCAGGAGCTTTCACTTGAATGGTTACACTTTAAGATTTCATTCACAGACTCAAAAGTTAGATTCTCCTCGTGCAACATAATAAACAACACCATTACGGTAATAACACCAGTGGCTTTCATTTGAGTGGTTACACTTCAGTTTTTCATCCACTCTCAGATTCCAAAGCAAAATTGACTGATAGTTATTTGTTAAACACCAGGCTCTTGAAGGCTTTGAACTACAAGGGAAGACAAGAAAACCTGCAGACAAATTTGGATCAGAAAAGGTTAGAAAATTAGTGCCTTTGATTTTAAGAAGGAACAAGTGTCGTTTTGAGTACGACATTAAGGCCAGAAAAGATTTTTTGAAAAGCAATCTGACAGCACGACGTAAAGTTTAGACGGCTTGCAGAACGATTCGACAAACGGTAAAATGAAACTGTAAGTGTTTTGCTTAAATTTCCTTGGTGGGTGCTTGTTGACATTTATTTTGAACACCTCAGTTGCAGTTGCCAATTCGTTGTGAAGCAGACATGGTATCAAAAAAAGATGTCGCCAGCAACAGCTTGCGAACACCTTTCTTAGAAAAGAATGAACTAACGCTCTCAAGTCGAATACTCAGAAAAAAATTCTGAGTCCTTCCAACGAGAGTCGAACCCATGACCTTCCAGGTGCCGGTTGGATGCTCTAACCACTGAGCTATGGGGGACTCGTGGAGTTATTTCATTCTTTTCATTTACATCCAAGTCGCCATTTCACTTATCATATATACCTTTCTTAGAGTTCTTTCGTATTCGCAGGCCACATGAACAAGGTGACAGGGAAGACTAAAGAAATTCTGTAAGAATAAACTGTTGTAAACATTTGTTTCTACAGCTGCGATTTGAGCGTCGTTTCATGCCATTTCAAGCCGTGGATACTCCTCAACTCATGCTGTACGGACACTATAAGGAGTACAGTAACATATCCAAGATGAACGCTTCGCAGGTAAGGGCGGGGTTACAGAGAGGAACTCCCATGTTGTATTAAACTCTCGCAGCTGGTTTGTGAAAGGTTTTTTTAGGGGGGGGGGGGGCGGATTTCGAGTGGTTTCGGGTAGTCTTCGTCAGGTTTCGTTGATCCTCGATGATCAATTTTGCCTTTCTTTGGCCAATCAAAATGGAGTTTTTTTTTCTAGGCTTCGCAGGACGGCGATCTTATGTATGTGTTTTTCCTTGAGCACCAACCAATCCCATAAATTTTTCAGTGTGATAAACATTGTATTCACTGAACTGGCAGTTAAGCGTCTCAAGTAGAAAAGAAAAACGTCGATCGAAGAAAGGGTTTTCGCTTGTCAAATTTACAGATGCTAGAGTGAAATGATTGAGCTGAGCATTTTTGCTGTGTTTTTCTTGCAGAGTACGGACCTGTTTGTGATGGCGTCAAATTCCTTCCAGCAAGCGAAGTCCATATTTGAATTGGTCAATAATGTACATACCGAGGTGAGGTGTTCAACATTGAAGGGCGATTAAACGCTCGCGCTATGATTGGTCAGGCAGGGTAGTCGATCGCGTTCTATCGAGTTCCAATGCACGCAGCCTACGATGTGAATTACTTCGTGGACAACTTCTCAGAGAATCCTTCTGAACTGAATCCTTCTCCGAGCACTTCTCACGTTCTTTAAAATTACTGCGCACAAAAATACCTCAACAAAATATAATATCTGATAAAAAGTCCTCAAAATTCCTTCTACTATTGCCTTCCGACTGATGTGGTTTTAAGCCTTCTTTTGGTAGTTTGACGTTTAGGGTTTTTTGGTATATTATTGGTGCCCTACCCTCTGTGCCCTACCTAAAGAGTTAAGCTAACGCATTATCGTCATATGTCTCAGTAATGCCTTAGGGACACAATGTTGTAACCGTTTTTAACCAGCGTAAAGCACCCGTTATTCTTGTGGATGTAATAGAATATTGAGTGTTACAGTTACCATGAAATCAGGGTCTGGAAGCGTATTCTCGGGATCCGGGATTTGACCAAAATACGGGATTCGGGATTTGACTGCTACCAGGGAAGCGGGATTCGCTAAAATTTGGGCAAGGGATTCGGGATTTTGTTGCCTGTCTGTCGGGAATTCGGGAAATCGTCACGACCCAAATAAACGTTATAGCGGCAAAAAGGATTCAACCAGGCGAGCGTAAAATATCAATCGAAGGGCCATTCTACATCTTAAATTTATTAGCTTTTACAGAAATGAGTCTTTTTAAATGCATTATTGGGAAAGAAAAAACGGGATTCGGGATAGCGATGAAAAGTGTGGGATGCGGGATTCTTCTGAAAAAGGAGCGGGAGTGCGGGATCGGGACCCCTCCTTCCAGACCCTGTGAAATTTTCCTCGAGTCTGATCGGTTTAAATTGATTACGTGTCGTGATAGTACTCATCCGGGGAGAGTCAAGTTTCGGGCGATAAAGCCCATCCGGATGGTTAATAAAACTTGACTGCAAAACAAACAAACACTCACACTCTCTGTCTTTCTTTCTCCAGGTTGCTTTGTTGTTGAAAGTGACTAAGACAAATCTCGTTGTTACCAAACTGGCAGCTGGAGGCCATAAACAGGATTCTAAGGTACGTGTTTAAAGTTCAGCTGCAGAAGGTGATTATTGTGTGCATATAAAATTTATGTAGCACTATAAAGACCGAGAAATGCATTGAATGCTTTTCTTTATTTTTTTTAAAATAATAACTTTAACCTTTCTTTCTTCTCTTTCCGTCATTTTCCCATCCTGGTTCATACAAAAACTGATATCGCAAGAATTAACTTTTGACCACTTGTACGTGAGATGGCTCACTGGCTAATGCTAAAAAATTATTTGATAATGGATAGCTATCGGTAGTGCATTCAGCATTAGTTGAAAGTTGCGAGGTTCGGTTGATAAGCCAAAAGGTAAGAACATGACAGAGTGGGCCTTTCAACGAATTTGTTTTCGGTTTAATTGTCCGGTTTGAAGAATGGGACAAAATATACTTTTGTTTGAAGAAATTTCGTTCAGTTCCTCTCGATTTGCCCCGGCACAAATTATGATTCACGTCTTTACGTTTCGAAGAATGTCAAGTTTCACAACTGAAAAAGTCCCACATTCCCAGGAAAGTACTTCTTGATAGCTTTAGTCACACTTAATAGGACAGTATCCTGCCAAAATATCGAAATATCGCGTACTTAATTTCCATGTAATATTGCCAAATGCCTCCAGATATAAAACTAGTAGACTGAATAAGAAGATTCTACAAGATATTTGGGGGAAGTGCAGGATTACAGGAATGGAATTGGATTGCGGGTCGTTAAATCTGATTTCTTGAAATTCTATTTCCTTGCTTTCGTCGATTTGTCATTTTTTCTTTCCTTCTCAATACATCAAAGGAAGCTTACAGCAAGTTCCAAACCATAATATATTAACTGGGATATTGTCCCCTTACGGATTTCTTCAAGTCGCAAGAGACAGAACCACATTATATTTGTGTAAAAAGTTGACTGACTAGCCTCTGCGGATATTTGTCCACAGAATCCCCCAGAGTTTGATTTTCAGTGTCACCGTGCCTTTCCAATCATCAAGTTGAAGTGAATTTTACTACAGAGAACTTGGAGACGAAAGACAGTTGCGATGTGAACCCGAGCAACAGTTACGCGCATAGTGGTGGTACATTGAATTCGTTCTAAGACAGACATCGCTCTGGACCAACTGCAAAGCACCCACTCTCAGTCTTAGAGGGAGATAAAGAAAAGTCATAACGAACAATAGGGGCCAACTCTACTTTTCCATCTAAAATGTGTCTTGGTGAGAAATGAAGTAAAGGAGTGAACTACACCAAATACCAACTCCATGTGTTCGTCTTACATTTAATGAGGTGTCTGTCACAAACAGACGCCTGTCGTTAAGGAATTTACTATTCTATCCGCCTACCACCGAACTCGAAACTGTTTCAAGATGTATGCCACGAAACGACACTCATTAAGGAGATAAGAAAGAGAACTTTTTGCGTGTCAAGAACATGTAAAGGAAATAAAACGTATTTAATGTTTTCTCATTTGTTAGTTCTCATTTATTTTGGTAAATTCGTCACAAATTTTACTAATTTTCTTTTCTGTCTGTTCATCAGTGAGTCAGCCAGTCGTCCAATAAGTCAGCCACTCTGCCAGTCTGTTCTTAAGCCAGTCAGTCAATCCATGTCAAAGTGTCAGTCATTTAGTCAGTCAGTCAGTCATTCAGTCAGTCAGACAGTCACTCAGACAGACAGTCAGTCATTGTCAGACAGACAGTCAGTCAGACAGACAGTCAGTCATTGTCAGTCAGACAGACAGTCAGTCAGTCAGTCAGTCAGACAGTCAGCCAGTCATTGTCAGTCAGTCAGACAGACAGTCAGTCAGTCAGACAGTCAGTCAGTCAGTCAGTCAGCCAGTCATTGTCAGTCAGTCAGACAGACAGTCAGTCAGACAGTCAGTCAGCCAGTCATTGTCAGTCAGTCAGTCAGTAAGTCAGTCACTCAGTCAGTCAGTCATCCCTCTATACTTGTCATAAATTCAGTTGTTATCCAGACAAGTATTTGAACCAGTTAGCAGTTTCTCAACCATACGTGTTGGTAATAAAAACTTGTTTTGTGATTAGTTGACGACTGGCTTTCTTGGTTTAAAAACTCGCTGAAGTCGTTATTTATAGAAGTGATGGCTACCGATGGCTACCATTTGAAGTGAAAGTCAGCTAGTAACCACAAGCAGCTGTGGCTCAACGTAAGGTTTTTAATGGTTACCATTTACAAAGATTTTTTTTTATTCCCTCTAGAATGCAGTATAATTTCCAACAAGGTGAAACAGTCGTCTTACAACCACGTTACAGTGGTGTATACGATAAACAACGAGAAGACATTCGCTGTTTGTTTGTAGTCCTCTCATCGCGATTTGTTCGTGCATGTTTTTCTTAATGTGCACTCATGGGAGTTCAGCTGTAACTGAGTCTTGTTAAATGCATTTGTAATGTATCATGGCGGTTAGTCTAAAACCCCATGCAAACAGCTATCCACTAATCTCCCAAATTAGACAGCACAATGTCCCGCTGCACAATGTGTTCCCTGACTGACAAATTGGTCTTGGCCGTGTCCTCGGAATTTTTCACTTCAAATTATTTTCAAATTGGACAGACTAAATTGGGCTGCATTCACCTTCTGCCTCATTCCCAGGGGCTTCTTTTCACCCACGGTGTTCTTAGGAAGCAAGGCATCAAGGGCAGGTCCCTTGGTGCCTTGTGCTGTTTGAAAAGCCTTCCCGTGGATCTTTACTCTCCTGCCTTAAAACCCCAGGGTCAGGGCACTTGGGTACACGGCAGATGTGCCTTATTGAAGGAATTTTCGCGACATCTCATCGCGAATTTGGATGAGAAAAATTTCGTGAAATTAAATTTTGGCGAATACGAAGAATATGTCAAAATTCAAAAAATAAGCATAAGGATAAAAAATAAAATAAGCGCCTTTCTCTTTTCTCGACATCGAATTTTCGCGATTTTAAAATATGGTAGCCCCGTTACATATAAAAATCCTCTTGGAAACCGTGAAATTAAACCTACGGGCCATTTCCAAATCGCCGTTAGCCTCTCAAAGCGATTACAAGTGCACAGGACTCGCGTTGCCAACGGACCTTAAGACAATTTGGAGATGGCCTATCTTGGCCGTGCGTGGCTCAAAAGTTTTCCTCTTTTATAACTCAACCGCGACTCACACGACAACTGAACCAATCTTGCCTCCCGCGACTGACTCGTGATTCGCGCAAAACCATTGTAGGTTGCATGGCGTGGCTCGAGCTCGATTCGCACGACACCAGTTTGCCTCTCAAGATTTTATCCCGTCTCGCGTGACTTATTAGCGACCTTCAGATCGGACTACGAGTACGAGATTGAGAACGAGTACGACTTTCAATTCCTAATCGCAGGCCTTAGATTCTGTTGTTACACACCAATATCGTTCTCGTTTCTCTACTGGTCAGCAACAGGGAAACACACAAGAGCTCTGAGAACGGAGCTGTTTCGAAATTTGAAATTTGTACTCGTACTCTTAGTCCGATCTGAAGGTCGCTATTTATCCCCACCCTACTGGGTGAATCTCTAATGGCACAGTGAAGTTGCATTAGAGACTACATTTGGATCTGTTCTTGTAAAACAGTACTCCTCTAGATCAGTTATGGTGAGGCAGTGTTGCCTAAACAGAGGCTCAACTGCAAGTCCTAGAAGACCGGCGATTAATATGCCCATGCCGGTAGCAACGGCTACAAATCCCAAAACAAACTCCCGCAAGGGGAACTCGTATGTTTCAGTGAATACTTGTAGCACGTTAGCGTACATGATTCCGATAATAAGTCCTGCAAAGAACGAAGTGAATAGTAGTGTTGTTATGTCTGGGAGAAAACGGTACCACGCTGCAAACAGGCAGAAAATGAGAATACCGACTTCTATGATGGTCAGCAGCCACAACTTTCTGACCATCAGTTTGGGAATGAGTTCATCTTTGATTAAGCACACAACGCCAAGGTATGATCTACCGAGAAATTCTCCCAGCAGAAATAAGGTGATGTAGTATTGGTAGTGATCCCGAGGAGGGAAGGGTGAGTTGGGGAATGCGTATGTCGTGATGACGGCTTGCATAACCAAGAACTCAGACAGCCACGAAATCACCACGCAAAGGACCGTGGGAAGAATCTCCTTGAGGGCTTGAAGCTTTGCCTCTCTTGTCAACAGGGGAGGGGAGGCAGAGCCAGTGCTGCTGCCTTGGTCGAGTTTCTCGTATTGCACATTTTTGAATTCTATCTCTTCTGGTTTTCTTGACCTGTAGTCACTGTGTTTTCTCTCCATTAGAAAATAAAATACCAAGTAGAGTACAACAAGGCCAGCTACTGTTAATGTGGTAGTTTCTGACGTCACACAAAACCACGTGGTCATCGCTAAGAGAAAACAAAAATAGAGAGCAGATGGTTGGTATGAGGAAATCTGTCTCCGAGGGAGCTAACTCCCCCATGCATACACTGTTACAAGTCTAATATACGCCTGGTTTTAGAGCATTTGAGGTGGCCTAACACAGTTTTCTTGTACCTATGCGTCATTCATCGTTACCGTGTTTACTTGATTAAGCGCTGCGGCGCTCTTTACATTTTTAGTGTTTCAGATGCGGCACTTATTCGGGGGTGGCGTTCTTTTGAGGGCGGCGCTCTTTAAAAAACCATATCATTTGTAAACGATAACAAGATAATGTTATCAACAAAATAAATTATATCCACTTCAAAACGAAAAACATTGTAATACAGGAGAATAAATTTCCGAGACTGGTTTAGATTGAGTTGTACCGAACTTGTTTTTTTAGTTTGCCTCCTCCAACAATTCAGTCTGATGGTGCTTCGATTGAGTGCCACGCTGCTGTGAATGAATGGTGCTTCGATTAAGCGCCACGTTGTTATGAATGAATGCGGCGCTTATTCGAGGGCGGCGCTCTTTAATGTTTTTGCTCTTATACGCGGCGCTTGTTCGGGGGCGGTGCTTAATCGGGGGACACTCTTAATGGAGTGAATACGGTATTTTCAAACCACTGGCAGTTGGGCAGCCAAAATTGGCAAGATGCAATTTCAACTTAATCTATAGCTCATCTTACCACCCCTTTTGAGCCAAACTCTTTTTACATATCTTATGAAAATGACACAATCCCCCTTGAAAAACTTAAGTCGAAGTCATTCTATAACAAGTTTGTTTCAAAAGCATGCACTAAACCGACCGCTAGGTAGAAATATGACGAAAGTTTTAATACCGTTGAGTATCAATTAGATTGGAAAAAATCTATCTAATACCTTTTAGAGCTACACTGAGCACAAAATTGTGGGAGTTTCAGTATAAAATACTAAATAGAATTTTATATACAAATGACATGCTTTTTAAGTTTAAAAAAATGGAATCTGCTCTGTGTTATCTCTGCGAAAATGATGTCGAAACTACAGAACATTTTCTTTCCCTGTCTCTGAGAGTCCAATCTTTTTGGAACGAGGTATGCTCCACTTTTCACGGGAGAAAAACTGAAGTGGAGCAGACCTCTCCAAATCAAAGATATATTTTTCAGAAGGCAAGACCTGCAAGTCCATAATACCTTGACAAATTACATAATCCTGGAAAGCAAGTTTTTTCTTTATCGCTGTAAACTAAACAAAACTCCTTTATCTGTCCTGCTGTTAATAGAGAAAATTAAGAATACATACTTTATAGAACGCTCTATTGCGAGAGAAAACAATAAAATTAGATATCATTATGAAAAGTGGGAACCTTTACTCCCACTTATCTCTCCTTGATTAGTTATTGTTTCTTATTATAAAATAAAATCTTCATGGTATAGAATATTTCAATTATTTATGTAAATTACTTTTTGTAGCGACAAGTCATACTGCTGTAACATATTTAGGTTTCTTTTTGGCCTTTGTAAACTTTGTAATCCGTCCTTTTGTAATTTTGTAAATCCTATTTTTATTGTAAATTGCATGTAAACTCGATTCTTTTGTAATTTCCCTTTTTGTCTTTAAATTATTTTTTTTTCTGTACTTTCTGTTTTTCTGTGTTCCTTTTATGTAAAGCGTTAAGGAAAAAAATAAACAAAATACAAAAAAAGTTCAACTTAAAAAAGATTCTATTTTCATATGTTTTATTGGGCTGAGTACCGTTGCCATGGGAATACGGTTGGTAATAAACCAGCACAAATAATGGGTTTAATTTATTTTCAGAAAATCCAGTCATTAGATTTTTTCCACCATTTGTCTCTAGAAAATGCCAAAAAAATACTGGCCTATTGACACTAGTCTCGTGAAATTTTGACAGAGAGATCTTCTGTAAAGTATTTTGCATTTTAGCGTTTTCTGTACATGTCCTCTGTCAGTTTCCAATTTTTGCTTGTAGGCGAGTTGCGCGTGTTCTGAATAACTACTCTACCAAATTTAATGAAATTCCAATGAGTAGTTCCGTAGAAATCAGTGCACTTCAATTCTCTGGTTAAGGTATCAGCCACCCTTCAGGACCGTTTGCGCGCGGATTGCTCCAGTTTTTGTTGTTTTCATGAAAACCCCTTGGAAAAAAGGCGAAAGTTTAACGCGTTCGGAAAATGTAATTTTTTTTTTCACACGTACATGTCTTCATAGATTGGGTTCCACTCCCTCCAGAAACAAAGAAAACAAGACGATTAACACTAACAACTCTCGACTGAGCCAGTTTTTTCTTTTAAATTTTTTTTAAAGAAAGCTCTCGAAGTGTTTTATCTGAGCATGTAAAAATCTCAATTATGAAAAAATGACACCTTTTCGGTGGCTGATAACTTAACTGCGCACACGTTGCATTTGAAAGGGTTCTCGATTTTAATTCTCGATCCATGCAAACAATGCCAGAAAGGCAGGGTACTTTCCAACGGTATTACTAAAATACACTGACATACAAACGTTTTCACACATAACAAACTGTTTGATTGCTAAGACGGAAAATAACACTTAAACAATCTTTACTGGCCATGTTATCCTGGGAAAAACTATTATAGGCTCAATCGGGACTGATTGAGTTGGTTGCACTGTCCCCGTTTTTGGTTGAAGAGTTGATTCCTATTGCTCAATATGGTCAACCTTTTCAACCGAATTCAGAGGCGTTTGATGATGCTAAGCAGTAAGCAGCCAAACAACTAAAAAAGGTTTTTAAACAATAGAACACGAAAAATCCTAACCAACCAACCTATCACAAAAGAACATGGCCTAAGTCTGTTTCATACGCCTTCAAAATTAAGGTAGCTTACGGTTAACGTCGCAAAAAAATTCCTTTTGCCCAGTTTAAACCGGCTCCGTGTAGACCACGGTTTTGTTGAACCCTGTCTATTGGTCGTCTAAGTGATACGGTAGGTCTTCAATTAGCCTTTGCTTTTATACATGGACTACGAGCAGTCGCCCTTTTCGCTAAGGGACAGTCGAGCAACTGCTCGAGCCTACTGCTTCCGCCGTGTCTAGATTACTCTTTTTTGCATTATAGTTGGCCCATTGTCTTGAGAAACGAACAGTCCAAAAGTGGGACTCAACGAAAAAAGCTAGCGCTGTTGTGGAAACAAAACGTTTTTCAGAGCATTCCTCCTAACAATAATGGACTAAAATTTAAAGATGCAAATCATGTACGAACATTTCTTTTTTCCGCAATTACTGAACGCCTGAAAATTACGCCGCAAAAAGCCAATTAGAATTAAACCTAAAGGGACAACTTGATATTATTATGGCCCATAATTCTCAATAACTCACTGTGTTGGTGATACGAGCGACTCCACTGGGCGAGATGTTTTCACTGACGAGAGACGAATTTCAATTCCTGTTAATTGTGTCGCTTATATATGCATAGTCATGACTTTTTGAATCGACACCAACGAAGACTAACTGCAATAAACGTTAGAGCAAAACCATATGAAGCCTACATCATCTACTGATGAATTTATATTTCAGCTCGTTTATCAGCTTTTGCAATTCATATTCTTCTCTTTGGCGTCTTCCTATTTAAATTTTGCACTTGGTCGGTCTCAATATGTAGCTTGACGGGAAAGCAATTTGAGAAGAATTAAGACTGAAACGATTGGACAGTATGGGTAGATGCTCGTCGATCATGCAAGACAACCTAGGCAAATTGGACTACAATTTTCAAGACTATCTTTCATTGTGGGCATTGTAAATCTTACAAGCTAGAAAGAAATGAAATGGTGCGTGCTATCTTAAGACCACATAAACAGAATGCAATAAAAAAAAGATGTCATTCATTCACTCGAGGTCGTACAGTCAAGAGAAACAAGTAATGCTCGAGAAAGAGAGAGTTCGAGATATAAACTAGTTGCAAATAACTGCATGACATTATACAAGGCTAGGGTTTCTGTTCGAGTTTGCAAGTCAGGTTCGAGATAGCCAGAAATATTCTGTATAGTTAAAATAGAGTGCGTTCAATTTTCCGTATTATCAAAGTAAGAATTGTACAGTCCCCGAAAGGATCCCTAGCCCCAGTGAAAAGATTCCCAAATCGAACCCGAACCGTCTTAAGATGACACGTTTAAAGAAATCTACATGAGCTGCACCACCCGATAACTCTTGTCAAAGTAGGTGTGCTGTGATTGTTTTTCGGCCACTCGAATACGGGCCAGCCGAGCGCACCTTTCTTAAGACAATTTATCACCCGTATATGACTGTAGTGTGATTCATTCTTGTTCATTCGCCCGTACAAACCTTACCTGTGTAATAAAGAGGGGCTGCTATGAATCCTACGCCAGTACCTGCTGAGAAAACACCAACAACCACTTGATGATAAAACGATGTCATTGCAATACTCGACATCTCGCCCACACCGAACGCCAGCGAAACCAAGCACACAGATAGCAGTTTAGTCCCTACACGCCTCACATAAACCAGAGTGAACAAACCTACTTCGTATAGTATAAAGACCACGATTATTCGAGGCAGGTACGGGATCTTCTGAACGAAATAAGGACATACCAGAGTTATCAGGACGTATGGTCCGATAATACATGATATCACAGCAGAAGTGGGAATGTCACTGCCTTTCAAGATGTCTTCCGCAGCGGCGATGAGTAGAGAGTAAACGGTGTAAAGGATAAACCCGAATGCGAAAAAGGCCACAATTGTGACGACTTTTTCCCTGTTGTTTTCAGTCGATTTTTCTTCGTCATTTTCCTCCGATGATTCTTTTGCGGTGTCGTGTTCCATGACCTGAAAACTTTGTTATGTTCATCAAACGTCAAACGATCAATCTTGAGCGCTTTCACAAATGAACAAATGCAAATGAGTTTTACATTAGTTGTTAACATACCGTATGAATATATTAGTTTTGTTTGTTCGAAATCCTTGGCAGGTGAATCACTGATCAGCCGTTCTTGAACCAATGATCCGTATCGTAAACCGCACAGGGAACCCATTCCAGTGGTACTCAGTGCATTGCCATTCTTCCAGAGTGGGAAAAGCTAGTATGACGAAACAGATAGAAAGTAAATCGGGACGTGAGAGCCCCTAGAATGCGAAATATTTCGTGTATTCAGTTCACAAGAGATGTCAGATATTACAGTACAGATATTGCCAAGAAAAAAGTGTTCAGAATACGGTGGCCTGGGAATACACCGAACTCTCATCATGGCTCAAAACCGCTAAGGACGTTCGCACGAGAGGCGACTAGCCTGTATTAACAAGCTAGGAACACGGCCAAAATGAAGCGCCTCCTTCACATCAAGCTCGTCTAGGCCTGTTAAAGGAAACTCTACCAAAAACATTTTGCTATGATTAAATAAACCAGGGCACAATCCTACCAACTACAAGCTAAAGTAGCTTGAAGTTAAATCGTAGTGTAGCTCTACGGAAAACGTTTCATAAGTCTCATTTGCTGTGCACTGGAGGTAAAATCAATACAAATGCGAGAGTGTACTATACTACTCTCATCTTAGTCTCGAGCCTCTTACTGTATGACTGAAAGAACACTGTCAAAAGACTGGATTAATAAGGGGACATTTTTCGGGAAACAAACAATCTATTCAGGAGAAAAGTTTTTAGTGTGACTGGGTATCGCACGTTTTTTTTTTACTTAGTCTAAAAGTTAACGCGAGTATTGAACGACGTTTCGACGGTTCAACGGTCATTTTCAAGTTCGGTGTTAGAATAAAATTACATGTGTAAATATAGTAAAAGCGCTAAAAATATGTACATACAAACAATAGACAATAAGAATAAAAGGCTAAAAGTGGCTAAAAAATAACTTTGTGCAAATGGCATGCATAACTGTAAAAGATATAATTAAAAGCGTATAAGGCGATGGGAATAAGAACATTAAAATATCTAACAATACCTAAAAATAACTAAACAAATAATTTTGCGCGGAGCGAGTCACTCTGTTTGTTGAGCTTTGGCTTCAGAAGTCTAATAAAAAGCATCTCAAAAATTAAACAGTCAAGCTTGCTCTGGCACTTCCTTAAAATCTTAAAATTCTTCTCGATGTTATCTGCCTCCTTTCCATGTTGTTCTTTAATGTGTCGTCCGATAGCCGATCCTTTGTGTTCTTCGATGCGCTGGTGTAAGTGCCGACACGAATAGCCGACATAATCTGCATCGCGCAGATCACATTTAAAATAATACACAGCGCTTTGGTGGTTTACGATGGGTGGCTTCTGTTCCTTCACTTTAATTGTGTCTTTGATCTTTCTGCTGGTGTAAACAGGACGGATCTCGGTGTTTATCTTTCGGCTGAGATCACTTAGCTGTCTGCGTACTGAGTTGGCTGCTTTTTGGTCCTTGTACGGCAAAACGACTCTAATAGGAACTTCCTGCTGACTAAGGGCCTGCTGCTGTTGAGGACACGCATTTCCCGTTACAACTTTCGCCTCGACAAATTGTCGGATAGTGGTTTCTACGAGGGATTCTGGATATTGTAAACGAGCAAAGGTCTCTTTAAGACGTTCGCATTCTTGATGGAAAAGCTTCCAGTTCGAGGAAAGCTTGAATGCGCGATTAAGCATTGTTTTGAGCAGTGAGTGCTTGTACTTTACATCAACATGGCTTTGGTAGTGCAATAGAAGCCCAGTATCTGTCGGGTTTCTTGTAGACCTTCGTGTCCAGCTGGGATCCATTTTTGATAATCTCCATTCCCAAGAAAGGAAGTCTGTTGTTATCTTCCGGTTCCATGGTGAAACCAGCCTGTTCCAGGCGTTCAGATAGTGGAGCGCGAGCGAAAAATAAAGCGAGCGAAAGAGCGGGAAAAAACGAGGGGAGACTGGGGGAGAGGAATGAGGGAACGCCTGTGAAATTAATTTTAAAAAGCCCATGCCGCCCACTTTAGACCGCCGACAGCGGCAGAGAAACATGAACCCAGGGTCAGGTCAAAAGAAAAAAAAAAGTCATGTAATTATGCTCACCGAAATAGGTTTCACCCGAGTTTGAAACGTTGGGGAAAGAACTGGTGATGCTTTAAGAAATCTGACATGCCGAATGAACATTGCAAAATTTTCTGCGATACGAAAACGCAAATGTCATCTCCACTACTGGACCAATAAATGTAACGAGAATCACAGACGACTTTATATACACATCGGTTTATCAAATTGATGAAAAGAAAGCTTTTCACTCTGTGACAGAATGACCTTCGCCGTCTTCATCGATTGCGATGGCTACGATATGTTTGTTGTTGTTCTTTTCTCCATTCCTTGACAGCAGGCTTTCAGGACTTTCATAAACAATCTAGCCAATCCATTTGTCCTGCTTCTTCTTCGTCTTCTTCTACGTCTACTCCGATAACCAGCGCTAAAATTCCCATGCTTTGAAGCTGTTCTACTTGGTCTTTCATGATTGCGACAAGCGGAGTGACCACAATTATCTTAGAAACAGCGTTTCTTTGCAATGCGTTGATTAACCTTGGAAAAAGTTGAAAGATCAAGCTATTTCCAAATCCTGTTGGTAGAATGACGATGAGACCTCTTCCCAGAAACACGTTTTGAAGACAATCTTTTTATTCCATTTGTAAAGTATCCACATTTGTTAAATAGTTAAGAGCGAATGTTACCAACGGTCAAACATTTGGTGGCAACAGGTCAAAAATCAATTCCCCTCATATTCTTATGTTAGATAGACCTTAATGTGAAACAAATCACTGCATAGTTCGTTTGGCTGAATATCGATTTATTTTCAAGAAAATCGATATTAACGGAATTCGCTCAAAAGACCGCTTTTGAAGCTCAAAATTTAAGGCAAATCTCGACGCTTATCGTGACAAAATGAAGCACTCCAGAGCAATAAAAATTAACCAAACTTGTAGAACGATGTTTAAATATATGTCAAAAGCAATTTCAGCAATTTCTGCTCATTTATTTACGAGCTCTAATTAAATTTATCCGACATACTTTTGACCAGATAAAAAGTATATCAAGTTTAACCCCTAAAAAAAGTATGTGGTACCGAATATTATTCGTCAAGAATCTGGATTTCAAGAGGAGAAGGGATGTTCTCTTGCCTCCTAAAAGGATTTTTTGGGGAAATTTATTGACGCGATGTTATAGAATTTTAAAGTTGGACAAAATGCGTCGATTCAAGCGATCAGAAAAGTCAGCCTAATTAACTCAGTGTACACATACACAAACAACTTCACGTTTACCGCAGGTTTTGATCAGCGAACAATCGATTTTAACACAAAATCCTCTAACCTTCATGTTGCTGTATCACAGATGAGAGCTGTGGTCCTTGTTCCTGATAAAATTCAAGCAAACTGCAAGGAAACTTGACAGGATATCGCAACTTGCCATGCCGTTTCACCGAACATCCGCCGTTTTTGATGTGGGGATTCTCTTTTCCTATTTTCGTTGGAAAGCAGGCTTAAGGTGTTGTACATAAGATGTTTTTCCTTTGAAACTAGCTCTGAACTGAACAACGAAACAAGACGTCGTTAATACAAAAACATCTGTTACGTGCTTTGGGTGATGCCGCTAATTAATTTAGTCAGAACGAGTTTTAGTGAAATCGACTACTGCATGCATGTACCGCGGTAACGAAATTTTGGGTGCATCCGGTGACTTTGGGGAATAAGGTTTAATTTTTTTCAAATAAGCTAATTCTGTCTTCCTACGTTTACTACTTTAATGACTGAGCGAAGATTCTCAGTAGATTGGGTTCGATGAGTACTTTGAAATCTGTGCAACTGAAAAAAGCACACCTTGGTTGCGTGACATACCCTAGACTGAGCTTTTACCTGATGGGCAGGGCAAAGGGGGTTTTAAAAATATATTCTCTGTTAGTTTTCCAAGAAGTCGCACAGTTAATGAACGCTATATTGTATACTATGGCTAGATTAAAATACAAAGTCAGGCATAAAAATTTCCTGTTTTCGGGGCTGTTTACATGGAGCTAGGAAGATCCTAGCGCTAGGAAGATCCTAGAAGGCGAATCATCCTAGCGCCATATGTTTTCTGTATTCAGTTTACATGCAAAATGTTGTACTTGGCCCTAGCGCTAGGATCTTTCTAGCACTAGGATCTTCCTAGCTGAGAGATAGGAAGATCCTAGTGCTAGGAAGATCCTAGCACCATGTAAACTGCCTTCGCTCGGAAGATCCTAGTACTAGGGACAGAAAAACAAATATGGCGGCAGCCGGGCGTTCAGCTGCTAAAGACCGACAGTTTTATTTGATTTCCAGCAACAACTCCGACCGAAATTTTTGCATGTAAATCAAACGAAAATTTGTTTCGCTTTCTAGGATCTTCCTAGTGCTAGGATCTTCCTTCCTCCATGTAAACAGCCCCTTAAAATTCTTTTCTCGTTTTGTTGGGGTGAGGGTGGGGAGGGGCTTGGGCTATAGGAAAGAAGTTTTAGAGAACACTGAATCGACTGATTGTATCGATTCCTGGCATTCAAAGACTTTCAAATAAGGCAGTGGTGATACGTTAAACCTCCTTTTTATTTTTACCTGGTTCTTGTTCGTAATTACGTGCTAGTGTACATTCAACGCACAAACACTTATTTACGGAGAATAGACATTAATAAAAAATCAAAACTCGTACTGGTTCTCAGGGAATAAATTTAATGATCTGCAAGATTGTTAAGAGCTTTGTCCAGTGGCAGAAAATACAACCCACTACGGGCTTAACTTGGATGACTTTTTATGAGTCTTGGGTTTTCCGCCTTCGATGCTCAACAGGCACCAACGAAAAACGACCCTGCTCGACTGACACTGTAGCGCGTGCAGTCTTTTTTAAAGCTTCCAACAGTGAAGAAAACTACAAAACGGTTAACTGGGGATTTCAACGTTCTATTCAACACCGAACAACGCTGTTGAATTTTAAAAACAAGTTTGGCCTTCCAGCTTAATGATGTTTCACAATTTTGCCGACTTTTCTTTTGTTTTCAGGTGTGCCACCCTGCGCAATGATGTTCTGTAATACTGATTCAACTTTTTCTATGTTCTCAGGTGTGATCAAAAGTATTGAATTCGTTTGCCCACCTTGTTCAACATCGCACAACAAAGTTGTGTTCAAGATTGTTGAATAATGATGAAGGAGTTTGGCCGAGTCATAAAGTTTGCAAACGCCAAAAACGCAAAGAGCGTGAGCCAACAAAATGAGGGCGCAGCCGGGGTTGAAGGCTAAGAGAAGGGGGACGTTTGAACCCTTAATCCCCCAACATGAAAAGCGGTTTCCTCTTAAGTAGGTTTCCAACCCAATCCCCCCCCCCCCACCCATTGCCCCCATCCTCGCGAAAGTGGGTCGGTCGGTCGGTTGATCGGTTAAGCAAAAGGGAAAGATAATTCCAAGATAATAATTCCAAGCGAGCCGCAGCGACCCGCTATCACTCTTAAAGGTGTTCGAAGACCTTGATATGAGGGTGACTTAGATGTCCAAGTCACCTCAAGATGCCTTTAAAGAATATTAAAACGCACGAGGAAAGGGTGCAGGCACGGACTAAGTATTTCTACTCGGAGCCTTTTGGGTCTGTGAAATCAAGTTTTCGGAAAATCGAGAACCTGCAAATTCCTTTCCGATCCGCTTTTATAATTACTGAACAAAGCTTTATCACATGCAGGTGGCTGGCTTGAATGTTGTGTGATGTTGTAAAGCAAACGGTTTCACTTCTACATAGTTGATACATTAAAGGTGGGGTTAGTTGAGTTCTGAAACAACAGATGGAAAAGCTCCCCTTTATTTGAAAATCCTTTAATGCCAATAATCGTTTACTTATGCTATTACTTTTATCCGGGCACTTACAATCAGTCGATTTAGTATTCTCTTGAACGTCTTCAAACACCTTTAGCCCAAACCCCGCCCCACCCTAAACAAAACAAGAAAGCCCACTGGGCATTTTAACCGGCCATTCTGACCCTCCCCACCCCTAGGTTTCACAAATGTTAGCGCGATCCTCTTTTTTACGAACCGGCGTGAGGAAAAGTGTGATTGTGTGACACAATATTTTGACTATAGCGGTACTGGATGACGTAATGTTTAAACTCTGATGACCCAGCTTATCTTTCTTATCGCTTTATTTGTGCTGAAAAACGCAAAATCACTCAAACGTTGAATGTCGATATGAATTCGTCCACAACTGAGAATGTTCACACAGGGACGACGAAGTATTGACTGTTGTGCCTAGACCTTAAATACAAACAGTGAACATAGCAGTAGAATCAAAAAACACGAGCTCGAGCAGATCGTCAGAGTATGGGGCACGTCAAGATATCTCATGACGTGATGTTTAAATCCAGTTTGCTAACCCGCTAACCAGGTAAACAAGCGAGCGGGGACGAAAGTCGCCCACGTCTTTGAAAGCAAAGCACCTGTCGAGCCGCAATCGATTTCGCGCTCACTCGCCTGTTTTTCTTTTCCTTCACTATCTACCTCTGAACGGAAAGTGAGACTGCTCGTAGCCTTTAGCGAACACCACACGCAAACCACACAAATCCGTCGATAATATTCAGATATTTTCGTTCTTTCAAAGCAAAAAGACTCGTAACACCTGCCTTATTAATAATTAAACTCCTTATTAATGACGATTCCTTCGTATCAACTTCTCGCCTCAAATAAACACTCATTTCTCTCCGTTCACAAGAACTATCATGTACTGATGTGCAATCAACTAATATTGCATCATCATACTAGTACCAATTCCTTCTCTTCCTAGCCCACGCCGGCAAAACGCAACTGTCCTTTTTGTCCGCTGCGAAATACAAGTTAGCCAATCAGAAACCTTACAATCCACTTCGCAAACCACCCCCCCCCCCATAAAACGCCAAGGGAAACTGCCTCTCACGCAAAACGCAACTTTCAAAGCAAATCACATTCACAGAAGCGTGATATGGTCCTGACATTCACAAATCCTTCTTATTCCCACATTTTTACACCCCTCAAAATGTCAATCCCAATAAAAAAAACTCCTGCGCTAAAAAAAATTTCACCATAGCCACTAACTAGATCAGACAACACAGTCAATTTCGCATTCAATCCTATTTTCGCATTCAATCCTATCAAAAATAATGCACGCGCAAGAAGTGGCGCAAGAAGTTCTTGCGCCGCAAGAACACGCAAGCCCGCGCAAGAAGTGAAAGTGCTAGGTTTTTGCAGTTTACCCGCAAGAACATTCGAAACGAAGAAGTTGAAAATCTAGCCGCAAGAAGTTACTAATGTTACCGCAAGCCGCAAGAAGGCGCAAGAAGTAGTGAGGGTCCAGCCGAAGAAACTTGTAGTGCTCGTGTTAGTGTGAGGTATTGCAAAAGTAATGAGAGCGAATCTCGCGCTCTATTCTCTTTGAAATATCACCGAGCTTTCGAGCGATTTTTCGTCGTGTTGGCGTGTTGGCGCGACAATTCGCCAAGTCAAGCGAAAGTTCACAAGGCTAATCAAAAAATCAAGGAAGCAAATGTTCGAACAACCGAAGTATCGAAGAAAATTCACATCACGAAATGGAATATCCGCCAGCTTTCCGACTGCAAGATAAACACCCGGTAAACATGGGCGTTAACAAAACCCGGAACATGGAACATTCCGGAACATCCCGGAACATTCCGGAACATCCCAGAACATCGCGGAACAGGGCAAATTATCACAAAATAAATGAAAAAAAAAGTAATAAAAAATTCTGATCGTCGATAAAAGATAATAAATAAAATAAAATAGAATAAAATGAAATAAAATAAACGATATAGAATAAATGGATAAATAAATATATGCATCTGTGACTAAATGAACGAATATACTAACTCTGGCTAAATACGCCTCATTTCTTGAATTCAAAAATATCTCGGATAACGCTTTACTTGATAAGAGAAAATTAAAGCATTTTCTCAGTAACAGTAGTCTCCTTTGGCGTTGCATGACGACACTAAGAACCGCTGCATAGGAGACTACGCATGCAGTCACGCAGTTCCACTTTCCTGGCACGCTTTTGAGTTTCCTGGTCTCATGTTTATTCGGTTGTTTAAGGACGTTTTGTGTTTAAGTTGATTTCCAAAGTAAAAGTGTGCAGAGATGAATGAACCTAAATTATACTAACCAAAAAAAAAAGGAGTCCACCCTACATTAAATATCTTTTGTCAAACCAGCTGCTAATTATTCTCTTTGTTCGTCTACACAATCTCTTCTGTTCGTTCCAAAAGTCAGCTGTTCTACACTTGGGGATCGCACCTTCCAAGATAACAAATTTCCCTCCCTTTCCTACGCTGCAACTGACAAAAGGCACCGCTTTCGGTGAAGTTTGTGTTTCAAACTGAAATATCCGACACAAAAATTATATCAGTTTTTTAGTTTATTTATTATTTTTATAAAGTTTTGCCTTTGTCTTTTCTCCGCCGTAATGATGAGTTAATTTGATGTAGTTTTACTTTTGTTCAGCTTTTCTGCAAATCCAGATCTTTGTCATAGATCTGGTAACTCTCACTGGTTACTATGTGGCTTAATCCATTTTTTTAAATTCATGGGGAGGCCAAGAATAAGGCAAGAAACTAACACGGTAGAAAATCAAATGATAAAATACTACTGTTACACCTTACTTTAAATTTTGTTTGTTTGTTTGTTTGTTCGTTTGTTTTTTGATTGTTTCTTTAATCGCTTTCTCTTGAAATCTTTCTTTCTCTCTTTTTTTTTTTTTCATTTATTTTGTGATAATTTGCTCTGTTCCGGGATGTTCCGGAATGTTCCGAAATGTTCCGGAATGTTCCATGTTCCGGGTTTTGTTGACGCCCGGTAAACATGATCTCCGGCACATGACAAAACATGAACAATTTTTTTAAGCGTGTCTCAGATACAGTGATACGGGTTCAACTCAGAACTGACTCAATTCAGTTTTTCATTCCATCCAAGAAATAGAAACAAAAAGGTCCAAAAGCTATAATTGCGGCAAACTGCGCGAACTCTTCTTTGACAGGCAAGACAAGACCAGACTTACACATGCAGGAGGTCATGCCATCGCGTGGGTGAAGTCATCAAGAATCCCTGCATCTTTACCAGTTTAATTTCCCAGCAAAAAAGGGATACTCGAAGAAATAGCATAGACATATGATTTCAACTACACATTCGCCTTTCGACACAGCTTGCTGCCCGGGGCTTGCTGTCTTGACGACTTAGAGAACTGCTCATGCATTGCGTTACAAAATGTCATTCAAGCAAATCATACCAAATTTGCATACGGCAGATTTGTGTTTACTCAGGTTAGAATTGACGTGCCGAATTTCTTTCAGATCGCGGAGTTTTAGTTTCCTTCAGACTTTTTTGGTTTACTTCGAAGATTTAAAATGTGATATCGACTTCAGCGTAATGAGTGGAACTATTTTTACAAACATAATGTGTTTTTCCAATTAAGACTTCGGGTATTATTTCTTCTCATCTGAATGACCATGTTCATTTCTCACACGTGTGAGCGCAACTAATTAAAAGTATTTGTCCGAGTTTAATATGTTGGTGGAAGTACAGCAACACTGAACAGGTGAATGTCGGTTCTTTAATAATGTGACTGATGGACTGTGCTTTGCCATTGTTCCTCATTTAAGTGAAATAAATCGAGCGAAACCTATCGCGCCGCTAAACGTACCGCATGTCTGGGACTCCGGGACACATAAACAATAACACGCGTGCTTCGTTTGAGTCTCGTTTCTCCCTAGCCGTTAAAAAATAACATAGAAGGCGACCAGTGTCAAATTCAGAACCTAGTGAACTCTTTATCGGATAAAAAATTCAAAACCGAAGAAAAAAACTTACAAGGGACCAAATAAACAACTGATTGCAAGTTACAAAGGCAGCCAATTTCGAACGTGCCTTGCGCTATAAAGTGGTCTCTTTTTTACCTTCTCCGGGTTCCGGGTTTTTAAGATGTTAGGGCAAAGACGTTCTAGCGCTTACTTGCGGTCCAGATATCTTACCACAAAGAAGTTCTTGCGGTTTTAACTTCTAAACGCAAAGACGTTCTTGCGGCTTGCAGTATTCAAGTGCAGGCATCCTGCAAGTAGCCGCAAGAAGTTCTCGGCTTGCGGACGCAAAAAGAAGTTCTTGCGCGTGCATTATTTTTGGGCTGTACTGTACAAAAAACCCCAAACTTAAACAACCCTTCGCCGTTCATATCTTAAATACTGTAAATTAAAAGACAAAAACATAGGAAGGTAACATTCAGAAGACTAACATGCGCATGCGTCTTGTATAAGACAGTACCGCTCTTGAGTACCCGTACCACAAGCTTTACAGCACTTTCTTCGTATGTTAAGCCAACTTGCTTTCACGAAAAACCGTGTCCATTTTATAAACCGGCGGTCGCCATCATGGCGACGGCCGGTTAATGAAAGAAAACATTCTCAGACTGAAAAGGAGATTTTCATGTCCAACTTTGTATTTTAATCCAGCCATAGTTCATTAACTGTGCTACCTCTTGGAAAACCAACAGAGAACATATTTTTAAATCCCTTTGCCCTGCCCACAAGGAAAAAGCTCTAGGGTTAATGTCACGCAACCAACGTACGTGTTTTTCAGGTTCACGCATTTTTAAATGCTCATCTGAAACCAATCTACTGAGAATCTTCGCTCTTTCCTTAAATTAATAAACGTAGGATGACAAAAATAGCTTATTTGAAAAAACAATTTATTAACCTTATTCCCCAATGCACACCCGATGCACCCAAAATTTCGTTACCGCGGTACACGCATGCAGTTGTCGATTTCACTAAGACTCGTTCTGACTAAATTAATTAGCGGCATCACCCAAAGCACGTAACAGATGCTTTTGTATTAACGACGTCTTGTTTCGCTGTTCAGTTCAGAGCTAGTTTCAAAGGAAAGGCATCTTTTGTACAACACCTTAAGCCTGTTTTCTAACGAAAATAGGAAAAGAGAATCCTCACATCAAAAACGGCGGATGTTCGGTGAAACGGCATGGCAAGTTGCGATATCCTGTCAAGTTTCCTTGCAGTTTGCTTGAATTTTATCAGGAACAAGGACCACAGCTCTCATCTGTGATACAGCAACATGAAGGTTAGAGGATTTTGTGTTAAAATCGATTGTTCGCTGATCAAAACCTGCGGTAAACGTGAAGTTGTTTGTGTATGTGTACACTGAGTTAATTAGGCTGACTTTTCTGATCGCTTGAATCGACGCATTTTGTCCAACTTTAAAATCCTATAACATCGCGTCAATAAATTTCCCCAAAAAATCCTTTTAGGAGGCAAGAGAACATCCCTTCTCCTCTTGAAATCCAGATTCTTGACGAATAATATTCGGTACCACATACTTTTTTTAGGAGTTAAACTTGACATACTTTTTATCTAGTCAAAAGTATGTTGGATTAATTTAATTAGAGCTCGTAAATAAATGAGCAGAAATTGCTGAAATTGCTTTTGACATATAATTAAACATCGTTCTACAAGTCTGGTTAATTTTTATTGCTCTGGAGTGCTTCATTTTGTCACGCGAAGCTTTCAGATCTGGCTTAAATTTTATGCTTCAAAAGCGGTCTTTTGAGCGAATTCCGTTAATATCGATTTTCTTGAAAACAAATCGATATTCAGCCAAACGAACTATGCAGTGATATGTTTCACATTAAGGTCTACCTAACATAAGAATATGAGCGGAATTGATTTTTGAGCTGTTGCCACAATATTTTGAAAATGTTTGATTTTTGGCAACATTTGCTCTTAAGCGCTTGCCGTAAACAGATATTTAACCGTGCGTGACTCGATGGAGGATGACCTTCGCACGGGCACGCCATATCGCATTTCTTGTCTGCGTCAACAACCCCCTGGTGTTGACAGGAGGTGTCAAATTTGGCCAATCAGAGGGTTTACCAGATTCTGGTATACCGTCATGAGCTTTTTAAAATTAATTTCACAGGCGTTCCCTCGTCCTCTTCCCCAGTCTCCCCTCGTTTTTTGCCGCTCTTTTCCTCGCTTTATTTTTCGCTCGCGCTCCACTCTCTGAACGCCTGGAACAGGCTATTGTGAAACTGACAGAGGGGTGGATTTCGTTCAATGTTAATAAGAATTCGGAGGCAGCTGTAGCATCAGGCATTTTACTGAGGGTGTCATCAACGTAACGCTTGTAAAATGCAGGCATCTTGTTTTGGATTTCTAATTGCTCTTCGATGCCGCACATGAAAGTATTGGCCATATCTGTCCGAGCGGAGACCCCATGGCAACACCGTCCACCTGTTCGTACAAATAAGATAACAACAGACTTCCTTTCTTGGGAATGGAGATTATCAAAAATGGATCCCAGCTGGACACGAAGGTCTACAAGAAACCGACAGATACTGGGCTTCTATTGCACTACCAAAGCCATGTTGATGTAAAGTACAAGCACTCACTACTCAAAACAATGCTTAATCGCGCATTCAAGCTTTCCTCGAACTGGAAGGTTTGCCATCAAGAATGCGAACGTCTTAAAGAGACCTTTGCTCGTTTACAATATCCAGAATCCCTCGTAGAAACCACTATCCGACAATTTGTCGAGGCGAAAGTTGTAACGGGGAATGCGTGTCCTCAACAGCAGCAAGCCCCTAGTCAGCAGGAAGTTCCTGTTAGAGTCGTTTTGCCGTACAAGGACCAAAAAGCAGCCAAATCAGTACGCAGACAACTAAGTGATCTCAGCCGAAAGATAAACACCGAGATCCGTCCTGTTTACACCAGCAGAAAGATCAAACGGACACAATTAAAGTGAAGGAACAGAAGCCGCCCATCGTAAACCACCAAAGCGCTGTGTATTATTTTAAATGTGATCTGTGCGATGCAGATTATGTCGGCTATTCGTGTCGGCACTTACACCAGCGCATCGAAGAACACAAAGGATCGGCTATCGGACGTCACATTAAAGAACAACATGGAAAGGAGCCAGATAATATCGAGAAGAATTTTAAGATTTTAAGGAAGTGCCAGAGCAAGCTTGACTGTTTAATTTTTGAGATGCTTTTTATGGGGCGCCATATTGGACATTATTACAAACTTTTACAATATATGCTCAACTTCAAATTTACCTGCTAAACTTTACATTGAGTATTCTCATTGCTATATTTTCTTGCCAAATTCCATCTACATATGCTATGTTTTACAAAAAAGTTTCCTGTGTTTTCATACAGTATGGTCAACTTTACGTACCGTATGGTATGATGCACCGCGCGCCGGTTTTTCCAAAATAGCCCCCAGGCCCCTCGGCCATTTTTGGCAGAAGTCAAAAATGGCGGCTTTATGCGGTATAGCAGGCTCCGAGAATAGACCTGACTAATATTTTTTTCAATGTTCAACTGTTTTTATTTTAAAAAAGCGGCGGTAGAACTATTGCTTCTTTCCATAGTTTCTCCATAGTTTTCCTCTACGAACTATGTTCTTTCAGAGCACGATTTGAAAATGGACAACTTTCATAGCAATATGGATAAATTGTTCACATGCCCGAAAAGACTTCCAGTTTACTTTGAGAAAACGGCAGGAGACAAGTTAAAATTCGAGTGCTCTTTTGCCACCAATGTGCGAGAAACTGCACAGGCGATCGCGAGAAGTCAACCAAAGTTTGAAGTTTGAAATTTCCAAAAGGCAAATAGAATTCCTTTGTTAGTTGCACTTTTCTAAGGTAAGAATAGCAGAACTACTCGGAATTTCTACTAAAACCTTGAGTAGAAGGAGGCAAGAGTTCCAAATGAATGATGAACAGAACTGAACTGCCAGTAAAGACGGAGAACTAAGAGAAATCATGCAAACTCGCATGCTGGGCGCATGCACTGTATAGCAGGGGAATATAGGTGCAGCGATGGAAAGTTAAGTAACCGATGCGTGAGCTAGATCCAGTTGGAACAACACTTCGATGGAGAGGAACTGTTTGTCCACGAAAATACATTGTGCGATGTCCAAATGCCTTATGGCATATCGATAGTAATCACAACATGATACGCTGGCGGTTTGTAATCCATACGGCTATTGATGGGTATTCCAGTCTGACTCCATACCTATACTGTGCTAAAAACAACAACTCAGACACAGTTTGACTGTTTCAAAATGCATGCCAAACTTATGCAGTTATGGAATACCCTCAAGAGTTAGAAGTGATCATGGCCTCGAGAATGTGGGTGCAGCCCGCAAGATGTTGGAGTGCCGTGGAGTGCCTTGGTAGCATGATAACTGGAAGCTCAGTCCATAACCAAAGAGCAGAAAGACTTCACAGGGACATGATTAGTGGAGTTCTTAAGAGCTATACAGATCAGTTTTACATGATGGAAGCATCCGGTCTCTTGGACCCACTAAAGAAAATTCATTTGTTATCACTTCATCTTGTACTTTTGCAGCAAATTAACAAATCTTTGCAAGAATTAACCAATCAATGGAATTCAGTACCACTGTCTTAGTACTGAAGGAGGTTCATCGCCTCTTCAACTAGACTACCTTCATTCCTTAATACCCACATACTTAAATAGGAATGAAAGTGTAACACACTATGTGGAGCTTGTAAGCGTTGTGTGTGAAATGCTTCCTAATTCATAAACGAACAAGGAACATAAAACTGTAAACCCTTAAACCTATAGTCACTGGTCTTCAACATTGTTTTAAATGATTTTTACTGTAAAGTAGAAAATGTTGACTCAAGTTATACTTTTTAGGGTGTGTTCTAAACAATGTCTTAGTAGAACAGAAGTAGGGGACAACTGTCTATTTCTTGTTGTATTGTTTTGCACTTCTATATTTTATCCTGATCGCCGCTTTCCATTCAGCAGTCATGTACAGTACGTCTTTCTGTCGGACCCTCATGGTCTTAGTCGATTTACCACTGTCAAATACGGAAAACACTCCTTAAGATATTTCGCCGGACCACGTCTACTGTCTAACTTAGCTCCAGTGACGAGAAAAACCAACTCTAACGGCATTAACATCGAATATTCGGAAAAAAGATCTTACCAGTCTGGTCGCAGATGACATATGTAAAGGAAACTATCCCAAGTGTTGTAATTAATATTGAATTCGATTGCATGTAAACTAAACAGTTCTCAGATAGTAATTGCGCCTTATTATAACTTATTAGTATTTGCATCTTATTAATTGTAATTTAGGATTTTATAACATTATATTTCAATAAGTAAGTGTCGCCAATTAGTAAGCCTGTAATAGGCTAGCTTAAAGAAATGATAAATTAATATTGAAAAGTTGCTATCATCATCATCATCATCATCATCATCATCATCATCATCATCATCATCATTATTGTAATTATTATTAATGTCAACTGCTACAAAACAGGTAGTTTGTTTACCATACTGAGACAGTTATTAAAATCCGTTTTCATTTCTGTCATTAATTTGTCCTTTATCGTTACAATATCTACAAAATACCGTGAAATCAAATAGTGCAATGAATAGACTAAGCTTAACGCCGCAACAATCCAGACAAAATCCAACATTCAACAGCTGCAAATTATCGTTAAGTAGTCCAATTTCAAGCATTGGTTGCTCAATAGGCTGCACGTTACTTTCGTTAAAGGTTTCTTGTAATGATCTAGCTTGACGGGCAATATTTGTCAACGCTTCTCGAAAATTTTCCGTTCTTTCCTCTGTCACTGGCGGTGTCACTTGCCGAGAGGGGTCTGGGGTCTATTTTAGAGAAACCGGCGCGCGGTGCATCATACCATACGGTACGTAAAGTTGACCATACTGTATGAGAACACAAGAAACTTTTTTGTAAAACATAGCATATGTAGATGGAATTTGGCAAGAAAAAATAGCAATGAGAATACTCAATGTAAAGTTTAGCAGGTAAATTTGAAGTTGAGCATATATTAGAAAAGTTTGTAATAATGTCCAGTATGGCGCCCCATAGCTTTTTATTAGACTTCTGAAGCCAAAGCTCAACAAACAGAGTGACTCGCTCCGCGCAAAATTATTTGTTTAGTTATTTTTAGGTATATATATCTTATTAGACGGTTTAGTGTGTAGTATCGTGGGATATTTTTACGAGTCGCGCCGTATTTTGGCGAGCCCGTAGGGCGAGTCAAAATACAAGAGACGAGTAAAAATATCCCACGATACTACACACTAAACCGTCTAATAAGGGATTTATTATTCAACTTAGCTACAAAATGGAAAAGTGGTTTATAAACTGTCTGAATTGTGTGACACACTAACGTGACTTCTGAGCAGCGAGTGAGCGCGCCAGCGGGGTCAGGTTTCGCGCGCTTGACGTGAGGTTGTTGTTGATTGGTCAAAAACGAAAACTTGTCAAACCTGTCAATCGAGCGAAGCGTCGGGATTTTATTTCAAACTTGCAAGGAAAACAAAGATGGAACAAGGCAAAACTGAATTCTTTTCGGGTTTACAGTTGGATGAACAACAATGTTCTTGGTCACCGAGTAAAACTACGAAAAGAAAGAACTCGACAGAACAAACAGAACTCGAAAGTCAAGTCAAACAAAGTTAAACAGCATTTCAAGCTCAGTCATATGCATCTTCGTCCGAATCACTAACCACGGGTCGTTTTGGAAGAGATAGCGGTGGACAACAATTGTGCATTTGTTGAAGACAGCTCCTGAGGAAAGATGGGTTCCGTTTCCTGACTTTGACAAACAAATGACATAAAAGATTGTTAAGTTCCTCGGCGGGAATTTCTTCAATGGCCCTTGTTTCTTTAACGGACTTGAGGTCAGTTTTTGTCTTTTCAGTTGTATTTTAATACGTTTCGATTTTCTTCAATAAATAAAGAAATTTCACTGTCGTCTAGGTCATTGCTTTTCTCTAGGATCTCGTTTTCGTTAAAAACCTCAAAATTTGGTAAGCATTCATTGTTTTCTTCCGGAAAACGACCGTTTCGGCCATTTTTTCATCGTTCACCTTGTAAGCCTAATGCCTGACGTGGCATTTGTAGAAAACCTGTCAAACCGGTCTTCTGGAGTACAAATACCGTGGGATATTTGTACTCGTTTTGGGTGTTATTTGTACTCTACTGAATGCAGTTGAATAATAAATAGACAATAATACATGGGCGCGCGGAGATATGGAATTTCTCTTCGAGTGTTCAACGCGATATCTCACGAGTGAGCGTAGCGAACGAGTGAGATATAGAATTGAACACGAGAAGAGAAATTCCATATCTCCAAGCAACCATGTATTATTGTGTTTATTATATAAACACAAAAGCCCACAATATTACTGAAACAATTTTTATTTAAAGGCAACAGTAGTAAGCGTAGAGGCAAAAGATAAAAGTGATTCCGGTTCAACTCATTCAAACAAACAATTTTCAAATACATTCATTAACACAATAGAAAACTTTTCACTATTATTTTATTTTCATGCTATTATTACTACTCGTTACTGCTTTATTTGTCCGTATTCATTAGTAGACAATCTAAAGTCACCGTACCTTCTTGCTCCAGATTAAACTTGCGACGTAAATAACTGGAATAGCACTTATCGATTAATCCGAATATGGTCATCGTCAGATTCGGCAAAGTCGCAACTCGCCGTTAGTTGTCGAAGCCTACACACAAACTGATCCGCAGTCTCGTGTCAAAATTGAGAAATTCGTTTAAACAAGTGCCTCTCGAACAATTCAACTGTCAAACGTTGTCCTTCGATAACAGACTCGCTGTAGCGTAGGTTTCTAAGATAACGCTCCACAGAAGCGATAATTCCTCTGAGTGTTGTTGGCTCATTTTCATTACCAGACTTTTCTCACAGACAATAGAAATCTGCTGAGATAAGCGTCTAATTCTGGCGGCGGTATGTCTTGGAGTTGTCTTGTTTCGTTTTCATTTGGCAAAAACGATTTCATCAATAATGCTACGTCGCTGTGCATTTCTTAATTTAGTGTTTTTGTTGGCTTCAGCTTCGACAAATCTTTTAACATCTTCGTCAGTGAGGGACACGAATCTTTCACTTGCCGAATTTTTGGTTGTTTTTTCTGGTGTACTGCTCGAGGCCATCGTAACCTGTTAGTAGTTATTTCTTTTTTGAACAAGCCAAGCGAACAGTGATCGAGAACTACGAAATCATGGCAAGCCGTTGTCAAGAGTGGCGCGAAAGAAGGCGAGTGACGTCGCGAAAGCTGATTGGCCGTATTTTCACATGTAAAATTATCGTAATTTTACGTGTACCAAATACGATTTTTCTCAGTGGTGGAAATCTCTATAAAACACTCCAGTTTATATAATAATGTTAGATATTTTAATGTTCTTATTCCCATCGCCTTATACGCTTTTAATTATATCTTTTACAGTTATGCATGCCATTTGCACAAAGTTATTTTTTAGCCACTTTTAGCCTTTTATTCTTATTGTCTATTGTTTGTATGTACATATTTTTAGCGCTTTTACTATATTTACACATGTAATTTTATTCTAACACCGAACTTGAAAATGACCGTTGAACGGTCGAAACGTCGTTCATTACTCGCGTTAACTTTTATTGCAAAATCAACTTCAAAGAACTTGTTGATTAGTCTAAAAGGTTGACTATTTAGAATACCCAGCTGTACAGACCAGATATGCTAAATTACCTCCCTATAAATTCGAGCGTTTTCTTTCGTAGAAAAATAGGTTTTCTTTAATTAGTGTGCCTTCCAGGAAACAATTTCAGTTTACGTCCACAACGATACAAACTCGTTCCCAGGACAAGGGCAACACGGGACTCTGGAAACGACCGGGCTGAGAGTAACTTTGTCACGGTATTTTTATTTATTTTTCTGATCTGTCAAGATAACCTTCACATTGAAGGAAACCTCAAAATAGTAGTCTCGTAGGGTAGAAAAACACTAAAGAAGTAATATTAAACCAAACCTAAACAAGGATGGTTAAGACTGAGGGAGATTAAGACTGATTACGAATGACAAGCTTGAAAAAACTTGCCAATTTAATTTTTTTAAGATGCGTTATCCGTGACGTAGCTCCATGAATAACGCAATTCGCATGGTCCATAAGTCACCGTAAAAACTCTTCACTCAACTGAGGTCTTTGCACTTGAGTTAAGGGTACTTTTCCCCTTTACCAGCCAAGCGAGAGAGAAAAAAGGTGCAGCCGTCTAATAACGCAAAGAAAATTCTTAGACACGCAACGTCTTTTCCCAAAAGCTCTGTTTTTCTGATTGAAAAATCCTGGGAAGTGGCCACCTCTGAAAAGCGCAAGTTTAGCACCGTTGGCCAATTTGAGTGTTTTTTAGCGTCACCCTTCACAGCGATTCACAGCGGTCTAAAGCAAAAGCTACGTCATTTTCGGTCTATCAGATTCTTCAAGTTTGAATCAGTTGAAGCGTTTGCGAGCGCAAAGTTCGTATGAAAACGATGCATAACGTGTCTCGGCAAACCGAATTTCACGTCGGGCAAAACTTGTGCATGACAGTTACTTCAACGGCTTTAAGTTTTGCGGTTAAAGCAAATCTTACAACATGCATTTGTGGGTATTTTCCTTTGTGAAATTATGGCGGGAACTGCGCACGCGTTGAGCGTTTGACCGCTGTGAAGGATTTATCAGGATGGCAGTACTTACCGTGAATTTCTGGTAATTACTGGATGGAACTAAGTTAGCACTGGACCCGACTTAAGGAACTACAACAGTACTTTTTTATGTGGAGAAACAACACCGCAAACAACACTGAACCAAAAACTCGCCTAAAACGGCCACAAATTGCGCCCAAATTACACACAAGGCACAAAGACAGCCCCATGTCGAGTTAAGTGAAGTTCATTTCAACATGCATAACTTTATTTTAGCATTTTGATAGCGAAAGTGAATTTCCTATACAATGTCTATATAAACCGAGAGCCTTGTAACACAACAAACTTGATAAGCGAAGGTTATGTTCGTCTTCATCTTGAGCTTAGACCGCCTGTGTGGAAACATTGTTCGTCCTGACGACAGTTTGTGCAGAAGATATGACGTTTCGCAATCAAAATGGAAACGTATTTGTAAAATGCCTGCTATTGCGGGGTATTATCAAAGAAGCCGTAAAGAATCTTGTCTTGATTTGCTCGAAAGGCAAAGCACAACGAGTTTGTTTTGGTGAAAAGTAGTAACAAGTCGTGTGAAGTTTGTTTCTCGTTCTTGCATAGATAACAAGGGTAACTTTCCGATACACCGTCAGTGTATAGGCTCATTTGACCAGGTAGAATGTTGGGTATAAATTTATATTTATACATTATGAGTTTATCTTTTTTTGTACAGGGCAGTTAGCAACTTTGTTAAAAAAATCTGATTCCTCTGAACTCAAGTGTACAGAGAAAGGAACCGTTAGAGCGGCTAAGCGAACTAAGGAACTAATCCCGTGAAATCCAGTCCAAAGAAACCGTAAGGCCCTTTGGGCTAACTCGTGTTACGTCTTTTCCCATCACGCGGTACTGAAGCCCAAACCTCGACCTTATTGTCGCGATCGCCACGTGTTAAATAACTGAAGACAATAACGAACACGCCTGTAGGGAATGTGGGTGTATTTCAATTTCAGGCAGGGGACGAATACGAAGTGTATGTATATTGCAATGGGACTGAGATGCTGTCAGGATGCTGTTGTAAGTTGAACATTGAATTATTGAGTTGGTCAATTCTTCTTCACATCAATCCGAAAAATTGAATAACACTGACTCTATTATTTAGAAACCCAACCGCATTCGCCCCCTTGTAAAAACTTAAGTTGTTACCTAAATTTGTCGTTTCGTCTCCTATTCAAGCGCCCGAATGGATCAAACTTCGATAAAGATCTCCGCTTGAAAGATGATAGATATCCATAGCTTTAATTAATGATTATATATCTGAAAATGGAATATGGTCAAAATGAGCCGACCATTTAGTACGACTACGGCTTTTGGTAATTTACGCTGTGTTCATTTCTGCATTAGAACGTCTGAAACTGAAATTTTCAGTGTGGTTTTTATTTTCCGCCATATGTGACAGATTTAGCGGAAGTAAACTTTCTTAAGATTTTTGATGTTGTATCTACCTAAATTTGTCGAATGTAGTAATGTAGTTTCGTATTCAATAGAAAGCATAAAAATTCTAAAATGTACTTTCTTTTGGCGCTTTATATCACGTAATCGTATACTGTAGAATTTGGTGTTTCGACAAGAGTTAATCTGATTGGTTGTTAAAGTTCAGATATTTCCCTCAAAGTGATTTGGCCGGCCAATCGAGGCATCTAAATAGCGAAAACTAGATTCTGCAAATCCTAATTCATCGCAAAACCTTTAAAAGATTTCCTGCCAAAATTTCGTACCCACATTAATAGTATATTATTCACATTTACAAGTGGAAAGCATTAGAAATGTAGTGCTTCTCTCCTCGCAGATGTCTCTGTATCTGTTTGCTTTTGTCCCACATCACGTCTGCTACTAGCTCTACTGATACTATCAGCACACTTTGCTCCTCTTATGAAAAACCACATCTTTTCTCTGATGTCCCTACATCGCCAGCAGTAGAGAAACGGGTTTAGCGAAGAATTTAGGAATGTCACTGTCTCTGCCAACGGATACAATAAATGATCAAAGATCCCATCATTTTCAACCAACATGTCAGCGACGGACGTGATCATGAGAAAAGAATAACAGAGGACAAGAACACCTGTAATATACGCCACCGTTCGAGCCATGTGTGTTTCTTTGGCGTTTAAAGTTGTGTCTTGTATGTTTAAGCTGTTGCCGTTATTTTTATGTACATCACGAGCGCGAATCTCTATGCTGACTTTATTTTGCGCTTGAATTTGTCGTTCGTGTCGCCTTATTATCTTAAATATTTTAAAGTGCAAAACTACATTTAGTACGAGGCTAAATCCGATGATAACCGAAGCAATGGGCGAGAAAAACTCGTCATTTTTCACTCTCAAGGCTCTACAGATTACATTGAACAGAAACCATACTGCCCAAACGCTACCCACAACGGTCGCTAGTCGTGAATTTGTCATGTAGTTGATGTATTTGAAGGGATAAACAATCGCGAAGAACCTTTCGCAGGCGATTAGACTCAATGTTATTAAAGATAGTCCCACACAAAATATTTCCGTGAATAAGTATGTTACAAGTGCACTGCAATAAAACGCAAGATGAAGTTTGCCAGCGATGTAGATGGCAAAAGCTGGTTGAACGACCAGACCAACCAGGAAGTCCGTAAGCGCGAGAGAGAATATAAGTATGTTAGAGATGCTATGAAGTGAAGAGAACTTTACGATGATTATTAGCACAAGGCTGTTTCCAAGCGTGGCTAAAACTGATAAAGCACCATTAAGGATGCAGATTGCGAGTAGAAATCCATATAACGTGGGGGACAGCTCGAAGGTCGCTAGCTCCAGTGACAGAGTTGAGTCCATACGAAGTTTTGGTGCTTCTGTGGTGTTCATCCTCATGAAAGCACATCAAACCTCCTTGACGACCTCATACGGCGGCTTCAGTTAAGTGTTGAGCGGATCTAAAGTGGTCAAACAAAATTTTAAATTAACATATAACACAAAAACAGCTTGAAATATCAGATAAAATGCGCCTTTTGTGACCTTAGTAACCATGTAATTGGCGGTTCGCAAATAAAGAAAATTATTTTTCATCGGTAATTATAAAAGTTTAATATCTCACAACTATATATGTTTTGTCTCGCAGTCTCCGTGCAAGCAACTTTAGACCATTTGTTTTTACGTTACCGTTTCTTTTTGTCACATTTTCACATTATTATTAGCGTGATCTGGTGTGAAATTGAATGTTTACATAAAATAGTAATTTTAATAACGTTTCACACTCAGTATAAATATAAGACGACAGAATATTTTTAATCTTTCAAGAATTTCGGAAAGAATTTCAATTGTAACATTAACTATTGAGTTCTGTACTGAAGTATACGTGTTACCTCCAAACACGATCTGACAAATCTCTTTTTGGAACACTGGCTCAGGTCCTCCTGACTTTTTGAAGGTATCATGTTTTTCGTGTGTGGTTTACTGGATATGGAAGGATAAAAGATTTTTCTCGTTTTGTTGACAAAACTAACGTTTTCTATCGAGTTAAGCTAAAAGATTATTGACTGTTTCGGTTCTCAGTTGTATTTCCAGAAAAGCTGTGGACACATGAACCGTTTCACGGGCGCACAGAAAAATAAGCGAAAATAGGGTTCTCTAGCTATAGCGTAGCGAAAGTAAATTCACCATCGCTTGCATTTTAACAAATTAGCACACAATATCTCAGACAGGGCCATTGATTCAACAGATCATAGTAAAGATAATAACGTTTGTCGCGTATTACACTAGCTATGACTTTACCATCAAGATTCTTGAAAGCAGGAGTCATCTAGATTGTTGACCGAAACATTCTCGCGATGTTGAATATTCTACTCACGTATGTCTTTTCAGTGGAGACAGTACAATTTAGTTTCACTCACACTGCGAAAAACATTAATCTTTGTCTGCCATGCTGCCATGGGTGTTCAATTAAACAAAGCATTATTTGTTCTGTTAAAAGCTGTCCATTGCGTGGTATCTCTTTTATTCAAGAACACTAAAAACATTTTTAAAATGATTCTCATCCCCTTTGCGTTCGCGCACGATCGAAAAAACCTCGGGAAAAATCCTGCAGACTGAATTATAACTGTATCCGGTTCGTTAAGGTTTAGTCATTCTGGAAAATCATGGCTGACATAGCACTTATTAATTGCATCCAAAGATAAAACAAAAATAACAAGAGGGTATTGAAGAAAGAAAATTTATGATAAGGCAAACATAAACTAAAACATGTCCGAACAGTGGGTGACAGATGAAATAAGAAAAATTATAGCGACTTCGAGCAACCAACAGAATCACATTTTGGCTACACTTTGCAACGAAAGCCCAGAACAGCCAAAAGCCTTATTACATGCAGTAGAAATGAAAGTTTCACAGATGCTTTCAATTTTAGAACGACAATTGAAACTCAAAGTTCAGGGCCTACCTGAAAAGTTCCCCCAAAACGTGTTCTCAGAGTGTGTTCTGCATTACCAGTTTCACCAGATGTTCGATCAGGCGTCTTTCAAGTGCGAGTTAAAAGCAACCTATTGTTACCCAATCCAAAACTTGAGCGTTGAGATCACGATATTGTTTCTATTGGATCATGTTACATCATATAAAATATGTGCACATCTATTAGTTCCTTGGGGCCTGACACATGAACATCAAAACATATCAGTTGTTACCATGGATCATCACGCAAAAACAAGCACGTATTTTTAGGGTTGTTATTTCATCTTGCTTGTGTTAAACATAAACTGAAATTCTCCCTGCATCTCTCGCAACAAACACCTAAAAGAATCCACGGAGTGACTGAAAATCAACGGAGAATTTACTTTTCCTACACGGAAAAATGGATCATAATGCTGCAAGTTTTTGGATGTATTCAATTACAGCTGAATCACCCTTAATATATGTAACGTACAACAACAATTATTAAATTATATCTCGGTTATCAGCTTTTCGCCTTGTTGGGAAATTTGTAGCCATGTCAAGTGAAGAGGCAAAAGGTTTTTCAAAAATGTGGTTATTTTTCACCTCATATCCACCTTGCACTCGTTGAATAATTCTTGATATCGTACCCAAGTCGTAAACTGACAAATTATTGCCCGAGGCTGACCAATCACAGGCCGATCTCCAGATTCAGTGAACGAACTTTCACCTGTAGTGGTAAGTACGTCTGACACAACATGATGCAACTCTGCTTCATATAGCTCGCTTGTTCTAAATTTTGAATCTAGCGAGCCGTTCTGCCGAATATTACCTCCAGTAAAATGTTTTTTTTTTTCACTAGAGAACTTCGTTTGAGGGTATTATTGCGAATATAAATTTGTACGTGACGTGCAATCTCGGTAGGATTAAAATTTTGAAGGCAACGATGATTAATTGGCTCTTTAGTAACAATACACCACAGTTCAGAAGAGGTTCTCAATGGGGTTAACCGTTAGCAGCCAAAAATTTAGTCCTTAGGCGGAAAAATTGAAAAACATTTACAGATGTTTGTAAAAAAAAAAGTTAACTGTAAAAATTGCTCTAGCCACGGTTTGTCATTTGAAAGTGTCAAGATCTCCTGTGAAGACTGTTCTGTGTCGTGTCTCGTGGCCAATGCGGCTACGACGGATACACGTTTTGCCTTGCTACCAAAAAGAAAAGCAGTTAGGCCAAACCCCTTTGGACTCATATCCCGGGAGTCTTTTTCGGCAAACCAGAAATGTGTGCTTTTCGTACAACTAGTTGACAGACGTCTTGACAGCTTAAGATTACTGTTAACCGTAACCGAAATAAATAAACCGTTCGCCGTAAAAAAATCCACAAATTTAACCGTTAACCGTAAAAGCCACCACCCCATTGACGCCCGCTCAGAACGGAAGCCGCTGTTCTTTTAGGCGGACTTTCGGGGGAAAGGAGCCCATGACGAGCCTAAACAATGTCAAACTCGTTTTCAGGTCCTCTCGGTACTCAAAATGGCGACCAGAGAAGACCCTGGCAAATCGCAGGTTACGTGTCTCGGAGATTTTTATTATTTCAAAATGTCGGAAGAATCGCTTTTGGCTGATTTTAATGCCACGTGATGCACTGTTTGCCAGGCTTTTCTTTCGCCGCCATATTGAATACTGAGAAGACCCTGGGGACAAAATTAAAAGAATGCTTAATGTTGTCCTCAGGGTCTACACGTACACGATGATCAAAATGGCGCTGGGGCGGAAGACACACTTTTCTAATCTTCACTAGCAAGCTTAGCTCTTATTATCGGAGTGCGCATATTGCTGTTACAACAAATACAGCGTTCAAATAGCCTACTTAAACTGCTCAGAAGAAATTCTGGTAGTTTTGTTCCACAAATTGATGTCACTTAAAAACCCTAGTCAAATCCTTGTCTCTCCATGTCATGAAACAGAATTGAACTATACCTGAAATATACTTGAATACAGTTAAAGGATAGTCATGTTACTAGGGTCGTCCCATCCCCCTGTTTGGCTGACCAGTGTGGGAGGCTCGAGGAACAACACTGGTGTGACAAGACTCTTCTTAGCTCTCTTCTAAGCAGGGAAAGTTAGACGACAGCATGCTGCCGGCTTTACATTGGATTGCGAAGAGTAATTAAAGGCGCGAGGGAGAAAACACAGGTAATGGGTCCACCCATGAATAACTGAGGGTCGAAGTGTGCCAGCAGAAAAATCACTGAAATCCTGCCACGGCACACCAACACATTCTTAAATGAACTTTCTGGGAACTAATTTTCACAATTCTTTAAGAGTATTTCTTTGTCAACACGTCTAGACGAGAACATTTTGGATTTGAAAACTTTTTTCTAGGGCAACAGTCTGTTACATCACCTTTCCAGGAAGGACGACTTGTCACAGGAAATTTTGGAAAATTTTCTCGTCTAAGCCGGCAGCAAAAAACTTGATAAAGAAAAGTTGCCAAATATTTACATCTTTCATCTCCAACATTTTACAAAAGTGTGGGGATCACGGAATAATTTCTTCCTCTTTTTTAATGGTTAGATCTTGTCGCAAGCATATTCCAATTTAGAAGGCAATTCATACGGTAACATAATCTGTGAATTGTTGATTAAAAAATAACACTCCCGCTGAACTTCTGTACAGTTGCAAGGGTGTGTGTGTGTTTTTTTATTTTTATTTTTTCAGCGAACGAAAATACTAAGCAAAAAGTTACAGACATATGTTTGGGGTTTCTTTCTCAGCCTTCTAAGGGGCCGATTTCATGGCGAATTTCAGCCCAGGCTGAAATTTCGGACGCCCACCGGGCTGAAATTTTGTTGCAATTACATGGCGAATTTCAGCCCGGGTTCAGTGTTTAAAATTGGGCGGGCAAATTTGCAGGAAAGCGTTTTACAGGCTTTTTTTGCGCATAACTTAAGAGGTGCGCATGCCCAAGTTCATATTTCGACCCGGGCTGAATTTGAGTGCAATTACATGAGGTTTTTCAGCTCGTTCAACCGGGCTGAAATTTCCAACCCTAGCTGAAAACTCTCTTCATGTAATCGCAAACGTCTTTTTAAAAAGATTTGTTCAGGAAGCCGAGCTGAAGTCTCAGGCGGGCTAACCGGGCTGAAATTTGCCATGTAATCGCCAACTAAGGTAACATCATAGGGAATTGCCGATGAAACTTCTTTCAGACTCTCCTTATACTTGAAATCGTTTTGAGAGTTTTTTCGTTGTAAGAGGCGTTCGGCTGCAACAGCGCAGCCTATGAGTGACTTCTTCTCTAGGAGTTCTTGGAGACTACAAATCAAAGGTTGTCGTTCCTCACACTGTAGTTTCTTTCCTAGTAAGTTGGATCACCTGTAAACTCTTGTTTGCCCATTCGTCAACATCAAAAGGCAAAACCACGTGATCTTCAATCAGACGAATCAACTCCTTATATTCAGTATTGACAATCTTTTCCTCGACCCAGTTCTCGAAGCACTCTTCTTCTTCGATCGGCTCTTCGACTGAGTCCTCTAAAATAAGAGACTTGCGCTCTGCTGTGCGTAAGGACTTGCGCCTTATGAAGGCCGTCTCTTCCGTCATGTTTTCGCACTCCTCGACCTCAATCCCAGATTCCTCACAGATCTCCTCTAAATTGTTTTTATTATCGTCTAGTTGGTCAAATACCTAGACAAAAAAATAATGAGAAATTAAAAAAAAGCGAATTTTATGAAGTACTTAAGAATACGAAAACGACATGAAAAGTTGTCCAAAGATACCTCTGTGCCAAAATTGACCTCTCAAAAGTTAATTATAGCTCCATCGTTTGACAAAACAAACAAATAAACAAAACAAAGCTCACCGCTTGGGTGCTTATACCGTTACTATCCGGCAGAAATATAAATCTTTGCCAGCTATTTTTCGAAACTTTTCAGTAGTTGGAAGCTAACTGCCTCTCCTTGCCTTAAACCACGCAGCTAATTAACGTTCAGAAAATAATTTTGAAAACACTTAATAGTACCGTTTTTGAAGATCCACTAGTTAACTTTTACATTATATGTTACAATCTCTCATTTGGCGTATTCTAAAATGTATTGGCCCTTTCAAACATTGAGGCCCCGTCCCCACTAACGCGTTTTTGTTTAAAAGCGGATACATTTCGATACGTTTTGGCCTTGAGTCCACACTAAAAACCGTTTCATCGAAAACGCTCTCCAAATGCATCGTTTCGAATACGCATTGCTTTCAGTATGGCAGCAAAAACGAAGGCTTTTAAAAACGCTGTCGTCATGTTTATTCCATACGCATTCGCAGACGACTATTAAAGCGTACCGTGATCTTGTACCAGCGTGTTCGGGACGGAGAAAACGCTGCGAAAACGATAGTGTGGACGCGGAGCTGTTGACGTGTTTTCGGTGAAAAGAAAACGCATTGGTGTGAACGGGGCCTGAGTTTAGCGGATATTCGCTTTTTGAACCGATCTTTATTTTTTTATCCGTTTATGTTTATGCCGTTTGAATCAATGAGAACCTTGCTGCTGAGAGAACTGACTGGTATTTTATTTAGATCACGTTGAAGCGAAAGCCCTAAGCAGGATGACAGAGGTTGGTGAGAATTAGCACCAGGAAGGTCAGAATTACTACCTTAAAGTCTGTCGTTTTCCTCAGATGCTTATTGTCATGTATTTTCTAATTTGTTGCGTCGGGCTTGTTTACCGATTTCTGGTGGCTAGTCAAAGCAGAGTCTAGTCAAAGTGAAAGTCGAAGTCAATGCCAGCCTAAACAAGCTTATTGATGTTATTTTTTTGTGAGGGGGGGGGGGGGGAGGAGGGAGTTTTCCTATTTGTGTGAGCGGGCAGGTGTTACGCAATAGTTATGGCTTAACCCTGTTAACCTTGGACAAAATCTCCAAGAAGGCTGGTTAACTTTTGTGCAAGCAATTAGATTCAAACTTGTTACTTGCACTGCGTATTGTTCACAGCGAATTGTAAAAAAAAAACAAAACATTTTTTGAGTAGACGTCTTTTCGACGTTTCTGTCTTCTTAAGGTGATTCCATTCAATTGCATTGCTCATCCTTTCTGTGGATCATTTTTTGCGTGATTAGGCGCGCGCAGGTTCGGAACTTGATAGGTTTTGTATGAAAGCTGAGCTGCTCAGAGAAAAAGAAATGGTCGTTTTCTCTAAACGAGCTTGGTGACCCCACTTTTTTATTTCATTTATTTAAGGAAAAATACGACTCTACGTGATATATCCAAACTTGAAGAATTTTTCATTATTCAATTTTCAAATATTCCAATTGATTCATTATTACAATCTGATTTTAGGCGATTTACTGGAAGCGAGCAGACGCTCGATTTGCCTATTATCTCCTATTTTTGCGGCAACTTTAAGGCGTTTTACTGTAACATTTTTTGCTGTCATAAGAATAATGCTAATATTTCTCTGGTAAGGTTTTTAATATTGCTGTCGAAAGCTAGCAATGTATCTATATACTACAGCCCTGCAGCGTGAAATCGGTCACGGTGACCCCCTCTTTTCATTGTTTTTTTAATGTACCAGGTTTAATTAATAATTGTGCAAAGTTTCAACAAATTCTCATTACAATTTCTTTTTCGGTGGAATCACCTTAAAAGACAGAACTCTTCCAGTCGTTATTTGCAAAATCAATTGTCCCTGAAGAAGGCATAATCAGTGACACCCTCTTTAACTACTCCTGTTTAATTCTGCGTAGTGCTTCAAACGCCCGTCTCTAACCATTTGATTGAAACTAATTGTTTTCATCCATTTGTTTGAAACATTTACAACACTACCTAGTGTGAGAGGGAGGGACGGTATCCCAGCGAGGCGACACTGATTGCAGTACTGCTGAGGATCGGTGTTCGCTAAAGTAGGAGGTCTAGTTAAGATTTAATTCATAATAAATCTATTATTACTTTTTGTAGGTGCAATTTAGCAGCCAAATCATATCTAGTTAGCACACAACCATCCGGCTACCTCGTTGAATAACATTTAAATAATGCCAAATTCCCCGGTATACTAAACTCAGTTACCAGCACATACAATGCCACATTCTTGACTGGCTAATTATTGTCTACTCTCTTAAACCAATTGGAATGTTTTGCTTTCAACCTTAGCGGGACTTTGCCGAAGTACCGTTGTAAGAAGCGGAAGCATGTTAATGGGGCGGTATTTAGCAGGGCGCAATAATAATATTCGAATCAGATTAAATTTCGTTCGGCATTTAAGAATAAAAATGAGCGAGAAAACACAACGTTTCGATGTCTCCTTGACATCATTTTCAATTGAGAAAATAAAATATAAATGAGTTAATATATACAAGGTGAGGTGTTAAAAAAGAAAACAATAAGTAACATATTTGGCGTGTAATTAAGTGTGTCTGCGTGGTAAGTATGTCTAAATAAATAGTTTTGCGCGGATAGAGTCCGATTGCGTGTTCAGGTTTGGTTTCTTCTTCTTTATGAAAAACATTTCGTAAATTAAATAGTCTAGTTTTCCGTTGCATTTCTTGAGGACGGAAAAGGTACTGTTAAGGTCGCCAATGGTTTTGATGCCGTGGTCGTTCTTGCTGGAAAAACGGTGTTCGTCAATACGTTGGTGTAAATGCCCGCTAGTATAGCCGACATACTCTGCATCGCACAGATCACATTGATAATTGTACACCACGCACTGTTGGTTGACTAAGGGTGGTGTGGGCTCACGCATCTTAAGGTCTTCATCAATTTTGCGCCTTCTAAACACTGGCTGAAGAGTGTGATCGATTCTCTTGCTCAGGTCGGATAGTTGTTTTTTCACCTCATCAGCCGACTTTTGATCTTTAAATAGCAGTACTACGCGGTGAACAGTATTTTCGTTGACGGGTAGTTGAATAATAATAATAATAATAATAATAATAATAATAATAATAATAATAATAATAATAATAATAATAATAATAATAATAATATGACTTTATTTAATGAGGGTAACATAATTTACCGGTTGCCCAGTAGTTTACAATATGGCCCTCCCTAATTTTACATAAAATAGAAAAGAGAAAAATATGTATGACACGATTAAAACCGGAACCTAATTAACTACATGCTATATTCTAATGACTAATAATAAAAATTAAACTTTACACTAATAAGATCTAAAAAAGGGTGCTTATTTCAAAGTGTTCTAATGCAGCATTTTGTTCTAATAGCTTCTGCCGTATTTTTCCTATAAATTGTTTATGTGATGTAATATTACGAATGGAAACATTAACATTATTCCCAAGGCGAATTGCACTTGTATGGAACGTCCTGCAACCTGAAACTCTCTTGTGCTTAGGTAGAAATAGGTTGTTCTTAGTAGTATCTTCAGTGTTGCAGTTATGAGTGTCCTTTAGATAATATATATATGGAATGAAATAGTCTGGGCAGTGCCCATAACTGATCTTATGTAATAGGCTCGCAATAGTTTCCGGTGATTTCCAGCAATTGTACTTCCATGGATCAATACTGCCACTCTTTATCAGTTAATTTTACAATTATGGTACCAAACAAATGCTCAATCAATGGTGAACACGTTATGATCATTTTCATGACGTAACGTGTTACCCTAGTAACAGTGTAACCTGTTCAGAACACCTCTAGTTTTAGCTTAAGTGCTTAAAACTCAAAAACGAGATCGGTGACCCTCATTTCTTACCATCGATTTGTAATTAGCTTGTTAAAATATAACTTTCTGCAAAGTCTTAAATATTTGTCGGAAGGGGTTCAGAGCCACCTTACCATTGCGAAAATTTAAAATAAGCCTCACAGAAGGATAATTTAAGTCATATAGACCTGCATTCGTAGAAAAATTCGATCGTATTTGAGAAGAAATGTCAAAAAAATAAAACTTCTCACGTTCAGAATTTTTTGGTTTTTGGACAAAATGCAAGAGAACCAATAAAGGAAGGGATTATGGAAAAAAAGAATGGGGTTACCGTGCATTTACGAGACTTAAGGTGATTCCATCGAAAAAGAAGTTGTAATGAGAATTTGTTGAAACTTTGCAGAGTTACTAATTACACCTAGTACATTAAAAAAATAAAATAAAAAGAGGGGGTCACCGTGTCTGATTTCACGCTACGGGGCTGTAGTATATAGGTAATTTGCTATCTTTCGACAGCAATATTAAAAAACCTATCCTTGTACCAGAGACACCCATTATTTCAACAAAGTTATTACTAGCAATGAAATATAAGCATTATTCTTATGATAGACGAACAGTGTTACAGTAGAACGTCTTAAAATTGCCGTCAAAATGAAATAATCGGCAAATCGAGCGTCTGCACGGTTCCAGTGAAACGCCTAAAATCTGACTGTAACAGTGAATCAACCGGAATATTTCAAAATTGAATAATGAAAAATTCTTCAAATTTGAATATATCATGTAAAGTCGTATTTTCCTTAAATAAATGGAATAAAAAACTGGGGTCACCGAGTTCGTTTGGGAGAAAACGACCATTTATTTCTCTGAACAGCTCAGCTTTCATAGAAAACCTATCAAGTTCCGAACGCACGTGCGCTCGTGCGCGCGCTAATCACGCAATAAATGATGCGCAGAAAGGATGCGCAATGCAATTGAATGGAATCACCTTAAGCACGTTTATAGATACAAAAATACCAGCGCGCGCGCTCGACGCATGACGTGGCATGACATTGCGACTCGAATTACATGCGCAGTAAGGATGCGCACAAGCAATTAGCGCGAACGTCCTTAAAGCTAAAACTAAGGGTCTTTTGAGCAGATTGTACTGTTACTATCGTAACCAGTTACATCCCGAAAATGACCATAACTCGTTAAGACGTTCACCATTGACTGGGCATTTGTTTGAGGTTATGATGTAAGGTTGGTGGTATTGACCCATCAAAGTATGAGTGCTGGAAATTACTGGAAAATATTGCGAGCCACCTTAAAGATTCTGCTACTATCTCGTTACACAAAGTGAGAATTCAACAAAGTTCGTTCAATCAGAGTTACATGTCAGTACGCGTCATGGCTGACGTTGAGGTAGAAGTTAACGGTGCCGAATAAATTATAACTTTCTAGTCTTGGGGTAACTGTTTAATTCAAAGGCAAAAAGAAGAGAAAAATGTACTTCGCTACAGAAGCTACCAAGTCAGTTAACATGACCAATTATATACTCGGAGGATACGCAAACTAATAAAACATCTCTGCTGCCGAGTTCAGTTAAATCAACATTTTTGCTGTCAGAGTGTTGTAGTTCGTGAAATCCAGTTGCACTTTTTCTGCCAATTTTTTTCAGTGAAGAGCGCAAGTATTTTGGGGGACAGTTTTCCAGGAACCAGGTGATCACCAACAAATTTTAAAACATGATATTCTTTCATGGCACTTATCTACTCCATTAATAATAATAATAATAATAATAATAATAATAATAATAATAATCATAATAATAATAATAATAAGTCTTTATTTCATAAGATAAACACACATATCCTATGTTACAAAAATTATGAGGATAAAAAAGCAAGCTACATTACCTGAAATAACAATAATATTCAAATGAAATTAAAGAGCTGACTCGTATTTAAAAATTAGGCGGTTAACAAAGGAGCTCATAAAGCATTTCGTATTTATTTTAGGTTTCACGGCCGACTTTCTTCTAAGCTGGTATCTGGTGTTCTTAACCTCCGGCAACATGTTATACAGCGGGTGACCATTTAAGCCCATAACTTTAGTGCGTATTCTGTTATCTTGTTTTTCTAAAAGATCGTGGATATCTATGTTATATGAGATGTACCTACGCTTCTTAAATCCATCCAAAAAACACTGGATCGTTGTTAGTTCAGGTTCAGTGGCTCCATACACCGCAAGCCCGTACGAGATGTTTGGTAGTACAATAGAAGTGAATAGGTAGTCAAATTCTGATTGATTGTACCCTTCTCTTCTAAGCGTCCTGAGCACATGGAGAGACTTGTTTGCTTTTCTGAGTTTGTTCTTTACATGAGTGTTAAATCTGGTGTCAGACTAGCAAGTAACACCCAGCACAACAAGTTCCTTAACTTGAGGTATTCCAGCTACCCTTTCAAAGATTTGTGCATTAAGCGAATGCTACTTTATCTACCTAAAACAAAATTAACAATTCCTCACTGGAATCTCTCCACCATTCTTTCTACCTCGATGGCATTCTGGTTGGAAAGAAACAGTATAAATTTCTACACTTATATTTTTGAAATAAGGCTTAACTACAACTCAGTTCGGCCAATCACGTTTCAGAATTTATCAATGTACTAAGCAACTTGCTTGTGCCTACTTCTTTTCAATTACAATTCCACTAGTTTATAGTGTAGCCATATAATTCAAGGGACTATGTGAAATACCTAAGTTTCATTTTGAAGTCCCTAGGTAGGAGAAAATTATTTACTGTGAGATAGTATGTATGCTGTTACACCGTCAGATGTCTTGAGTTCATGAATGTCACATCATTCAAATAATGATAGATGTAACAAATAGTAGCATCGTTTTCACATCGCGGGAATGTAATAACACAAAAAGAACAACAAAGACTGGTTTAATAAGTTTACTTGTTGATTGTGTAAATAAATGTTTTGTTTACAGAATGACTGTCGAGTATTTTAAACTTGTATGACAATGGTTAAAATAAGCAGACGTTTTGAAAAATGCTGAGCAGTGAAATCTCAAAGGTTTCCGAAAATAAGAAACTAGAATCGGGCTCGCCCCAGGCGGCCTGGTTATTGTTCCCAGCTCACAATGCAACGAAGGCCGCTTGTTCTTCGTTGTGGCATAAATAAGCGGAATAAGGTACATAATGTCATGCATAACAACTATCATATCATATTATTAAACTATCACGCACTGCACAAGAAATAATTCTCTTCAAAGGAATTGTTTGTAACAAGGGCTAAATTATAAGACGCCAATGAAGTACTCACAAAGAATATAATATGATATACAATTCAATGGAGGAAAGAATACCTCATTCTTACTTAAATTATAAATTTTACTACATTTTTCAATAACAAGCCATCCGAAATGGAATATCAAAATGCATCCGATGTAGCAATCGTTATTCATCACCCAGCAGTGAAGAAGCCTGGTAGTATGATCGTAAAGATTACATGAAACAGTGAGATATGTCAAAAAACACCTCACATCTTTAAGTCTTTACTAACTTACTGTCAAATTTTTACACCACTGATTTAATGAGTAGGAGGTTTAGTTAAGATTTAATTCATAACAAATCTATTATTACTTTTTGTAGATACAATTTAGCAGCCAAATCTAGTTAGCACACAACCATCCGGCTACCTCGTTGAATAACATTTAAATAATGCAAAATTCCTCGGTATTTTAAACACAATTATTTACGTTTACGAGATATAATAACTTGCTGAATAGCTTTCAAATTATACAAAATTCCTTGGTATTGAATACTCAACTATTTACTTTAATAATACTATTTTAAATATCGAGTTTCGATTTTGACCCATTTCGCAACTTAAGAGATTCTTAGCCGTTATTCCCTTTTTCGTTCATAATAATTATGTCATGTAACAATTATTTAACGGTGAATTATTTCCCATGGAATTCCATCAAGCCCCTTTATATAACATGTTATTAATCACTAAATTCTTGAATTTCTAGTTTTCTTATTGCTCCATCGCACACCTACAGGTTATTAGTATATAACACTGTTGTTCGCCTTATAAGGAAATTGGACACTGTCAAATGCCGCGGCGTTCAAACGTTTTCGCCGCGAAAATGACCGTATTCAAATAAAGAAACAATTACTGAAGTTGAGAATCTGATAAAACAATTATTTCACTCCCGCTTGTTGAATATGATGTAAATACAATCAACTCTGCGCAGGGAAATTCGTTGGTTATTTCTCACTTCATATCCAAAGCGCCGGTGGAGTAATTGTTTAATACTGTGCTAGTTCAGTTGCCTCAATAAATAGCAAAAATGCTTTCAACGACAGCGTTTCCCTGAGTTTGTAAAAAAATATTAATTATGAAAAAATAATAATAATCCAATCTTATAATCGAGCGTTCTCGCCACGAACTCATGCACGACGAAATTTGGTGGCATACTTCTCAAACATCCAATGTTCCAGTATTCAATTTAAAAAGGCCACTTACACTATATTGCAAGGCTGACTTCATGTGAAGCACTCCTCTTTGGTTTTATCGTGATGTTTCATGCCCATGAAATACTCTGCTGAAAACTGTTTGGAACTTCAAATGTTCACTTAATCATTGTCCGGCAATAACACTTTTATAACATGAAGGCATGCAGCGTTAATTACTATGTGCATAAGTTCTGTCCTGAAGCAACTTTGAATTTGTTGGAGCATGCTTCGTCTTAAGATTAGTTTCATCTGGCATTTCTGACTCGCTTTCTGACGTATCTGAACAGTCACTCTGCGGTAAGAGGAAGTAAGAACAAAATTAAAAACACAAAGATAACGAACACGACATCTCTGAAGGTGTAAGTGTGAAGTGCATGTGCAAGTGACACTAACGCATTTACGTTTTTAGCTGTTGACATTGTGCGTTTTTCACTTCTTCGCGCTAATAACTTGTTACAAAATTTACGTTAAGTGCACAATCAGGGCATTTTAATGACTGCATTTAGATAGAGCATTGCGTACGGTGTACATGTTAAGTTTTCGTGATTCTTTTACTGGTGGTCACAATTTGCAACAATGTTTACGTTAAATAGTCAGGTCACTTTGATTCTTTTCTAAGTTTTAGTTGTAGCATTAAGTTATTGTATGTGCTGCATTGTGTACAAGTTGAATTTTCTCATTCCTTTAGAGGTGCAAATGATGTGTAACAACATTTATGTTAAGTGCACAATTATGGCATTTTAACCTCTGAAAACTTCAATTACTGCAATTAAACATATAAGGTCACTTGATACTAACCATTGCATGTAAGGACATTTACTGACTTTGCAACCACCCCACAGTCAAAGGCAGTATAATACCAAAGACTAACTGGTGTCTTGACATCAAGTTTCTTATTAAACAAGGAGTGACACACTACAAAAGACTAGCAGCTGTTTACTAGAAGGAGGAGGCATTGCAAATGATAGGCTGCAAAATTCGCACAAAAGTAAAACGGATTATATAGATTAAATATACTATAAAATTCAAACCTCGAGGAATGTGTCTTTACTTAACATTCCCCCATCCTTTTTCGCCAGAATAGCTAGCCTGTTGACGGCAATCACTTTTTTCATAGATTTCTGTCAAACATAAATAAATAAATACATAAATAAATAAATCAGTAATTAAAACAATAAAACGAAGCACCAGAGAACATAAATTGCAGTAAAAGCAATACATCGTACTGTAAATTGGTGAGAAATTTATGCAATGTTTTAGATTTGTTACGTGTTTTTCCTCTACGAAAATAATACAAAAATTACGGAAAGTCCTTCGCATTATTCACAACGAAACCGAGGATCAAATCTACGAAGCACTCGTCGGTTTATTTGAATTATAACTCGACTGTTTGCAACTACTGTAAAAAAGTTCGCTTCGTTCGCAGGATCATTACCTTTGGGTGGGCTAACCAGTTAAAAAAAAAAAAACAGGCATCAGTGCAAAACCCTTAACGTCATTGTTACATCCAATACAGTTCAAAGAGAACAGTCTTAACTTTCCGTCCGTCAAGTTGTCTCTCAGATCGCCAATTTCAGCAGGTGGTTACTTGAGGATTGCCACTTTGCCGCTCTACGGTTACTTCAGAAGGGCTGCTACTTGAGGGGGGGAGAGGGGGGGGGTGCTTGCTTTGGGAACTAAACGGGATTTTGTCTTGTTTGCGCAGAAACCCAACAGGAGCAAAGATGAAGCAAACTTCAATTAAACTTCAATCACTTCCCTGAAGAGGAGGCGGCGTGGCTGAGTGGTTAGGGCTGGTCCCGGGTTCAGGTCTTCCCCTCTGACCACTTGGATTTGTTACACAGTAGTCCCGTGTTCAAATCCTCCCACCACTTGGGGTATTGAAAGTGTTTATGTTCCATTTATCACGTTACTTTCTCTTATTTACACAACAAATAAAGAACACTCAAATAAAGAACTACGCGAAAAGCATGCGTATGACGGTTATTGAACAATATTTAAGATGTCCAATGTACATCTTTTCATCTTCGACAGTTGTTTACTTGCCTTCCAACGCGCCCTTGCCGTGAACGCCTTGAAAGTATCAGTCTTGATTAATGTGGATCTTCTTTTCTTTGTCATTTCTGTATCTGGCTGTAGATTAAAGAGCGATCTTGAAAATTAGTGTACAGAGATGATGTCTATATAATCAAACCTAACTTTGGGCTATCTCGTGTAACGTCTTTGCTATGTATGGGCTTTACCCTACTTACATGTTTGCGTCACTACCCCGAGAAATCAATGACCCCATGAATTAACAACGTCCACAATCGGATACTTCATTACACTTACACTTAAGGTTAAGTTTCGAAAATACGTTCAGGTACACCGCTGTATATCTTGAATGAGACAATGCCAAATACCCAGTGTCATTCGAAACGCACCTGCAGCGATTCATGGGAGTTCTATACGAAATAACATTTTCTGGCCATGTTATGTTCTTTAAATGGAGTATTTCGGGTGAGAAGACTTCATAAATGATCTATCCGTTTGTTAAACTTCTGTAAAAAGAGTGCGTGTACGTTTACCTTGGACTTGTTTAATATGTTGTACTGCAGGCGTATTTTATGGAGAGGACTGGCTATCCACTAAGATTCTAAGACTCTTCGCTCAGATTCTAACGTTTTTGCGCGTACTTACATACATGTATGCTACATATAAATGCTTGCTGAACAGCAAGCTGTGTGACGGAATTTAAAATAATGGGAAATTACTTTGCACTTTAATCAGTCTAATCCTAATTACAGCCGTGATGTGTTGACATCCCAAAGCATGCAATGCTAAAATCTATCAAATACAAATTCCCTGTCACCAATGGTTACTGTGCAAATATAAAAACTGTGAACACGTTTAATCATTAATAATATGTCAATTTTCTTAGCTACGCATCGAATAAGAGTTCAAACTGCAGGAAACGTAAACAAACAGACAACGACGAAGCCACTTCGCCTTTTTGTCGCAAACAATTCGTCTGCCATTTTGTCGATAGTTATTTCAAAGTTGAGTAAAAGTTTTCATGGTTTTGGATTCGCATAGCTAGGGTCTGAAGCGCAATGATAAAGTTACACACCTTAAGCCAAGAATGTTTTAAACATTCTCTTGCAGATAACCTTTCACTGAAACAAAAAGCATAGCAATAAATAAACAAAAACACGCATTTTTTACACCCGTTTTATCAGAAATGCGCAATTAAAGTGCTACTATAATGAAATCCGCATGTTTCCTTTCGTAGTCGTTTTAAAATATCAACAAGAACACTATATGAGAAGAAAAAGGCCGTTTACTGTTTTCCAAAATCTCTTTTCTTTGCAGAGATATTTACGTTTATAAAATATGCAAATTAGCAAAGTGATGACGTCATAGACTCAACCAAATTCTGATGAAATATGAAGAAAGTGATATCTCAGCCAATTTGTATCGGAAGTCTCTGATTCTTTGCAGCAGCACTCTGCTAGTTGTGTTTCACAATATGGACTTAGTAATTTGGTTACCATGGCAACATACTAGGTTCCAGATCCCACCGATTTTAAAGGCTTTTCTGGCCAATTCTGGCATTATTTTTTGATATTTGCCAATGATGCTTTACATGCGTGATCAGGCAAGCACATGAATGTATTAGGCAGACGTCTTGCCCAGGTTTCATTTTTCCGAACTGAAAAATTCTAAAATATTTAAAACAAATTGGTGGGGACTGGAAAAGAGTTAGTTGCCATGGTAACATAATTTTATTATAACTGTAAGTGTGTCATCTGTAGAACTATTAGTCTGCAAAGTTTTATTGGACTCTGCAGAAAAATGACCGAGATATCTCAATTTTTGTACTTGACATAAAATTGGATGACGTCATTAGTGCCCTAATTTGCATAATGTACGATTTTTTTAGCTCAAATATCTCCGGAACTAAAATAGATATTTGAAAACGGAAAACGCCATTTTGAATCTTTTGTTAAATACTCTATGAAACGCGTAAAATTGCAAGGGGTGAAAATTTGATCATAGTAGCACTTTAAAATATATGCACGAACACTTGACTGCGTTGACTATTGCCACATGTTCGGTCTTTTCAGTTGCGACGCTATTTTATAGTAACAGCTTGACTGTTAAAACAACGTCATCCCCACTCCAAGTATTAAGGACCTAATTCAGATGGCAAACTTCATTGCAAGAACAAGTTACAAACATGGCGTTTTTGCGATATGCACACACGCCACCAGGTGGAATATTACAGAATTAAGTACGCTTCTACTAACCCAAGCACAAGGAGCCCTCTCATAAAATTATTTTTCGTTGCCTACATTAAACGGCGGCCACTTTGCATGAATTGTACGCAGTCAGCAGCTTCGAGTCAGGAAAAGAGACACGACAATGCCTGAGGTGACTGAGAAAGTTCGGAAATTCTTTGGAGCTTCTGACGGCGTGCCGAAAATAATTAAATGTTATTTTACTAGGGTTCCACAAGGTTACTGAAGGCTTCCGTTCTCAGACCTCCCATCATAAAGTTGCCTCGTCGCGCACAGCCGAAAAATTAGAATGACGGTTTTGCTAAGCAATGATTCTAATTTCATGTGAGGGCTCCCTGTGAGGGCTCCCTGGGCTCCCTGCGCCCCACTAAATCATTACAAGCCAAGGCGTTTCTAGGCATTTTGGTATGGTATGCCTCAAAGTCTTCAAAATAATGAAAAGACGTACTTAGGTTACATTTTCTAGCCTCCTTGACCTCCTATTTTGAAACAAGGACTAGTTTTAACTAAAAGGTTCGTAACCATTGCCGTTAGATTCCTCATTAGTTCAACACGACCACAGTATCTGGGACAACGTTAATTTTCGTATTGTGGGCTATTTCCTCCAGCTGACAGAGCATTTAAATTTTAGTAAGGTGCAAATAGCTTGTCTCGTACTTAAATTGCTGGTACTTTTCTTTGTGATAGAGATATACTACTCTCAATCAAGGTTAGAAAATTAAATAATAGGGAGCGTAGAAAGACTTGTAAGCCAGGGCGTATTAGCTTATAGCAGAGAACACCTCTTTAAGCTATCTCAATTCTAAAGTTCGTTGTCGTCCACACTTACTTTGGCTTCTTGAGCAGAAGGCGAGATATAAAGTCTTTGGCCTGAGAGCTGATTTGCGCAAAGTACTCGTCGTCAAATTGATACTCAACATTCTGTATGTTTATAAATGTTTCATTATCATCATCTGCAAGGAATGGGGACGCTCCACTTAACCTGAAGAAGCGACAAGAATTAAAAAGTCATCTTTCGCAGGGAAAGTGCGTTGTTTGTCCACCAGTTGTGTCCAATTAGTATCACGATGGTCATTCAGTCAGTCGGTCAATCAATCACCCACCGACCGACCGACCGACTGACCACCCAACCAACCAATCAATCAATCAATCAATCAATCAATCAATCAATCAATCAATCAATCAATCAATCAATCAATCAATCAATCAATCAATCAATCAATCAATCAATTAATCAATCAATCGATCGATAAGTTGGTCGGTCGGTCGGTCGGTCGGTCGGTCAACCTCTTTTGATAAAATAATTAAAAGTTATAAGATTGTGGGGTGTGAAAGAAATAAACTGACTTGAAGTTAAAATATTTTAGATATATATGGAAGTCGGCTGTGAAGTTTTAAGTCTGTGTTTAGACAAAAAGCAGACTGTAAGGCGTGTAAGCAGTCCCTTTCTAGATAGTCAAACGGACGAGTGCACACGAGGGGAGCGCTCTCGACCGAGGGTGAGGGGAGGCCTCTCCCCCAGTTCCTCCCTCGACACCTTTCCCTCGCTACAGAACCCCCCGAGTTTTGCTCGTTTGTTCACTCGCGTGATAAGTTTGCCACCTTTGAAGAAGTTCAATATGGAGAGTTTAAAATAGGGCCTTTTGAAAGTGATTGACAGCATTATGCACCACGAAAAGCCATCATCTTGACGTTTATGAGCTATTATGAGAAAAAATAGGTCACAGCCCTAAGCTAAAATGTGTGAATACACTGTTACGCCAATCAAGGTGAGGCTACTATTTACCACTGAAAACTCCGCTTCTGAAAGAACATTCACCAAGGACAAAATAGGAGAAATGAACATCTAGAAACCGAGACTAAGAACCAAAGTCGGACGTTAAGTCTTCCGTCAGCTGCACCAGTTCGGACACAAATGGGTGCCCGACGTGCGCCATGTAGGCAAAAAGTGGTCGGAACTCCAATTGTCGCCGTTGTGTTGCTCTGATTAGTGTTACCTTCCAGATAGTGCTGGTATTATTGAGATTACATGTATGTAATTAACAAAACAGTTTTGTTTTACTCATGAGAGCCAACCACGTTCAAATTTCACCGTCTGGAAATTTATTTACTTACTTTGCCTTTGTAACTTGCAGTTTGCCGCAAGTCAACGTTTATGCAACAGGCTTCAAACGTCTTGAAAACATGTGATTCTTGTTGCTTGCGGAAAACACCACACGTTTTGTCAACACCGTAGGAGGGAAAAGTGTTCTTAAACCCCAATTGAAGAAAAAATTGCACACGAGCAATATTAAACTAAACCCTGTTGACTATCTTAGAGATAGATAAACGTTTACGTCATACTCACAAGATGTACGTCAATACTCCAACTGCCCTGAAATATAAAACCATTGGCATATTACCAAAAAAACTGGAGAGAATTTTAAGCTTAGACCGCACCACGCCTTCAACTATTATAAGGACCAAAGTTTGTCTGTTGAATGGATCATGATCAACATGAAAATTGAAATCTTGCCTGTAGCTCGGCTTTTCGTGAACTTTCAAATTCTGCAAAACGCCCTACATCACGAGGAATTTTACATCTTTGGATGAAAACTGTGCAACCATGAAATGCTTTAAGTAGACCAACAGGAAGATATCCAGCGATTTTCTCAAAGGCAGTACAAACCATAATCAGATTTAAGCGACTTTTCTAAAATACAAATGTGAGAACGTGAAAAAGGGGTCAATTTTTACCAGTTCCAATCCATTTTTATCCTAACCATCCGTAGCAAAAAACCTTATTTAATAGTTTCAGAAAACTAGCAGTCAGTAACTTTGTTTCCAATAAGTCTTTAGGCTTTTTAACTTCATACTAAAACTAGGTGGCGTAGTCTCTACACAGTACACTCTTTTATGAAAAGATCTCTTTGTCAAAGTGGATTATTTTAGTTAAGGGCGGTGCCTCCTTTGTTACTACGCATACGTTCTGCGCATCTCGGGATAGTCAGAGAGACCCGGGTTTCCTAAGGATGATGCCAACTAATACAAAGGCATTTTTGCTCGGTTTATGACTACGCGCAGTAAGGGTAGTAAGGGTTGTTGGAATGCAAAAAGAGAATTGGGGGTAGCCACGCATTTTCAGCGACAATTTCGCTTTATTTTGGAAAGAAAATTCCACACATTGTTCTGTATTCTAAAGCCTTTTTAGATTTATGGTTGCTTAATCATTTCTGAAAAATGCGTGGTTATCCACAATTTCCGTTTTTGGATTCCAATAACCCTTGCTAAGATGTGCTTTATTTTTTCCATGGTCATATCAAACCTGTGCCAAAATACCTCTGTATAAGGAGGCACCTCAGTTCCCTCACTCAGGGTCAGAAAACTTACCACATATCTGTTGGTGGTCCCACTGCCTCAAAATTGATAACTTCAGGTGCTTTGGAACAAGAAAACATATATTATATTAATTACACCAATATTCGTTTATTTAAGGGACAACATCAATACACTACTCACGGCAAATTATTGTATTGTTTTGTGTCACTTACACCTGATCATGAGTGACAATGACTCGGAAGTTATAATAACCTTGCCCAAGAACGCCAAACGGTGTCCGCAAGGAACGCAAACGAAAGTTGCCAAAATTTCGCGAATTTTGACGAATGTTCAACAATAATTTATAAACGTACGGAAATTTTCAGGACTCAGTTAAATTGCAAAAAAGTGATACGGAACGTTGAACCATTCAGAACGCCGGATGGCGCAAAAATTTTGCTTAGCATTAAGTGAAGATTTGTTTCGGTTTGAAGAAAACTTGTCTGCAGCAAATGAAAATTCTTGTGAGCGCTCGATTTCCAAGGATTTGTAAAACCATTGTTATTCTGTAACGTATTTTTTCAATAATTTACAGAATTTACAATAATTGTAAATTACCTACAAACTCCGGAGTGCCCATGATAGCTCGCACAATTTCTCCTGGTGGTATGACCTTTGCCAGACCAAAGTCAATAAGTTTCACTTTCTTCTCAGTTCTGTCCTTCAACACAATGTTCTCTGGCTAAAAAAAAAACAAATATATGTTTTGAGTTGGAATTTCAAGATAACATTGTGAAAATCATCAAAGCTTTAAAAAAGGACCCCAAGGGTTGGGTGTGATGATTGAGCAAATGGTAAACAAGATACTAGGACGTAATATTAGGGTTTCACAAATCAGTATACCAACCAAAAGTGATGACCTGGAACTCTAACGTTTTTTACACCTGCACTTACTCCGCTCATTTGCTTCCCCTCCCCAAAATTTAAGCCTCTACAGAGGAGAGGGACTGGTAGCGAAGTTCAGATTTACTCCTGAGTGCCTTTTTAAAAATAAATCTCACCTTTATGTCTAGATGCACAATGTGACAGTCATGAAGATAATGAACCGCTTCCACCACTTGCTTTGTGAAATCCATCGCTTCGACCTCTGTTAGATACTCTTGTTCAACCAAGAACTCAAAAAGCTCTCCTCCACTCAACCTGCAAAACAGGCAGAAACGTAATTTAACACTCTCGACTTATTACTGATTTTATGATGCAACAACAACAACAACAACAAAAAAATTGTTAGAATCTAAGCTGACTGCTCTTTCGGTAGTACAATGACATACCTTCATAGCTTACGCAATATAATGGTTCCTAAAAAAAAAAAAGTTTGCATCGAACAATGATGTATATAACAGCTATAGGAGACACTGCTTACAGCCGGATATATCAAAATTTATTTGAAGAAACAAATTTCTGAATTAAAACAGCAAGGGCAGAAATCTTAATTGCACCAGTCAATGATGCCACAAATTATTAGATTTTTACTAGATTTTTATTAGATTTTAACTTCTGCTTCAATTGTTTAGTGATCAGTTGCCCATAACAAATTCTACAATAATTGATAATTGAATCAGGTAATTTTTGAAATCATTGTGAAATTACTAATTCTATGGAGTGGTCAACACTTTGCCTTGTGTGGTTTTACGAAAAATGTAAAAATCCTGTTTGTAAGCCCTCATGAGCTTACACAAGTTCAATATATTAAACGATGTAAAGGGTTTTGGTGGGCTTATAAATGTAGTGGGACATTTCGGGACTTCATACATGTAAAGTCGCATGCCCGTGACCAGTCTGAACTGGTTGAGTAGGATGACATGTTAAGTTGAAGTAGCTCCTGGAATAAACTTGCTGTGTTGTTGTTTTATTCTCATCTTGTGTAACAACTCTACCCAGCTACATAAATGGGGGGGGGGGTCTTATATTGTTTTGCACTCTACTTGTGTTGTACTTACCTAAATTTTAAAGTTGTACTTTGTTCTGCAAAAGTACTTCCGTTAAAGAAACAAGGATAAATGGGATGAAGAGGGGGGGGGGGGGAGAGGGCTAATAACTAGGCAAGGCTTCTAATCGGAATTTATAATCTGCTTAAGTGTTTAAAAAACAACTCTGTTGCTTGACAGATGGTTTTCCATTAAAGCACTATGTGGTTATATTTCTGATAGATAGCTAGTCTGGGATAGGGTAGGGATTTTTGGCATCTAGTTAAACAATAGAGTTCTTCTGTCAAAGGCACTATTGTGTGATAGGTTGCCCGAGGAAATTTGATGTTCACAACAAATATTAGCCCGAGAACGTAGTTTGAGGGCTTCTCTGAAGTTTGAACATCAATTTTCCGAGGGAACCTATCACACATAGGGCCTGAGACAGAAGGACTCCATATTAATTGTGCAATGGTAAATTTTGAGCAAAAGTTGCCAAAACCGGGCACTATGTACTGATAGGCACTCACTGAAAGACACTATCCCATCACGTGATCTTTTTTGACCAATGGATGCACGCCAAAATTTAGCACTGTACTATAATCTAGAACAGGGTTGCAAAATGGACCTGAAAGTGGTCTGGTACAGGGTAAAGGTTTCAGAGTCCCAACGGCACACCCCGACCAAATTTTTTGTGAGTAGCCCCCCCCCCCTGTATTTGAAGGTCAGTGGTTCAGGGCCCAGTCCCTTTCATCCTGTTGTTTCCTTTGACAAGAATCCTCATTAAATTTGCCTGACTCTACAATCAAATTTGTACTTAATCTTTTAAATTTCTGAGGCAATGATTCATTGCTGTTATAATAGAGGTATGTTTTGTAATACAGTTGAACTCCTATTAAGCGGCCACCCTCGGGAAAGTGGATGGTGGCCACCTAATAGGGGATGGCCGCTTAACAGGGGTCCGACTGTATAATGCACAATTTTTCAAGGGACAAAAGTAAAAACTCAATATATAGCATCACACAGTTGCACAATTTTGCATTTTGGTTTCGAGATGGCTTTCTTCATGTTTTATATAACTAGATTTTGGCTTAGTGAAAATACATAATTATTTGTTAGGATGCCCAACTTTTCAGTTTATTTAAATTCAGTTTATTTACATATAACTAATTATTTACCAGTATTTGGGATGGCACAAACAGAAAGATAGAAAATGGCTGTTTCAGTCATGCTTCAGTAAAAACTTTTAAGTCACACAGTCAAGCCATTTCTCACATGGATGGTCACTATGTTGAGTCATGTTGGCATTAATAATTTGTTTACCTCAGGGTGGGGGGAGGGGGGGACAGGGAGCACTCAAGCCATCAGTCTGGGTTTGAAATAAATAAACAAATAAATAAATGAATTAGCAATTTGAGGATTTTAATTGGGTTAGAAATTTCCTCTCAGTTTTTTTTTAGTAGAACTGGATTTAAGTAAGGAATTTTGTTTTAGGTTTGATCAAAAGCACACCCTTGTATTGTCAATTTTATGGCAGACAATTAAGTACATAAATTTTATTTACACGCTTAAATTACAAACTTCCTGTATACTTCCTGTAAGCACGTTCCCATTTGTTGTTTCCCTGAACAAAAATAAATCACCTCCTACTTTAAAAGAATGATTGCAGTCAGCCTAAATTTTGTGACAGACACATGATGAATGAAAAAAGGTTTACGTGTGAACTCCCTTGCCCCTCGCACTTTCTTGATATTTTCCTTTCCTTTTTTATACAGAGAAAATTTTTACGGACTTTTGGCCAGGGGTGGGGGGGGGCACTCTCATAGAAACATAATGCGGGTGATCATAGGAAACTTTGTGAAGAGAACCTTAGAGGTACCAGAATTCTGTTTTGAAGATGTAGCTCACAAATTTTTACACCTAAGAGGTACCAACAACAATAAAACTTAGTTGACTGACAATTACTTTCTTTCGTATTTTTGGCTCAATACCCTAAAAGGTACTGCCATAACTCTGACAGTAGTAATTTTAGATTTTAGCACAAGGGGTACCAAAACCACAAATTTAAACCCCTAATAGGTAAAACGATCATGCCCATCACTATTACATAAGGGTACCCCTACCCACCCCCCTGGCTTTTGGGGTTTACATTCTCGGCTGTTAGTTGTTTTTGGGTCCGCTTTTAGCCAAAGGCGACTTTTTGGGTTCTAAAAATTTGGCCTTATTTGCACCTCCCCTGACACTAATATACGTGAGTAGGGTTAAGAGGGGTAAAACAACCAGTATCTCAAGCTCTCTCAAGCAGCTGGGGCCAACGGCTGTAGGCTAGGGGTTATTTTTCATCCTGTACCCTATGTTTTCGGAACAGTACTTATTATGCTCAAGTTCTGCCGGCGCAACGTACCGTCTCCACAAATATTTCAGAAATCCAGGAAGGAAAGAAACTTAGCCATGCTTCACTGGACCACATATACGCAGTCACACGTGTTTCACGATAGAGGTCGTGCAACTTGCCTCGCAACAAAACTACGACAAAACTGTACAAGTGGAACTCGCTTCTACTTTGGCAACGAATAAACAAACCGGAAAAAAGGCGAGATTTCTCTGTTGTAGGGTATTTTACACAAGGCAAAATCGTGCAACTTGCGTTACAATTTGCGGGTTGCCAGAAACGTACAAGTTGCGCGAAACGTCGATCGCCTTGTGTCCTAAAACATGCCCTCATTAAAATGAGTAAGAACATTTCAAGAATTTCAAATACTCACAGTTCCAAAACCAATGTAAATTCGGCGGTGGTTTCAAAGACTTCGTGAAGATAAATAACTCCATCGTGTCGGGCCTTTCGCAGCAAGCTTGCTTCTTGAGTGATTTGCTCCGATGTTACTCCACGCCTAGAACTTCTTCTACGCTTTTTCTTCAGAATTTTGGCCGCATATTCTGTTTTTGTACTTTTTTCTACACACTTCTTGACTACCGCAAATTGCCCACTGAAAGCAAAGATAAGATTTAATAAGCTTACATAAAAAATTTCTTCAAGTTACACAATTTATAGCCAATAAGCTTAAATATAGCTTTAATATAGCGGCTTATAAGACGCTAAGCTCATAAAAATTCGAGAATTGAAATCGCACTTTCCTCTCACCTTCCAATTTCTTCTAAGATGTCGTAAAAATCTTCAAAGTTATCCTTCTTGATAACCAGCGATTCAGTCATTTTGAGTCTGGAAATTCCAACAACAAGGCTACTCGACAAGTTTATCCCGCGTAAAAGCCACGTTCGACGATATGCGATAGCGGCTAATGAGTTAATTAACAAGTACTAGTTCATTCCAGAATCTCGTTCATTCCGTCTCTGTTTCTGTAGAGCGACTGCCATTTGTGATAAACAATCTAATTTCGCGGTCCAATTGTAAATCCTATTTGATCAACCCAGAAAATTATGCTAAAGAATACAAGTTCAATGGATATGTTTTGTCTGTTTACACAAAGATGACAAAAGTATTCTAATCACTACCAATCACTACTAACAACAACAGAACATGTCTGCGTGTTTCCTGTCAATTTTCGAGCCCGCGAATAGCCACAGGTGTGCGGTCAGCTGTCATCTCCTTCAATAGATCGAAGTCTTCGTGTTTTTTGCTCAGCGGTTAACGATACAAAAACACCAAAGCATTGTGGGATTATTTGACCGAGCAGCCTACGGACTCTGGGTACGAGAGTGGGAAGGAAGTGAAGTGCGAGGTTATGGCCGCTGGTTGAATTAAACATAAACAAAATCAAACATGTTTGGCAAGAAGAAGCCTGCCGATCCTTCCACAGATTGGACCAAGACTGGAAGCTTTGTGCACAAGCCTCAAAGGGGATGGCTTCATACGGATAATTCGCTGAAGGAAGGCGGCGTTTGCTACGCCGTCAAAGTGAGTTCGACAAATGATGTTTCGTCGGCGTGAATTGCTAAAAATATTCTGGATGTTGTTTATTATAAGTGCGGTTATGTTTATTTAGGATTTGTAACGTCCGTTTTGGAGTGGAATGTTTCGCCTTTGTGTCACGGCAACTTAGATTACCCACAACTAATTGCTCTCATCATCTTTTCTACCCGAGAGCTCTCTATTAATTAGTAAACCCTATAATTTATACAGTTTATATTTGGAGTTCTTTCTTGTTTACAGTATGTTGGATGTTTGCAAGTTTTAAAGTCTATGCGAACTCTTCAGTACGATTTGCGACAGCAGGTTACAAGGTATAGATCATTTAAAACTAAATTTTTACAAATACAATGCAACGGGATAAAAAGAACTCCGCTTTCCTTGTTTCTAAATCTAGTGTATAACCTATTTTTAGCTTCGCCTTAGGCTTGAATGAATTCATTCTTGAAGTTCTTTTTTTCTTATTCGTCACCTATATATTACGCTTGATTCAACTCCTGCTGTTACCATCTAGGATTTTAATTAACTTTCTACTATCTTTCCAGGATCGAGATCCTGTTAGTGCTTGTATGCGTGTCTGCCATCTGAATTTGAAAGCTTTTGCTGTCACAGTTTTAGACAGTTAGCGTGACCTTACCAGGATTTTGGCATGTCATTGGAAAACAAAGGAGATTGTAGGAAGGGGCACAACTGCACATAACAACAAGTCTTGTTGACTAATAAATTAAAACATAAAATCCAGATTATGAGCCTTGGACTTATATAACTTTGTAGGTTTTTTTGGGTTGGGAAGCACATAATAATATTGTGGTATACAAAGACTTAAAATTATGCCCCTTCAAAGTCCACTTGAGAATGGGAGGTGTCATGTTAATTTTTTTTCTTCTGTCCTACAGGGAAGCCATTTTACGATGTTCGGAGGCTGCTGGCTATCAGTTGGGACGGAGAAAGAAGGTAGCATTTGGCATGTATCCACTTTTATTTTCTTGGTATCTAAATTACGTGTGCTTGTAGCTTCAACTTCTAACTCAGTTCCCTCAAATCAACATGTTCCAAGTGAAAGATGCTCCTTAGATAATCGGGCTGTGCACTAAAGTGATGCTACAGTAAATTGGAGCAACTTGGGTTCCAACGCTAAATTGGCACTGTCCTTTTCTACTGAGCCCTTCAATTATAATTTTCATGATACATGTAAATATTTTTTGTCTACTTGAGCTGTGTGCTACCACAAAAACAATGTTTCCTTTCACAGTTCAAACTGAATTGTTTCTTCCTGAAGGTAGGATTTAGCTAGTTAATCTTGGAAATGAAATATGGTGATTGCGATGTAATAACTCTGGTCTGCTTTTTGATAGGCTGGAAAGAACATACAAAGACTTTTAGGTGGTAAGTGAATTTTAACCATACATGGTGTACCTTAATTTAGGAAAACTCTTTGTTGTTTACTCCTTTACTTCACCTTCTTCAGATGGACACCTTTCTTAAACAAAGTTATTGCTCAACTGTTTTTGAGTGTTTCTACTTTAGAAGGTATTTATACACATGTTAACACAACCTGGTACTGACAGACACAGCCAACTTAGCTTTTGAGCAGGCTCACTTAGTATGTTATTCGTGCGAGTATCTTGGCGGCGGAAGTCGGCGAGCGAAGCAAGCCGGCGAGAAGAATGGGTGAGGAAAAGTGAGCCTGCACGAAAGCCATTGAATTTTGAATTCTACCCCTGCGAGGTGACAAGTCTTAACTGTCAAGGTATCAAATATCTAACCAATACAAGCGAAGCAAAATGTAAACAAAGACAGCAGATTTTCACGCTCGAGAGAATCAAGTTCTTCATGAATGTGCCAGAATAACGTGAGAGAAAATTATGAACACAGTTGACAATATTTGCTGCATTTAAATGTGTTCTATTCGAAATCAGTATAAAACTAGGAATCCTTGAGAAATCAAATTGCGAAGGCATCTGTGCTGATGACTCGGAATTGATGCACATGAATGCATAAGAAGTTAAAAATGTCGAACTTCAGGCAGTTACAAAGAGTAATAATATCGACCCGCTACCGCAGAAGACATTATGCGTCGCAAACATCTGTAACCAGGAACAAGCGATACCATCTTCCCACAATAACAAATAACGGAACTCAGTGGAACAAAGACTGCAAGATAATGGCCATTGCATGGTCAAATAAAATGTTACAGATCCTGTCATTATGGAGATCCCAAGAAAAGAGGCTTGAAAACTACCACGCACTAAAACTAGGCTGCAATAACTGAAACAAACGTGACACAAAACCGCAATCACTAACCAGACGCAACCAGCCAAGTCACATTAAGAGACTGAGTTGATTGAAAAACCGATAGACTGCGAGCACTCTTCCTACAGTTTTCTTCTCGCTAAAATTAGGAGAAGAAAGACACTGCTTGCAGTCTAAAAAACCGAGAAAGACAACAAATAGTAACACCACCTTGCTTGTTATTTGTCACAATAATAAAGTCTGTCATTGCGTGTCATTTCAAACCAATCAGAATGCTTCGTGGACAAACGCGGACAATTCAAAATTCAATGGCTTTTGTGCAGGCTCACTTCTCCTCACCCCATTCTTCTCGCTGGCTCGCTTTGCTTGCCGACTTCCGCTGCCAAGATAGTCGCACGAATAACACACTTTAATAGTGAGCCTGCTCGCAGGCTACAACCAACTCTAAATGTGCCAGCAGCTAACGACTTTGCCAGCTACTCATTTACATCTACACAGTCACTTATTTGCCACTTACTTTACATCATACTCATTTGGTTTTTATTGCTTTCAACCAATCAGAATTTACGTTGTTTACTTATTAAATGTTATTTTCCAATGGTGTTGCATTTTTGTTATCTGTTTGATTAATACTGTAGAAGTCCCTGGTATGAGAAACTCTGGTGTGAGCGTTAACATGACTGTGTCGTCACAAGGCATCAAATTAACCAGTATTGAAAATGGAATGATAATTGCCAATCATGACATGCAAGGAATTTCATTTGCCAGTGGTGGAGAAAAGGTATACTGTAAACCTTTTAGTACTGTCCCTGCATAATCAAGGTGTTAATAAAATATTATTAAATACCATACTGGGCTAAGCTGTTTACAACAAGGATTTTGTTTTTGTTTTGGAAAAATGTTTTGCTCTTAATTTTAAGTTACAGCCATCACTTAGGGGAATTAGCAATACTCCTATTTACTACATGCTATGTACAGAATCCTGCATTAAGCACTGTTGTGTGGTTTTACCTTTTCTTATAGGATTGTATTGATATGATAGGATATGTAGCAAAAGATCAAGTCAATGGACGAGGTTTGTCTGTCACTTAATATTTGAATTCATAATTATCAAACTTAATAATTATTTTATGTTTTGAGTGCCCAGACAAACTGGACAAACACTTTAGTAGTCGTAATAATAATTACCGGTATATTATTTAATATTACCATTGGGTGGCTGTTGTGTTTTTGTGGCAATGGAATGTTATAAATTTTACATTCCACACCCTTCACTGAGCCTCAGTAAGATAAATGCTCATTTTGATTTCAAATAAAAGTGAGAAAAATGGTGCTACCGGTAATGATAATTCCTAGCTTTGCTTCACACTCAGTTTTCCTAATATCTTTTTTGGGGGGAACTTAACATTCTGCATGTCAAAATATGCACATACATGTATCAATTTAATCTTCATGTAAAATTAATGTAATTGCTTATTAATTATTAATTGTTAATGTAATTGCTTATTATAAACCAACATTAAGATGGAAATCATGTGCAGCGCTATCATTGTTAGTATAGAAAGAAATGTTTTAATTTCTCTTTTCACAGCTTGCTTTGTTGTTGACTGTGGAGGAGGATTGGCATATGATGTCATCAACACCGTAGGGCAAGCTTTTGAGATTCGCTTTAAGATGTTTTTACAGAATCCTCCGCTTGCCACTGAGGTCCCGGAAAGGTAAGACAAAATAATAGTATTATGTAATATCCTATTAAACAGCAGAACTCCCAATTAATGACCCAAGTTTGTAAGGGAAAATCATAACAATTCAGTATGACTCACATTTATACAGTGTAATATGTAAACCCATTTTTGGAGTGTGGTGCTTTGAAGAAAAAAATATTAAAGTAACTTTGAAATTGTTCCTATTCCCGGTTCACCAAGAGCTTTTGGTGGAAAACAATAAATAAATAAAAAACAGGGTACATATCTCAACTCCCTCCTTCCATTTTCTTAGTTTTCAGATTCTGATCAATGTATTATAACATAACTTTCAATTAGTGGGTTTAACTTTTGGCGTACTTTAAGGTCACTGAACATGATTTTCTATTAGATTTTCAGAGTCAATATTTGATGAAAGTGAGGAGCATACTTATGAAATGGAGTATGAAGAACCAAAAAATGATGGACAACATGTACAGGTGCTTGGCAAATATGATTGTTTTCTCAAATTACTGATTAAAAACAAGAACAATAGTTTTGTAATTCAGCAAATATTGCTACAGTACTGTAAAATTTAGTCATGTGACTGTACAATTTGATTAAGGCAGTGGACTGTTTTTGTCTCAAATCACTCCTGGTGTTTAAACTAGGTTTTTACCATAAAAAAAGTAATTGGCTCATTCTCAGACTGAGAACATTTGTGTAAAAACGTCACATCTTCATTGGTAGCTTTTAGCCACAAAATCCTCCTCAGAAACACTCAAGACTATTGTTTGAATAGAAACCCCAATTAAGTTAGTCACTGTTGAATAAACAGTGACTAAATGGTCAAATGGTCACCCTTAAGGAATGGCTGACCATTATATGCAGTTTCATTTTGCGTAAAGAGATTTAAACAAATACAAATTTGACATACATGTAGGGGGAGCCCCTTGGCCACCAAGTATCCAAAACCTCATTTTGTCCTTTGTTAAACAAATTTATGGAATTTGATTACCAGTGTGGCCATATTATTTTTGTCTCTGTTGTGGTTTTAATACTTTTACAGTGTGACAGTTTGGCACAGGGGAAGACAAACAAAATACACTCATTTGCCCTGACTGCAAAGAGGTGACTGCTTATTGGAGGTCATGATTACAGTGAAAAGGGGGAGACGTTTTTGAACTTTCAGAACTGACTCCTTAAATTCTTTGACAGTACGATCTGTTTTTCCACTAACCAGTTGGTTTTAACTATGTTCCAGCCACCCTCTACATATCAATCCACAAATGCTGAACCAGCAGGGTACATGGCTCTAAGAAGCACTACAACAGATAGGTTAGGTGACTATGACAACCCCAACAGAGGAGGAGCAGCCCATGGCTATGATGTCCCCAGAGGATCCCTTGTAGGATATGAGGCTCCTAAGAACCAGGCAAACATGCATAAACCTGGTAAGCCTGTATGCCTCAGATAAATGGGTTGCATTTTCGTTAACATTATTCAACATTGTTGAATTCAACGTGTTGAACTCCTGCGCCCACCTCTCTGAATGATGCTGTATGTTGTTGAGTATTAAAGCTTTAATTGAAATAATGTTTGCCATCAAACTAATTGATCCAACACCATTCAATATTTCATTTTGTTCTTAGGTTCTGGCCAAACTAGGAAATTTGTTGCAAAAACATTGTTTCCAGACATGTTTCTTTGGGTGACTAAACTGGGAAACATACGTTTCGGAAGCAAAATTTGCGTTTATGAGCAAAAATGTTTTTGACTTGATTGAGAAACATTTCCTTGCTTCCAAGATACAAAATTTGCTTCTGCAAAATTTGTTTCTTGCGGCTAAACATTTGCGTCTGCAGCAATGTTTCCTAATTTAGCTAGGCCCTTAGGCACGTAAACAACAAATTCGTTTGGCAAGCACATGCAGGAATGAAGAACACTTGCATCAGTTTCATGTGAAGGAAACATTAATTCACATAATTCTACACCATGCAACATCATTCCATAGTATGGTTAAACTTCTTCATCAAGATGAATTCAGCATTGCTTAACAATGATATATCCATTATGTACAATCGTTTGGCAACCTCGTCCAACATCTTACGAAGCTGTTTTCTTATTTCAAGAGTGCTGAATGACGTTGAATCCACTGGACCTACATTGTAGGCTTTCATGTAGGTGGTGACAAACCTGTCAAGTTACCTCTTGGACACGTCACTCCAGACATCTTGCGCCCACTAATAAATATTGACTTTTCTTGCCTTTTTGCGTATCTCAGTGGGGTCTTTTTAGGGTTACATTGACCAAGGCCTGTTATACATGTATACCTATATGGGTCAAGAGGGACCTTGTGAAGTAACGTTGCTTGCCTAAGGAAACCATGCGATGATGCAGACCGCGCCTGAACCACCGCCCTTTTGATGTTCCGAACTAAGGCCTGATAGAAAGTCCAACACGATAGCTGCTACTTCTCTGCAGCCACGAGATCCTCATGCAAACAATAGATTGCCTATTTGTGGCCCACTGTTCCAGTTAAATTTTTGCGACAGGGAGTCAATGAGGAAATTTAAAGACCCTGGCCAAACAGAGCCACAAGTAGACGAAAGTTGTGTTTACTTACCACTGGGTGGTATTTTCCTTGAAAAGATTATAAACCAAAGTGCAAACGGGAAAAATCCGGGATCTGAAAGAGATGTGATGGTTCTAATAAAATGTCAGCGTGAGAGAAGAGATGTGGGCTCAAGTGAATGCAAGTTGTTCGTCGTTTGCCTACCCAAGCAAGTTGATGCAAATTTGTCTCTGTGCACGCGCAAGGCTGCATTTTTGCAACTTTCACCTTGAATATTTACATGAACTTGCTAGGCTACCCACCCATAGCCTGTTCCACCAGGCTCCGAGATAGTGGGGAAAGCGTGAATTGAGAAAACAAGTGCGAAAAATACCACCGCCTCCTTTTCCCACCCCGCGCATCTTATTTCGCGTCCTTTTTCTATTTTTTGTGCTGCCCCTACTATCTGAGAGCCTGGAATAAGCCACCCACCCAAGTGTGTTTACGCAAATCTACATTTCCAAACTTGCGTTGATTTTAAACTCGGTTTGGCCAGGGCTGAAGGGTTCATTAGAAGTTAGCCTCCCAAGCAGACGCTCTTAGTGTTTCGTCACGCGTTCGTTCGTGGGGGAGGAATGCGTGATGAAACCCGAAGAGCGTCCGCGTGGGAGGCTAATTAGAAGTGGGTTTTGTCCAAACAAAAACAATAGAGTCCTTCTGTCTCAGGCCCTCTGTGTGATAGGTTCCATCGGAAACTTGATGTTCAAACTTCATATAAGCCCTCGAACTACTAGCCTCCCACGCAGACGCTCTGAGGGTTTCGTCTGCGTGGGAGGCGATCGAACTGCGTTCTCGGGCTAATATTTGTTGTAAACATCACATTTCCTCGGGTAACTTATCACACGACAGTGCCTTCGATGGAAGGACTCTATTGTTGAAATAGTACATCATTTTAATTTCAACTGGTCATTCCAGTCTCAGGTGATTATGACAACCCCTCAGTACTTACAGGCGCCTCTGGTAACCGTAATGGCATAAACCCGACTGCAAGCCTACCATTCGCCGCAGGAGCATGCTATGACAATCCTGATAATACGGCTTTTTATGAGAATCCATTGGCAGCTCCAAGAGTACCACAAAGAAGTGACAGCTTGGAGAATCATCCTGCGGGCTTCAAAAATTTCTCACCCTATGACAACCCTTCCTCTCCTTCTGGAGGATCAGGTATTAGAATTACATGTACATTTATTTATTTATCTATTTATTTAGCTTCGACAACATACAGGATAAGAATAAGAAGAAATGGTAAATAAAATAAGATGAAATAGAAAAAAAAGAGAGAAAATATAAAATAAAGAAAATTAAAAAACAAAAACAAATAAATAATAAAAAAAAAAATGGCAAGGTAGCCGCAACAGCAGAGCCAATTACTGCGGTCCCAATAATTATATATAAAATATGTACATATGAATCTACAAATGATAGCATAATATTATTTCAATAGTCTAATAACAACAAGTGACAGGTGACTTTAGACTTCTTGACACATTACATATCAGACAAATAGTTTTGAAAGTTCTTGCGTTGTGGATGTCATACGTTGAACTTATGGATGATTTATAGTAGTACATAGTCCACAGTCAAGTGGCCGGCCTTGAGGCTTTCGGGGACAAGATACTCGAGAAAATACCTCCGATCACTTTTTTTGTATTTCTCTAGTACTAAGGAATGGATGTTTGCTGGCTAGTAAGCCTGTGGTTGCGTTCAATTCATTTTCATATCCAGTTGATTTGAATTGTGTAGATTTTCGCGCTAGCTGGAACAAAACTCTGAAAACGAATTGGTCCATGGTGGTAGAGAAAGAGGGATGACAAATTTTAAGTTCGGTGAAGAAATTAAGCTTGTATTTTTAGTTTGTCACAAGGACTGGACAAAGAGAAAATATGATTCCCCGACAGGAATCGAGGGGCGATGTAGCAGCTGTCGTAAGGTCTTCCACGATTAGTCCGCTAAACAATAGAACAGACAAAAGAAACAAAGAACGAGGTGTAAAAACAATAGAGCTGCTACATATAGTGGTCCAATGAAAATACAAGCTTTTGAGAGGTGTTACACTACCGGGAATCGAGCCCATGTTCTCCCATACACCGGTTTGACGCTCTAACCACTGAGCTACTGGAAAACTCGTGGCGAGATCAATCCCTAGTTGTTTACACCCTGAAAGAACGCGTGCTAAATGGACAAATATCGAAATTTGATGAAAGGAACGCAGTTTAATCCAAAACGAGATTCAGACACCAATGACGTGATGAATGCTCCACCTCCGTACCTGAATCGTCCAGGATGCAATCTAAGATTGGTTCGCGCCTAAGTGGAGCAGAAAATGGGTCTTTTCGATCGCAAAATTCGGATTAAGATTGGGTAAGAGGACTGCGGCCTTTATTTGTTATAACTATGGGCGCGTTTTTTTCGGTCTTCTCTGTAATGAGAACAGGCAGAATGGGAATGATCAGAATTACTGAAATGTGAAACAAGAAAGAAAAAACGATCATTCCAAAAATGGACTGAAAACTGACTGCCAGTTTTTCCTGCGGGCTCGGCGGGAGAGTTAAAATTTGCCGCGGATGGGATGTTGTTTTGGTCAGCCATTTTGTTACTTCCAAGTGGCGATTGGTGACTTTTTTATTCTGCTCATTCTGTTCATTTTGCCTTAAATAGCAGTATACATGGAATGGCATATAAAAAACTGCCTTTCTAACGGTTCCGGGACGAGAATAGGTAATATAAAAACTCGCCAAAAAGCCATTCCAAGTATTCTCATTCTAGAATGATTCCCAACAAACGCACCCTTTACTTCTTTCCTGAAGGCATTGTGATGAAAAATAATGTACTACAGGTGCACATCATTAGATGGCTTCTAACAATGTACATTTTTCTTGCCAGTGTGTGCCACTATTTTTCATGTCCGTGAGCTATTTTTGTTTTTGTTTTTTTGTATAGGAAAGCGGAAGTTAGGGCCTGTCCACGTGCAAAAGGGAAATTTTTGAAAAGTCGTTTACCATTGGTTGTATCTATTTGTGGACGTATCACGAAAAAATGTGACCTAATTTGGTATCAAAGTTTGACAAGCCGTGAAGTGACTTTTGGCGTGACTTTTGTTCGAATGATGAGTGAAACTGTGGTTAACCTCTGTTTAAGGTGCATTTTTAGTGTTCAAATAAATCTAACCCATTACAAAATATTATGGTAAATTAAACTCGTTTCCGGTCGACATTTCCGGTTTCGAAAGTTCCCTTAACACATACAGTCGAAGCTCTCGTAAGCGACCACTCCGGGAATTCAGAAAAAAAGTTGTCGCAAGTAGAGCTGGTCGCTTACAAGCTGAAGCGCTTCTAGCAGCAAGCTTAGCATAAGTTTTTGGTTACCAGTAATATCACAGATGAGGTTCGCATATGCACAAGTCAACGAACGTTTAGTGCTTATGCTATGTATTACTCTGAATTTGATCAAGATATGAATGTTAACTGAGTGGTCGCTTACGAGAACTTAAAAACAAACGAGAAGACCATTCAAACTGGTCGCGGTCGCTTACGGGAGCGGACACCCACAAGAGCTTTCAGTTACAGAGTATAAGTGACAACTAAAACGGTGTTTTGCAATGCTTGTCGTTAATAGAGCTGGTCGCTTACGAGAGTGGTCTCAAGGAGAACTTCGACCGTATACAAAATGTTATGTCTTTCGTGATATGTTCACGCCATATAGATACAACCGACGGTGCACACGTGTGTGTTTTTCGCTTGTTTAAAAAAAAAAAATTCAGGGAATCAAATTTTAACGACATAGTGTTGGGAGTGGTCGCCTAATCTCCCGAGCCAGAGGCTCATGTGTAAACACTTGGCGTTCAGGTCGAATTGGAATTTGGAAATGTTGGTTTCGATGTTGATGCGTCAACGATTCAAAACGGTCGGACACGCCACTTTGTAGTGACCTGTTCCGATGTTGTTACGTCGTCATATTCTATAGCCTCCATTTTTCGATCGTCTTTGGTTGTATACATGTAGATGGAAAGCCAAAAGTACAAAAACCTTCGTTTTTGCCGTTCAAATGTAAACGATAAATCGGCATTTTTAAAAATTTACCCTTGAATAGCGTTTTTAATAATCACCATTTTTGGTGCGGTTCATGTATGTGAGGAGAGTGGAGAGGAGACCTAACCTTGTAAAAAATCTCTTTTTTCTCCAAATAAAAGAGACCCAAAATGGTTCACATGTCGACGGGGTTTTAGCCTTTGAAGCAAAAATCAGACATGTACACGGTCTCAGCTGGTAACAGTTTCTTGACCTTGAATAGTCTTGGTATCGCACAAAAACAATCTAATTTTTCGATGTTTTTTAAACATTTTGATGCAGAACAAGAAAGTTGGGTAATGTTTGACAACGAAGCACCTCCTCCACTGCCTCCAATGGCGACAAATCCTGGGCATCAGGAATACCTGCACCCACGTCCCGCCCCAAGGAAGGCACCGCCATTACCCAAACCGTATGCTGTGAGCAAGTCTGAGAAGGAGCAGCAGGGTGCGGCTGCCGCTAGTGAGAGTAAGCCATCTTAAGTTATCTGAATTTAACGCTTTGATAACGAACGCAGTGATAATGTATACATGAAAAAATTCTACACAGTCGAACTTCTCAAAGTGCGCAAGGTGGTGCTACACGGGACGATTCGCAACGACGATTTAAAACTTGATGTCGTGTAATATGGGTTCGCGGGCGACTTTTTGCGCAATTTTCGCGTTGCAAGTTTTTGAGCCAGCTTCAAAAACTTGCAACGCCAAATCACGAAATTTTGGTTTAGTTGTTTCGTTGTGCTAAAATTGTCCCGTGTAACATACATTACTTGAAAAATCGACAAGGAGTTGCGCTAGAAATCGTCGTTGCGAATCATTCCGTGTAACATCACCCTAAGTGGTCACTTACGGAAGGTCTTCAAAATAGTGATCTGAAGGAAAATAAACAAGAAACAATCGAGCAAATTTGTTATCATGGGCAGAGCGGTCGGTTATCGGAGATGGTTGTTGTGATAGGATGTTGCTTATGAGTGTTGGTAGCTCAAGAGAGGTGGTTGCCAGCGAGAGATAGTCGGTGATTGTGAAGAAGAACTCCCCTCCACCAACTGTCGGTCAACTGTCGGCCAGACAAACTACCGACAGGTTACCGACAGTTATATTTCACTGTAGAATAATCCAATAAACATGGCAAGCTCTTATTAAATAGTCGATAAACTCTATCCAAAAAAGTACTCAGATGATAATTACATCGTACATTGGAAACAAAACACACTCTCCTAGCTTCTCTTCTTACTCCATGCACGTTGAACACTCTTTACCAGATAGTATTTCAAGGAGTTTGTTGGTATATAAAGTTTGAATTAGGGAATGAATGTAAGTGATCATCGGAGTTGTGATGCAACGAAAGCTCAGGAGACAATGGATGAAAAAAGTACTCCGCAATCGTGTGTTACCATGACAAACGGCTCCTTGACGATTGTACGTGAATTGAAACTACGGACTACATTATGACAGTTATGAGGTAGTACTCTTTTCCCCTTTGGAATGGAAGGGAAAATTTTGTACAATTAATAGTCGTGTTTTAAGGAGAGTAATAGCAATGAAGATAAATGGGTAGGCCGGTCATCCCAGCCGTTTTTCCCCTAGATACGAAAAACGCCCTAGGTTTTAATTTCATCGCCACTATCTGAGCATATTAATCAAGAGAAACGAGTTTCATTCCGAGACAGCGAGACATTTGCGATAGCCGTGGCTCGAGATATCGGAGGAAACCGATGATGGATGTATTGATTTAAACGTGCTCCTTTACTCCGCAGCTTCGAAGCCTATTCCTTTAGAGTTAGAGGTGTGGTACCACGGTCCCATGTCACGCGCTGAGGCTGAACTGCTGCTAGAAGATGAGGGAGACTTCTTGGTTAGAGAAAGCAAATCAAAAGCGGGACAGTATGTCTTGTCCGGAGTTCAAAAAGGACAGCCTCGTCATTTGCTGTTGGTTGACCCAGAGGGAAAGGTTTGTATACCCATGTCACTATGGCGGGTATAGAAAAGGGACTTGGGGTGGGGACGGCTCAGGCATGGTCGAGCGTCACGAACATCGGCTGCCGAGTGTGTCTACAGTTACTGCTGGAAAATTGTTGAGACGTTGTCCCTGAAACTCACCCTTGCACAGTCAATATTGCCTCGACCCACAAGACAGCCGCAAATTCCACCAACTACCCCCCACCCCCGTCCCCATTAAAAAGTTCTCGCCCAATGTTTTTGGACTGGGTCCGGGTGGCAAAGTAACGTTGAAAGGGGAGAGGGGTATTGGGGGGGGGGGGAGTGACAGCGAAATGTTGCTCCTGTGCGTAGCAGTGTCTCAACTATTTTTGCAGCGTTCGCATGCTCTCGCTCTACTATCCTGGGGCAGAAAGAGAGACTGCTGGTATTTTACCCGAAACCGATCCTCAATCTAGCGCGAAAATGTGCTCGGATACTTCCTCGCCGAGATCATTTGTTAAGTCGTTGTGCAGCGAAGCAACAAACACGATGTATAGACGAGAACTCGAGTCAGTAAACTTTGCAAACTCGAGCCAGTTTGCGAGATGTTCGACGCGCCAACCACCGCCCTTCCATACTAATATGTATTCCATCCTGACTCTAGTCTTACATCTGGTGTTATTTGATTGTTGCAGGTTCGAACTAAAGATAAGGAGTTTGCAAGTGTTCAAGAGCTTGTTGAGTACCATGTAAAGAACAGTCTGCCTATCATATCGTCTGGCAGCCAGGTCACAATATCGAACCCTGTTCTTAAACATTGACACAGCTAAAATTACTTGTTATCATGAGGTACCATGAATTATTATTATTATTTTTTTTGGGGGGGGGGGGTGGGTGGGCATTTCTTGTAGAAAAGCTCAGCAACATTGTTAATCGGTAATAGTGCGTTTGTTTCCTTAGCCTGTAGTATGCAACGCCGAATTAACTGCTTCGGTTGTCCCGTCAATTTTCTGGGGAATTTAATTCCAGTGACACAGTTCTTGTTGCTTTACTGTAACATGCCCAATGTTGCATTTCCTTTATAGGCAGAAGATTCCCGGTCTTAAAGGCGGCCAGGGGTAAATTACTCTAGTAATGGCAATAGTGAAGCTAGTAAATTACGAAGAAACGGGCTTCAAAGAAATTAAGTTAGGAATTTCAGGGTCAGGTTGCTTGAAATTCGGTTAATGCTAAACCAAAATTCAATACCGGTTTCTGTTTTGCTATTGTTTGTTTTTCTGTTTGTTTAGTTGTAGTTTTTTTTCCATTGCTAAATTTAGGCGTTAATTTGAGAATTTTCAGTTCAAACATAAAGAACAAAAGAAGACTCTACCGAAATCTTAGCTGAGAAGTAGAATTCAGAAATAAAAGTTAACAATAACCCTGGTGAAACACCGAGACCAGGAATCTACTGCGAAACAACTCGTTTTCTCCCCCAACAGAACAGAGCACTGTTAGTAACACATTATACAAGATCTGAAACGCAACTCTGTGTCGGTGTCATAGAACGGCGAAATTCTTGCAGTGTAGTGTGATACAGCGACATAATACACTGGGAAGAGTATTTTTGGTACCCTTTTGCGGGGAAAGGCACGGGGGACGGATAATGTGAACAGCGAGGAGCTAGATTAACTTCCTTCTCCAAAAGAACCATAACAGTATACCTCTCTGAGTAGAGCGGTTTTCAATCGAGTGTTAAAATTTATGTGCGTTTGCTTCGGTTTTGCTTCACCATGCTCTGTAACTATAGTAACAAAACTTGCGCCCCTTTCTCAAACAATCCGAAGTAAAAACAAAACTAGTAGTCAGATTATTTTCACTATGACGTCATACGCGCAAAGGTTTCGAGTAATTGTTGTAAAGATCCGAGTAATTAGATTTGTTTTGATTTTACGATGCCGATTGGATCCCACGCTTGGAAAAGGACAAGTGAATAGCTCGGTGAAAAAGAAAAGTAAACTTTTTTGGTAGTCTACGTTAACTGGACCAAATATTTTGACTTCAGACCAGAGTTGAACCTGTCCGCTCACCTTAAAGTTCACTTAGACTACATAGTATCTTTTTGCAGGAAAGTTTCGTGAAAGCTTCACCTTGTCCAGTTTTCGAAAGGCGCTAGTTTGCATTCCTTTAGTAAATAAGCGACTTAGTCAGCGCAAACATTGAACCATTTTCAACCTGGTGAAAAAAAACTGCGTTTTGATTCAAATTAAAGCCGTTTTGATATTGATAATCTTGCGCCGGGCTCTGTACTCCTTTTTTAACGTGAGAAGATTTTTAAAGGAAATTTGTAGATACCCTATTCTTACCGCGAAAAGCTCCTACAAACAACAGTTTTATTCCCTGAAGTTCATCGAATCCAATGAGGCGCGCGTTGGTTGGTTAACCCTTTAAGCCCCAATATCAATATTCATATTCTCCCTAGTGTTCTCCATACATTTCTTGTGGTGTTAGTTGAGAGAATTTGCACAAACATAAGACGTTTCATGTTTGGTGATCATTTCCTTAATTCTCGTGACCTGTATGTTTGATCAAGTAGGGATAATGTGAGGAGAAATTGAATGCTTGTCACTGTTGGGGCTAAAAGGGTTAAAAGGTCTTGTTCATCTTCGTAGAATAATTATTTCATTACATAGACAACCCTTGGACGACGACGTATATACTTCCTTTTAACTAACTAATGATACTGTTCCGTTTGATTAAAAAAAGATTTTGTTTTGGCCATCTATTACGTGCGGCCTCTCTACTCAGGGGATGTAACATGATGGCCTTTTATTAGGTAGCCAGTCAGAGCGCTTGCTTCCTCACATCCAGGTGCTGTCTATATAATAAGAGTATTTATCTGTCAACGTATTTTAACTTTCCTATATTGTACAGTTTGCTTTCTAAGGTGTTAAAACGATTTCTTTTAAACCTATTTTCTATAGAATTTTGTGAAACCAAAAATGAGACCAAGTACAGAGCCAATGTGAACACAGTTTTCAAACATGCAACTGGTAAAATGCGCTGGAATGTTGCGTAGTTTTTACGTTGCACGTAATTGGTCGAAGCGACGCAACCTCCCACTGGTTAGAGAGGGTTACAAGCGTTTGATGAACCACGGAGCGCAAAGCTGGAAATCCCTCCGGGAAAATTTGATTGGAAAAAAGATGTAAAAGGAGCCTTCCATTTTGTGAAATCTGTGGAAGTCGTAAATTTTGAGACGACAAAAAAATTCAGAGAAAACATATTACTACTAGTATAACTGCCAGAGATATGAAAGGCTGATATACGCCTCTTAAAGAGGCGGTTTTTGTGCGATTCGTTTTCTTTGTTTTTACTTTTTGTACGAGTATGTGTAATATAGCAAATCAGATTGATTAGCAGAAAAACGTGCACGTAATTTGCTAAAAATAAAAGCTTTGTAGAAAAGTGTGATTGAATTGTTTAACAATTTAGTACAGAATATCAAATTAAAACCGGCTAACACTGGTTTGTAGTTTTATAGCAATAGTAATAGCTGGTCTATTATTATAGACTGATTTACAATTCAATATTATATAGCTTCTGGAATTCAAATAAGCTCTTTGTTCCAAGAAGACTTCAAAAAGCCATTTTTGCTTTTTTCTCGAGAAATATTTTTCACGTTTATTTGTGAAAACGTTGTATTTCAGCGAGGAGAATAAAACTCTGTTTGTTACTTTTACCAATTGTCACCAGTTCCTCTAAAACCCGAGGGCGAGATGATGACTTTTCCTTTTGGGAAAGTGTGTACTGTTCGTGCGAATGCCCTTATAGAAACGAAAATTAAGCAACAAGGGGTAATACAACTCCCCCCCCCCCACCCCACCTCAGAACTATTGTAAAATAGCTATAAACAGTCCAGGAGCTCGTTTCTCGAAAGTCCCGATAACTTTTTGGGCCCAGAAAGCTATTTTATGTGCGCGATGTTTGCGTTACAGACTCAACTTTTGTTGGTTTTGAAAGCTGAGCAATAAAATGCTCAGTTGATAAAACAAGTCAGGCTGATATGCGGGCTAAAAACCACGCCAACGTTCTATAGATGTTGATTTTAAAATATAGCTCCGGGCCCGAAAAGTTACCGGGACTTTCTAGAAACGGGCCCCAGTTTCGAGTTCACCAACACCGCTGAATTAAAGTACTGAGGCCGTATTCTTACAGAACCAGCAGCAAAAAAGCTTAATTCTTAACTACAACAACACACAGAGTTGTGATTACCGTAAATGATCTGATAAACGTCCAGGGCGTTTATTAATTTTCTGGGGGCGTTGATAAGATACGGACGTTAAATAGAGAGGCGTTTATTATGTTTTCCCAAACAAGTATTAAAACAAAGTTTCAAATACTGCTATACATTGAAAAAGAGAAAATTCTACATTACAACGTAGTTCTCGATATCCATAGCATCAAATCATCTTGGATTACGTTTAATTTCGCTGTCCCCGCATCCTCGGAGACCCAGGGGCAGCTTCTCCGAGGATGCTGTCCCCGTCAATATTAGAATGAACATCAGGATGATTTCGTCGGATGAGCTTGTCTGATTCAACCTGCTCTTCGCAAAAGGCATTTACTAGACAGGGACATTTACTAGAGGGGGGCGTTTACCTCTGTCCTCACAGAAGGGCGGCTTTTATTGCGTACGAAGCGTTTATAAGAAAGTGCGCTTCTGAGACATCATTTACGGTCGATAATTCTCTACTGGTATTTGTGAATTGAGAATAGCCCTGTAAAAATGCGTCTTTTGTCGTTTTATCCAGCGGTCTTGATGATCTCGAAACTGGACTATTCTTGACTTACAACTGAGCGAGAAGTCCAGCCTAGTACCCAGGCGTTCTCTTCTTGGATGAAATTTTGTGACGTCACCGGTCATGACATTTAGCCCCAAGTCGAGAGAGCGGAAAGAGAATGCCTGGGTACTAGGCTACAGTAAGCCTACTGTTTTGATGATATAACATACTTTGGCTATGCCTAACTCTTCTGAGCGCAAGAAAAAAAATTGAGAAAGAAACCGAGGAAGGGAAGGAGGAGGGAGGGGGGGGGGGGGGGGAGAAGAAAGAAAAGAACTAGGCACTCCCAACATATCTTTGAATCGATTTAACACTTTGGTATCGATTCTCCCTTCCTCTCATTCTTGATATTTTGTGAATTGTTGAACTGTTATTATTTATATAATAGGTGCAATTATGCACGCATTTTGATTGGTTCTTACTTATGATCTATTAGAGGACAGACGCATAGCTGACGTCCATCATTGAAAACCTTTTTTTGAATATTTTTTCTTTAAGATCTAAAATAAATAGATTCCATGTTGCCGTGCGTCTGTTAGTAATAGATCACAGACGTCAAAATGTGGTAAGAACATCGATGACACACTCGGCTATCGCCTCGTGTACCACTTTTTTGCTCTTGCCACATTTTGACGCCATCTGTGACCTATTATTGAACAGAGGCACGGCAACACGCCCTCTGATTGGTTCCCAACAACTAAGCTATCAGCTCTTATAACGCCCTTAAATTATCGCGCGCTCTCATTGGGCGGAACACAACAAGTGGTACAAACTCGGGCGATGGGTAACGGATGATATACCCCGTCCAAATTGATATCCAGCGTCCGATTTTATCGATGAGAACAAACCAAAGCCTTTCCAGACCGGCGTTGGTCCGGTGAGCGCAAGGTAGAGGGAGCGGAATCTGTACGCACACTGGACGTCAAACATATCAAAGCAAAAGCCACCAAAACAATTTGTCGCGTATATCTTTGTTTACAGATTTTGATTCCTCCATGGCAACCATGTTTTTACAACAACTTTTCTCCTTTCAAATTAGTATTTTTAAAAATTCTTTTTCATCATTTTAGCATCCTTTTATCGGTTTTTATTACTTTTCAGCTTTTCCGAAAGAAGGCGGTCGGCAGTTGTCTTGAGCTTTAATCATTTATTTAGCTTCACCGGGTACAACACGAACAGGAAAAAATAGACAATCAAATAAAAACAAAAGAGAGCAACTTATGGCACAGGCGGCCCAAGCTCAAGATGAGAGTGCGAAAACGTGACCTTCGCTATCGGGAGTGTTGTGTTACAAGGCTCTCGAATTATAGACTTTGTATGGGAAATTTACTTTCGTTATCAAAATGCTAAAATAAAGTTATGAATGTGGAAATAAACTTCACTTAACTCGACATGCGGTTGTTTTTGTGTCGTGTGTAATTTGGGCATAATTTGTGGCCGCTTTAGGCGAGTTTTTGGTTCGGTATTGTTTGCAGTGTTGTTGCCTTCCTTCGTTTTATGTGGAGAAACAACAATGCAAACAACACGGAGGTCTGCCTGAACTAGGGGTTAAACGAGAATTTGAGTTGACGGCTGTTCACGATAGAAGTGACATCACCTTAAATAGTCAATTCTCGAAGTTCGACCACAAAATTACCTACCCTTGCTCCCCGACAGAACGTAAATGGCAAAGAAAATTACGGGACAAAGGATCAACTCTGAACGTTTGGATTTTAGATCGCTCTTTGAATCAATCAATCAATCAATCAATCAATCAATCAATCAATCAATCAATCAAACAAACAAACAAACAATCAATCAATAGTCAGTAATGTAGAATTAACGAGCTATCATTTTTTTTATTAGTGTCCGAGAACATCTAAATTTCATATTTCTTTAGAAACAATTCATCTTAGTGTTTGAAGCTTTCGCAAGCTATGGATCTTGACAGGTCTTACCAGCTTGAAAGAAACGGTTTTGATGGTACATGTACGGTAGCCTTAAGTCTGAGACTACACCCACGAGGTGTCATCGATAGTTCTCATTAAAAAAAGAAAAAAAACAGAAGATCATCAAAAGCCCGTACATAAATTCCCAAATCCGGTAAAAGCTTTCAAGAATTGCTGGATGTACGCCTACGCTTACGGGGCCCTTACCCCGGTACAACAAGACCATGGCCGACTTCACGCTCACTATTAACGAAAGGACCGGTCCATCAACAAGACACAGCCATGGAATTTGTTCAGAAACCCGCACCCACGCCTGTCGCCACCCACCCTACTAATAGTACAACACCTAAGAGCAGGGCCAGCTTTACGAGGAGACGCCTACCACTTAGGAAAGGACCAGTCTGTCCGAAAGATCCAACCAACGGTTCGCGGACGTACTCTTTGAGAACATCTTTAACAACATCTTGCAGAAGACTCGAGATAACTTGAATACTAAAGGAAACAAAAACTGTTCGAGAAGATACCTAGTGTTGAATTATTCTAGGACAATGTCCAACTGGGTAAATGACTTTCTGTTCTCTGTAAGCGTCTGAGATAGCTAGAAATTTGAGACAGCTGGCAATAAATTACTGTTATCGGTGTGGAAAATAAAATGCTTCTGTTTGGCAAGCGAGAGCATCGAGACAACCGGATTCAGTTGCATTTTGATGATGCCTTGAGAAAAGAAGGCAATGGCGGTCTCTGTATGTTACGTAATGAAGTTGCTAACGACTGTATGGACTACTCTGTGTTCATGTTTTCTTGGTTCCATTAGCGCAGACCAGTGGATATTTGAGAAGAACAGCTGACATTTCTTCTTTTTCTGATGATGAATTCTGCATTCTAAAAAGTCAATTCCAACTGCAAAGCAGTTACACCGATGTCATGAATCAAAGGCAATTTTGTAAACCTCGTCATAATGCGACACGAAGTGAGCTTCAAGTCCTTCTTTTACAAACTCTGGCAGATCGGCAAAGTCTTTTCGATTTCCTTCGGGCAAAATAATGCAGTTGACGTCCGCTCGTCGAGCCTACGACAAATCATAAATGGAATATAATCAGAAAATGAACAAGATGAGAGATACAGATGTTAGCTTCGTACATTTCTATGCCATAATTAAGCTTAGATAGTAACTAGCAGTGTTACCCCCACCTCTTCCCCGGTAAGGGTGCGAGTTCGTGGCAGGCTAACCCTGTCGTTATCAACGGCGCTTATCTATCCCACAAATCAGCGCACAAAGCCGCAAACGTTTTCGAGTGAATGGGAAATCTTGCGATATACATCTTTGCGCGGCGTATTGTAGCTGGCTGACTAGATATTCTAAAACAAATGTTTTCACAACTCACTGCAATTGTCTTTTCTTTGATTCCTCCAACGGGTAGAACCTACGGAAAGAACAAACCATACAGTCAACCACTTGATACAGAAATGATAAGAAAGAAGCAGAAGACCACAAAATTTAAACGCAGTCTGAATCTGAATCTACAGAGGAAACTAACGAAGGAAAACACTGACAAATGTCGAAAGTTTAACTACAACCGCAACACTTAACGCCATTTCTAAAAAAAACCTTCAGCTTTTTACGTTGAGTATGTGTTCAAAATGAAGTAACTGTCATGCGCAAGTTTTACCGGGCGTGAAATTCGGTTTGCCGAGACATGTATGTACCGTTTTCGTCGAACACTGCGCTAGTAAATGTTTGAACTGATTCAAATTTTAAGACTCTGAAAGACCCGAAGTGACGGAGCTTTTTGCATCTGACCGCTGCGAAGTCCTCGGTTTTGTGGTCCAGCTTGTTATTATTTATTCAGGGGATGGATCTCCTAAATGGAACCTGGCTGTAGTTTATGAACGAGATAAAATAAAACACGCTGCACCTTTCCAGTGAGGGAGACCTCTCCTGTCATGGCAACATTCTGTCGGACAGGTTTGTCTTTTGCTAGAGACAGGAGCGCTGTGATGATGGTGCAGCCGGCGGATGGTCCATCTTTAGGAGTGGCTCCCTGCAATCAATAGAAAAGAACCTTAATTCTGTCCCTTGTTACAAAACCACATTTACGCACCAGGCAGTCTCACTAGTCAGTCACTTTATTTATAAGAGATATCCTTTCCTCTTGTGCACTTTTATTCTTGGTATTTTAGCGCATCGTTAATGGTTAGTGACCCGCGGAGAGTAATTCATGAAAGAAACTGATAAGTCCACTGTCTATCGAAACAGACGTGTATGGTGCCTATGTGTCCCGCCCTTCAATCAATCATTGTTATTCCACTGTTATTAAAAAAGATAATAAAAATATCCCTCTATTTTTGGAAACAGGAAGATAATGCCCGTTAAGTTTTCGTGTGCTTCTTTGAATATACCAAACAATAATGGTGACCTCACTCACCTCTGGGACATGAAGATGGATTGCTGCTCGTTTAAAAAAGTCGTTGCTTGGGTCTTGTCCTGACAAAAAGCCCTGCAAAGACTCTCAACTTTAATTTCCAACAATACCTTAACCCTTTCCCTCCTAGTGCTGGCCAAAGTAAAAATTCAAGAAAAATACCAAAAGAGAACTATGCGAAAGTACTGCCAAAGAGATTTCATTTGAATGGCCACACCATGGGATTTCGTCCACAGACTCAAAAGTTAGAATTGCAAAACATGTCTCCATAACGTTTGGGGGAGTGAGAGGGTTAAGGGAGCGCACAATCCCACTTATCAACTCCCCACCACCCCACCCTCTCCTAAAAAATAAAGAAAGAAATAAAATCAGACGGTTACACTGCCGGAAAATATACGATGACTGAGGCATTTGTCAGGATCATATGGTAAATTAGTTGATGATCGAAAAATGAACATACTTCAATTTTCGTAGTACGAATCAAACTAAGAATGAACCAGTCATTTACATGTAAGCATATTATAAAGTACGTCATTAAAAAAAACACCTAATCTGGTATCAAATACAACATCTTTTGACCTTTTGTCATCAAACAAGTTTGAAGCCTGTTACGAGAACTTGGTGCCCGCAGTGAGATGTTTGTTACCGAACTTTAAAAGAAAATGTGCTTAAACCTGGCTAGGGTAAATTAATTTATGGTTCAAACAAATTTAATACAACAAAAAACAAGTCTGTAAGCCGACCTTGTTTCTGGTTGACAGTTACGGAAGTGAAAGTTTGCTTGACGCACATTCAAATGTTTGATGGCAAAACATTTGACACGCTTAGACACAACCGACGGTAACCAAAATGTTTGAAATGGAAAAAAAAATGAGTGAAGGGAAAGGGATCTACCGGTAATCTTTTGATTTAAACTGCGAAAAAAGTTGCTACAGGTATTTTTTTCAGACAAAGCCAAAGCTTTTTTTTATCGTGTTTATGTCACAGATGCTGCCGATTTTTGAAAACATCTCATTACCATTGAGAAAAGTAGATATGCAATATACAGGCAGAGAATGCAAACCTTAGCAAATGTGTAAGCTATATGTGAGCTCTCCTTCATAACGTCTCCCAGTTGCCCTGTCACATCCAGAGATGGCTGACTTTTTGCATCGTCAGTAGACAACGCTTCTTTAAGACAAGTTTCGATATAAAGTGTGGAACCACCTACAAAACAACATAAACAGCATTTATTTGGGGAAAGATGTATTGAAGGTGCAATTAGATTGACAAGTGTACAATATCTCACAAGAGCTACAGCGTAATGTTCTTGTCTCGGTGCAAAACCCGAAAACCTGATCCCAAAAATCGAGGGCCAAACTTGGCTCAGTCTCCAGCCGTGAGTGTCTCGATGCGCCCGCGATTCTCGCCACCTTTACGGCTGGGCGCACGGGTTTGGTTATTGCTTAGACTGACCAATCAGAGACAAGCCCCCCGAAATTTGCGGGGCAGAATGCGCGACATAATTTAGCGGGATTTCGTCTTTCTCTTGAAATTTCACACTTTTAGGAGGACGTTTCAGGCATACTTTTCGCATTTCGCTTTTTTCCAAGACGATAAAAAAATAAAACAGATGAAATTTAAGCAAATGACGTGTGGATTGTCTGCATAATTATTAAAATTGTTATGACGTCACGGACATGCAACCAAACCCGTGCGCCCAGCCGTGAAGGTGGCGAGAATCGCGGGCGCATCGAGACACTCACGGCTGGAGACTGAGCCTAGGGCCAAACCCGCAAAACGAAAAATCTGAACTAGTCTCCTTCCCAGTACATTGTAAGCTAACCTGGGTGTAGATCGTGTTCAGAGGCGATACTTGTCAGAGGAAACAAAACGACGGCAGAGCCCTGAACACGAACAATCAGTAGCCTACCACCACTTTTCCGGCGAAACTGTTAAACAACTGAAAGGCCGTCGTTAATTAAATAACACTAATAATGGTAAAATAGGGCCCCGAATGGATCCACGTGTCTGCTGCTCCAACACTGATCAATATAACAAAGACGTTCAAGGTAAACTAAATGTAGCTTTTGTGGTAAGAGTGACAAAAATGTTTGGAAATATAGGGAATGATCAGGACTATTAAGTGTGATGGAAATGGTGGAATGATTTGTTACTTGTATAATTTCTGCGTATAACGATAATGTAGAATGCATAATAAACTGAGCAAAATTTTATTTGCTGTAATATTGAATCAGGTTAGATTCCCTGGCGGTCACTCATCCCATTAATAACTCCGTCAAACCGGGCGTAACTTTGCTGATCGAGCGGTCGGGGCAACTGGGCTTCAACTTACTATTTATTGATTTATTTATTGATTTATTTATTTATTTACCGGTAACGCCTACCCTTCGAAGCCGAAGATTGATGGCGTGGGGTCAGCTAAATATTACGAAAAAAAAATATAAAGTACATATCTAGTTTACAGAACTATGATTGAACGAGGAAACAGACTGTTTAAATTTAGTTAAATTAGTGTTCTCAAAGAAACTTGTAGAAGCCGTTTGACTCCCTCGATCATAAACTGAAATCAGATAGAATTAGAACTAAAATAATTATCTTTTTCTCGTCATTTTTGTCTTTTCCTGATTTTTATCAGTGTATATTGCACTTGCATATGTGTGAAAGACAAGGGAACGAAACATCTACCACAATGAAAACATTCATCTGATTACAAAAGTTAAGCCCGGTTTGGCGGGGTTAGTTATTGGATGGGTGACCGCCAGAGAACCAAACAGAGTTCAAAAATAAAATACATTGAAATATACTGAGTGAATCAGCTGCTGTTGGTCTGTTGATTTGCACTGATAACTCCGAAAAAAACACAGTTTTCGAGATTTATTGCTCCGAATCTTGAAAGTGAAAATCCCGATCCTTTGCTTGTTGCCGAGTGTTCTTACGTGGTCCGAACCTTGGCATGCAGTGAAAATCCCAGGCCTTTGCCTGTTGCTGTGTTGGCAGCGAGTCTTGTCTGTGAAAAGTGGCAGAGCCTTGCCTGCGTTATCTTAGCAAGCCATTTGCCGAGCGAGTTGCCTGTAGCTTGATTTCGCTAAAACAGTCCTGTGTTATCTTAGCGAGCAAGTTGCTAGTAGTTTGAATTCGCAAAAACAGTTACAATTCTACTCAGATACAAACTTCCCTGCGAAAATCCTAACGAGCTACGGTATTACCGGTTGTAATGCAGCAAAGCGGTGACTTCGAAACTCTTTTCAGCACTTTATTTGTAGCCATTTCCCATGGTTGAATTTTTATTTCCGGTAGTGTGACGAAAGAGCCTTTTGTGCGTTATCTAATCGTAGCGTCACCAAAGTGGTTACGGAAGTGGTTACAGAAGTGGTTATGGAAGTTTGCTAACAGTTTTACTTACATCGTGTCTGCTGCGCGCATGAAAAACAAAGAAACAAACAAACAATTAATTAGTTAATTAATTAAAATGCATTGAGGAGTGGTCTCGTACCAAGTGAAGTCCAGGCCAGTCCCATGACCACCCCTGCTGGGGTTTGATCGTATATACGGTCACTGTTAAACAGCGGCTTGCCAACGTATTCATGAAGATTTTCAGGTGTCACTTCCACTGCTCCCTCAGCACCTTGTACTATCTTAAGAGCAGCTTTACGAAATATCTGTAATGCAGAAAGACGTACTCCTACTATAAGAAATATACCACGTCTGGTTATCCGTCGTCCGATTTTATTAAGAACAAAACAGGAAAGACAACAGATTGTTAAGCATCACTATTAAAACTAATTGTAATAAAAATCGAGAAAACTAAACAACTCAAGCTTATTCAGCCGTGATCATGCTGTGAGATTTACCAGCTGTTACTGTCTTCTATTTGCCACTATTTAGTGTGAGTTGTAAAAACCCATAAACCCCTGTCAGGCTTGCTAGTTTATCGGGTAATAATGCCCTTCGGCCTTGGCTAAACGTTATCTATCCGCCTTGGGCGGTGTCCTCCAAAACACCAGCCGCCTATAAAGGGGTTAAATTACTAACTATTTTATATGACCAGAGAAGTCGCGTGAAACACGTGAAAAAAACGTAAATCCTTCTTGTAACAAAACTGTTTCAGTTGGTCAGTTAAGTAACAATGCCTGTAAGAACTAGGCAATCCTCTATTGTTCTGCGGCATTTCGCTTTCCCCACATAAGATTGTTTAGATTTTCTTACTGAGAATACATCAACCTATGGACAACACGTTTTTGAAATAAAATGTACTGAAACTTTATTTTAAAGCGACATTTTTTTGTGTTACAAGATTTTATCCAATCATGAGACTCCAAAACAATGGCCAAGAAAGGCTTCTAATTTTCCATGTTTCCCACATAGAAATTTTGCTGCATTAAAACTCAGGACAGTTTTCACCAAAAGGGAATCAATAAGTAAACTAGAGAGAAATAAATGCGCTACCTGATGAAGTGATAGTAGATTTTCATGTTTTAGCCAATGAGGTGGACCGTTTCAACAATATCACAATTAACACCTTTCTGCATTCCTTGCCGTTGGGTTGCCTAGTTCTTACTAGGACCATTACTTAATACTATTTCAACAATGCTATAAAACACTCCTTCCACTCAATGTTGCTACGCACGAATTCACGAATTAATAGCCAACAAGAAGCTGTGCATCTAGTTGGCCATGAATTGTGCATGACCCAACTTTTCAACACAATACAGGATTTATCTTACCTTTTCAATATGTTTCTGTAGATTTCTGACCCCACTCTCCCTGCAGTAAGATTTGATGAGTAGCAAAAGAGAAGGATCCTCTATTATAACTTGTTCCTCTGTTATACCAGCGCTTTTTCTTGCTTGTGGAATGAGATATGTCTGCACGAGGTAAAAAAGACGAGCCTTCTCTGATGCCGGAATGTACATTTGCAACTTAAACTAATATCAAGTGAATTGTTATACAGCTGCATATAATAATAAATGTAAACTAGCCACCGCAGAGATTCATAAGCTAATGTTTTGAGCGTAAGGTCTTCGTATGTTTGCGGCTTGAACGTTAGAGACATCAACTTTTGAACTCTTTAAAGTGGTCAACTTATCTTTTTGAATCAACTTAGTTTATATCAAATTGAAGTGCTTCTCCACCAAAGCAGTACCACAGTTTCAACAGAAACAAAGCCCTTTATCATGTCAAACTTATGTTTCGCTTCTTGTGTAGTGATATTTGCTAGCTCAAGGAATCATCGTTTCACTCTTTCTTTTTTGTAATAAAAGCGGTCATTTCAGAGGTTTAAAAGTAGCTATTTACAGTGGTTAATTGCAGTGACAAAACCTACTTTCATTCCGCTTTATGTTTTCTTTTTTGCTACCTATGCATTTTCGGTCGAAAAATTTTTTCCGCTTTAATTTGTATTTTCGTATGGTAAATTACAAAAAAACGTGACATAACTTTTGTACCACAGTTCGCATGCCAGAAATGATATTGATTTGCTGAAAGTGGGTAAGCTTCTCCTAGTTGCTTTAGATTGTCGATGATGAGCGATGCAGATTTCTTTGTACACTACTGATTGACTGTTTACAGGCAGGACAACTGCTGTGCCCAGAAACTATAATTTGTTACAGTTATTTTATACTTTATACACACCTTAGCAATTGCCTTTTTCTCGTCTTCCACATATCCTGACACGTTTATAATTTCCATTCTGTCTTTCAAGGGTCCAGGAATTGTGTCCGTTATGTTTGCGGTGCATATAAACAACACCTATGACAAAAAGTTATGGCAGCTCCATTAACAACAAAACAAACACTAAAGAGCTTGAGTGTCGAGGTAAAATGAATACCTTAAAGGTTACTTGAAAGCTGTTGAAACTCGATAGTTAAGTTCAGTATTCTAATATCCTGATATATTAGCACTACTAATGTAGTTTGATGTATTTTCCCTCCTAGGCGCAAAAGGCTGTTTCCACAGGCGATTTTGATGCGATCTTAGCAGCAACTTTTGCAGCGATTTCATGTGCGATTTTAAATCACTATTAGTTTACAAGCTTTATGAACGGCCTTTAAAGTTAACCTGGACATTATTTCCACCAGGGCACACATTTTTTAAGCTATTCGTCACCTTAGACAGATCCACTGGTACGTCCAGGTAATGATCCAGGAAGCCTGCATTCTGTTCAGGATCAAGAAGTTCAAGTAGAGCTGACGCTGGATCTCCTTGGACACCGCGCCCAATCTTATCCACCTAAAACAATAAGTTTATGCAACAAGTGTTGGGCACTGCACCTGAGAACGTCAACATATAAGTAAAGTTTCGACGACTCATTGCACTGCTGATGTTTGATTCCATTGGATAGCAACCAAGCCCTATCTTATCTACCTAAAACAACAAACCTCAAGTTTATGTAACAAATGATGATATAAATAAAGTTTCAGTGACTCGTTCCACTGCTGTGTGCACTACTATTGCAGTTAAAGAATTTTGCAAACTTTCTCACGACTCGTCTTTCTACAGAATTCGTTTTATGTTGGCTCTTGTTTCAGTTGCTGTGAAGAAACCAGTTAATATCTAGATGTTGTGGTACGCTACCTTTTCAACTGCTTACAAGTCAATCAAAGTACAAAAACGTAGCCAACAGAACGTTACCAAAACTATAGAAAGAAAGGTACACTCAAAGAGAAATCACACGTACATCCGGTGTATTATGCTGTACATTATTAATACACCGTAAATTACGATTCAGTGCCACTTTTAGAATTTCATGTTCCAAACAATCTAAGTCATTTAGATTCTTTGATCCTTAAACTGGAAGACACCAAAAAGCACGAACTATCTTCATTAACCTGTGTTACACTATTAATCTCACCTCATCAATAAGTATTAAAGGATTTTCTGTTCTGGTCTTTTTCAGACACTGGATAATTTTTCCTGGCATTGCACCGATGTATGTACGCCTGGGAACCAAAATGTAGCAGAAATTAGTAACAGCAACCAACATCTCTTTCCTTCCTCCAGTAGCAAGAAAAGAGTCAAGAAAACCCATTAACTTGAAACAGAAAGAAAAGAATTCCCCCCAGAGGACAAATTTACTTTTTATAATCAGTCCAAAACGTTAGAAGGATACACTCGTTTTTTTATACGGATGAGAAAAGCGTTTATGCGTTTTATCCAAATCGTTACACGGATACGAGATTTTTGTAAATGGATAAGAAAAGCGTTTAAACGCTTTATAGGATCCGTTTTAAACGGACGGTAAACGGTGCTAAACGAATAGTAATCGGATTTTTCCGTTAAACGGTAAAGCGCTAGTGTTTTCACTTTTCAGATCTCATATATTTTCGAGAAATGAACATTGTGGTAACTAACTATTGTGGTAACTGACCTGTGTCCTTTGATCTCAGCTACATCTGTCATCCCTCCAACACTGAATCTGAAGTACTAAAACAACAGTCACAAGGCCGTTAATAATATCTATTTACTTGACTATATGTCAATGTTGTTAATTGTATAACTTCAGAGGACTTGAAAAGAAAAAAACTGCCTGCTAATATTGAAAGTGCCTATTACATTGCAGCACTTGCAATATACATGACTCTTATATACTGCCTGCTTGTTCACTCAGGGGAAGCAATTCTATGTCGTTTAATCCTTGGCCATGAACTAAGCACAGTCGAAGCTCTCCTTGCAACCACTCTCGTAAGCAACCAGCTCTAGTTATGACCAGCATTGTCAAACCCGTTTGAATTGTCACTTAAACGCTGTTATTGAAAGCTCTCGTAGGCGACCACTCCCGTAAGCGACTGCTACCACTTTTGTGAATTACCGACTGGTCTTTTCCTTTTTCACAAGTTCTCGAAAGCGACTACTCAGTCAACACTTTTACATAACACTCACTTCTTGATCAAATTTAGAGTAGTGCATAGCATAAGCGCTAATGGTTCGTTGACTTATACATGCGCGAACCTCTTCAGTGAGACTTACAGGCGATAATAAACTATTTAATATAATTACTACATATTATTGGTAACCAAAAACTTATGCCAAGCTTGCTGCTAAAGCACTCGTAAGCAGTACACTCTCTATTGTTTTATCACATGGTCCCTTACGAGAGCCCATTCTTGTAAGCGACCAGCTCTAGTTGCAATCACTTTTCTGAATGCCCGAGGTGGTCGCTTACGAGAGCTTCAACTGTATTCAACCTATGAGAAGCAACAACCATTAATGACAACATTACAGTGTAGGCATCACACAACTCTTTGTACCTGTCTGTTGAGGGCTCTGGCAATAGATCGTGCAATACTTGTTTTTCCCACTCCTAGGAACAAAAACACATTAAAGGACAACATTAACTAAGGGTACAATGTATGTAGAATAGTTTACACTGAACCAAGGAGTAAATATTTCTGTGGATGTAAACTTGAGAACAATAACAAACAAAAATATAACCAAATCACTGATTTCATAACAAGAGAATAGAATGTCATGATTAAATCTGATGATAAACGCATATCAACATTTTAACTTATTGATACTTAAGATCACTGTATTACTGTTCACAACACGTCCAGAGTACAAACCTGGCGGGCCAGTGAAGCAGAGGATTTTACCCTGCACAGATGCATTCAGGTGACTTACAGCAATGAACTCCTGCAAAAACAAGGCTCAGTCATTCACACACCGCACACTCTTACCATAATACATAACAAATATACCATAATAGCATAAAAATAAGTTTTAATCCTTCAGCAAGTATCATGTGACCACAGGTCATGCAAGTGACAGAAGGGGAACTGGGTTGGCAGTGATGATGTCCGCCATACAAAGTGCTACAGGTTTGGATCCCCTCTGCATGACAAAAAGTGGGTAAACTGAGTTTGTTTCAAAGGTTTACTAGGTGGCTTGCCTGGTTTCCATTTCACCGCAAAACCAGATATTTTCAAATTGCAGTTGAAACTGGTTTATACAGACTCCAGAGGACCAACACTTCCCGTTGATCAAATTTTCTCTAAACATCTGTCACATTGCTTTTTCGATTTTGCAACTAGCGTTTTAGTTCTCCTTACTACATAATTGTCTACTACACAATCAGGGCTGTCCCGGCATTTTTCGGAATTTCGTGCGCACGTTTTCTTTCAATTCTCAGAAAAAAGGAGCTATTTTGGTGCTGGCTATCCACTAGTTTGGTATAAATATACTTACACAATTATTCACCTCAGTGTTGGTAAAAAGTTGGATATATTCACCACAATGCTTCGTGGCACAGCAATTATTTACCATTATCATCATTTTATTTTATTCGGCGTTTTAATTGGCCGAGAGACCACATACGTCACTGCAAATAACTGCCTACGGTCCTGCCTACGGATAATTGTCTGCTCATGCGCATTATGATGCGAAGTGGTTTTGCTGCAAATAATTCTGCTTGTGCGCAGTTGAGTCACCTGTTCAGTCCACGTTTGAAACTCTACTACGGCGGCAAGATTTCCAGAGTTAACACAGAGTGATCTTAATTGTTTAATTAAACAAAAAAACAGCGATGACACCAAGAAAGCAACTAAGGTTGCTGTAAACGTATTTCGACAATATTTGGAAGAGAGAAAAGTTGACGAAAAGGAGCCTCTTACGTCGAAAGTTAAACATGCAGCTGTTCTAGAAAGAAAGTTCTACGCCGAAGCCAGGAAAAAGAATGGCGAACTGTACACGAAAGCTCCTTGTTGAATGATAAAACAATTATTGGACGAGGTTGAGCAAAATATCGTGATTTTGTCAGTGCATCGAAGATCAATTATTTGCCTCTGCCTTCGGCATAAGTAAATAATTGATCTGCTCGTCACTGACAAATCTCAATATTTTGCTCAACCTTGTCCAATAATTGTTTATTATTCACTTCCACTTCAGTGAATAAATGTTAACTGTCTGTCAAAGTGACTGCCCCATGTTTTATCATCTCACCAGTATCCTGTCTTTAATGTCCTGTAGTCCATAATGATCTTCATCCAGTACTTCTCGTGCTTGATTGATTTTAAAATTCTCCTCGCTATGAATGCCCCAAGGAATGCTGGTTAACCAATCCAGGTAATTTCTTGTCACACTAGTGGAATGCAAACAAAACCACGTTCATTTTTTTGGAAATGGCCATGTTCGTTATTAAATTTTCACCTGACTTGACAAGAACAGTAAGTACACATTAATTTTTGCAGGTAAATGCCCTTATTATTGTTTTTGATAGAATGAGAGTAAAATAATTCAACACAACTGGTATATTCTTATCTGCAGGAAGGTTTAGCTGATCAATATACCATATTATTTAAAAATGTAAACAAAGGTTTCTCCTACATTCTCTACACTGTACATGTAGCTATCTTGGTAATTTTAAGTTAATTCATTACCCTTGTAATGCATTAAGCAATTATGTAAAACAAGTCATGCGTGATGCCACCGTAAAAAACTACTTGGAAATGCTTGTAAGCCTACTGAAAGAATATTAGGCCAGTGCAAAATGGCGGCAGCCACCACACATTTTTCGCACTCGTTTTCTCAATTCATGCTTTTCCCACTTTCTCGGAGCCTGGAGCAGACTACCGGTAAGTCGGTGTAAGCTGCATGGACAGGTATGTAAAGGGAATACATGAACACTAGTCCTCCAAATCAGTTAAACTCACTTAAATTCAGATGAATGTGTATCAAGGAAGGCTAATTTATTGAGTTCCTCTTCAATCACTTCTTCAGCATGTTTGGGAACGTGCAGATCCTTGATTCTCTCACGGAACTTCTCTCCCACAGCATCTTTGTCCTCCTTCTCCAAACCAAGCTCTCTTTTGATGATCTTTAGCTGTTCTTGAAGGAGATATTTCTTCTGTTGTTTGTTGACTTTCTCTTCCACCTGCAATTTAAAACCATCTTTTTAGCAAATTGCCTTTTTAGCTATCACAGGGTAGGGTATTATATGTAAAAAAACATAGGCATGCAATGCGTGCAGAGCCAATGACGGTTTTTTTTTTTCACAATATGGTGAAATTTATCCTGACAACCTATGGGTTTTCACACCTCCGGTAAGTTCCACCCTAACCCCTCAGCCCCCCACCCCCTCCCCCCCAAAAACAAAACCTTGTGGTTATCCACTATAAAACCGGTAAATTTATCGAGCAGCATGACTACGTATTAAACAGTTAATTATAGCATGACATCAAAATTACTCATTTGTAAATTTCCCACAGTACAAAGTTATTTTTAGCTCACGTGTTTATTTTGGGTCTCAACCTACAGCCGAATAAACTTTGTTTGCTTTGCCTTCGAACAGTACAAAAATGTTCAAATTCAGCTCGCTTTCACAAAACCTGCTCGCTTTCCAGTAAATCCAATAGGTCTCTATTAGAATGCTTTGTCACACATCTGTTTTTGTTAACCTTTCGGTCGGTTCGAGATGTTTTAAGTGTTGCGTTACATTCCTAAGGTTCAATTACAGCCATCAACGACGCAAATTTGCTCAACATACACTTTACACTTTGAGCCATGAATAACCCCGAAATAACGTTTGGTATCTTGTAAAGATTTTACTCTCAATCCTTGATCACCACTGTAACTTGGATTTTAATACTTATAATTTCATTCAGGTTTTTCAGTTTTAAGAATACATGTAACTAGCAACAAGCCGCGCAATTTCCGATTTTAGTTTGAAATGGTTTCTTGTTTTATAACATGCACGCAAAAATGACACTGAAGTTCGGCTCATTCGACAGTTCAAAGGGTATTTTTCTTTTCGCAAGTCTCCAGAACAACAGAAAGTCGTTTTGTATAAAATGCCAGCTCGGGGCTTTGATCACATGTATAAAACGTCAGCTCGACATTTCAAGCGACGCGACCACATAGCTGCTGTGAGCAGCTGAGAAAACATTTATTCACATTTCTTGGTCACGAGCTTTTGTTCCCACGGTTCATTTAGATATGGACGCTTTGGCAAGTGCATAAGATTCGCGAAAAAAGTCAAGTTGGTTCGTTGCCGCCATGACGTTCATACTTTAAGTATGAAATCTAAAATTGACGAGTCCTGATGTTTTTGTGTTGCTGTGGAAGTTTGTTCCACGGCTAAATAAATGCAGGACTACAGTGCAAATAAAATCCTGCCACACCTCAAGTATACAAAACAGCGCATTCAAAGGAAAATTAAATAGTTCCTGTTGATCGAGACTCGTCAATGCAAAACACTTCAAAGCCCGGGGGTACTCCCATAGTATAGTAAGCTGTAAGGGTACGTGCCGCTGATAAGGTAAGGGTTTCATTGTCCCGGTGCACACCCCCACCCATCGTCTCACAGAATATCCCCCCAGCCTCACAGACCGTAAGACAGACGATCATATATCAGTATATCGTTGATTTTTAGGCTCTGGCTCTGACAGTAGCCATATGACGTCATTAACGTGACGTCATTGGCTAAAAAGCTTAACGTAAATTTTGATCATTTTGTCAAAACGTTTGAGAGGCTCAGAGCAAGAACATGGGCATCCAGTTGGCATACCTGGACCCCACTTGAAATGTTGCATTTTTTGCCCCAAAAGTCACCTAATAGGACGTTTTTTCCCAGAGTCCTGTATTAATTTTTACTCACTTGTCTGGGTTGGTTTGAAACAGGATAAGATTCTTGGACACTGTGCCACACAGCTCGGCTCAAATTCTAAGGATTACTCCAGGGGATCTGTTTGACTTCATTGACTCAAGGTTTGTCTCTTTTGGGAATGGCCCTAGACTTGTTTAAGAGCCTGCAAACGCCTAATATGCCTTTTGCATTCCATCACCTGGTTGAGAAAGACTGGGGAAATACTAGCCTCTGACATAACATTTTATGTTCAGTCTTCTCCATAACTGCAGCCAAACCTGAGAGCAGTAATAACCAGTGATTGCAGCCCTTAAGGTTGTTGCTGTGCAGCAGCAGTTGCAGTAATCTTACAGAGTTGTTGCAATCTTCAATGACTTAATGATTTTTAGGCCACCCTCTAATGTTGCCAATTGATAATGATGATGACAATGATGGTGATATTCAAAATAATGTTCCCCGCCTGCTTGAAGCAAACTAAATGGGTTGTATGTCCCTGCTCACCTCCTTTCCCAGTTGTTGTTGCAGAAGACAGACAGCCAGCTCTTTCTTCAGTAGTTCAAGAGTGAGTCGTAATCTCACAGGAACCCTGGTCTCTTCAAACACTTCCTGCAACTGCTTTGTCTCAGCACTGGTAAGTGCAGCACCTAAAATACACAACAGTCAACCAAATTGAAGACTGAGTTTTATGCAAAACTATATAAAACTGTGATACGAATGAAATGGATGATTTTGTGTTTAAACTCCACACCAACTTATGTATTGGAGGGTTAAGTTATCTCCTCAGCAGCGAGAAGGTCTCCATGGCAACCAGGCCACAGGCCACCTCTAGGCACCAATCAAGACAACACCAAATTGTGCTGTGGAAGATCTGCTTACCCTAGGATATCTATGTGCGATGGGGAAGGAGAGGAAAGCAACGTGCCAGCCCAAGCAAAAAAACAGCAAAGCAGACAGTACATGTAGGCACCCAAAGGCCCCCCCCCCCCAAACATATTTGTGACACTGCAGACCAGCATTATTTTAGCTTGACTTTAACTTTGCCCAAATTCTAACAGCATAATCAGATGTGAAAATTACAACTGGTAGTCTGAGTGGGTTTTTGTTCTGGTTGTAAAAAGTGCTTCCTTGTAACAGCCAGGTAGACGTAAGGTAACGTTTCACAGTGTTACCGGTAAAATCCTATCCTTAATTTAATGATTGTGTAAATTAATTGAGCCTGTTTCTAGGAAAGAGGATAAAGAGCAAACTGGATGAGAAGTGGAGTAGGGACTCACACTTTTTGCATGAATTTTTTATCAACCTTTTCTTTGTTGCTTACCAAAATCAGCCAAATGTACGGGGTTGTCTGCTACTCGTTTGCCACCTTCAATAAGTTGCGCCAGGAATTCTTTGTACAAAGGGTTCAGTGAAATTATATCCCTAATGGTTTTGATCACTTCTGCTGCTAGAGCCTGTTGATTAAACAAAAATAATAAAAATATTTCAAACACATAATAGCAATGCAGCTCTCTCAAAAATAATGTTTTGTGCCAGGTCCACTTTCTGGCTAGGAAGGTCCCTGTCAAGTCCAGTGTGGAGAAAATTAACAGCAAACAATTGAAATATTCCACATTGCTTTGCTTTAGTTAACGTTAGTTTACTGTTTACCCATGAGCCCCTGGCTCGGGAGATTAGGCGACTACTCCCCACACTATGACGTTAAATTTGATTTACCTTTGATTCACCTTACCTTTTACTACAGGCTACCTCCAACTCCCTCTTTCTAGAACAGGTTTTTTTGTTTGATCATATTAAATAAAGCTTGATGGAAAATTTTACACTCAGCAAAGAGAATAGGAAAGGTGTAAATATTAAGTCACTAGCCACGAGTCTCCTAGTTGTTCAGCGGTTAGAGCATTCTACCATTCATACAGAAACTGGGAAAGAAAATTCCATGACTTTTCCATGTCTTTTAATCCATGACCTCAAAATCAGTTCAAAGAGGACTCTGGTGAAAACAATGTCTTTTTGAGTGAAATGACCCACTTGTTAAATGTTTTGATGTGTTGAAAGTTTCCTTTTTGATTACTTTTCAACCATCAGCTAAAAACAATTTTGACTTCTCCACAGCCCAAACAAATTTTTCTAATTTCCAAGACTTTTCCAGCCCTGGAATGCAAATTTCAAATTCCATGACTTTTGTGAGTGTCTACTGTGTGGTGAAGCTTCACTCCACAGGATAAAGCTTTAGCCATGTTTTGTGCATCTTATATATACGACCATGGTTAAAATCCTAAAGCCCCAGCTACATGATCAAACATTTTTGTCCGAGATCATATTTGCCACACGAAGAACGGTAAAACATGTTCTTGCAACATGTTGCAAGATTATGACAAGTACTTTGAAAGTGGAATCTTTAGGTTAATTACTTAATAGTCAACACATTGGTATGTTACCTTGACTTCTTCTGTCAATTTGAATGGTTCATGCAGCACATTCTCAACTTTAACCATCAGGATTGGTTTCTTCTTCTCCTGTACAGGTGGTTCCAATGGCAGATCTGTTACAGCGACAGGATCTGTTTTCTCCTCAGCATGGGAGGAATACTCCAGAGTGTCTGTGATTTTAATCCTGATATGAAATATTAGACAACCATAAATAATAATTCATGATGCCAGTCTGGCTACGGTCCTGTTTGCTGTACTGTTACAGGTACTTGAAGAAGTTTTTGATTATTTTGATTATTTTATTTAAGATGGATTCCACTCAACGTTCGAGCAATAAGTGCAAAAAATATTTACTAAAAAACTACTCCTAGCACGGTAACATTTTAAATGCTATTTGAAACATCTCACTCTAGTTCACTTGCCCAAGTGACCCCGCAATGAAATTCTCAAGCATTCTCAAGAAAATTAATTTCAAATCTCGTAAAAGTATGCTAAAACGGGCGCCATTTTGTTTTGAACTGATATGAAGCGTCTTTTTAATTGAAATATGGATAACTTCAAATCCAATTTTCTCTCGCGGGGTCAGCTTGGGAGCAAAAGTAACGATAAGTTCTTCTTATCTGTTCTCAAAATGTGACAGTGTTGCAAGTATTTTTTTGGTAACTTAATTTTTGCACTTACTGCTCAAACATTGAGCGGAAATCGTCTTAATATTAATTTATTAATTTATTTATTTATTACTTACTTTCATCTGAACAAGAACTTTTAATTAATGATATGTCCTCTTTGTTAAAACCTTCTTACGGTATACGATTTTCATCTTAACTGAGTGAGTGAATGTGTGAGTGAAATAGCCAGAAAGCGAACCAATGGGCAATCAGGCTAGTGAGGGAACGAGTATGTGAAAGAATGAACAAGAGAAAAAAATCCAGCAATCTAATAACAATCCTAATTTTGATCATAGTTAAAAACATTTCCCAGGCAAGTCTCTACTTCATAGATAGAAAAATGTAAAAAAAAATGCATTTTTTATTAGCTAAAACTATGCAACTACAAATAATATTACTCAGTATAGGGAGTATTAAAGTGAGTGGAATGGTGGGTGGGTGAACAAGTGAGAGAATGTAAACTAAAACTTTCCCGCTGATTGGTTATTCATTAATTGCATTTAATTTCCTTGTGCATAATTTTTGATTGACTCTGAAGTCTATATCTAATTATTATAAATATCTAATTAAGCATAACTGCAACTCAACAAACCTTCTGTGTCCCAGAACAACCATTCTCATTTTATCGCCCATGTCATACATTTCAGTAATCTGAACAAATGCACCCACTTGGTAGATTTCATCCAGACTGGATATGGTTTCAGCTTCATTGCTACAAAAATAAATAACACTTGAATGGTGAATGACAAGCACTGGAGAATGGCATGATAATTACTACCGGTAAAATATAAATAAATTATAATAATATTATATTAATATAATTTGTGATTAGACGTCTGGCAGTGGGTAAAATTCTCTTCAATATTAGTTTCACAAATCATCCCTTTCCAATGTGCACGTTATAATTATCAAGGTAAGGGAAAAAAGGATTCAAAACAATATTTTAATAAACCTTTGTTGAGCTCTGAGATAAAAATGTGTATTCTCCTTATGGTTCTCCATACATTTCTTACAAAACTAGTAAGGAGAATTTGTCTAAATATCAAGCCAGTAGTGATAGTGTAAAGAGAAATTACATTTTTGTCACTGTTAGGGCTTTTAAGAAGGGTTAATACTCACAGTAATTGCATAATATCAAACCTTAGCTGACACGCAGATACCTCACATAGCTTAACACCTCCACTTAGTTGTTACGCCCAGTTGTCAATTATTTTAAACATTCCCACCCACAAATTATTGCAGACAGCTTCTCTATTAAATCAGACACTTGTGGTCTCAAGTTTGTCCACTTATAATACTACAGGATGTTCACTGTACACAGTTTTAATACACACCTATCCTCCTTCTTCAGAAAAGCACCTGCATAAGGCTGTGCTAATCGAGACTTGACTCTGATCAACTCTATCAGATCCTTGTCTGTTATCTGGTATGTACAAAATATGGAAAAATTAATACCACTAGTGGTAGTATAACCCTGAGATGGACTAGCATCCCATCCAGGGGGGAGTAGTTATACCGTCGACTATTTGTTTCACACTACAGAAACTAGTAAGAGTTAACCCTTTAAGCCCCAACATCATTATACAAATTCTCCTTACTGGTCTCTATATGTTTCATTGACTACTAATTGGGAGAACTTGTTTAAACATCAAGACAATTCATCTCTGGTGATCATTTCTTAAATTCTCATGACCTGTATGTGTTGCAAAGCACAGATATGATGAGGAGAAAATTGAGGCTCATCACTATTGGTGCTTAAAGCGTTTTAATTAGCACTGGCTGAGTGAGGTACACATAAATAAATAAAATAAAATAAATAGGAATTAGCAGTGGATCTACTAGGTGGCTCTTCTTCCACTGTGTCCAGATCGAATTGGAATTTGGAAATGTTGGTTTTTGAGGAGAGGGCAAAACCGGAGTACCCAGAGAAAAACCTCTCAGAGCAAGGGCGAGAACCAACAACAAACTTAACCCACATATGACGCCGAGTCCCGGAATCGTACCCGGGCCACATTGGTGGGAGGCGAGCGCTCTCACCACTGCACCATCCCTGCTCCCCTAAAGTGTGAATTTACATGTACCTTTACCTTTCACTCAAAGGTGTTGAAGGTTTGAGCAGCTTATACATGTACCACTGACAAATGGATAACTCTCTATAAGCCATCAGTGCTGCACTGGTGGGGGAGTGAAAACACTTCAATTTGACATCAGCTAGCTTGATGTACAGTGTCCTGTAAATGCTGGAAAAAACATTCAGCAAGTGTTGTGATCATATGGAAACCACACTTAGGCGATCACAGCGATCACAGCATTTCACAGCAATCACTCAAGAGTGGTTTCCATATGATCGCAATGATTGCTGAATGTATTTTTCCAGCAACCGTAGTGATCATAGTGACTGTAGTAATCATATGGAAACCAGTCCTAAAAAGATTCAAAGCCTGATGTTTTTAGCACTAACCCTTTGTCAGAGGGACTTTGCTTTTGAGAATAAGGAACTATAATACTTGAAATGTCAGCATTATTTGAATCTCTTTATATGATGGCCAATTTACCTTTAAGTTACATGTACTCAGCTGATGCCAAATTGAAGTAAACCACTGTCAGTTTTTTCCACTGTTGGGCCCAGCACCATTTATTTGGTAATGGTAAAATACCATTTTTAAGTTTCCATTGTCAATAAAATACCTATTTTAAATCTCAAATGCATCTTGATAAATACATCAAATCACGAAATTACAAACCTCCATCATCTTGACAAATCGTGGGAAAACTGGATTTCTGTGAACTGGTAACAAAGGCACTTCAGGGAACACATCTGGGACCATGACCTGTGCCAGGGCCCCTTGAGAGGGATCTACCTTAGCCCCGCCCTTGTCCTCTATCACCACTTCAGCCCCATCATCTTTCTTTTCACCACCATCTCCATCATCATTCCCACTTCCACTGGCTCCTTCTGAGGACTGAGAGCTACCAAGAAAACAAAGACGTACATTTCATACTGATGGATCAGATCAAACATACATGTAACGTAACTATTATGTAATTCAGTGCTTTCAATAAGCACTGATGACCAACAAAAAGCATCTGCAAATTCACTCTAAGAAGTGGGCTATTTCCCCTAATTAAATCGAAGTAATTAAAGGAAGATTTCTTTTAAACCTCGTTGATACAGTCAGCTACTCTACTCAAATGGGCTGCCTACTTCAAATCTTATTGAAACCCCTCAGTTAAATGCAATTTAACTTAGTTAACTACGAGGAGCAAACATAGCAGGGTAGCAGCTTCAGCTCATGTTATTTTTAAGGTGGCTTGTGTTTGGCATGTTATTTGTGGCTGTTGATGTTGTTTTGTGGTCAGCATATTGGTGTGCTAGCGATCTCGCATTAGCATACCGTTGTTGGCATTAGCGGTCAGCGTTCTTTGGTTATTGGCATTCAGGGGCAGTAGGCGGCTCTTCTTCCTTGATGAGTGGTCAGCGGTTACGGTTGCAGGGCCCCTAGACCTAGCAGCAGTCTCGTGTTTCCTTCTTGCTGGTGCAACTTTATGCTTCTATTACAGCTAACCTTTGACCATGGTGCCAGTGCAGTTAGGTTTAGTGTGTTTCTTGTATTCTCCTCCCTCCTCTCCCTCTGGTATTTTATTTGACTTTTATTTATTTATTATTATCTTTAGTTTTCTTATTTTTATTACTTCTTTCCACTGAAATTTCATGTTTCAGTGTGACTGGTGTCCGGGTTTTGTTTATGGCGGGTGTGGGGTCTCGTGGCTGGGTTCTAGGCAGCGCCGGCTGCGTGGGAAGTCTTCCATAATGGGGGCTGGGATTGCACCCCAACCTTTTGGGCTTCCCCTGGGCACCCAACCTCCACTTGCAACAAATGTTGTTAAACTGCACTATAACTCTACTAATAATCACTGGCCATTATTACATTTGTATAATTATATATAAATTATTACTACTACTGTGTAATTAATCATCATCATTATTAATCATCACAGGCAATGGTTACTGGCCTTGAGTTTGGTTTCAATCCAGCCTTAAAACATTACGCTGGTTTGTATACATTTTGCCTTCACCTTTAGACCAGGTCATTTAAAGTGCTACTACGATGAAACATTCTTGTTTTGTTTTCAACTTTTTCAAACTTCAAACTTTTCAATAGGTGCAATATTGTATGAATTGCGATAAATCAGATCGATATATGCTTACATGGCCCAGGAATGTATGTCCTAAAACCGCTTTAAACCCGTCCGCCATTACTCAGTTCGCAAAAGAGAACCCTGCGAGTTTCATGGCAGCGGTCTTATCTCTAACCACGTGATTTTTGCTCGTGACGTAGAAGTCTCAACCTTCGCCACAACAAAGGAGAGAAGAGTACGATGAAAAGACAAAAATACAGAGCCAAACATTACATTATACGGATGTGTTTTCCATCGAATTTGTCGGCGAGTTCTTCCGAGAATGACTTAGAACAAAGTTTTTTCGGTGAAGTCAGCGAACTCGCAGAAGTCGCGCCATAAGATGACAGTTTCAAGCCTCTCGCTACCGAAGAGGAAGCCATCTCAAACAATGCAAGGATGGGTCAAGAAGCCGAGCAAATATCCCCAATCACAAACACTGAAATCATTCCGATAATACAGCAAATGTAACTGTTTCATGTGTCTGTTGTGTTGGGACCCGTCAGCTGTTTCTTACTCTAACTTGCCTTTCTTCTTGCCGATACGGAGTTGAGTTTGTTGTTGTTATGTTAACAGAATTGTTAACAGTTGCAGTATCCTGAATTGTAGTTAGAATGATTTTAGACCTAAAACTAATAAATCCTCCAATAATAAGCTCTCCCTTTTGAAAGAAAAGCCCACATAATGCTACATGAAAGCTTCTAAAATAAATATTGAGAGCCCTGTGCCTAACATACATTCAGAATTTTATGGATGAGACAAAAGGTCGAGAAAATAAATTCAAGTAAATGAAATGATGCCACAAATCGCACGTGTAAATTGTGAGAACACAGTAATCTTACTACCTAGTAAACAAGCAAATGTGAATTAATTGAGATGAACTCTGATTTATCATTAGAAATCTGGGTATAAACGGTGGAATACCTCATCACATAGAAAGCGTTACTCAGAGAAGTGGCTACCCCGAACGCGGTGAAAGGCTCAAGAAATTATGTAAGACTTTAGGAGCTTGCTATGCCGTACGCCAAAAGAAATTAATTGAAGTATAAAAGAGATATTAGGAGCTAGCTACATGTACATGGTAAGCGGAGAGAGATAAATTGAAATGTGCGAGGGATGTTATGAGCTGGCTACGCAGTAAAAAGAACAAGCACTACACAGTAAGGTTTGTTATGGTTGATTAAGTTCGGTTGTTTATATTTTCATGTTACATAATTATGGCCAAGTAATTCAAAGAAATTTCCAGTAATACTCTCGTTTATAGAACAAGGAATACACGGTGATGTTCTGTTATGGTCCGCTTGTTTATAGGAACTTCAAATAATATTCTTTTAGCTGAGTTTTTAGTAGGGAACGTTTATAGTACGAGGAACACACGGTATATTTAATTTCCTATTTTCTGCGTACCGCGCACCAATTAGCCAAGTTGAATAAAAATAATTTCTGTGTATCGCGGAGCCGTCTTGGCGACTACACAGAAAATAAATCATGTGAAGGGGGCATATATTATGCAGTTAAGCCGAAATCTGTTGGGACTTATACACGTATATACACAAGACAACCGAGCGAAGTATCTCCTAGGTATGCAAGGAAATGTGTATCTTACCGTAGATGTGATGTTTGCACAAACGGCAACTAAATATTCGCTCACCATTCGATGATCCCACTCATATATGACTGCTGATGTCTTCTTCCTGATAGTTGGAACTGCTCCCGACCTGGTCTTAAATATTTCTTTTTTAATTACCTTTCTCGTAAACTGCTTGAGTAAAACATTCAGCCGTAAAATGCACAGAGCAAACAGTGTCCAATAGCATTGAAGTCCTTCCGGTGCACGTAAACGAAGCTTTTCCACTTAAAATAAATGCAACCACTTACCAGCGAACTTTGAATGGAAATTTCCGATTCATCGACGTGTTCTTTGCCGAAATCTTCAACAACACAGCACTGCGACCACGCTCATTGTAGCTCAAAATCGAAGAAATGAATCTTGCGAACCCTCACACCTCTCCGAATGCATAAGAAATTAGCCACCTTTGTTTTGTTGTGTTGAGACTTCTACGTCACTTCCTTTCTGGCGAACTCGGCCCAACTCTCAAGCCAGTGCCCGGCCATTTTTGAATTGAGTAATGGCAGCAAGCCGAATTCGAAAATTGTAGTTTAAATAATCGGACTTCCCGGCCAATTTTTGACTTAAAACTTCGCACAGTAAGTAATGTACTTACATTTTCGAAATATGGAGAGAACAAAAAATTCATATTTTTGATCATAGTAGCACTTCAAAATCCAAGAGTTTTCCATGTGTAGATGTATAGAGAAAAAAATGTTATATTATACCAGGCATTTTTTTTCGGACCCCTGAATCAAAATTTTGAACCTTCAGGAGTTTTCTAGAAATTCAAAGAGGAAGTATGAACACTAGACAATTCTGCTGATAGATAAACCACACCAATGGCTTTTAAATTATTTCTAATCAATACTACAAGATTTCACAAATGGACAATTTGGTAATAAATGAAGCAAGCACTATGATAATCATTGTCACTAACCTCGCACTGTCGCTGTTTGAATTCTGACTTTTAAAGTACCTTCTTGGATATAAAACTAAGTCCCCATCTAAGAAATCAATAAACCTGAAAACAAAATGTACATGTACCACACAATGCAAGTTGTGAAATGCATACCATGAAAATGTGTCTTGCACTTTAACTCAATCTAAAAACCAAGTCACGTCCAATGAACATGTGGTTCCAGAAAAATTAATATCCATACCCTCCCGATGCATGGATGGTCTCTGAAAATAATTCCAAGGGGGTGGGGGGTCTCAAATGCTAAAAATTTTTAAAGGAAAGTATGAAGCTAAACTGAAATTTCCAGAGGGGTGGAGGGGTCAAAGTAAAAAACCATCCGTGGGGGAGGTATGGACATTTTCTGGAACCACACAATTGAAAGAGCAAGGCAGCTCGCCCGGTGATGTTGAAACAAGGTTTTGGACTCTGTACCATAGAAAGACTAGCAGCATTCAGCCATTTCTTAATTAACGTGGACTTCACCAGGAGTCCTAGCAGAGATAAAGGGATCTTACCTATTTTAAAAGCCTTTCAGCTCTATTATGTTGGCTACTACTACAACCCATCACAGAGTTTTAATTTACTCTCCCTAGTACATGTATTTTGTTAGGCTTCCCTGACCCTGGGGGGAGAGGTGGGAGTACTACTGTATATAATCGGTAATTTCAAACCCTATTTTAACTAAACTTCTCACATCACTTATCAGTTTCCCAGCAATTGATAACCTATTCCAGACCAAAACTCCCTGAATTCTATACCCTATCCCAGACCAAATTGCTTGAAAACCATACCATTCACAGGAAACAAATCCATATAGATTATATAATGGCAGTACCCCTCCCCTCCCTTCCCAAATGAGCTTTTGACTCTGCTAAGCTAAACTTCTAAAGACCTGCTGTTACATGATGGCTGTGAATAACATTACCCACTGAATTTCAAGTTTGCACATTATGGAAATGTGCAATAAGATATAATGAAATTTACAAAGTGGATGAAGGTTTGTCTAATTACGTTAACTGAAATATTCAAGATACAATGTGAGGCAGGAATAGCATATTTTCATGAGCTGGGAATAGTGGTATTTATTTGACATGAAACATGAAATGGCTGTTTTCTTTCTTGTGAAACGTGATTTGCTATTAAGCATCCATGAGCAGTGATTTGATATGATTTTATACCCGTGAAGTGAGAACTGTGTGTTTTAATTGTCATGAATTAGTTTTTAATATTCCATTGTATCAGTTTTATTCAGATTTTTACAGTTGGTGTGATATCTCGTGATTTTTTACCGACTTAAAAAAGTGTAGATGTGCAGATGTAGATGAATTGCAATTCTGTAGCCATCACGCAAAGTGCCGTGAAAGATGATATACTGGGATTGATGTGAAATGACCGTTTAGTTTAAGAGAAACGTGATCTGGACCATCCTATATACCCCCCCCCCCCCCCTTCCCCTACAATGTAGGGACCGTGATGAAGATGGGCATGGGGGGGGAGGGGTGGGTTGACTGTTGAAACATTCATGACTTCTATGAACAAAAACATGGAAATTAAGCGTTGAGAGAGATACAAAATTTACACATGTGTCATCACCTTTCTTTCCATGGAGGCTTATCACAAGGATTGTTAGCTGACGTGCAGACCGTATGTCGACCAACCACAAAGCCTACTGTGTATCGCTCGATTCCTGCGTGTAAGCTCTCCAAACCATTGCGAAACGGCGAGGATTTCGTTATATGACAACAATGCTTCAGTGGTCTGCACAATCTGTGATAATCACGGCTCAAAATCCTGCTAAAAAATGATGATGTAACTTTTCTTGCTGCAAACATGGCGAACAACACAACAAGATGACAGTGCACGTGTGCTTGTTCCGTGTGCTTTGTAACCTCTCCTTACCCAGCGGTCTTTCTTGTATGTCATGCGCGTTAGCGTCTCGCTCCTGTGATGGCGGATTTTGAGCGTGGTTTTGTAAAGTTATCCAAAAATTTTCGTCGAGAAGCGCTCTTTTAACAGCCATGAGTGGGAGAATCTATTGTGGAAGACTACCTTCCAATGCTGCTGAAAAGGATTTAGAATCGCTGCTGAAATCGATCGGAAAAATCCGTGATATTGATTTCAAGGAAGGTTATGCTTACGCGGTGTTCAAAGATTACCGGGACGCCGACAAAGCCGTGCAAGAACTCAACGGCAAAGATTTTATGGGGCAGAGTATTCTTGTAGAGCGAGCAAAAGATATTAGAAATGGTGTTGGTGGGTACACTGTGGCTGGTGGTTATACTGCAAGAGTTCGCACTCCTAAACCTCCACCTGTGCGAACGAATCACAGAATTCGCGTTGAAAACCTTCCCGCCAGGGCCAAGTGGTCGGAACTCAAAGAGTTTATGAGTATAGCAGGCGAAGTGACTTTTGCAGATACGCACAGGAGGAGACCTGGTGAAGGACTTGTTGAGTTTGCTAGTAAGGAAGATATGAAGAATGCTTTAGAAACTCTTGATAAGCAAGAGTTTCTTGGAAGGAAAATAAAACTGGTTGAGGAAACACCTCGTTTTAATAAAGATCGTTCTCAGTCACGTTCAAGATCCAGATCTACATCACCATCTACTAAAAGGAAACGTCATTCTTCTTCACCGTCTTTGTCTCAGTCGAAAGGACGCCGGTCACGGTCACGTGACAAGTCAAACTCGCCAGATAAAAGTAGAAAGAGACATTCTACATCTCCATCCCGTTCAAGCCGTCGAAGGTCTAGGTCACGATCTGAGTCAAATCATAAGTCATCATCACATTCACGGAGAAAAAGGACACATTCAAGGTCACCAAAGAGGTCACAGCGCAAGTCAAGATCGAGGTCTCCTTCAAAGTCGAAGAGTCGATCAGACAGACATTCTACATCAAAATCTAAGACACACAAGAAGAAGAAACACAGTTCAAGATCACGTTCACGGTCAAGATCACCGAAAAAGAGGAGATCATGATGCAATTTCAGTTTTTTATGAGATTCTCAATCCACTATATTTCAAGGATGGTAATCTGACATACTGAACACATTTAGCTTAGTTTTTGTACAGATATACATTCATTGCCCTTGGCTTTTATTATTTTAGTGGTCTGTGAGCTCCATAGAGAAGAAATCCAATTCATGAGAGTTTTATGTATGTAAATAAATGTGGTTGAGTGCTATATAATTTTTGAATTGCTGTAGAAAAATCATGCTACATGGAAAAAGAGATTTCCTTAGTTGTGTGAAAATGTCTACATGGGACCTTTGAAGTAGCCTGCAATTGCATTCAGTTAGCAGATACAAGCTGTATTTCAAGTTAATTTTTGAAGGAATGAGAGACAGAGGCTTTATCAGGATAACAAAAATCACTTTTGATTACAGCAGTTTTCTTTAAACCAATTAAAAGTTATTCAACAAAACCTTTACATCTATCAATATTATCCATGTTTGAGCTGAAGGTGTCTCCTTGTATTTACCTCTGATCCTTAACTTTCCCATGCTTACTACTCTATAATAATTTACAAGGACCACTAAAAGGAATAAAAGCTTTTTTTCTGTCTGTGACAGACTGTGTTATATGTATACATATGAGAGAACAAAATGTCAACACTTTATTTTAAAAGAACATATTCTCATATGCCACATTCTCTTCACAAGTACTCTGTACCAGTATGTCTCTTTTTTCCAGAGTAGGAAATCTTCGAAATGGTATATGTAACATTTCAACTTATTTGCTACATCCAGTAACTATTGACCATAACAACTGTGAAAACACTTGTTTTAATTCTTTGCATTGGCACTTCTTGGAGGTAAAAATTAATTGCAGCCACATCTTCAAGGTCATGGCACCTTGCCAGGAACCTCATAATCCTTTGAGGCCTGATATAACAATGCATATTCCCCTTACTGTTCTTTATACATTTCTTATGGAACTAGTAAGGAGAATTTGTCTAAATATGAAGACATCTTATCCTTGGTGATCACTCCTTTTATTCTCATCTTTTGATATTTGAACAAATAGTGATAATGTAAAGAGAAATTTCATTTTCGTCACTGTTGGTGCTTTAAGAGTTAACAGGGAGTGAGACTCTGCCTACTGCTCTTGTTACATTGGCTTTTACTACAAAACATTTTCACAGGGCTGAATTTGGGAAACAACTTACATAATAATAAACAATGTACAGGAAAAGTAGGCCTGATCACAAGTTAGTCGAGATCCTTTTTTGTAAAAAAAGGAAAAAAAATTGTTTACTGTATGTACAACTTACAAACAAATTTTGCCATTGTCCTTGAACATTCTCTTTCAAAAACATGCACCTATAAAAAGAAAACATTGCCTATTTATGCATCCATTAAGGGATGTTAGTAAATTAATATACAATCTATGGTAAAAATCATCACTGCTTCTTAAGTTTTTGAAAGTGTAAGTCACAAGTACAAGACTGGCAATTGATTTTTTATTTTAAATAATAAATAACTTTTAAGTGCAAATCAATGTTTAGATGATAGTGTGAAAAGTGCAAGGAAGTGATCTGAATGAAATACATTCTCAAACACCATCAGGTATCCATTCCAAGCTGACTGTCACAAGGCCAGAATGCCAGGCTGACTATCCCAACCTGACTTTTATTGTAATATCAAAACTGTTCAACACATTACCAAAACCAGAAAGCTAGCAAAAATTACTGTTCTTTACAGAGCCACCCAAGTGCTTTTCAGATTGAACCACCTTGTCTAAATTGCTATCTTAAGAATTTGTTGCAAGATAGTATTTGCCTATAATTGATGCAGCCTGCATTTTGCAATATTTTTTGACAGAAATACTGAGTCAGACGTTCTTCAAAAAAACAGTGTACCTTGTAACTGAAAAAAAAAACACTCAAAAGTCTATGGTAATTAATTTTCAACAAGGCTGCCTGGATGGGGTGAGCCTGATTCTACTTATAAAGTAACACCGTTTTTTTTGTCCTCAGGCAGGCAAGACGCCTTAGTCATCAGGGCCCAGTTGATAAGGATTAGGATGACCCAGGATTAAGCTGATCCAGGGTTATTGTCAATTTTTAAGATTAATTATATATATATATATATAATTATATATATATATATATATATATATATATATATATATATATATAATTCAGGTGATTTTCACCAGTGAAGCCAAGAGATCGAGTGCTCTACAGTAAAGGAGCTGATATGCCTGTAGATGGACAACTCAATGAGGGCACATGGATTTTAATACAAATCTGTTTCGTAGACCAACACGGAGTTGGTCCACTCATCAGTTAATCTGCATATTAACTGATGAGTGGACCAACTCCGTGTTGATCTACGAAATAGATTTGTATTAAAATCCATGTGCCCTCATTGAGTTGTCCATCTACAGGTATATATATATATATATATATAACCATGCAAGCATTATGTGGATTCCTGTGAATCCTTTTTGCCCTAAGTTTGGAGTTTGGTTGGTTCCAAGCGGCCAGTTATTAATAAAATTAGCCGTGAAAACTCTTTTCAACAAGGAAAACAGGAACCTTGGTTTAAACTTTTAATCCCGGGTTAGCGTTAATCGGCTTTCGAACAACTGGGCCCTGGTTCTTGCTCAGCACCCACCACAGTTGTGGTTTTATATCCTGAGTACCAGGTTAATTAGCACTCAACCTAAACCTACTGGTTTTGCCAGTGCACTCAATGTCATACAATATGTCTTCAAAGGAATGCCTAAATATGGCCCTGTTGTAATGGCCTATGTGCTTCTTTTTTTACCATTTGAAATGGGACATTACACCATACTTCAAATCATGCCATGAAGGGATTCTAGTAACAATCATAACATGATCTGCATGAAATTGCTTGTATGTGATTGGCCAAAATGCATCATGCCATAACTAAAACTGGGGAATCCAGTATCAAATATGATATTTCACAGTTGATCCTTGTATCCCCTGATTTCCAAAGCCTGAAATTAAATATGATTTTTCTAAACTTCAAGACAGAACAGTGTTTTGTTGCTAATTGTAACAGACTAGGAGAACTATGGGCTTAAAGCTCCTAGCTAGTTTTTCTCAAGCTTCGCTCTTGGAAAACTGTTTGCTTCCTGTTTCATTTGTCATACCAGCTGAATATGACTGACCATGAGAACATAATACACCTAGTGGCAAATCCAAATGGCGATATGGGTACCTCGTTTACCACCCAATTCACTTATGTCCACATTTGAAACAAAAAACCCAACTGTCATCCAAATTTCTTGCAGGTGTTTACTTATCCAAAATTTGATGAAATCACCAAAATCCCAATTGATATTATTATGATTATTATGAGTGCCTATTGGGGAATAGAGATCACAATCATACTTTAAAAAACCCCCTCCATTTCAAGCTAAGACACTGAGACTACTGAGACTTCAATTTTTTTGCATTGTTTCTCTTTGTTTGTTTGTTTTTTTAGTTGTCCCAATATGTTGATAACCAGCTGTTCTCCTCTATAGCACTAAAAATTACAATCTACATACTGAAATCAGTGGATTTTGCATAAGGCAAAAATGCAACTTTTTTGAAGCATGGAGAGTTTGCCACAATTTTTATTTCCCCGACTTCAAGATGCAAGTCAAGGGCAAAAAGTTCACAATTTGATCTAATATGTTAAAATTTTTCAGAGGATGAAAAGTACTTGTAAATAAATAACAAATTTATATATATTCACATAAAACTTAACTAACAGTAACTGTTAGTTAAAGAAGAAACTGTTTCTTCTTTATTACACAACAGGTAAACATTAACATTATAATCAATGACTCATAATCCATAAACTCTATCCCTACCAAGTTGACAAGATATTAGATAGATACAATAATTATATTTGATCAAGACAATATTGTACTAAACAATATTTCAATAATACTAAACATTAAACTCATAAAATCATAATCTGTAAACTACATTTATTGTAACCCTTGTTGATTTGACTATAAGTTACATTTATTTTTTAATGAGCTATATTTTTAACTAACTGATACTGTATTTTTTTAATAACCAGACTACCTTAAATGTACAATGAAACCTCTGCTTTTAAAACCTGACACTTTCAATTAGGATACAGTGAGGGACTGTACTTACTTCATTTACATTAAATGGTCTGGTTGGGTGTTCACATGCATGACAAACAAATGCCTTGCCCGTAGTATGAAAGATGAAAAGGGTACACTGGGTAATTGTTAATTTTTGAGTCACATGTCGCATTAATTAAGACAATGGTTGCATGCATTTCGCTTTGCGACTAACTAATTTAATCTACAATTGTTAATGTCATCGTTAACATCAAGGTCCCATCAAGAGTTAAGTCAGCACATAATGATGGCCCATCACATGGTGGACGCCTAGCAGTACAAATGTTCCACAATAATGCACCAAACAAGGATCACTGCTCGGATAAAATTCCAAACAGAACTGCCTTTTCATGACATATAAAATCTACCATAATCTTTGCAACTACTTTAGACTTATTGCAAGGTTCAAACAGACATGAGGCATTACAAAATTTTATCCATCTCTAAACAGATCCCCATCCTCATGAATATATCCGCAATGTTCTTGAAGGGGAAAAAATATACCAGTGCCCAAAATGGGGGAGTTGATCTGTTTTTAATAACCCTGAGTGATATTTTTGGGCTCCAGAGCAGAGAATTTGAGAGTTCAATTCTTCAAAAATGTCAATTGAAAATTTTAATGCCCTGCATCTATCCAACCTCTACTATGCAGATTTACAACATTATTTTACGCATATTATAGTAATACATGTGACACTTTGGAAAAATGAGAAAACCTAAAAAACATGAGCTGGAGGAAGCTGTTTCCACAGCTAATTACAGTTTGCCTAAAATTTAGTACTGATTTTGTTACCCTACCTTTTGCCTATATTAGTTAATTTAGTTTATAGTGTAATTTTTTCTATTTAATTTGGCAAAATAAAATGGTTGTTGCTGTTGTTGTTACTTACAAAAACAAGAAAAAAAGTTCCAGAATGTCAGTTTAAGAACTGGGTTTCATCTACAAATAATGTACACTAAGTAGCAGTGCCAAATACTCTCTTTTATAACAATGCTTTGTTTGAATGGCACAACAGCTCTCAAATCCATTCAGACTCGTACTCCTCCTTCAAGCCTCAGATATCCAGATTCTTGGCTACAACACATCAGGTAGCAAGCTCCGATCATTCCCAACAACTGTTAACAAAAATAACAAGTAACAATCTTCACTTGTGAATAAACATACATGTTTGACCTTCCCATAAGTCAACAAATAATGCAAAGGATAGTGGTTAATCTGTTCAGCCCCATAGTCACAATTAATTTCTCCTCACAATATCAATACTTAACTGATTCATGAAAGTCATGAGACTAAACAACATCACTCATTCAAATGATAAAAAATGTCTTGGTGTTTAAACAGATTTTCCCAGCTTTTTCGAGCTAGTACTAAATAAAGAATAGCAAGAAGAACATGCAAGATGACATCAGGGCTTAACAGGCGTAATTCATTCATCTTGTCATTGGCCATGCACACCTTCCAGTTACATGTGAGTATGGTCAAAATATGTTACAGTGTACAGTATATCGTAACTTATGAACACAGGCACGAAAATTCATTTACTTTTAAGGCTGGTTCACACTTGTGACATAAGCATAAGCATAAACATAAGTATAAGCATAAGAAAGCGTAGTGTGAACCAGAGTAACATCAGCATAAGTATAAGAAAAAGGAAACTTTTCCTTTTTCTTATGCTTATGCTTATGTCGCGTAATCGCAAATGTGAACCGGACAACATAAGCATAAGCATAACAAAACAGCAGTATTTGATGTCAGCAGAAATTCAAGCGAATATAGTTCCCAATCCTGTTCTGATTAACAGTTTCAATATGGTGTCTTCTTCTTCAAACACGCTGTATTATAATGAGCAACTGGCAGAGGCCATCCGTATTAACTACCTGAACTACCTGAAATAAAATTCTTGGTCCGCCAGTCGCATTTCAAGCACAAGATTGTGATGATCTCCTTGTTGTTTTCTCTTCGTGGAGATTTCTCTTAACCCAACAGGACCTCTGTCTTTTTTCAGGTTGTCGTCGACGTCTACAAAGCAGTTAGTAACATCAAAAGGAGCGTTTCTCCTTTTTTTCTTCTTCGTCCGCCATTTTGAAACGACAACTCACCTCATTCCCCCAGGATTATAAATCTGAAGCCCAATGCGCCTACGTATGCCGCATTTCTTATGCTTATGTCATAAGTGTGAACATTCTTATGCCTATGCTTATGTTTATGCTTAGGCTTATGTCACAAGTGTGAACCAGCCTTTAACCAATGATGTTAGTCCTTAATAATTCTTAAGGTCTTTTTTAATTCTTTTTCTGGGGGGAGGGAGGGATAGGGGAGAAGGGTGGCTCCAGCACCCCCAGTGCTCCTTCCTGGCTCCATTCTTCCTGTTAGCAGCAACACAACTTTAATGCTCTCCTGAAGATTGCCACCAAGGGGCAGTAGAACAGAAAGGGGGAAACTGGGCAGAGATGCCTGACACTTCACACTAATTCACAAGAGATTTTACATATATTACAGTATTATTGAGAAAGACGTTTTTATTCTGTTAGTGACACAGGCAACTCGGAAAGAAATCCGAGTTCTCCCAACAGGAGTCAAACCTATGACCTTCTGGTTACTAGTCCAGATGCTCTACAACTGAGCTACAGGAGACTCGTGGGAGCTAAGGCCATTAAACTAGGTTCATGTGACAAATGTCCTGCATACTACTAGGACTGAAATGTCGATAAGTGGCACATTAGCAGTGATACAAATGTGATGGTGAATTTTACGCCTGGTAAATATATGAATTCTGAGGATTCTCAGAGCTTAAGACTTGCAGAAATATTTCTGCAACGTACAAATATCAATTCACTCAAGAACACTTTTTAAGATAATAACATTACTGAAAGCACTTACTTGCAGCACTGCAAGGCCAATAGCAGTTCCCAAGACATAACTGAGATTGTGTTTGACATCATCTGTCAGCTTATCCAAGCAGCCCTAAAAACAGTGCACCAAATTATTACAATGACAACCATGATAACAATTTACCTCACGAATTCATTGTCAGCTTGATGTATTTCACAAAAATGAGTAACTTCAGACTGTATAATAATAAAATTTACTGTGTATGATGATACAATAAATACTACTACTACAACGATGACGACAATTACTGTGTATGATGATACAATAAATACTACTACTACAACGATGATGACAACGACGAATCTGGACAACGACAACAACAACGACGACGACAACGACGACGATGACAACTACTACTACTACTACTCAATAACTACTGCTGCTACTGCTACTGCTACTGCTGCTGCTGCTGCTGTGCCTATCCCTACCACTACCACTACCACTACCACTACCACTACCACTACCACTACCACCACCACTACCACCACCACCACCACTACCACTACCACTACCATTTCTCATAAGGGTTCTGGAAGTGTTCAATTTTGGACCGGATTTCATTCAATGGATGAAAACTTTCTATAAAGGTGCAAAAAGCTGTGTCATGAATAATGGTTACACTTCTCATTACTTTGATCTTGGGCGAGGTGTAAGACAGGGAGACCCACTTTCTGCCTATCTTTTCGAAACAGTCGAAGGCCCCGGTGGAAAAAGGGCGTAAGTGATGATTTGAGGTTAAAATCGAAATTGCTCCTATTTAGCTGAACATTGGCACACAGGCTGGTTTTCATGTGAGGAACGCTGTTGCGCACTTATTTCTTGACCTGAGATCTAAAATTTGAAGAATTAGCGTATTACTTTTGCGTGAAAAGTTTTGTTGAACTGAACTCGCTCAAGTGATGTGTGAGTGATTTCTTTTGTTCTCTGCCTGAACTAAAACAAAGGAATTCAACCTAGAATCCGCGGTCCTGTTGTTTTCTTTGTGTCAGTTTTAAGCAAAAGTAATACGTTAATTCTTCAAATTGAAGCTCTCAGGTCAAGAAATAACTGCACAACAATGTTCCTTACAGGAAAACCAGCCTGTGTGCCAATTATTATTATGTCCTATTAATATTTCCACACTTTGTAATAACACCGACACACTATGTAGACAAGCAGTTGCAGAAACTGTGAGACACTTTATATATTTTCGCTAACCGGCATTTTGCATCTCGAAATGGGGTACCTTCCCCCCCTCCCCCCTAATCAATGTTGTATGGATTTCCACATGTCATTGAAACTAACAAGAATGCTTGCCTATACAAATCCTGTTGTCTTCAAAACAACATTGAAAGAGGGGAGGGGGAAGAACAGATTCTTATTCAGTAGCGTATGAGATTTTATTAAAAACAATAGAAAAATACCAGCGGGTTTTCAATTTGTCTCAAGTAGTTTTGTCCGGGTTTGTCTACAGGTCGCTTATATGTATTCTTAACGTTGTCAACTTGTAGTCAACTGTACTGTTGTTTTTTCTTGTCTAGTTCACCTAGAGTATCGTTTTCATGTATATTTCCGTGAAGTTTTAGTAAAAAATAAAATTAATGTGACAGCTAACTTTTAAGTTGGGGAGCTCCTCCCATTCCATTAGTTGTCAACAGGTTTTTTGCTGCTAACGTTACCAGTAGGTACGGCTTGTAACAACTTTAGTGACTATTACGCTTATGCTGGCTGATTTATCAGTACAGCTAGTCTTCAGCTAATGAAATGGATCTTTTAAGAAATTACAATAGCGACGAAACATCGTCAGATGATTCAGAATATGTTCGCGAACCGCTTGGTGAGAAGGAGGTCAGAGCTGTTTACATGCTGATGTACAGCCAGGCAAATCTTGACCTGTTCCCCTCACGCGAAGATTTTGCGTCAGCTGTGATTAGGTCGTTTAGCAATGGCACAGCAAAAATTCTTCACTGGTGCTGTTGCCGTGAGAAACATAAAAAGTCCGGAGAGCATTACCACCTAGCGCTGAAGCTAGATCGCAATCAACGGTGGCTATCCTCAAAGAATTGGTTGCGCAGTGAATATGGCATCACTGTAAACTATTCAAGCCACCATCACAATTATTATAGTGCATGGAAGTACGTTACAAAGTCTGACAGCAATTATATTGAAAGTGCAAATCACCCGGATCTTAAGAACAGCGCTGAACCGCGAACGAGTTCAGCAAGTCGTGCAAAGTGCAGCGGGAAACGTGCAAGGGGAGGAAAACAGGCTTGTGATGATGAAAATCTCGTGACCGTTGAAATCGAGGATACGGGTGAATCAATCTCTAGTAGAAGAAGAAAGAAAAAGCGTTTATCGGCCTTTGAAGTCTCAGAACTTATTGTTGAAAAAGATTTGAAATCGCTAGTGGAACTGCAACTTCTTGCTTGTGCACAAAAAAAAGAAGGGAAAACAGATCTGGCTGAATTTCTCATTAATCGCACACCTCGTGCAGTGGCAGATATATTGAATTCAGCATGGGAAATAGAAAATGCGCAAAAAAAACTGGAGCGATCAAAGAAAAGCCGGATTGAGTTATTGGAGGAAGCGAAACAAAATGAATGTACCGAGGGTTGCAATGGCCAATGGAAGATTTGCACTGAAGAAATTCTCACAAACAATGGGGTGCCAGTAAACGTGTTTCGTGACACTGTGAAAGTGCTTTTGATTTGGGGAAGGGGCAAATATAGAAACGTCATGATTACTGGCAACGCGAACTGTGGTAAAACTTTTTTACTCAATTCGTTGACTTCAATATATAATACTTTTTGTAATCCTGCTACTGGAAGCTTTGCCTGGGTAGGAGTGCAAGACGTGGAATGTATTTTTCTGAATGACTTTCGATGGTTGCCCCAAGTGATCCCGTGGCATGACATGCTACTAATGCTTGAAGGCCATGTGGTGCACTTACCAGCACTTAAAACGCATTTTGCAAAGGACATTTCCTTAACTAGTGACATTCCAATTTTTTGCACAGCTAAACATCGACTTATGTACACAAAAAATGGAATTGTCGATGAAAGAGAATGTCAAATGATGGATGTCCGATGGAAAATATTTCATTTCACCCATCAAATCCCGCGGGAACAACAAAGAGAAATCCCGTCATGTTGTAGATGCTTTGCTGAACTTGTTCTTCAGCCATGAACATTAAGATTTCACTTTACACGGTTAACTTTGGAAAAAGGAGATATTAGAATGGTAAAACAAACGATAAACACGACTTTTCAACGGTTAACAAGGGCTCAGAATAAAAGGAAAGATCAATAACCAATTCTCTTTATCAAGCGGTGTTAATCGTTGTTATCCGTTGAAATGAATATAAACCCTCATGTTAACCGTCTGTTTCACAGGTTAATCCTTTTGTAAGGATTATTTTTCTATTGTTTTTGATAAGATCTCATACGCTACTGAATAAGAATCTGTTCTTCCCCCTCCCCTCTTTCAATGTTGTTTTGAAGACAACAGGATTTGTATAGGCAAGCATTCTTGTTAGTTTCAATGACATGTGGAAATCCATACAACATTGATGAGGGGGGAGGGGGGGAAGGTACCCCATTTCGAGATGCAAAACGCTGGTTAGCGAAAATATATAAAGTGTCTCACGGTTTCTGCAACTGCTTGTCTACATAGTGTGTTGGTGTTATTACAAAGTGTGGAAATAAGTAATAGGACATAATAATAATTATAAGCATTATTGAGATATTGTTAATAGATATCTGCGGGGAGATATATCCATTCGGGGAATACCAGTCAATGGAAAGGAAATTAAGCTGGCCAGTTTTGCCGATGACATGACAACGCTTCTCAAAGATCTTAAATCTTTTGATAACCTTATGAAGAAGCTTGACCAGTTTGGAAAGTGCACCGGACTTAAAATGAACAAATCAAAAACCGAGGCTCTTTGGCTTGGTCCACCAAAAAGGACAAATTTACATGATATCCTCAAACTTCCCAACACCTCTGAGCCGCCTAAAATCTTAGGCATCTACTTTACATACGATGACAGGGTTGTCCACAACTTTTCAAGTAGCTGGCAACAATTTCTAAGTACCTGGTTAGTGATTATCGAGCGCCAAAGGCGATCCTTTCTAGGGGGGTGTGGGGGCATGCTCCCTCAGGAAATTTTTACATTTTAAGTCCCCAGAAACCGAATTTCCTTGATTCTGAGCACAAATTTACAATAATGTCAGTTCCAAAAGTAATCGTAACTTTTCAATTTTATTTGTATAAACTGATGCCTTCAGTGGTTTTCTACATGTAATTCCCAGAACTCAACGTAATGCACTATGTCTTATAATGTATCATTATTGTGCCAACCAGATTATTTTTAAGTCAATGAACTGCAATGGGAAATAAGTTTCATTTTCATATATCTGCGCCAGTAAAGGAACAAATAATTTGTCTTTAAAAATATATAATTTATATATCACAAAAGTAGCCGGCTAATTCTGCCGGCTGCCGGCCGTTAGGGACAACCCTGGATGAGAAGCTTCGTGACAAACTTAATTTTGATTCCACGCTAGAATCGGTCAGAAAGCTTTTAACCCAGTGGAAGAGGCGTGGCCTCACTATCATGGGAAAAATACAGGTTCTTAAATCCCTCATCATCCCGAAGTTCCTATACCGCTTGACAAACATCAGTTACAGTGATGAAATCATAAAAGAAATTAACAAAGTAATGTACCACTTTATTTGGAATGGCAAAGACAAAATTAAGCATTCGGCAATTATTAATGATATAGAAAACGGCAGCTTAAGAATGACTCATTTGGACACCGCTATTCAAACGCAACGAATAATGTTCCTGAAGCGATACGCCAGTAATGATAATCGAGCGTGGAAAGACATTCTGGATTCTTGCTTAAAAATGTGGGAGCTGGTAGATTTCTTTTACAATGCAACTTTGACTTTTCAAAGCTACCAATCAGTGTCCCAGTGTTTTATAAGGAGTGTCTTTATTCCTGATCATCTTTGGTGAAGTGGACAAATGAAACAATAGATGGAGTGTTGCGGCAACCAATTTGGAATAATAAATTCATATGTATTCAAAACAAATCTGTTTATTATTCTCGTTTTAAAAACATTGGTTTTAATAAGTAACAATCGGGGACATGCTGTCCCAAACTGGCACTTTTTTGGGTTTTGATATCTTGAGAGAGAGAGGAATTAATCCATCTGACTATTTTCTCTGGATGGGTATCATTCACTTGCTCCCTCATAAATGGCGCCTGCTGCTGAAAACCCTAAGGGTGAATCTGTTTCCTTTTTGCTTTCTGCCTTCCACGAATAGAGATTCTGCAGATAATTATATATGTTGCTTTAGATGGCAATTCTGTGGTTGATATCCAGCAACTAACAAGCAAGAAAGTTTATGAATCTCTCATTGCTATGAGGGCTAAGGAACCATCTGCTAAAGTTAAAATTCACTGAATTGTTTCCCGATGAGAACCTGGACTGGAAAGCCATTATAAAATCCCTTCCCTATAGCAACAATTGATTCAAAAACCAGGATTTTTCAGTTTAAAATTTTGCACAGGATTTTGTTCACCAATTCAAATCTTTTCAAAATAAAGCTTGTGCCTTCACCACTTTGCACTTTCTGTGGTATAGAGAGCAAATCTCCGGAACACATTTTCTGCGAAAGTACTTGCATAAAAGCATTGTGGAACGATTTCTATGCATGGGTCAACAACACCAGCTTATCTTTGATAAGCCTTTCTAAATGTCAGATAATGCTGGGTATTTTTGAGAAAAGAGATGACTTTAAGTTGATTAATCACCTATTAATTTTAGCTAAGCAAACAATCTTTACCTGTGGACAAAAGAAATTAACGCCCAATATTAAGACCTGTGTAAAACACGTTATTGAAATAGAAAACGCCATTGCTGTAAACAAATATAAGATGCTAGTACACTTGGAGAAATGGAAAAAAGTCCTGAACTTCCTATAGTTTATCTTTTCCCTTTTTCTATTCTCTGTGTCTTGAAAGAAAAAAAAAGAAAAAAAAACACTGGTAACACACCTTAACTAAATAGCGCCAGTTTTACCTTGTTTCCTTTTTCTTTTCCTTTATTTATTTATTTTTTCCATTTATTGCTACTCACTTAATTTTGTAATTCATCTGCTGCACAATATCAACCTCTTTGTAGTAAACAAACTTTCTTTCAACAAAATACTTTTTTGTAATTTTAATCAGTTGCAGCTTACGTTGTTATTGTTGTTGTTTTGTTACTGATGGAAACCTTTTGGTTAATGTGATGAATAATTAAGTTCCCAAAATACAAAAAAAAACATCCACTACCACCACTACCACCACTACCACTAAAACTACCACTGCCACTACCACTGCCACTGCCGCTACGACAACAACGACGAAGATGACGACGACGACTACTACTACTACTACTACTACTAATAATAATAATATAATAACAATAATAATAACAATGATACTAGTAATAATAATAATAATAATAATAATAATAATAATAGTAATAATAATAATAATTAATTAATTACTTGTTATCTGAAAATTAATATTATAATTTTGAAATTAAACTGTACATAGTTATATAACTTTGACTATAACTTTCTTGCCATAACTTTGACATTCCTAGGTTATTTTTAGTGTTACCTCTTTTATTGATTTTGATTAAGTTTTGGCCAGCTTTGGTGCTTTTTAGTGCTTTTTGGAACAAAAAAAAATTCAAGATAGCGGATCAAATTGGTGGCCACCATTTGAAAAGGTGATGTAGTTCTTATGTCATATGATGTCATTCTAAGTATCACTATATCATAGGTTAAAAACTCTCAGAGTTATGGAGGGGAGCAGAATTGTTCCCCAGTCCCAGAAGACAAAAGAAAGCCTCAGTCTGAATAGGATTAATGTACAAACCAAAAAACTTAATTTTAAAAAGATAAAGTGGTACATGGCTTCACATACCAATTTTAAAAAGATAAAGTGGTACATGGCTTCACATACCTCCTTGTAAGTATTAAAGGGGGTACAAACATTAACAAACCCCTTAGGACAACAGGAATTTGGGTAATGCAGATGGTGTACTAAATATGGTGCCCAATCACTTGGACCTTCACTGCCGCAACACTTCAGCTGTAACATGAAATAAAACAAAATAATTATTCAGTAATGAGTAACTTAATAGTCAGATTTCTATTGGCATATTTTTATACCTGCAGCATTTTTTGACCATTTTTTTCTGTGGAGTTTTTGGTCAAGCTGACGTTACCTTGACTGGTTTGCTCAGCACGTGCGCAATTTTTATTTCCTGTTTTGTTGTGTTGAGGTGAGTTCCGTTGCGTTACGTTGTGTTATGTTGCATTTGCGTTCTGTTGCGATTCATTGTGATGTGTCTGCTGTGTTAGGTTGCATTGTGTTGTGATCCGTTGTGTTGAGTTGTGTTGTTGACAAGTTCAACATTTCTAGTATTCTGTCTACGTTAAAGTTGTGCAAGTAGACAAACTCGACCAACCTCACTCACTGGCAGACAATATCTACACGAGAGAACTAGACAAACTCAACCAACCTTAATTAGCAAATTTGATAAACTCAACAATCTTCACTTACTTTAAGACAGTACGAACCTCACAATGAGACCAACTCAACAAACTTAACAAACCTCACTCACTGACAGACAAAATCTCCACACCTCAACACAACTCAACAAACACAATGGCCCTTACCAAACAGACAAACTTAACAATCCTCACTTATTTTAAGGGAGTAAAAACTTGATGACTCGACAAAATCGACAAATCTTCACCCCCTGAGGCAGATTTAAACTTTGCATCTCGACGCAAGTCAATGCAACTCCTTACCAAATAGACAAACTCAATAATGCTCACTTTCTCTAAGACAGTAAGAACCACACAACTCGACATACCCAACAAACCGTACTCACTGGCAGACAAAATCTCCACACCTCAACAAACACAACAAGCCTTAAGACAGTATGAACCCCTCGAGGTGAACCAACTAGACAAAGTCGACTGACTGGCATCTCAACGAATTGACAAAGTCGACAAATTTCACCAAACACTGTGAACTTGGCGAAACAACCAACTCAAAAAAAAAATCCACCAACTCTACTAGCAATTTTTTTCAGACGATCCTAACTCTTTCACCTTTTTTTTAAATCTGCGAAGTCAGCCAACTCAACAGTATATTCTTCCGTAACATAAAATTTTCAACCCTGTAAACTCTGTCGGCTTTACTGAAAAAGTAGACCAATTTTTTTTGCAATTGAATTACACAATATTTATTAACTTTTTGGGTAAAGGGGTGCCTTGTTAATTAGCTCGCAGTATACTTAGAAGGGATCTGTCACCGTTATTTTCAGGTCCAGTTTTCGGTTGAAGAATGTTGTGCAAAATATTTCATATACCTTTTTTCGTATACTGAAATGCTCCTAGAACGTTATTAACAGAAAGGTTTTTCAAAGGGAGAACAAACCATACTCAGTTTCTGGCGATTTTTTCCAAGAAACTAACTAGGGGAGAAACTTTAAAACATTTGCCTAATGTTTACAAGTTGCAATTGTTTTCCATTCCAGCAATCTGCTGCCAAACGCACTTAATTATAAAATTTTTCATTAACATAAAAGATTCAGAGTACTGGTAGAGTAATTTTAAACTAGACTGAACCAATATTTTTGGGTTTTCTCTAGTTGCAAGTCGTCAAGTTGGTCGAACCATTGTCAAATTGGTCGAGCTGATCGAACTGTTGTCCGTCCTTCTAGTAGTTGCATTGAGTCGTGCAACGAAGGTACAGGAAAACTGAGAAATTTTAAACCAACAAACTAGACTAACAAATAAGAGACAGATCACAACACAACACAAGACGATGCAATACAAGACAGACAACAAAACACAACACAACGCAACACACCACAACCAGTCGAGCTAACATTGAACTCGCCCAAAAACTACACGAAAAAAATTGGTCAAAAAACGCTGCACATTTGCAAATCTTAAATTAAACCGTGACAGAATCCAAGTGCACTAATGTCCCACCCCCCCCCCCCCACCCCTTCCACTTTTTTTTATACAATTTAAAAAAAATAACAAATTAAATCAAACCAAACCAAATGAAACCAAACTTCTAGCATTTCACAAAAACAGTTTCAATGAAAACAGAAGGCCTTTGGACCTCCACCCAACGTGGTAATTTCCAATCCTCTGCGTGGTATGGACATGAATATTTTCTGGAATTACTCATGAAATTAAGAGTTCATGTGTTAGCAAAAAATGTGCTAAAATTTAATACCTATGGGACATGTATACCCATGCGCACTGAAAATCATTTCTTAATAATATTTTTAAAAAATAATAAAAAATTAATTGTGGTTATAATATTGATGAATACTGTCACACACAACACAAACATCGTAATACTAACATTCTTTTGGAAATCATCCACAGCCTTGTCCAAACTTGTATCTTTGTCGTCATACTTTTTTATTGCATCATGGAAACCATCGTTCACAAATTCTCGTGCCTGAAGGGGATAAACACTGTTAACAGACAATCAAACAATTTTCACATTCACATGATATGAAAAGGAGAAAAATTAAAAGCTTTTTTGTAGGTTGTGTACAACATTCACCAAGATCTCATGTACACATCAGCAATTACAAGACAGGGACATTGGATGAAAATAAGGGGCACAGTAGTCTACACGTATCTCTGATCACCCTTTTCCTGTCAAGTAGGTAGCTTGCCTTGAGCTTTTACTTCAGCAACTAAACACCACATTCATGTACACACTAGCCTGAATCTGAAAGAGAAGGGGAAGAGAGACCCCACCCCTACACTTAAAAAAACATAATAAGCTTTTGTAATGAAAATTACCAGGTTTGTTAGATGTCAAAGTAGAGAACCACTCAGAAAGTGGTTACCATGAAAACTTTAGTCAATCACCTTAGCAAAGAAATTGTCATAGGAAAATCCTCTGATGTAAATCATGGGTAGATTCATAAAATAATTCGGTAAACACTTGCTGAATGGTTACAAACTTATGAGTGTTTGAAATCAGCACAAGCACTTTCTGTGCACCCACCCCCCCCCCCCCCCGTCTCCTTCTTCAGGCTAAATAGGGTTTTTAACAGAGCTACAAAGGCCTAAATTTTTTTGAAACACATGATCATAACAGTTATGCATCTGTTGTGTTAATTATTACACTACCTTGTCTTTGTAAACAAAGCCCATCACTCCAGCAGCAACCTCCAGAGCAAACACAATGAGAAGTAGCACAAAAAACTGATGAAAGAAAACACAAAATATTTAAAGTGCAACTAACCCAACAATTTTTTTTTTTGACTGAAAAAATTCTTCGCAATTCACTCGTGGACTTCCCGAAAAGAATTTTCTTTGTAGCGTTTTTCCTTTATTTTATTTTATTTTAGAAGTTTTAAAGCTGGTAAACAAACATACAACTTTGCATTTCATCAGTAAGGTTATTGTTAAGTTCCTTTATGGGGGTTATTTAATTTCAAGCCACTAAAAGGGGGAGGGGGATGAGTAGAGAGGGGGCTTATTCCGAAAATTCAAAATCCCAGAGGTTCAATGATGTGTCACACCAAATTTTTCTCAGATAAACTTACCACCATTTTCACTACTACGCGACTTTTCTTTTCAAAACACTTCTGAGCACTTTGCAATACGCTTCCGTCAATCATACCTTGTATGGGAAGTGTGTGATGTTACCGCAATTGAATTGAGCTCAAGGAGTAAAGATGGTGCCAAATTATCCCGTAAATTTGCGCTAGCGAGTTATATATTGACTAGTAAGAGGCTTTAGGGTCGTTGATGTTGCAAGAATACTTCACGTTTGGCAGATACTAGTAAAGAAATTTCGACATTTCTTCAGAATTAAATACCCGCTTGGTGGATTATCCTATGCGGCGGATGGCAAGCTTGCGTTTAATCTTGTGAATAAGCTAAACCGAAGTGTGAAGTAAAAATTCTAGCTTTTCTGACCTGAAAATAGCACACGATATCTTATTCACCACGAGTATAATCTGGCAATATCCCGAAGTGTACGAGGACGAATTCAGGAGTGGATAGAGTGTGCAACGGGAAAACGAATCATGATCGGCGTGCGATCAACCGATTCGTGAAGAAATTGGTTTGACAAGAAGAAAGGTACGCATGACTTGTTGGATTGTTTTTGCAAGCAAACACTGCTAATTCTAGTCACCTATCACCCGAGGAATGGAATGAAAAACAAAGCATGAGCGCTTTATAACGTTTATTGTTCTACGTGAATGTTAACGCTGTGACATGATAGCAAGAAAAATCTGAAAAATCGTTGTTTATAAAAGCGGGAACGGGGAAATATCAAGGAAAATATTTAATCACAGTTTCATGTTTACTTCTTCATTATAGCTCACTGTGATTACCAAAGAGTGTGATACAAGTGAAACAGGGCGATGTTTCCTCGTAGGTCATCGCTAAATTTCACGAAGAACAGTTGCTATTTGCCCCACCGTCAGGACGGGGTCTAGCAATACCCATTTTTTTTGTCATTATTTTCCATTTTTTTGGTGGTCACTTGCCCCAGACCTCCGGTTTTTGCTCAGCCAAACAAATACTCGTCGCGTCTTTCGCTACTCAGGCTAGGGCTTGTATCTTCAGTGACCGTAACATATTTACACCCCAAGGGGAGGGACAACAACGGCAGGGTCTAATGCCCCTGGGGCTTTTCTTGTTAGAGATGAATCAGAACTTCTCAGACTCATCTATAAATAGCAACTGTTCTCAGTGAAATTCAGTGATCCTATGACAATACATCGTCCTGTTTCCCTCATCACGTTCTTTGGCAATCGTCTTGAGTTATAACGAAGAAGTAAACTTGAAAGTATAAGCTTAAATATTTTCCTCGATTCCCCGTTCCCGCTTGTAGAAATAACAATTTATATGTTTACATTCTCGAAAGGTAGAACAACAAACGTTACAAGCGCATTATAAGCTTATACTTTATTTTGTTTTTTCAATTCATTCCGGAGGTGATAGGTGATTAGATTTAGCAGTGTTCCTTCCAAACAAATGCAACAAGTCATACGTAACGTTCTTCTTGTAAAACCCATTTTCTTCACGAATCGGTTGATCGCACGCCGCTCGGTCATGTGAAAATGCAGACTGCAGACCATGCAGACTGGGATTTTTTTTTTATTTACCTAGTATTATTCTTCAGTTTCTTTTACCTTGGTTTGCTGAAGGTGTGTCTAGCGGTCAGAAATTCTAGGAGAATTTCTCGGGTCTGCTAGCTTGGAGTGGCCCAATGTGACGAAGACGCACACTTTCTTGCAACCGTTTCCTCAAATTTACATGTAGCTTTTCCTCCATTCTCACTGACTAAAGTGATATGGATTTGGAGTTTTGTACAGAAAAGAACGCTAACTCTGGTTTGTTTTGTCACACGGTGTCGCTACCACAAAACAGACAAAAATAATCAAGATGTTGTCAACATTGTGCAAATATTTCACTTGCATCGTTTCAAATCCATTCGGAATTGCTCAATCGCTATCTCCTAAGTAAAACTTACATTCAAATTACTGAGAAAAGATTTCAGTGAATGCGAATCGATTTCAATTAGCGAATGTAAAAGCGAATAGATTTTTCCGATGTAAATGCCAAGGAGCCACAATAGCAAAATAGCGAATGGATTTATTGGGGAAATGTAAGTTTCGTGGCAACATCCAATACTGGAAATTAAAAATTTCATAACGTTCGGAAAGGCAGTGAATGGTTTATCTTCCTTTGCAAGGCTCCATTACTCTTCTCTAACACCAAAAAATAAGCAAAGTGGTGATCTGTAAAGTTTGCGGGAGAAAAAAAGAGAGAACTTCAGCTCCACCCAAGCCGTGGGAAATGGAACTGTAGGGTTTGCGTGACAAGGAGGCGTGCACTTAGTCTATTGGCAAACTTTGGCTAAGGTAAAACGCGCCACAAAGTAACATTCTTAAGCTCGGAAACTTCATAAACTGCAAAACCAAAATCGCCTGGCAAAAAATATGAAATACTCCCAAAAGGTGTGAATTGTCTTTACGTCAAAATTGTTCGAGAATTTCTTACTGCGTAGTCTTCTGTGTAGTTGTTGTTAAGGTCGTCATGCAACGCTCCTCCCTACCTGCAGGGCATATATTTTTTTGAGGAGCTGGTGCCAAGCTGCTGGCCATGGCATCTTAACATGACCAAAAGTGAAAAGTTCTAAAAAGTACAACAAATCAAAGTTTACTTTAAAAAACTACTAGTCTGCACAGTCTGCATGGTCTGCAGTCCGCACAGTCTGCTGCGTTTTAACATGACCGGTCATGATTTGTTTTCCCATTGCACACTCTATCCACTCCTGAATTTCGCCCTCGTACACTTCGGGATACTGCCAGATTTATACTCATGGTGAATAAGATGTCATGTGCTATTTTCAGGTCAGAAAAGCTAGAATTATTACTTCACACTTCGGTTTAGCTTATTCCCGAGTTTAAACGCACGCTTACCATCTGCCGCATAAGATAATCCACTGAGCGGGTATTCAATTCTGAAGAAATGTCAAAATTTCTTTACAAATATTTGCCAAACGTGAAGTATTCTTGCAACATCAATGACTCTAAAGCCTCTTACTAGTCAATATATGACTCGCCAGCACAAATTTACGGGATAATTTGGTGCCATCCTTATTCCTTCGAGCTCAATTCAATTGCGGTAACATCACACATTTCCCATAATTTATAAGGTATGATTGACAGAAGCATATTCCAAAGTGCTCAGAGGTGTTTTGAAAAGAAAAGTCGCGTAGTAGTGAAAATGGTGGTAAGGAAAAGTGTTTGCATATTAAAGCATCTTAAAATATTTAACGTCCCTGGGGACTGCCCCCCATCCCTTGCCCCCTGTCAAGGTTAAACAGGTTTGACTGTACTTTCCTAAGATGTTCATTTTTCTTCAATAAATCCTAAATAGTAAGTAGAAGTACTGTAAGTAACTAGTAATAAACATGAAACTCATAATTTTGTAAAATTTGCATTTGGGTTTCTCAAGGAGGTAAAAGATACATTGTAGATGCTTACAGTTGAGAGGCAGCATTTGTTGTCACGGCATGTTCCACAGCATCCAAACAGTGCAGTAATAAAGATCAGAACACCAATGCCAACCAGGATGCCACATGGCACAAGTGTGTATGTATCTGTTGTGATCTTGGTGATATCACCATACTTCTTAATGACCCATGCAGCCACAAATATAATAGCTGCAGAAACACCCTGAACACAGAAAACATTTTTGTTCACAAGTTAATTACCTTACAAAATTCCCTGAAAAGAACTGCCTTTCTTAATGTCTTAATTGACAAAAAACGTTCCAAAGACAAAATTTGCCAAACTCAGTCCTTACATGTGCTGAGCTACCTTAACAGTGTTCTTCCCTGAGATAGAGATTAGAGTGTGACCTTCCCTGGGGCAGCTGGAGAGTACATGTAAGTCTACTCTGTCTATGTCATGGGAAGTACTCCCTTATATGGCCTATACGGCATTGTTCTGCTGGACAGGGTGTGACAGTTTTTCTCCTCTCTGTCCTGAACAGGGTATATAATTTTACACGAGTCTGTCCTAAACAAGGTATGGTTTCACAATGTTGTCTTTAAATATGGCTTAGATTGGGGACCTAAAACAGAAGGTTTTGTCCTAAACAGGGTTGGTATTTTAGGCGTTTTTTTTTTAACTGACAGTGAAAAAGGTTGAGTGGGCCAGACTTTGACCTCAAGACTGTAATGAATGATTTGCCACTAATCGAATTTCTCTGTTATGCGCAAAGGTTTCTGGGATCGCTAGGGGGCAAACATTGCAAGTCGCTCGAAGGAAATGTATGGCGAAAAGCTGTTTTGACATCCAAAAAGACGATTTTTGAAGGAGTTCGACGCTTTTTCGCCGCTATTTTATCAGAAATGGATTTGGACCATGTTGGTACGTGGGAAGTGTAAGTTTTACTTTGTATAACCTCGAAATATGTGATAAAATCTACCGATCAACGTGTTGCTTGCGAAAGGTTTATTGACGCCTTTATTGTGAAATTCACATCGCGTAATGCTCTCGAAATATCATAGAAGTAGGTTTTAAATCGGCATGAATAGTTCAATAAACCTCTTTCAGTTGTATTTACATGTGTACAGGCTGTTTGCTTATTAGTAACGTCTTAAGCAAGAAATTATGGCTTCTGGAAATTTACCTCCTCAAAGGAGAGAAATTGTTGTCAGAGGAGATGGAAATTGTTTTTACCGAGCTATTGCTCTCTGGAGGGATGAAACGAGCGATAAGAAACATGAGGAAATCCGAAGGCTAAGTTCTAGTTTGATTGAGAAAAATCCGAAGGTTTTTGAGCCGCTTCTCTTCGCTTCGAACTCTGTGGAGGAACATGTCAAGAACAGCAAGATCACGGGAACTTGGGCAGAAACTGTGGACATATTCAGTTGTGCATCACTCCTAAAGCGACCTATTTGTACCTTCTCAACTTGATCAGGATTTGTAGCTCTGGCCCACGACAAAACATCTTTTTTACTCTTGGGCGAGTGGAATCTCAATATTCCAACGTGAGGAAGAATTTTTTGCTTCTCTGGGTACCTTCGATCGATGTCACAACCCCACACAGCACAATGATCGCCACCAGGCATATCCCCGATATTATTTGTATTACTGAGTTCAAAGATAACCAAAAAGCAGTCTGTACACACGTAGTTACAACTGAATAGGGTTTATTGACTTATTTTCTCCCGATTTATGCCTAACTTTGTGATATTTCGAGAGCATTACGCGATGAAAATTTCACAATTAATCTTACGCAAGCAACACGTTTATCGGTAGATTTTTTCACATATTTCGAGGTTATACAAACTAAAACTTACACTTCCCACGTACCAACATGGTCCAAATCCATTTCTCATAAAATAGCGGCGAAAAAGCGTCGAACTCCTTCAAAAATCGTCTTTTTGGACGTCAAAACAACTTTTCGCCATACATTTCCTTCGAGCGACTTGCAATGTTTGCCCCCTAGCGATTCCAGAATCCTTTGCGCATAACAGAGGAATCCGATTAGTGGCAAATCATTCATTGTACACCATGTGATGGGGAGTAAATAATATGGCAAATAGGCATGCGGAAATCCAATCAGAATTGGCTAGGGAAGATAAATCACTAGGGAAGATAAATCAATTACAATAGTCAACTGTCAGAAAATTCTTATTTTTGGAAGTATGACTTCATTTGCATCTCGCATGCATCTTTTGATGGATACGACCACGAACTACTTAAGACGGATTCCGCTCAACGTTCGAGCAATAAGTGCAAAAAATATTTACCAAAAAACTACTCATAGCACGGTAACATTTTAAATGCTATTTGAAACATCTCACTCTAGTTCACTTGCCCAAGTGACCCCGCGATGAAATTCTCAAGCATTCTCAAGAAAATTAATTTCAAATCTCGTAAAAGTATGCTAAAAACGGGCGCCATTTTGTTTTGAACTGACATGAAGCGTCTTTTTAATTGAAATATTGATAACTTCAAATCCAATTTTCTCTCGCGGGGTCAGCTTGGGAGCAAAAGTAACGATAAGTTCTTCTTATCTGTTCTCAAAATGTGACAGTGCTGCAAGTATTTTTTTGGTAACTTAATTTTTGCACTTACTGCTCGAACGTTGAGCGGAAATCTTCTTAATTCCTCGTCCCATGAAACATCACAACAAATGTGAAAAAAAGCTACACAAAACTTATAGAATAAGCACAAAGCTGTGCTGTGCGGAAAGCATTCCATTTCACCCACACCCGGCACTACAGCGAAGGAAGGCTGAAGAACCTCTAGAGCTACAGTGTACATAGGAGCTAATTAACATACAGAAATGTTTTGCAGTCTGCAGTCGTGGTCAGAAAGTGTATTCAACCAGCCTTTAACGAAAAAGGAATTTCCACCAAATGTTGACCTCATATTTGAAAAATAAGAACTTAAGTTTATGTTTGCAATCTTTCCTTCAAATTTTCTTTGCCAAGCTCGCGAAACGTGCAATGTCGAAATCGACAAGCTATCAAGATAGCTTATTTCGACACGCTAAATTTCGACTTTGAAGAAAGCAACGCAAGCAATTTCAAGCTGGACAACAGCTCTTTGCACTACTCACCAAATAAATAAAATTGAAGAAAAACAGGAACGCTTTTGCACAGCCCATGGTTGAAAGACTACAGCTCCTTCTTTCGCTCTACTGCGAGCTGGAAAAAACTCCATGGATTACTTGTTTCCCAAAATAGCGCCAACTTGCGTGGGGCATGGAATCCAGTACATCTTCAATGACGTCATGAGTTCAAACAGTCACCGAAAAAGTCACATGCTCTGCACGAGGTAGGTACACCTTGTGGCACTAAATTTTTGCGGGTTCTAATTCTTGCGACTTTTGCGGCTTTTTTCACGATCCGCAAAAAAAAAAGTTCCCGCAAAATAAAATTACCGCAAATTTTTTGGCCGCAAAAATTTACTCCACTGTAGAGGTAATATACAAAATTATTGGTTTGAAGGAGAAAATTGTTTCGTTCTAACGAGAAATTATAATTATGCTTGACATTTAAGAGCCATTTTCTGAGAATATCGAGAATCGAAAGACACTCACGAAAAATCCAATTTTTTTTTATTTTGCCAAAAAATCCCTTTGGGTAAGCTAATTCAAGAAAAAATAATCCAACGTTTCAATGCGTTATTTAACGGACGAAAATTTAAAAAGTTCGAAAAATGCATAAAATGGCGGTTTTAGGGTCTCTAAACGTCTCTAAATGTCCGCACATAAAACAGCCATTGCTGTGGCTGTTTTATGTGCAGCCATTTCAGGAGGAACACTTCACCTCACTGTAGAGCATCTCCAGCGAATGCCAAACTCCACTCAGTGGCGAGGACATATTGTCAATGACAGGTGAGACTCTTCTACTGAGAAAAAAGCCTAAATAACCAAAAATCAAAGATAAATATACTTTGAACTCTAAGCTTTCAACCTCATGACGCAAAAACGAAAAAAGTGCAAGCTAAAATGGCAAAGCGAGAAAAGGGATCATGTGGGCGAGTTCACGCATGGGCCTGCGCGGTTTCCGCGTCTCGCTCGCTTGAACTGCTACCAAGGAAGATTGCATTGAAGTTCAATTTTCGGCGTCTGAAGTTATACCGTGCTATCGTCGTGCTAAACACGGCACCACCTCGCCTCCCCCGCCCCCCGCCCGGAAGGGAGGGTTACCCCCTTATGTGGACTATACTGGGATGTGCCGCTGGACAGGATACGGTTTTTGGTCTGTCGGGTATGGTCAGTACGATCGGCATTCCATTTCGTTTTTCTGTCCTAAACATGGTCAGGGTGTCAAACCCGCCGAGTCACCCCTGCACCCAAACATTGATCAAAAGTCCCCCTTCCTACTCCCCCCTCCCCGGGAGTGGCGCGACTCTGCAGAACCTAGATTAAGGGACGCCGAGTGCCACGAAGTATCTGTGGCCAAAATTACGGAACACAGTAATTCCAGAACAAAATGCAATACCATTATCTGCTCGGGCTGTTAAAAAAAACAACTTGAATTCACTGTCAACCGCTTTACCTGCACTTGGTCGCAATTGAAGATGCCGCGAGATGGCTCTTGTGCATTCTTTTAGAGAAACAACTTCAACGTGGCCTGGGTAATCACTGCTTAATCCACAGGCAGTAACCCTCTTCAGAAGTGCGGAAAAACTAGTTGACGCCATATATCAGTACAACACACCCTGAACGAAACTTACTGCAATATATATGTACATTGCGAAATTACCGCACTTTGTAGAAAGAGTCGTGACCGTAAAAACTCGTTTGTGAAGCTTATGCTAACATGTAATCCAACAAAGTACTAGCCAAGTGTTGCAAGTTTTGGTTTTTTTCTTTTTAACTTTCCACCAAGTTTTTATCTCAAATCACATCACAGAACTGGAATACGTGACTCTCTCTGTCAGTGTGGTGTGACACGTGCGGGTCAGTACAGAGGTCACATGTCTTTCCGCTTATTCCTCTACGCGATGAGTTTAAATTATCTTCGCTCGATCAGGATACTGAAAATTCGTTTGTTTACAGTTTGGAATGTTTTTCTATTGTACTGTTGCTTTTTTGGTTGGCAAGGTAGGCGGCATAATACGTTGTTCGATGTTTATATCTTGGTTCAGTTTAATGAGTGGATTCCTGTCTTGTTGAAATGCCGTTAAAAATCAGTCTGCTTTGTTTTAACATAATAAGACTCAGCACCACTCAAGAAAGCAGAACCTTCTTTCAAAGATCAGGAAAAACATTGTGCATGGATGTGTAACTAATGGTAAGCCTATCTTTAACGACCTTTGTCATTGTTAGCAGTATTCCAGGAATTAAATCTGTAATTTGCATATAATTCTACCCGCTCAGATCACTAAACAGTAAAAATTTACTGACGAAAAAGTATTTAATTCCCAAAGCTGTAACTTTCCTGGTTAAAAGTACAATGACAGAGCTTCCTTTCTGTGTAGTCTTAATCGTAGAATGATACATACCAGATGCCGTTTTAAGCGGCCGAAGTTGGCCTTCATTTTACCTTGTGATAAACGAGGTTAAGAGCGGCTCGATAAGAACGCCGCTTGAAAATGTTCGAAACCAAACATTGACAAATTTATTACACAGTTTTAAAGTACAAAGGTTAAATAATGTTCATGGTTTGTTTCGTTTTAAAAGAATCTTTTTTACGCTCTCACTGGCTTCCTAAAGTTGAGTGAGAATTTGACCCGTTTAGAGACCCTAAAACCACCATTTTATGCATTTTTCGAACTTTTTAAATTTTCGTCCGTTAAATAACTCATTGGAACTTTGGATTATTTTTTCTTGAATTAGCTTACCCAAAGGGATTTTTTGGCAAAATAAAAAAAAATTGGATTTTTCGTGAGTGTCTTTCGATTCTCGATATTCTCAGAAAATGGCTCTTAATACATGATGGCGTCACAATGCCTTACGAAATGAATTAATAAGATCATTGAAGAAAAACTACCTAGTCGCAGACTTTGAGACACCAACGGGTACGTAAATATTGTTCTGTATTTAAGTATACTGAACCCTGGCATTTATTAACCATAAATTCTGACCTGTTAACAGATTTCGAATTTACTCTTCTGTGAATGAGATGATTAAATAAAGAGTGAGTAATTTGGAACCTTGGCAATTGATGCGACTAGCGAAACATTCGAAATCCAAGTACAATGGCAGAAGACGCCCTGAAAGTACGTAGAAGTGCGAAGACCAGATTTACGAGAAAAAAGAACGATTTCTTCCAAACAATAGCTGAAGATAAAGACACTGAGATTCTGAGAACAAAATTTAGAGAGCTTACTGAAGCATGGTCCATAATGGAAGGTAAGCATGACATTTATTTAATGTACCTTTCCGAGGAGGAGATTGAGACAAGTGAAAAATGGATCAATGAACTACAAGACGAATACAATAGAGCATCGGCGGTATATACGAAGTATGAAAATGAAATAAAATCGACTGAACAGAAGGAAAAGGAAGAATTGAACCGCCAGCATATGATTAAACTTCGAGAAGAAGAGTTTCAAAGGATAGTTCAACAGACTATCGTAAAGAAGAAATCCGCGGAAGCAATCTTTGAAGCACTTATCGAACATGTTGAAAATGTGATTGAAACAAGAGCGGATAACGAAAACGCTGGAGCAACTTTGCGCAAAACTGAAAGGGATATAGAGCTAGCGCTAGCAGATTGCAAGCGCGCGCACGACAAAATGCTCGAAATTCTAAATGAAGCTTCAACAGAAAATGAAATCGAATGGATTCGAACAATCCAAACACGTTACAACGAGACAATTGAAAAAATTCAAACTCTCACCACCATGACAGAAAGCAAAAACAACGCCAAACAAAATTGTGCACTTCGCATGGAGAAAGTTAAAATGCCATCCTTTGATGGGACGATCAGAGAGTATCCCCAATTTAAACAGGATTTTCAAAGGCAAGTGATGCCAACATTGGACAAAGACAGCGCGTGCAACATTCTACGTTCCTGCCTAGGAAGGGAACCAACGGATGCGATCAAAGGCGTAGAGGATGATATCTAGGAGATGTGGAAACGACTAGACGAGAAATACGGGGACCCCGCTAAAGTAGCCGACGCCATTATTGATACAATTCAAAGTGTAAGACCCATCAAAGAAGGCGAGAACAAAAGATTCACGGGATTTGTTGACACAGTAGAGAATGGACATAAAGACCCGAAGAGATTTGGACTAGAAAGAGAGATTACCACAACCAGTTCAGTGAGCATAATTGAAAGAAAACTGCCTGCCGAGATAAAAAAGGAATGGGCCAAACTGGTCAGCGCAGATAACAGTACAGTGGATAAAACCAACAAGTTCCCAAGTCTGCTAAACTTTCTTCTTAGCCAGAAAAGAGCGATAGAGTATGAAACTACAGAACTACGATTTACCCGCGATCCGGCAATTAAAGGCTCGGCACACTATACAGGGACAAATAAAGATGCAAATGAAGCCAGTGGATACACTAGACCACAGAACAGCAAGTGTCTATTCCATAAAGAGGCAGATCACTGGACAAACGAATGCAAACTATATCTATCAAACCCAACCGAAGAGAGGATGAAAATGCTAAAGGAAAAAGGAGCTTGTTGGTCATGTTTGAGAAGAGGACACAGAGTTCTGGAGTGTTGGAGAAAGAGACCATGCGGTGTGAAAGAATGTACCAAATGGCACCATAAGACACTTCACCAATGATGGCACAGACCAAACTAAAACCCTGACTTTACCCAATGACGCATCGACAGCAACAGAAAAGGTTCTTGGAGTCGTTTGGAATCCATTGCAAGACGAATTTGAATATAAAGTTCAATTAAAAATTGCTGCTAAGAAAAACAAGAAAACCCATGTGCAGTCTGATACACAGGACCAAAGGTTCTTAGATAGTACAAATACAACAAAGAGACTCATTTTATCACAAGTGAACAGTATTTACGATCCACTCGGATTGGCAGGACCATTTACGATCAGAGCAAAGATCTTAATGAGACAACTCTGGGGAATTGAAGAGAAGCTACATTGGGATGACCCAATCCCGGATAAGTACAAACGAGAATGGATGCAATTCTGCCAAGACCTAATAGAGATGAATAACGTCAAATTCAAAAGATGTTTAAAGCCCAAAAATGCAACAGGTGAACCGATATTAGTAATTTTCAGTGACGGTTCCAGTAACGCCTACGGCGCATGTGCTTATATGAGATGGAAAACAAGCAACGGACAGTTTAATTGCAGGCTCGTACTTTCAAAAAATCGACTAGCACCCATAAAAAGAATGTCAATAGACAGAATTGAACTCTGTGGAGCTGTACTTAACTCCAGACTGAAAACATTCCTACAACGACATTGCAGATACAAGTTTATAAAGTGCAACCATATCGTGGACTCCCAAATAGTGCATGGCATGATACAAAAGGAATCGTACGGATTTAATACCTTTGCTGCAACACGTGTAGGAGAGATACAACAGAATACAAGCCCCAAAGAATGGTTTTGGATGGAAAGCAAATATAACATCGCAGATTGGTTAACTCGTGGTAAAAAACCTAACGAAATAAATTTGGACAGTATCTGGCAAAATGGACCCAGCTTCCTTGAATTACCAGAATCTGAATGGCCAATACACGAAACATTGACCAAGGAGCAACTTCCTGAGTTAATTAAAATAGCATCCACTGTAACCAAATATTTCAAAAAAGAAGTCAAAGACACGTTAGCGTCAAAAATCAACATCGACAGATACTCAGATTTTGGAAAACTAATAAGAGTGACAGCCAGAATCTTAGCAATGTACCAAAGAAAGCCAAAATCATCCTTCAAGCACGCAACAAAGTCACTAACTCCAAGTGATATTACAAAGGCAGAAAATTTCTGGATTATGGAAGCACAGAAAAGCATGTACGAAGACATTGAAAAAGGAAGATACAAACGCCTATGCCCCAGAAAGAATACAGACGGAATATACGTGGTTGGAGGACGAGGAGAAAGGTGGATTGAGATGAGTCACAACAAAAATGAAGTTATATTTCTTCCTTCTGATCATCGATTTTCACGTCTATATGCTGAACATATCCATAAAAGAGGACATCTCGGTGTTCTCTCTACAGCCAGTAAAATACGCGCGAGGTTCTGGATTGTCAAGTTGCTGAAGATGATTAAGTCCATTAGATACAACTGCGTGATATGCAAGAAACTAGACAAAAAAGTGAGTGAACAAATTATGGGAAAATTACCAGTGGAAAGATTGAAGCCATCTCCCGCCTGGACTTGTACCGCTATTGATCTATTTGGACCATTCAAAATTCGTGACGAAGTAAAGAAAAGAACGACTGGGAAAACGTATGGGGTGATATTTAACTGCTTAAGCACCCGTGCAGTACACGTAGATCTAGCCTCAGATTATAGCACCGAAAAATTCCTCATGGTTCTGAGAAGATTTGCATCTATTCGAGGGTATCCTTCAAAACTATATTCCGACAACGGGCCTCAACTAGTTGCGGCAAATGAAGAATTGAAAAATATAGTAAAAGGTTGGAATCAAGAAGAGCTAAAAGAATTTGGTGTGATGGAAGGATTCAAGTGGGATTTTGCCCCAGCTGACGCACCTTGGCAAAATGGAGTGTCAGAAGCATTAGTGAAATCGGTGAAGCGAGCGATAACAGCAGCTATAAGTGATCATGTCATGACATTCTCAGAACTCCAAACAGTTTGCTTCGAGGTAGCAAACCTTCTAAATGAAAGACCGATAGGAAGACACCCTACGTCACCGGATGATGGAACTTATCTCTGCCCCAATGACTTGCTACTAGGCAGAGCAACATCACGAATACCAAGTGGACCCTTTAGAGAGAGACGTCCAATCCTCGTCAGCGGTTTGAATTCGTCCAGAATGTTGTGAACTACTTCTGGAAGAAATGGACAAGGGACTACTTCCCAAGTTTACTAATACAGCCAAAATGGCACTCCGCTCAACGCAATCTTAGGGAAGGTGACGTAGTGCTCATCCAAGATGCTAACCAAATCAGAGGACAATGGAAACTTGGTGTCGTCGTCAAGACATTTCCTGGGGAAGATGGAAGAGTAAGGAGAGTACAAGTACAGTACAAAAATCCCAAACCGGGGGAAGCCGTCAACGAGTATCACGGAAGAAGCTTTGTTACCGTTGAACGAGCAGTGAATAAGTTGGTTGTTCTTATACCGAAAGAGGAAACTTAAAAAAAAAAAACTGATTGAATAACTCCTTAAGATAAATTCAGTGTAATTTGACTTTTGACTTTACTAATCATGATTTTTCCGTGCCCGGGGGAGTGTTTCGTTCTAACGAGAAATTATAATTATGCTTGACATTTAATACATGATGACGTCACAATGCCTTACGAAATTAATTAATAAGATCATTGAAGAAAAACTACCTAGTCGCAGACTTTGAGACACCAATGGGTACGTAAATATTGTTCTGTATTTAAGTATACTGAACCCTGGCATTTATTAACCATAAATTCTGACCTGTTAACAGATTTCGAATTTACTCTTCTGTGAATGAGATGATTAAATAAAGAGTGAGTAATTTGGAACCTTGGCAATTGATGCGACTACCAATTCTTGGTAGAATTATATGAAGATCATCGCAGTGAAGGTGTTTCAACTTGAGCAGTTGAAAAGAAGAAACCTGAAAAATTCAGGCTCGAACGGGAATCGAACCCATGACCTCTGCGATACCGGTACAGCACTCCAACCAACTGAGCTATCAAGCCAACTCAACCAACTGGGAGCTGGTCAATTGAGAGTTCGTATTTATCCCGTAGATGGAGAAATGAACATTAATATTTGAAATAATCATATATTTGAACTGCGGATAAAGATAGAATTATATGAAGATCATCGCAGTGAAGGTGTTTCAACTTGGGCAGTTGAAAAGAAGAAACCTGAAAAAATTCAGGCTCGAACGGGAATCGAACCCATGACCTCTGCGATACCGGTACAGCGCTCTAACCAACTGAGCTATCAAGCCAGCTCAGCCAACTGGGAGCTGGTCAATTGAGAGTTCGTATTTATCCCGTAGATGGAGAAATGAACATTAATATTTGAAACTGGGAGCTGGTCAATAGACCATTTTCATTATGACGTCACACGCGCTAAGGTTTCTGGTAGTTGTAGTAAAGATCACGCCCAGTGTCGCGCGATCGCGGGAAAGTGTCAAAAAATCAGCAGAAGCGCCATGTCGGCCAAGGCAAGCTACCAGGTGTTTCACAAAGTTATGTGCTCGATTGCTATAAAAATTCAAAGAAATTCAGCGTGGAGTTTTTTATGTTTTTTTTTCTTTTGATAAACGAGGAATTGCGAAGAGTGTTATTAACGAACATTGCAATGGAAAACGTTTTTTTCCAAATTCTGGATACCGAGTGTGTAGTGGGAAAACGTGGCAATGTGCCAATATAATTTCCCTCATGAGAAAAAGAATCGAAGGGGTGGAGGGAGTTTCTGAGAGAGGAGATATAGAACAATTAGAACAGTTTTTAAGTAACAGAACCAAATGGAGATTGAAGCAATAAAGTTTTATATCTAACATAGTGCAAAACAAAAAGAGGAACCCATTGAAATGCTTTACACTGTAAGCGACTCGCTCCGAGATTTAATAAACATAGGCCCGTAATGCGCGCAGAACCGACGAAGTGTTGGTTCGTCTCGAAAAAAAAGCAAGCGAGCCGTGCGTGACTGCAGCTTCAATAACATTGAAGCATCTGTAACAGCAAGTTGCAGAAATAGTGCGTTACTGTAACTAACGCTTAAATTTGACCAACTGTAAAGGCAACCAATACCCTGGAAAGGAGGTGAACTGAATTATTCACCCTCTCCTCACCAAACATAGCCCCACAGACTACGCCGATGACCACATGCATTCTTCACTCAAGATCATTTTTCGCTGTCTTTTGGTCGGTCTTCCTCAAAACCCTGAACAAAAAAGCCATCACAATTCTCAAAACAGACGCATTTCAAAAAATGGGCCATAAATGTCCCAATATAAAAGTAACCACATCTTTACGATTGATCAGCATGGGCACCATAACAGCCCAAAAGAATTGAACTTTTCCCCACGCCTGGGAACCGCACTTTGTGCAGTTTCCTTTAATCATGTCAAGGGCTCCTTAAGCCAAATTGTGAATGCAAATACCAAATAAGTCATTGCTATGCTTTATCATGCAGGTTACAAGAAAGCGCATTATACGCATTTACCAGTCGTTTTGACCCACTCCACCCTCAATAAATGTTTTTACTTGCCTCAACGTGACTTGCCAACTGGCGTAACAAAAATTGTGACAGTATTTTGCTCCTTGCATTACCGAATGACGTAATGTTTAAAATCTGATGACTCAGCTCATCTGTCTTATCGCTTTGAATATTTAGTTTTGTTGAATTAAACTAAGAAATTAAATGTCGATATAAATTTGTCCACAACTGAACATGCTTTTACCGAGAGTTGTGAGCGATGTATTTATATACTGTTGTGAATAGGGCACTATAAAAACATGATTATCGTTAAAGACAAACACATCGTCAGAATCTCAACGTGCTAACCGGTGTGACGAAAATTGTGACAGTATTTTGTCCTTTGCATTACCGAATGACGTAATGTTTAAAATCTGATGACTCAGCTCATCTGTCTTATCGCTTTGAATATTTTGTTGAATTAAAATTAATATTTAAAGATAAATTTTGTCCACAACTGAACATGCCGTTACCGAGAGTTGTGAGCGATGTATTTATATACTGTTGTGAATATGGCACTACAAAAACAGATTATCGATTAAGACAAACACACCGTCAGAATCAGGAGAAATTAGTAAAAAAGCAAAGTCGTCGCTTTATCTCAAACACGTTAAAGCATGTCTTATGACGTAATCGTTAAATCCAGTTTCCTCTTCCGGAGTCAGCAAGTCAGTGTCTCGAACTCTAAAATCGAACAAAGCGGTTCAAAATCAAAAGTAAAGCAGAAAAATTAAAAAGACTAACTGGTATATAATTCTGGGCCGCTTATACTATCCAAGAAGATCCAGCCTCGTGTAGTAAATCATTTCCCACCTGCGAATAACCTTTGTTAACGTTGGCAGCTAGATACTTTCCAAGTATTAAACATAACCACAACAACACACACCAGAATTTTCCTCTCATAACATTTACTGAGAACTATTCTATCCTTACGATGTCTCAGCAACACTTTGGTCCCACCAGCATCAACAGTGCCACTGGACTTCACCACCTGTTATTATCAGTCTTCCTTGCTTTCTTTCACTAGTATTGCACAGATATTTCAGTCCGACCAAAGCCAACACTGCTCGGCGGAGGTGTGCTTCTATACCTACGATACTTTTTATGTGGACCCTTGTCCTATCGTGCGTGCGATGCGTGTGTGTACTAATCGATGTCTGTGTACAACTTCTTCTGTACATGTTCAGAGCTCAGCACAAGATTATACCACAACACAGTCGAAGCAAATCTTCCACCAAGCCTCCGTCACCTTTCTTGACCTGCCAATTTAAAATGGCGACTCGTCCGCTCTTGTTCGCACATCATCCCATCCCGTGGGCCATAGCGAAATACACACCTTGTGAGCCTTACACGACGTATTTTGACCGACCAAACGAGTCGACGCTCTTGTCACGACTGCTCTAACTCGACTTCGTCGGTTAAAAACAAAACAAAGCATTTACATTTTAACAATATTTCGCTTTGAGTTAATCGGCAGTTCCAAGTTGAATCATTAAAACGGACGAGAAATACCATTCACTACTACAAGTTAACGCAAAACATAATGGCAACTGAAAAAGCAAGCAATGTTATTCGCACTAAGAAGGCCAAACGATTTTTTGCGCTCAAACAACCCAATGTGCAGTACCAAAGGAAAGCAAACTGGCTTGAGAAACAACACTAACTCAGTCTAGAATAGTTTCTATTACTATTTTTTGAATTATTTCACCATTTTGCGAAATAAGACATAAGCTTGATAAACAAAACCTACAAAGACAAAATCTTGAAAGTTTATACGCACAACATTTTCGCGCTAAGATTAACTGTGATAAGCTTAAATGCAACTGCAATATCAGATCGCTTATTTTAGTTATAATACGAAATTCCATGGAAAAACAAACAGAGAAAAAGGGAAAACAAACCTTCAGGTATGAAAAAATATTCAGAATAGCACTTGCTGTCCTGGGAAAGCAGAATGCCTCGAGTACAATTCCGCTTAACTTGACACTGTTTTGTAGCAAATTTCTGCAAGTTTTTTAACCATTTCAAGAAAGCTATTGTAAATGTGGATTCGCTCAGTTAAAAAATTCTTACGAAGTCAATCCACGGTTAAATATGTAATTTACCAACAGTTGAAGTGGAAGAAATACTTAAAAATTTATCGTTGCCCTTGGAAATAAAAACGACACTGACAATACAGTCAGACTGTATTGTCAGTGTCGTATTGTATTGTTCACAGACTGTATTGTTCAGACTGTATTGTCACTGTTCTCGGACAAGGATTTCTTTGCTCTAACCTCTCCAATTTCTTCTATAACCGCCGTCGAGTATTCTTGAGGTCTTTTCCTTGTAGCAACAATTACAAGCTATTGAAAGAAATGTCTCCAAAAGACTTCATCCTAAGGATGCCTGTAAAATTACCGGCCTGAAAATCGAGCGTACAAGAAGCCATCCGCTAAAAAGTTTCGAAACGCACCGAGGGCGAAACGATAAAAAAAATCAAAATCTAGCAAAATAAAGCTTCCTTACTTTTACATTGTTGTCTCTTGGTGTGTCCTAGTGGTGTAAAAGCAGGTTTGTCGCTTATGCCACTCGAGGTCCTCTCAATTATGCACATTATAGACGTGATATGATCGGCTGACTCGGCCGCCATTGCATTGCATGTGTTTTTGTGGATTATTTTGAATTTTCCCGCGATTGAGCGACCCTGGGCGCGATCTTTACTACAACTACCAGAAACCTTTGCGTGTGTGACCTCATAATGAAAATGGTCTATTGAGAGTTCGTATTTATCCCGTAGATGGAGAAATAATCATATATTTGAACTGCGGATAAGGATAGAATTATATGAATAATATGAATTATATGAATTAGTCTATGAATTATGAATTATATGAATTACATAGTTATTGTCGATCCATTGTAGTAGAGTGACATTGATTAATCTGTTTTACATTCGCGTTTTTTTTCCCGTCTTTCTTTTGCACGTGCTCAAATAAAAAGCGAAAATATTTTCAGTTCTATTTGAACGCGACTTCCAGAGAATCGCAAAAATTAATTCCCAGTAAAAAACCAGTCTTTTCCAATCGCAAAAATTAGGGGCTGTTACATGGAGGGAGGAAGATCCTAGCGCTGGGAAGATCCTAGAAGGCGGATCATCCTAGCGCCATATGTTTTCTGTATTCAGTTTACATGCAAAATGTTGTACTTGGCCCTAGCGCTAGGATCTTTCTAGCGCTAGGATCTTCCTAGCTGAGAGATAGGAAGATCCTAGCACCATGTAAACTACCTTCGCTAGGAAGATCCTAGTACTAGGGACAGAAAAACAAATATGGCGGCGGCCGGGCGTTCGGCTGCTAAGGGCCGACAGTTTTGTTTGATTTCCAGCAAGCGCCCCGACCGAAATTTTTGCATGTAAACCAAACGAAAATTTGTTTCGCCTTCTAGGATCTTCCTAGTGTTAAGATCTTCCACCGTCCATGTAAACAGCCCCTTTATAGTTCCCGCAAAACACAAAAAATCGCCAATCCGCAAAATTAAACTCCCGCAAAAATTTAGTGCCACACGGTAGGTTGTTTACCATTTACAACAACTTTCCGGAAATTCCGGTTGGAAAGTAAATGGTACACGACTTTTCGGGTCGTTCCAGTGGAAAATTTCCGGGAGCAACGGAACGTCTGAAAAGGTAGTCCTGTTTTTCCGGACGGAATGTTCCAAACGGAAATTCGCGTACCATTTGTTCAAACCTAATCTTTGATACCAGTTTCAGACTCTCGCAGCCATTTTGTCCCAACAACAATTAATTTAATAGGGAGCTTAACGGGAAGGAAAACGTCACTTTTAAAATTACTTCACAATCTTTCAAACTTCTTGGCGATTATTCCGACTCGTTTAACCTGTCTAATGCAGTCGAATTGTCCAGGAGCTGAATTTGTAAGGACGGCGTATCAGTTCAGGAAGAACTTATTTAGAAAATTAATTAGAAAATAGCTGTGTCCCCAATTAGCGCCCTGTCTTTACAGGGTGCTAGATCACTTGACACGTGAATAAAGTTATTACTATTATATTATTATTATTATTATTATTATTATAAAAACGAAAATTCACCGTCGTGTGTTTGCGTTCTACACAAAACGTTGAATTTGGTCATTTCACGTTGTAGTTGTACACAAAACAGCATGGAAATATACCAAAAATAACGCACTTGCAAATTTGTTGTTTTGTTAATCAAAGCTTTTGTTTTGCGACCTTCTCGTTAGCCGTCGCCGTCGTGCAATTTTTTTGGTAAATGGTAGGGATTTCTGCAAATGGTAAGCGCCAGTCCCGAACGGAATTTTCCCAATACGGAAATTTGCTTACCATTTGCCCAAACCGGCCCAAACGGTAAACCGACCGCCTTGCCCGTGTAAATGGTAAACAACCATAGTGTTCACCTGACGTTTGGGGAGTGCCATTAAATTTTCTTTCTACGCCCACTTCAAGATAGCGCACATTTTCCGGTTTTCATTATCTTGAACAACCTATAACGTTTTCAGGTTCAGAAAGCGTCAAACGTTTAAAATTAAGACAAACAAGGGGGTTAGTTTCTAAAGAAACTGCTGCGTCAGTGGAGGAGTAAAACACAACACTTTGGATTTATCAGCTGGGTTGATAAGGTAAATTGGCCACCGTAAAGAGATTGAAAGCTGACGTTTCGACCGGGCGTTCCGAGCGTTAACCCTTCATCAGAGCGAATTTGTTTGGCTTCAAGCAACAGCTCGCAATTTATGATTGGACAAATATTTGAGTTATCATAAGAAAAGGAACAGTTCGAGAGCAGTGTTCGCAGAATGCAAGGTCGGTCATGATAAAAACGTTGAAAAAGGCTACTTTGAGGGAAAATTTCCATAGTACAAATTTAGAGGGGCAACCCTGCCTCGTTCCCAGGCGCCGGTATAGCTCGGGCAAACAGGGAGCGCTGGCGTTGTGGGGAGGATGCAAAACACCGGCTGAAGTGCACCACAATATAATAAGGAGGGATACCTGGGAACGGGGCAGGAGACAGCTGTTATTTCCCGGTTTTTTTGGTCGTTTCTGGGGAGGAGCGTTAATTGCATGACGACCCAAAGAACTAGCAGAAAACTGGTTTTACTCTAACCAATTTTTTAGTTGTTTCAACAATTGTTTTTCTTTATTTCTACTGAAAACGCTGATCAGCGGCAAGAGCCCCTGTCACCCGCCACTAAAATGGGCGCAAAAAGAAAATTAGCTCGGGGAGGGACGTAAAGAATCAATATGCAACGTTATAATACGTCCCATCTATGACTGATTCCTTTTTCGAATGAACAGCCTGGTATAATTTGAAATGTTCATTCTACTCCCAAAAGTAGAACTGATCTACTTGGATAAGGTAGAATCAAGAATGTTCTCTTCAGTCTGCCGAACTGCGCTCTTTTTGAAATTTTTTAGTTTACTCGAAATAGGGAAAATTGTAATCTACTAGGGGAATGATATGATGTATATTGTAGTAGTCCTAAACTGGTATAAGAATAGCACAAAAGAATGCGATGCAGTCGAACGGGAGAGAGAATCCAATGGAAAGTGATGTGGCTTAATATATAAAATTTTCAAAGAAAACCCAACAAGAGAAAGCGTTACTAAATCAAGTAGTGTGAAGGTGCCTCGCATTCAGTTCAAGCTAATTTTCCCTTAATTAGGAAAAGGCAACAATTCTTCGTTCAAGTAGACAGCGAAAGGGGTCTGCTCAATCGCAGGGTGACTGAAAGACTGGTCTGGAAAACGCGCTTCTTAAAGTCTACTTTTCTCGAACAACATGAAAACCTGTAAAGTTCGTCATAGTTTTAATTTGAATATCATATTGAGACACGTCCAGTTCGATACACGCGCCGTGATTTACGGATCAAACGAAGATAGCTCTTCAAACCATCGTTATTATAGTTGTTTCATCTGACTATGAGCATGTCGATTTTAAACAAATGAATAGAAAAAGAAGCGAGCGCTGCTTTACTTGGGCAAAACATGCATTTGTTTGTTAAAAACAATTACGTGTCAAGTCAAACGTCAAATGTCAAATGTCAAGAAATCTCAATAGTCCAAAACGGAGATGCAACACACTTCAAATACACCTACGTGACGCACGCCGGTCCAAGATTCAGAGCAATAAATTCCGAAAACTGTGTTTCTCCCACTGTGACTTTTTTCGGAGTTATCAGTGCAAATTAAGTGGCAATGTCTGTAAGAGCGGTCCACTGCATTTCGGGTCAGAAAAAAGTTTTCCCTCAAACTTTGCCCAGGAAACCATCTTGGGTCACAAGTAAATGAAACGAGTTTCGTTTTAGGAAATACGTTAAAATAGTTTTTTTTACAGCCCACAACAGTAAGAGCGGCAAAAGCCGTAAATTAGCACCTGGCCAGACGCGAAAATTGCATAAGTTAGCGACCTCACTGTTCAAAAACCACAACACGCAGCAAAAAAGTGTTATTATTTTTAGTTAAGAGGTCCTTCAAGGGTGTAAAGCGAGTGTTAAATTTACTTTGTGTTGAAGTGGAAGCTCGTGATAATTGATATATTAACACTCATCTGAGCGCTTTCTGAAACTCGCAAAAGTACCCTGTCTTCGTCGGCCTTTATTTCCCGAGTCCAGACCGAATCGCTCTAAATTCCTATCGAAGTGCGTTAATGAGATGTCAGGGAGTACAGAAATATAAAAATACCTTGCGCTTTTTATCGTCCTTTACCACAGTGACTTTGAAGTTTTGGTGAGTTTTGCGAATATGACACACGCATTATGCGAATTAGGTTGTTGAGCAAATTCGGATCGTGTGAACTGAATAGCTTCTAGATTTTAAGATTTCTCCATTTCAAGTCATAAATACAGAAAAGCATACACAAATAGAAATTTTGAACTGTTCAAATTGATGAAATAAGCGAATTACTGAGTCCTGATCTTTGGATGCTAATCCGGAGAATTGCGTGACTCACACTATGCAAATTAGGTTGTCTGCTAAACTTGGTCCGTTCCGGTAACCGTTGCAAAAAACCTTTTTAACTGTTTGGATCCCACTTTTGTTTTAATTGAATATTAAAGAAATGTTGAGACTACATGCACTGTAGGTAGAAAACGTTGACGACGAATTCAGCTGGTTAAAGCACTGACTTCTATTCATGTGTCATTTGAATAACTCTGTTTGCAATGAAATGGACAACTTGTAACAATTAATGAATCTCTACTTTTTTGTAGTCGGGTTTTGGTTTTTTATTCCTATAATTTGCTCTTTGATCTGCCTTTTCCACAACGCCTTCGAACTTTGGTTGCTTTTGTCCCGGGACTTTTGTCAAGTGCTTTATCTTGTTTATACAAACTAGGTTGTTCGCGTCAGTGGAGCAAACTCAATAAAAAGACCGCGAATTATAAAGTGCCGATGTTTGGATGCTTTGGGGCAAAATGTGACGAGAATTATGCAAACTAAATTTTCTGCCAAACGTTTCATCAGGTTATAAGAAACTTGAAAGTTTTTGTTTGATTTGAAACGGCTAAAGCTACGTCTTGGTAGGTTCCTTTTCCAGGGTTGGTTAGATGGCCTTTTATAATATATAACAGTGCTCTGGTTCGTTTGTTCTCTCAATCAGTTTTATTGCATTCACAAGTATTGCAATTAATGTATAATGAGAAACATAAGAGAATGAATACAATATCAGAATCACAGGAAAATTAACAACAATGAGGCTCAGGCAGGCTGTTATAATTATAAGCTTTTATGATATTTTCAGGCTGAGGCCTGAGGTGGCCAAAAATTACTAGAAGCTATTGTTTCCCAGTTAAATAGTAACGTCCAACATTGAAATTAGTAAATGCTTGTCAGATAATTTTCCACCTTGGCACGTCAACAGCAAACCAGTGAAGAGGGTTTGTACAAAAGCCAGTACCATTCTTCGCTCGGCGAAGCCCTATGGGCGGGAAAAGCCCCGGAAATACAAAGGTCATAGCTAGGCTTCCCCCCCCCCCCGCCCCAAGACATGATCGCTAAACTGAGATCGTGATCGTGTCTAATAATTCAAAAGAAATGATTATCCTTCAAGTGAACTGTTCAAAGGATGCGGAACTTAGGGGTAGTTCTTTGTTTAAGTCGAGAATTTAATCAGACCCGTGAGCGAGAAGTGAAATAGGCCATTTCCCAACTAATAATAATAATAACAATAATAATAATAATTACAATTATAATAATAAATTTCTATAGCGCCATTTCCCAATGGTTCAATGGTGCTTTACAAAGTTGTCATTACGTTAATCTACAAATAATCTTAAAAAACAACAAATAAAAATGAACTAAAATTGATCATAACGATAAATAAATCAGAATTCCTAGCCAAAAGCTTCTTTAAACAGTCTTAAGTTTAGACTTAAAAGTCGAAAGAGATACACATTTTCTTAATTCTAAGGGAAGGCTGTTCCATATGGTCGGAGCGGCAACTGTAAAGGAACGACCGCCATACGTTTTCAGATTAAATCTGGGAAATCAAGGAGATAATGAATAGATGATCTCTGCAGTGTCCTGCGTGCTAGGCTTGTAAGGCCTTAGAAGTTCCATGATGTAACTGGGAGCAGTGTCATGAAGAGCTTTGAATGCAACCAGAGCGATCTTGAAAATACTCCTTTGTTCAACAGGAAGCCAGTGAAGATTTAAAAGCAAAGGTGTGACATGTTCAAATTTACTTGTTGAATAAATGAGTCTTGATGAACAGTTCAAGACACGTTGTAAATCTTGTAGAACACATTTAGGTTGACCACAATTGCTTTAAGCCTCCCTTTCAAAGCGAGGCTATGTGCACAACCTTTCATATAAAAATTAGTTTTCATTCACGTGTAAATAAGACCATATTTTTAAATATTAAAGGTGTGCACCTAGCCTCGCTTTGATAGAGAGGCTTAAGACAATTCCGAAATGGCTTATCAAAAGACACCTTCACCAGAGTGCGAAAGTAGCTCGAAAGTTAAGCGATTCACCGTCGTCTGTGAGGCGCTTCCACTCGAAGTCAGCAAGGTTCCAAGAAGCCTCCAGTTCTTTATGAGCTAGATCTTAATTGAATTTGGACATGAAATCAAAACACGCGATGCAGAATTAGACTTTTTTGTTTTCGCTGTTGAAGCTTTTTTAAATCAAAACTGATACAATGATATCCAATTCTTTTGATTTTACTGAAGAAAAGGAACCAGAGCACTGTTTTAAAAACGGGCATCTGTGACCAGGTGACTATCCCATGAACACATGGCTTTAGCCGTTTCAAATCAAACATCGATGAAAGAGAGATCCAAAAAGTTACACGTCTCTTATTTGGCAAAAAATCCAGTTGGCATAATTTTCGTCACTTTTTGCCCCAAAGCATCCAAACATCGGCAGCTTATAATCCGCGGTCTTTGACACGCAAACAACCTTGCTTGTCTCAAGCGTTTGCATAAACAAAATAAAGCGCTTAACAAAAGCCCCGGAACAAAAGCCCAGTGCGGGGGTTACTCCCCCATATTGCCTATAAGGGGACGTGCCGCTGGACAAGGCATGGTTTTTGGCCTCTCTGTCCTAAACAGGGTACAAAATTTTAACCGAGTCTGTCTTAAATAGGGTCTCAACTTGTCGTAAACAGGGTATGGTCAGACCCGATTGTCGTTGTTAAATATGGCTTACACAGTATTTAGGTATCGTAGATCGGGAACGTTTGCTGGTATTTGAAACACTTAAAATTGTGTAAAACAAGGCAGTTGGTATAATAATCATTTGGTCTAAACAGGGACCTAAAATAGAGGGTGCTGTCCTAAACAGAGTAGGTAATTTAGGGACTGTTCGTTATTTATGCCAAAGGGGGGGCCGGTGTTTAGAGTGGGGGGGTATAATTTTCAAAATCAATGAAAAAGGGGGGTGTTTTTTTTAAATACAATAGAAATGAGGGGGGGTAAACTCTTAGAAACTGTTGTTTCAACACTTGTGTAGCCGTTTTGCAGACATATTTAAAAAGTTGATCTCTGTTTCGAGAATTCTATTTCCAAAGAACCTGGTCTTTATAGTTTGAAAAGCCAAGAAAACAGGACGTGGATTAGCGTTATTTAAGGATTCCAATATATAACTTATTAAATCCCTTTAAAATACATGCAATCTGATATTTAATATTAGCAAAACCCACACATGTGTCATTTGCCGGGGCCAGTTGTAGTTTACAGTATTGTAGTGCGTAGGTATATAGCCATCCTCAAACAGCAAAACTGGTTCAAGCCTTGCAATGAACTTCTTGCAAACTTTCCTACCGTTGATTTCTCTCTTGAATCGGATCTTCTCTGGGCGCACGTTAATACCGGTGCTGCAAATTTACTTTCCTTGCTGAGTGCTTCCATACTGTAAGATCACAAATGACCTTGCACTTGATTTTGGTTTATCGGCACGCGGCCAGAACACATGTTGTACGCAATTTCGCAATTGTAAGCACGTCGCGTCCTGAGGGTAGGGGAGGGGGGGGGGGGTAAAATTTTGAACCTGTCACATAAACGGGGGGGTAATTTTTTAAAATACCCACTTTCGGGGAGGGGTAAATTTTTCATATGCCTGAATTGGTTGAAAATCACCGACCCCCCCTTGGCCATAAATAACGAACAGTCCCTTAGGGCTTTTTTTTTGTCCTACACAGTCAGGCCCTCAAACCCTCAGTTGGTCAAGTGTCCCTCCTCCTGAGACAAAAGCACCAAAAGTTCGAAGGCACTGTGGAAAAGGAAGATCAAAAGAGCAAATCGAAGACATAAAAAATGAAAACCCGACTACAAAAAAGTAGAGATTCCTTTTTATCCAACAAGCTGTCCATTTCATTGCAAACAGAGTTATACAAATGACACATGAATAGAAGTCAGTACTGTAACTTGCTGAATTTATCGTCAACGTTTTCTACCTACAGTGCATGTAGTCTTAACATTTCTTTGATATTCAATTAAAACAAAAGTGGGATCCAAACAGTTAAAAAGGTTTTTTGCAACGGTTTATTTTACCGGAACGGACCAAGTTTAGCAGACAACCTAATTTGCATAGTGTGAGTCACGCAATTCTCCGGATTAGCATCCAAAGATCAGGACTCAGTATAAATTCGCTTATTTCATCAATTTGAACAGTTCAAAACTTCTATTTGTGTATGCTTTTCTGTATTTATGACTTGAAATGGAGAAATCTTAAAATCTAGAAGCTATTCAGTTCACACGATCCGAATTTGCTCAACAACCTAATTCGCATAATGCGTGTGTCATATTCGCAAAACTCACCAAAACTTCAAAGTCACTGTGGTAAAGGACGATAAAAAGCGCAAGGTATTTTTATATTTCTGTACTCCCTGACATCTCATTAACGCACTTCGATAGGAATTTAGAGCGACTCGGTCTGGACTCGGGAAATAAAGGCCGACGAAGACAGGGTACTTTTGCGAGTTTTCAGAAAGCGCTCAGATGAGTGTTAATATATCAATTATCACGAGCTTCCACTTCAACACAAATTAAATTTAACATACGCTTTACACCCTTGAAGGACCTCTTAACTTAAAAACAGTAACACCTTTTTGCTGCGTGTTGTGGTTTTTGAGCAGTGAGGTCGCCAACTTATACAATTTTCGTGTCTGGCCAGGCGCTAATTTACGCCTTTTGTCGCTCTTACTGTTGTGGGCTCTAAAAAAAATAGTTTAGCGTATTTCCCAAAACGAAACTCGTTTCCTTTACTTGTGACCCAAGATGGTTTCCTGGAAAAAGTTTGAGGGAAAACTTTTTTCTGACCCGAAATGCAGTGGCCCGCTCTTACAGACATTGCCACTTAACAGGCCAACAGCAGCCGATTCACTAGATTTCAATGTATTTTATTTTTTTCCAATTACCAACCCCAGGTATCCCCTCCCTCCACAAAAACCAACAACAACAACAAAACAGTAGACTATCATTGGTCGCTCGTGACATCAACGTTCTGGTGGCCTACCTTCCTTATTGACGCTCGAAAATATGGGCTAACAGAGTATGCAGAGAGCGGGGAAAGTCGGGCCAAAAGGATTTCCCTGACGGATAGTCTAAAGAAAAGTTTTCGGGAGCGAGAACGAGAATCGCCTGTCGCATGGAGACGCAAAGCGCAAGTGGTGTCCTTTCCGGCTCGTGCTTACTACACGAGCGGCTCACCACACGCACTAGGCGATTTTCGCGCTCGCTGGCGCGTTTTTTTCGCTGGACTATCCCTGAGCGGAAGAGAGAGACGTCCCGTAGTGTACTGACGGAGAGTCAGTGAGAGTTCAAAGCCTTTGAAAGTAGACGAGAAAGCAAGAGTTGGAGGTCAAACTGAACGAGAGCTTGGGCTTAACTTCAAAATAAGACAAAATTGCCTATCAAAAAAGCTTTTTAAAGACGTCGGGTTCACCAGAAGATAATTAAGTCATTGCCATCCCCAAGTGATAGCCTGCGCGCAAGCTCTCTCGGGGGTTGGGTTGCGCCCCCACCCCCGAGAGAGCTTGCGCTGCTCGCAGGCTACCGAGTGACCACGAGGGAAGAAATAGACGCAACCACACTGAATGTATCGTTTAATCATCAAAGTTTATTTATTACTGCTTTTAAAATTTACGAGCAGACTGGAAATCTAGTACTCAGCGAAAAGGCATAGAATTAACAAAAATGGAGAATCAATAGGCGTCAAAAGAAGTTGCACATTAGTTAACGCCTTTTGTAGCATGTCATTTGCAGCGCTCGGCTGAAAAGCACCATGATTATAAGGCCAACCTGGCTAAATAGTGTTGTTACTATTATTATCATCAAAGAATCGTTTTTCCAACACCTCCACAAGCTTGTCGCCTGTTAGATCAGATAACTTAGAATTTGCTTCGTCTAGCCCATAATATTTGTTGGTCAGGTATCTTACGTGAGGTTGAGCAGACTCGAGAATTCCCTTAATTGTCTCGGCGATCTCGTCTGACCTCTGTCCGACGTTGGCCGTTAAGTCGGTCATCCGGGCAATTACAGCCTGCATGAGCTGGACAGATTTCTGGTCAGCGGTTGAGAGGTCCACTTGACTTGCCATGGACCAGGAGGGAGTGATGAACTCGCCGCTCGGCTGGTTCGAGGTGTCTGGCCATCGTGACGTCACGACGTGAAAAGCGCGCGAGTTTGCCGAGTCTTCAAAAAATGGCGCTGGCAACTATGTTAGAGTTCGGGCTACAAACGTATTTTTTGTGCTATTAAGCTTTCAGCTAAGCTTGTTTTCTTGGGTAATGGAATTTTAGTCATCCCTTTTTTCGATATAGGTAAGTGGCTCTTTGTCTTAACGTTAAAATCACACTTAAATAATGTTTTAAGAGTCATGTTTACTCTCTGCGATCGAAGAATTATGCGGGAAAATTGTTATTCTCCGCGTCCCAAAAAGTGTGTTTATTTCAGTTATATACCACAGGGAAACTTGACACTTGGCTACGGACTAGCCTATAGTTTAACAAAAGTACCCAAGTTGAAAAAAGTGGTATAGTATTTGCCAAAAAAATGATCAGTCCGTTTGTTTAGCTGAGTATAATAGAAGGCGAACCTAGAAGGTTATGTTTAGCGCTTAAAAGTTAACTTTTCTTTCAGTATTTGCTTCCATCTTCTGTATAAGGAAAGAATAGTGATATTTAATTGCTAGGGAAAGAGTAATCGAACTTCGTAAATTTTTGCCACCTCATTTAACCTGTGTAAACTACACTTTTGCAGAACAACATAAAAATCTGAATCAGCTCGCAAATTATGCGGGCGCCTGAGGAAACAAGTCTTCGCTGATCTGGTTCTGTACTTTTTTATGAAAACTAATAGATATATTTGAGTACCATTTGGATCAGTGATTCAGTGATTTATTCTCAATACCTCCAGTTTCGTTTAGATTCAGTTGCTGTCCAGGTTGCATCGTGTTTTAGAAAGAGTTTGACCGTCTACTTGATCCACAACTAGCTACAACTGACGATGACCGTTTCGCAAATAAATTGAATTGGTCCTGTCATTTGATTTTCAAAGATTAATTACTTTTAAAACAGTCAAACTGAGGACCATTCTAGTAAAGAGAGAGCCTTGTTAACCCTTAACATCAGTAACCTGAGAAAGTTGGCGTTTTAGATAAACTGTGGTTTTTTATAATTATTCGATAAGAGATCAGCAGAAATTTGGCCGGAAAGCCGGCGTGTCAGCTGTTTTGCCTCGCCTCCAGCAAATGTTGTCATCTTTGTCGTTTTTTACAAGATAGTTTAGCAAAGGAAGGAATTACTGTGGTCCATTATTAACTTCGAACCAAGCAGATGAATTCACAGTAAACGTTTCTTTGTATTGGAGTATTCTTCTCCACATTTTAATGATGTTTAAAGCCACTGATCATTTTAATGAAATTGTTACGCAATTTTGTTTTCCTAAAATTGGAAAGAGTTTATACATGTAAAAGTTATGTTTTTGTCTCCAAGCGACACATCTTAGGGTTCGTGAGATACAGCTTCTGAAACGTGATCTTGATCACGATTTCAATCGATCGACCAAAGCGTTCGTGAAATTGTTTGAGTCTTATCGCCAATTTGTTATTTTGTTTTGAGGACCAAATTACATTAAGAATACTTTTTATGTTATAGCATGCAGCATCCCTTTTGTTCTTTCATCGTTTTGATCTGTTCTTTTTGAGAAACTGGACGGTAAACATTTGCAAGGAAGCCATTTGTTAACTTTCCTTTGAATTTCCCGGACTGACTTATTTGTGACGTCACGATGGCCCGACACCTCGGATTTTCATTCGCCAATACCGGCGCTTGTGCCCAGGCCCAAGTTCATCACTCCCTCCTGCCATGGACAGAGCTGAATAACGATGAACGGTCAGCGGTGCAAAACGCGGGCGACCGCGCGCGAACCCGACTTGGTAGGCCCGGCGGGCTCGGCGGGCTATTTAAAATGGCCGATATTTGTGGGATTTTCCCGTACGGTAAACAAACCGGTTGGTTAAGCACAGTATTGCGTGGTTAAGAAAAGTCTGTGTGTTTTTGGACAGCCAATACCATACTGTATCTTATTTCAGTTTGAAAAAAATTTGTTTTCATCGGTAAAATTGTGAAATTTTGGCTTAAACGAGATTTTACGAATTGTGCTTACATGTCCCAGTCGCTTTATTTTATCGCGAAAGTTGCAAGTGGTGTTTTATTGGTTGTGGGACTTTTATTTTTTCCTCTGTTTTCGTGCCGGCCCAAGAAAATTGTTTTAAATGTGGAAGTCCATGGGCAAGTGAATTCCAAGGCGATTTATAACGACTTTCTCCCAGAAAGCCTAATACTCAGGCTAGACTTTGTCGTGTTGGTCAAGTAAATGCTGAATCGCTCGCTTCTCAGCGCCACAAAAAACAACTCGAGAAAGACAGCAACAGGTGTTCGTGTCATATGCATGGCACCGCTTCAGACAAGAGTAAACTGTCAAAAATTCCAATAACATTATTATCACTGAGGTAAGTAAAGCTTTCGTTCAATAGAAACATCTTAAATTAAGATTTTGATTTTTACGGAGCAGCACCGCCATTGAACAAAAATTATGGTCGGTGTTAGTTGAATTAAGATTAAGCACATGTTTGTATTAGTGTAACTTTCAACTTGCTTCATTACAAGCTTAAAAATTTCCAATTATAAAATTTTAAAAGTTCATTGTAAGAGAATAAGGTATCTTTATGAACCGTGACACAGCCGCTTTACGACACTTCGACTTGCCGCAATAAAGCTTTAAATAAAAAGCTTTTCAACCACAATTTCTATTGAACGAAAACTTTACTTACCTTAATGATATCGCCAAAGACACCGAATTCTTCTTTTAACATCTCCCAGCTCTAAATCGGCATTAAGAACAAAATATTCAACACTTTACTGTTCGGTTCGAACACAGATTTTCCACAATCCAGAGCTGTGATCCGTGGCGCTGGCCGAAAGGATCGCAGCTCGGGGACGAGAGTGGAGGAGAGCAGTGACGTAACGAACATGCGCAGTGCGTTATTCAGCTCTGTCCTTGCCATGTCTTTCAAGTTACTGATAAATGAAGTGACGACTGGGCCAGGTTCGACCAATGAAATCCTATAGACATTGCAGGAAAAAAGATGGATCAGAGGTAAAGGTAGTTAAAATTGGGCAAAGATCGAATGCATCTTAAAATTCAACTAATAGATGGATAAGAAGTAAGCTTGAAAAGGCGCACATGGCCAAACGTATAAAAGCAAGCTGTAACATACTATGTGAAAACTTGGTTTGCTAAAGAAACATAAGAGGCGTGTAATATGACTGCGAGAAAGCCTCTGGCACCCAGGGTATTCGTTTGCCGGCAAGGACTCGAACCTCGGTCTCCTGCTTACCAGGAAGACGTGATAACGACGACACTACAGGAGAAGCTACATTTAAAGTGGGTCACTCGACAGGGAGAGTTTGATTTCAAATATGATTGACCTTCAAAGCAATCTGAATATTTTAATTATTACGTAACGTAGGATACAAAGACAGGAAGGAACATTCTTAGTAGGTGAATCGGTCAAAGGATCACGGTAAGATCTGTTTCGGTCCGTTCGTGATTTATGCCATGCTTTACAGTGTATTGAACGGGAGAGCAACTCTGGGAGAGCACACAACTCCTTAGGGACCCAAGGTGAGGAAAAACGTTACTCCACGTTATCCACACCACTCCACCCTCCGTGTCACAAGGATTGGCGTTTCAAAACTCGGCGAAGAAACTCAGTCTTGAAGTCATCCATCTCACAGTAAAATAAGAACTGTGAACATTGCGATTCACGACCACATCCCACCCATTCAATCCTTATTTTAAAACCTTCTCAGCCAAGTAGCAGACTTACTTGACATTAAACTGTTTTAATACTGGGGTCAGAGACTCTGTCATTCCTCCCATAGCAAACTTAGCTGCAGTGTACATGTCATTGAACGGACCACCCGTCACTCCAAACACACTGCTCACGTTAACAATATGACCTTCCTGCCTCGATTTCATGCTGGGAAGGACAGCCTGGATCAAACGAACAGCTCCAAAGAAATTCACGTCGAACATCTGTTTGATTTGCTCCATGGTCATGCATTCCAGTACTGTCACACAACCAATACCAGCGTTGTTGACTAAAGAAAAACAAAAACAATAAAGAATTCAGATATAGAATTCCACCACCTGGCCAATGCAAACTGGAAAAAAAGCAAATACGAAACAAAAAAACTTGTAAAGCAGTATTGGGCCTATTTATGATTTCGTCCTTGATGACACATCGCCGAACAATCAGTAGATACATTCGATACATGTATCATAAAATCCTGGTTATGAGACCCTCTCCCTCCCCCCTCCCCCCTCTCCACCCCCCCCGTCCTCGCCCCACAAACACACACAAATATAGGCCCAGCTGGACCGAGGATCAAGTGTCCAGACGAAACTGGGAAGAAACAAGGCGCTAAACGCTAATAGCCCATATCGATATCTTTTCTTCCATTTATAACTTTTTATTTAATTTTTATTCAGTTTTAATCCAATCAGTCCACATAAGTCTGTAAACCAACGCTCAAGTTACTTAGGTGAGCGTGGGCGTGGCAACTTTCGCCGGAAATGACCACAGAGTAAGCACTCGAGTTGTATCAATAATTTTAGAAGAATGTAAATAGTAATTAATTAATTACACTTTGGCACACTTTTAAACTATCGTTTTCACCTTTTCTGTTAAACTTCAGAAGACTACTTTGTGTTACACGACGAACACAGCCGCCCTTCTTTACCACTGTCGCTAGTCTAGTCAGTGAACAGGCTCACTTGGCTCATTTGAGGGCCGAGGAACAGGGCCAAAACAAATACCATAGAATTCCGAAATAGGGGTAATTCGACCGCGAAACATTTTAAAGTTATTAAGTTACGTCAAAATGTAACTTTAATCCTCAATTTACCTTCTCATCGTTTCTAAGACACTGACCATGGCCAACAGTAGACTGAGCCACGTATTAATATGGGAATAGATTCTTGCATTTTTTCGGCGGTTGGATCATTACTTTCTGCATTGGCGCACGGCTCTCTTGGCTCGTTGATTTTCTTTTCGCGCTATTCCTCTTTTAGGAAGCTACTAGCTGTATATTTAACAAGGGGCCCACACAAGCTGTGTAACCATGCAAATAGTTTCAAAGAAAATGACTATCGGAATACCGAAGCGTTCCTGCCTATTAACGTGAAAATGTGAGAAATATTGCGAGGAATATTTATATTTAAGTTCCAAATAAACGTAAGCTTGCCTCAATCGTTATGTTTTGTCATCATTGTGCCTCTAAACGGCGAATATTGGCGATTTCCAGGGTTTTGTGATGTAATGTTTCATTCATTACATTATTTCCTGGGATTATTGATACAGTTTGTGTGGGTGCCCTGTGGCTGCATGTGCAACCGGCGACTTGTATTGTTTTAAGATAAACTGATAATTGCTAAATACATGTGCGGCAAAACCTGTGAAATGACTAATTTGTGATGGCTATCTAGAAAGATTGTTGTACAATATACCCGAAATAGTGGAATCTTGACTGTATTGGGGGATGACGGTTCTCACATCGGTGGTTCTTGAATTCATTCCGTCACGAAATGGACCTTACTGCGTTTGCTTGGTAGCGTCATGAATGTCCATCGGAGGGCGGAATTAGAATATCGTTCCGGTACCGGTAGATGTCGGGAATAAACATCGTAGACGCGAATCGGTATGAGCCAAACGGGTAGTGATTTTGGACGGGTATTATGTTTTTTAAAACCCCATGAGAAATTCGCTATGAGCTAAAGCCGTCATACCAGTATCATGCCTAATATGGGCCAATATGCAAACATCGACACAGGTTGAGAATTAAAACGTTTTAAAAAAGCTTAGAGCATATAAATGATTTACTCACTTAAGACATCAATCTTCCCTTCTTTAGCGAAGACATCTTTTACAACGCGGTTGACCGATTCATCAGAGCTCACGTCCATATGTTTGATGATAAGCGTATTATCCAGGTTTTTCTTTCCTTGCTCCTCCAGCATGGTCTTCTTTTCCAGGTTTCTCATGGTAGCATAAACTTTAAAGCGTTTCTTGGGATCATTCGCTAAAAGCAGCGCGGTATGAAGTCCGATGTCAGTTGAACAACCGGAGATGAGCACTATGCGTGGAGTAGCCATCTTTGGAACTGAGTTTAGTCCTTGCTCAATCGATTGATATGACTGATGCCGCTACAACTGAGTGATTCTAAAACGTAACTTATTAAAAACCAAGTTTATTGAATATAAGGTCACTTAAGCCGAACAATAGATATTAGCACCTTATTCTTTTAAATCCTAAAGGGGCCGATTAGCCTGGTCAGCCAGGCTGGCTCGGTTTGCCGGGATCTCGCGATTACATGGAGAAATATCAGCCTGGCCAGCCGGGTGTAATCGCGTATTGCCGGGCCAACACTTTCCCGTCACTAAATTTCGCTTCAAAGAAAAAGGCCTCACCACTGAACGTCGATATTCGTCTCTCCGTATTACACATAAAGGTTTATCAGACCATATAACCGGAAAATTATACACCAAAATAATGGATTGGCGAAAGTAAAATAACTCGATTCATTCTCTTTGATGTAGCCAACTTTTCACAAGACAGCTCCTTAGAAACTGTTTACATGGAGGGAGGAAGATCCTAGCGCTAGGAAGATCTAGAAGGTGGATCATCCTAGCACCATATGTTTTCTGTAATCAGTTTACATGCAAAATGTTGTACTTGGCCCTAGCGCTAAGATCTTCCTGGCTGAGAGATAGGAAGATCCTAACGCTAGGAAGAACCTAGCACCACAGTAAACTATCTTCGCTCGGAAGATCCTCGTATTAGGGACAGAAAAACAAACATGGCGGCGGCCGGGCGTTCAGCTGTTAAAGGCCGACAGTTTTATTTGACCCCGACCGAAACTTCTGCATGTAAACCGAAAGAAAAGTTGTTTCGCCTTCTAGGATCTTCCTAGTGCTAGCATCTTCCTCCCTCCATGTAAACAGCCCCTATACTTCGCTCTGAAGATCCTAGTACAAGGGACAGAAAAACAAACATGGCGGCGGCCGGGCGTTCAGCTGCTAAAAGCCGACAGTTTTATTTGATTTCCAGCAGCCACCCCAACTGAAATTTCTGCATGTAAACCAAACAAAAAGTTGTTACGCCCTCTAGGATCTTCCTCCCTCCAGGTAAACACAGGGGACCCAAACGCTGTATTAGCGAAATAATCATAATAAAATATTGTTATTTACCCGTGTTCCTGTGCTTTTATGAGTCGCCTTGGAAGGGATTTGAATCACAGCGGAAACGATTTTAATACCTCGCCGGTTTCAAATGTTATCTTGTCTGGCGCGTCGTAAACAGGACGTGACAATTACGTCTCAAGTTTCCATAAACCCGACATTGTCTCCCCACGAGAGTTGAAAACTTGAGACGTAATTGTCGCGTCCTATGACGCGCCCGATAAAGATAACATTTGAAACCAGCGAGGCAAACCGTCTCCTCTCTGATTCAAATCCCTTCCAAAATGACTCATAAAGATTTATTGAATATATATGACATAGCTAATACCGCGTTTGGGTTCCCTGTGATGTAAACAACCGCTAAATTTAGCTGCAGAAGGACTGGCTCGCCTCATGTAATCCCCAAGCACACCTCCTTATTAGATGGTGGTGTGCATGGCGTTGTGGGATAGGTGCACTCCAGCCTTCGCAGGACGCCCCGCGCTCCCTGTTTGCCTGTGCTATACCGGCGCCTGGGGACGGGGCAGTCAGCAGACCGAGCCAGCCCGCCCCTAGCCTCCCATGCAGTCGCTTTTAGGGGAGTCGTATTACCCTCCTCCCACAAACGCCTGCTTACCCGAGTTTGACATTCCTTTCCCATTGTTTTAGTTGCGAGACAATCTAACCAATCACCAGTGAGGCATTGTCTGACGATGTGCAATCAAATTAGTCGTTATAACATATGCTTCTGTATTATATTTCCCACGATTGTTTTTCCTCAGAGACGCGGGTGTTTCTTGTGCGACGCTTTTATTCCGTCATCTTTCGAAAAAGTTCGAATTTTCTCACAAAGGGCTGTTAATCTTGCTTGCCTGATCAAGTTCATCGTCAGTGAGGACTACAGCGCTTCTCAAACTGATGGAACAATGAAAAGGCAAAGAGTAAGACGGCAAAGGACCGAACGAGATGATAAATCGATAAATGAGATGAAAATATTACACATGGCACAACAACCAAGTGCGTTTCAGTGGCGAAATACTCAAGTTCGCTGTCATATCCGCTAACGTTTCTACGATCTTCGCGTCGAAGGGTCAAGGCGGTTATTACAACGCGCGTTCGCATGCTCTTCTCGCATGACATTCCCTGAGCAGAAGGGACTGTTAGTTTACAATCGCTATTTGTGAATAAGCTTGAATACACAGAGCTTATATCTTTTACAATGAATTCATCAGTCAGTTTAAAATCCCTCGACGGATTTCTGCAGATATTCCTGAATTTCTAAGTTAAATGTAATATTTGAAAGCTCAGAGAATGTAATTATTCCTGCATTCAATGAATGCTTTTGGAAATAGTTATTCACGTAACGCGACGCATCACGTTATAAGGTTTATTGAATCACCCGGTTGCAACGCGATATCATAAATTGAATGTCTAAACAGAGCAAATCGCACTCCTAAATAAATTTGTTTCTCCAAAATCTAAGTTCAATGTGCCATTTGAAAGCTTCGGAAACTTAGTTATCCCTGCATTCAATGATTTTGAGGTGACGTTCACTAACATTTTAAAATTTATGTCGCGCGTCATGTTTATCTGCAGGTGTTCCCGCGAAAGCGTCCTGCGGTCAAGGTCAACCTAACGGACGTGAGTAGGTACAATGTGATTGGCTAAGCGGCGGAAAGGAATGTTGAACTCGGGTAAGCAGGCGTTTGTGGGGAGGAGAGTAATACGACTCCCCTAAAAACGACTGCGTGGGAGGCTAGCCCGCCCCCGGAGCCCGCCCATGTAATCAGCCCCGTACTTAAAGGGGCACTGTCATCTATTTTTACGATTACTTCAATAGAAGAGATCGATTGCAATCAGAAATACCACAATACAAAAATGCTTGTTCAGTTTGTTTAAAATTACTCTTAAACATTAGGCTAATGGTAAAAAAACCTGATTACAGTCGAAGCTCTTGCAATTGTAAGCGACCACCTCGGGAATTCAGAATTTAAGTGGTCGCAACTAGAGCTGGTTGCTTACGAGAATCAGAGAATGGACTCTTGTAAGCGACCACATGATGAAACAATAGAAGTGGTCGCTTACAAGAGCTTTTAGCGAAAAACTTGGCCTATGTTAATGGTTACTAAAAGCTTCGTAGTAATAATACTGAATGGTTTTTATTGCCTATCACAGAAAAGGTCCGCGTAGGCGCAAGTCAAAGAACCATTCCGGGGGGGTACTTGGGTCAATTTTTGCTGGGTATGTGCCGCTGGCCTCTCCAGACCCCTACCCCATTATAGTGTATTCTGTAGTCAATTATAGACGCCATGTTAGTCACTTTTTGGGTAAATATACCCCAAATCCCTACTTGCCGGAATTTACTTACCCCTGAAATCCCGCAAATGTGCGACCCCATTCTAGTAACTCTATTAGCTCCTCATGAAAATGCAACCCCATTATAGTCAACCCAGTCGAGAAAATGCGACCCCATCCAGCGGCACATCCCCATTAACCTATTACTAGGAAGTACACTCCCCCAGAGAACCATTAGCACTTGTGTTATGTACTACTCTAAATTTGAACAAGAACCGAGTGCTTTTATTCAAGTGTTGACCGAGTGGTCGCTTACGAGAACTTAAAAACAAAGGAAAAAGCCCGTTGGTAATTCACAAAAGTGGTCGCGGTCGCTTACCGGAGCGGTCGCTTACGAGTGCTTTTCATTACAGAGTTTAAGTGACAAGTCAAATGGGTTTTCACAATGCGGGTCGTACCTAAAGCTGGTCGCTTACGAGAGTGGTTGCAAGGAGAGTTTTGACTGTAGTTATTTTTGCTCTTCCTTTGAGAAAATCACTCAATTTCTTTCTCTTGATGTTCTAGGAGCATTGGTGTACCAGAAAATATATTTGATTCAAATTTTAGCCCAATTTTCACTCAAAAACGTGAAAATCCGCCTGACTCCTTTTAAAATTCTGTCCTCATTTCACATTGCAAGGTCTTTTTTTGTACTTATGTCTGAGGTTACTGGATCTTTCAGTCAGGCTTTTAAAATTATTTGAAAAAAGTCGAAGATTGTTAAAAATCATTTCAAAATAATCTACGTCAAGCCATATCGTCGGATAAATTATTATCTGTCAAGCCTTATAATTGAAAAGTTCAACGCGTAAAAGAGGAGGGAGAGGGCTTTTTTTTACCATTTATCAAAAAAATTCTGGAAATTTCGGTTTGGAGTAAAGGGAACATACAACTGTCTTAGTTGTTCTTTATTTTGTCCTACTGATTTTTCGTCCAGTACTCCAAAATGTTCCCCGATAACTCTAACGCTGGTCATTTAAACTTTTAGCAGGGGAGTCCAAGCGGAAGCAATCCATAAGTGCAAATTTTACCCTCGCCCCTGTCATATTTATATGGGAGTCTCCCCTCCCCTGCCCACCCGGGCTAGCTAGTACAAATACTTTAATTTCTTTACGTGGATAACGCCCTTGACGGGAACCAGAACATAGCTATGGAGGTCTTTATTGAGTAAAGTCCGTTAGTGCCAAGTGATCGGCATCTCTTTTGCCCCGATAGTGGAATTCCGATGACTTGAACACTCTGAGGTCAGGAGAAGAATCAACAACAATAACAACAGTTTATTTGCATTCCCAATTACAAATGGTATTGCACATTAAAAAAAAAAAAGAAAAAAGTACAAAAGTAAAGTAGCGAAACCGGTTAATTTACAATTCTTGTGTCTATTGATTCATTTCTTAATGTAAAAACTTCCTAAACGAAGTAGGGGGAACTTTGTTTGATTCGAATGAGCTGAAATTTTTAGAGTACAAGTAAACCGTCTCTTTTTCCTCTCAGGGATACATGAGGTAAAAGAACACGCGAGCAAGCGCAAAAATTGCCTGCCACGAGGAAAAGTGGTGCGCGTGTGGTGAGCCACTCGTGTATTGCCTCGCCCTTTCGCTAGTTTCCACGTGCGACAGGCGATTTTCGCACTAACCCAGTACCTCTTCCAGACCTCTATTTTCATTGGTCCTTATATCCTGTAGCTGCTATTGTTGTTAAGTTTAGGTGATTTATCTATTGTTTCGTCAGCCAATCACTGGCGTCGTCAGTCTAAAAGCTACAGGCCTTCCCCACTAACGCGCTAACTCGTGTGTTCAGTTTCGCTCGACTATCCCTGGGCGGAAAGAGAGACAGCTGGTAGACCTAGGAATTTTTGTTTATGAGGTATCCAGTTTTCGAGATTCTACTGCACCAATGATGAATTGTTTTGAGAGGAAATGTTTATTCCCGTCAAAAAGTTCAACCCCACCCCTTGATAATTAAACTGTACAAATCCGCTGGGCCAAATACCATTAAAAAAATGAACTATTCTCATGCTCAGGTGATGGTTAACAAATAACACCAACAAACCGCTTCATTAGACTTATCTCGAACATAAAGATTTTACCATTAATACAATGACAAAACAGTTACAAGAAAAGAAAAAATAACTTAGTAAATACTCGGTAAATAAGTAAACAAATAAATCAATAAATAAGTAGATAAAATAAATAGATCAAAGGCTCCTTTTTTATTTCTAATAGCCAACTCGTGAATATGAAACGTTAGATCCCAAAGACTCGGAATTTTAACAATTTAGATATCGTCAATATACGCGGCGCTTACTTTGGTGATGTTTTCGTCGTACATATCCAGAATATACAGAAATAGCGCCTTACACGACACCCGGGACACGACATATTCATGAAATTACTGTTTATTGAAAGGAGTTCCTGCAAGAATAAGTGATAAGTAATTACATTTCATCAAGTATGGAACGCATCACCGATAGAAGAAGGCTCGCAGAATGGGCGAAGTCTCTCATCTCTTAATAGCTTCTTGTAACGCCCAGTTTCGTTAGATAGCAAGTGAAAGGAAATCCACATGTCGGTTACTTAGATAAGAAAGAACTAAAAATAATAAAAATTGACTGAAGAAAATTGGTTGCATACAATTATTGTCGAATAACAACTTCCGTTGTCAAAATATTAAACAACCTACTAAATTTGCATTCAGTCTTCACCATCACTGACATGACCATTTTCATCTCGAGCTGGAAAATCACTATCATCGTCGCCGTCCACTTCATCCCACAAATCTTCTGCGCTTATGCAAAAATTGTGAAGAACACAGCATGCAACGATTACCTTATTAGTAAAAGAAATACTGCTATCAAGTCGCTTTTGGAGAATTCCCCAACGTCTTTTCAGGACGCCAAATGCACGGTCCACAGACATCCGGGCTTTTGAAAGTTCCTTGTTAAAATTAATCTCCAGTGGGGCATTCGTATGCTCGTGGTGAGGTTTAAGCAACCATGGATAAAGTGGATAGACACTGCTACCCAAGAGAACAGGCCTGATTTCTCTACCTCCAACTGTCACAGTCTGTTTGGCCATTAATCCTTCATTTGTTATTCGACGATATAATGTACTGTCTCTTAAGACGCTCGAATCGGGCAAGCTCCCGGGAAACCCTGCCTCAACATCAAGAAAACGCCCTTCTCCGTCGGCAACGGCTTGAAGCACTACATCATGCTGTTGTAGTCCACTGAAATAATCTGCTCCATTTTCGATAGGGTTTTTGATCTTTATGTGTGTGACACCAATCGCTCCCACGACATTCGGTAAATTCGACAGTGTTTCAAAAGTTTGACGAGCAGCCAATATTTCTTGGTTTGTAGATGGGAACTTGATGTATTCCTCCTTCATTCCACATAGAGCACCGACAACATCTTGAACGGCCTCAAATACAGTGGTTTTTCCGACGTTAAAATTGGAACCTATTGTCACATAAGAGTTCCTATGGGCCAAGCGATACAGTCCCAAAGCCAAAATTTTCTCCGGAGTGACACAGTCACGCATGTAAGTATTTTGTCTTGTTAGTCGTGGTCGAAGGACGTTTAACAGCACCCTGAAAGTATTTCTGCTTACACAAAGCTGTCGCTGAAAATAATCGTCAGGAATTGTGACATCAAAGTAATGTGTGTCGAACCAGGAGCGATCGGGTCTTGGTAATACCCAAGAACGGGGCTGATTTCGACGGCCACGCGGTCTCGTTCGCCTTCTTTGTCTTCGGCATTGGTTCCAAAGAAGGGCAAGCTGAACTTGAAGTGTTCGTATTTGTAACAAGCTCGCCAGGAGAATAGTTCGTTGCATATCATGGGTCGCCTTCATGTTCAGTAGGAAGATGTAGAGTGCAAAGAACATGGCAAATTCACGGTGTTTCATGGTTTATCCACGTGTGAGACTGAGAGTGTATAAAGCCCAACAGAAACATGATATTCCGTAACTGATCTCAAGTGACAAGAGATGTTTACTTAAGGTTAATATTTAATATGGGTGCTTATATCTTCAGATGCAAATCCTAGTCAGAGACTGTCAGATGCAGGAGCGATCAACGGATGTTTCTGGCGTGCAAATTCTTTTCGTGTTACACAGCAAGACTACTTTTGTCACACGGGGCCCACACAAACGGTGTGACCGTTTGTAGTTAAAATTATAGGGGAATGTATGAGAAAATCGAAAGGTTTCTAATAACGTGAAATGCTGCGAGAAATATTTACATTTAAGTTCAAAATGAACATAATCGTACCTCAATCGTTGTGTTTTGTCGTCATTGTGCCTCTAAACAGCGAGTATTAGCGATTTCTAGGATTTAGCGATGCGATCGCCTCTTATTACGTACAGTCGATCGCATCGCTAAACCCTAGAAATCGCTAATATTCGCATTTAACCCACTATCATACATACCCTCTTTACGGCTAGAATGGACTTGTCAGAGACTGTTTCTTATTACTGTTTCAATATTTTATTGTATTGAAAAAAAAATATTAAGAAAAGAATTCAAGGTGGTCACGAGTTACAATTAAAATTTAAGCGCGCAACTGCCCTACATCCTAGCCTCCCACGCAGTCGTTTTTAGGGGAGTCGTATTACCCTCCTCCCCACGACTCCCCTAAAAACGACTGCGTGGGAGGCTACCCTACATCCGTGTCACGGTGTTTTTACAGATCATTTTATTTTTAGACTGAAATTTCCCTCGAATTCAGATTCTCGAAGCAGCCTTGCTAACCAGGAGCCTATGCTGTGCTAACCAATCACAAGCTTTGCAAAGTATTTGTCAGTCTTACGTTATGCTTTGCGTTACGAATTGGACGGATGAGGACCCATGCGCACCGAAACTTATATTTTCGCGCGAAAAATTAATTGACTGAGCTGTCTAAGAATAACCCAATCTGTAAAAACACCGTGACATAGGCTTAGTGTGGAAGTTGCACGCTCCTTGTTATGGGCTCCCAGTTTAAAGATCGACACGAAAGGAGGTTTGACTGTACTTAAACTAAAGTAGACAGTTTTTTTTCTATGCAGGTTATATGAATGAGCGGTCAGCCAAAACCTTGCGGGTATCCCTGTGAAGGCAGGTGACTAACATTCCATCCGTGCCGGCGAGTGGGAGGGGGGGGGGGGGGTGTTAGTAATACTTTCTGATGTTTCATGTCACATGAACCTGGGCCCGAATAGCGACTTGAAACTAAACTGGCTTTTCTGTAAACAACTACAACCATTGTATTTACCTGTGGAACGAATGAAAGGGAAACTGCAAATAGCTGAACAGCTGAAGTATAAACAATGACTTGTGAACAAAAGAGTCGGCCATTACAAACGCGATATTTTAAAATGACAATGGCTTTGTTTCTTCGCCACATGTGCTACCTGGAGCCATAATTACAATAGTCGAGTTTCGTCTAGTCTCCCTTCTAGCATATTCATACTGCCCATGGCGAGAGTTATAAAATAGCAGCGCGTAGACGAGAGGCTTTTCTTCAGTTACTTCGACGAAGACCAGTGAAGCTGAATCGGCGTAAGTAGCAACGATTCTCTCCTTTCATAGAGATGTTTTTCTTTATTTAATTTCAGCATTGTTTGGTTTAAATAGAGGTAGTTCGTACGAATGCTCGCTTGGGAAATCTAACATTTACCTAATAATTTTGAAGCCGTTTACTAGAACGAGCGAACTAACATGGGAATGCCATTCAAGCGCTATAGAGCCACTATCTTGGATCGATTCACAGTAGTGGTTCCCTATGTTTTCACAGAGTTCAGGGGCACCCGACCGTTCGTTTCGGGTAATATCTGTTCGGGAGACTTAAATCGCCTGAGAAATTCGGACTTAATTCCAGTGAAAACTAGACTGAGATTTCTTTGGCGAAACATCACCTCAGACTTTCGTAAGAAGAGGAGTTAATTATTACTTCCTTTGTTCTCGGAAGGACAAATATGTCGTTCAGGGTGTAAAATAAGATCAGCTAGCATTTTTGGAGAGCTATCAGCAGCTCGGAAATTCGGCGGATAGGATCCTGTTTCCTAAAATTTTCTGTGGCCTAATTTTTCAGCTAAAAACGCCGAACAGATCAACCTGTATTAGCTTACACAAATATACCTTTAAAAGCTCTGAAACAATCTAAGAAAGCAGAAAATGATATTTCAAGTATTTTGCTAGACTCTTCTCGTTGGGTGCCCCTGAGAGTTTATTGAATGTTACGCTAGTTTTACAAGTCAGGTGCACGTGTAACGAGACTATGGCCGACTCTCCAGGTTTGGCATAGTTTCATTAACGCAAGCGTATCAACCTTTCTCACAGCAGTGGAATTATCCAATTTTCCCTTTTTTCTACTTTCACTTGCATTAATACTCATTCTTGACCCAATTTCAGATTAGCGTACTCGTTGGAAGATTACAGGGAGACATAATTAAACATAATTGTCCACTTACAAACAGTTATATAGCGCCTGTATTAGAGGAATCCTACATAGAGATGAGATAGATAGTGTATTAAAACATCCTTGGCAGCCAATAGGCTGAATTGCGGATAATTTTACAATTTGGTTATACAATATAGGTAAAAGGGAGACAAAAGACAAAGTGAAAATTAGATAAATATAAAAAAATATAATAAAATCTAAACCACAGACTAATAAAATCCAAAAAGCCCTTATAAGATAAGCGAGCAAGCCAACTATAATTGAACTAGGTATACTACAAAGCAGTGTTCATGGCGTTGAACATGATAAAACGTCTTTGAAATCTGTTCGTCTTACACACTGGCATAGAGAACATACGTATGGTTTTAAAAGACCTAGGACAGCTATTGCACGCAGGGAACGGGCTGTGAACTTGTGTTCACTATTTTCAATAATCTCATTAAATAGTGTTTGGAGACAAAATCCAATAGTTCGTGGTTTGAGACTAAAACATAAAATGTACTAGATTCAAACAATTTTCGCCTGTGTTTACCGATATTCTATTTAGAATGCAATCATTTATCAGTGATGTTTGCTTTTGGATTATTTTGTTTGCACTTTTTCTTGCTTTTAGATAAAAGAGATCTTTTATGGATCTGTTCTTTTGACTAGGTCTAGCAACTGAAAATACGCCACTTTCAATAGATAAAAAGCTAATTAGAGTTTCTGTATTTGTATACGCACAAAAGAACGAAAGGTTTCTGTTATACTCGATATTGTCTTAGCTGTAGCCGCTGTTTTGTACTCGCTGAATAGCGCTCCGTTTCATAATAGATCAGAAGTTTTAGTTGTTTTTTTAGCTGCTATTCTTTTTCTTTATTTCCTGAATAGAATCTAGTTTTACAATAGGACAAGATTTCTTTGAATATAGGCTTTCGCTTTGGAGAAATGTAAACTTCTTTGTAATTCGAATTGTTCCCTTCGTTGTATTTGCTAAGCTGGCTTTATTCAGCCTCCCTTATAGAATAATTTAGCAACCGATAGTATAAATTGAGTGTTCTTGTAATTGTAAGCTTAAGTTGATTCACATCTGATTCACATCGCCGAGAGATTTACATCGGGAGCTCGTCTGTTACCCGTCGGATTCTGAAGTCTCGAAGATTAAAGAGTGTTTGAAGTAAATCTCCGTGTGTAGTCCGAGGTTCAGTTGTTGTAGTTCCTGTACGTACCAGGAATTTGTGACAAGATTCTTTTTCCGCTAGGTTAGCGAGTCGCAGAGCTAAGTTCCCCAGAGTCAAGTGTTCATTTTGCCGCCATTTGTCGCCCAGAAGAAAACGGTTTTCCCTGCGAAGCTTTAGAGTGTAAAAACCTATCGTCACAATAGGCGCTCTGTTAGTTCTTGCAATCTTGTGTAGAGGGTAACAAGACTTGCTTTCTGCAGAGCCTCTACAAAACCCAAGCCCGGATAAATTATGCGTAGTGCACGCCTATAAAGTCTCTCTAATTCATCTGACAACTAAACTGGCAACCCGTTGTGGAAAACTTGACAAGCGAATTCCATCACCGGACGGATACAGGTGACGTAGAAACATAAAATCTCAACAGGATCTGCGTTTGCGCGCTTGAGCTGCCTTAACAACTATAGCGTTGAGGATGCCTTCCTGAAAACACGTGTATTCCATTTGAGATCACTAGAGATGGTCAGGCCAAGTAATTTGGCATGCGGGACGACTTCGGTGCTTTTATTATTGATGACTGTCGCGACTGAACACTGACATTTCCTATTTTCATTGTTTTTGACGCATTGCATGCCTACCAATTGTCACGTGATAAGCAGTTTTGTAAGCGACCTCGTGGTTGTCACCATGTTGTGAAACTTGTGAAATAAATGGATGGTTTACGGCAATTTACTGTCTTCGTTTTGGTTGTGTTGGATGTTTGAAGCGACAATGACAATAGTTGGAAAAGCGCTACTACGGCACTTTGATAGACTAATTTGTAGCTCTTTACACTAAACCTCGACTTGGATGTTACTAATGTCATTATTGTAGACTGTCTCAGCAATCGTAGTGTGATCAACGTACTTCCAAAGATCAACACCTCCGACAGGTATTCAGTATATGTATGCGAGTTTTGATCCTGTTGTCATAGGACGATAGGCTTTTTTTTTTAGATTCTGGAAAGTTCTACTCAGTAACGGATGTTGAAAATAAAGAAAGCTTAAAGTATTTTATTGCTGATATACTTGGATCTCGGATGGCAGCTCACGGTTCCGTACTAAATACAGTTTTATTCTATGATTGAGGATTTTCTAATATAAAAAACCATTTCGTAAAAGAGCGTTTTGGGTTTACGTGATTTTGAAACTAATGTTGTGAAGTGAAATTCTTTTATTTCAATGTTTCGTAATTCTATTCTAGACACACTTGAACGTTTGTGCTGAATCTACATGTTTACTACACAGTATAGGATTAGCATAACCTTGACCGTGCTGATCATGAAATCAACACAGGTGGGCGCATCGTCAAACAATGTCAATACGGAATAGCATTTTGAAACACTTTCCCTTGTTAAACCAAAACATCGTGACCACCACCAAGAATTGCTTTGTCTAGCTCAGTGGTATAACGTAAACAGAAGATTAGGTTTAGCAGTTATTTTAAGGGCATTCAAGTCTGCAAGTGACTTCTACTTCTTCTTTGTATCCTCTCAACTGAGTACAAGCTCGTACTCAGTTGAGAAGCAAGGCTAAGGTTGTATCTGTAGTTGTACTTTGAGGTACAGCCTCCGTAAGGAACGTGGATGGGCAAGGAATTCCTACTGTCAACCACACCTTCTAAACTGAACGTCTTTCGGGTTAACTTAGCTACAACCTGGCTTGAGCACAAGGCCTCTCTCACAGCTAACAATTAGGTCAACTGGTACAAATGTTGTGAAGCTAATTTTAGGGTTTTGATTTAGTTGATTTTCTAGTCTTGAAATAATGTTTGGTAGTGTAATTGTTGATTTAAGTGCGGATACCTTCCCCTCTAGAATTTTTCTTGTTTCGGTACATAACTAAAGGCGTGCTTTACCGATTTCCTGTAAGCTTTGCTAAGGCCTCTGAGATCAAGGACAGTTTCTTCGCCAACACCTAAGTTTTCTCGTACTGGATGGGCCAAACTTTATCTAGTTTCTTTCTCCAAATGATTCCTTGGTCTCACTGAGCTGGGAGATCTGCTTTTCCTCGATTGTGATAAGTTTGCTATTAAAAACTGTTTGGGTTTCCTTTCATCAACTAACTAGAATGAACTTGGATACAGTTAGGTTGAGTTAATTAAGTTTTCATGAATACGAATAGGGCACTGCCTCTTGTTTGCAATTAACCAAACACGAAACATACAACTTAAGATTTTAGTTATAACAACTTGAACTGACTAGAGGATTCTACCAGGAAAAGGAAGCTTGATCTGTTATGGTTGAAATGTATCATTTATTTCAAATTTACGAAATAACAACAGGCAAGAAATAATCTTCAAATAAAGGCACACGGTTTTAAGTTTGAAAAACATGTTTCGGATGATCCACATCCATCTTCAGTTTCGAATGGAAATTAGACCGCTAGTGGGTGTGATATAAATACAATGTACATAGAATATTAATTACTAAATAACAACATGAATATGAATAACTGAAATACAATGGTGTTGAAAACGCAAAAAAAATTGAAAAAAGTGAAATTAACAAGGACAATTAGAATGAAAGTGATAGATTGACGTGATTGACTTGTTTGTTTAACAAGGTAACCAGTCCAAATGAAACTCACACGCACTACTACAAATTACCTTTTGTAGACCCGTTCTGAAGTATCGCCCAGCGCAGAATTAAACGCTTAACTCAACGCTTTTGCAAGAACCTAGACATCAAGTTGGTGTTTGCTACCTACAAGATCAAGAACTTATTCAGTGTGAAAGATGCAATTGCCAAAACATTACGATCTCGTGTCTCGACATCTTGCTACACGTGTTCGTGAACACTTAACATCCGATAAGAATTCGCACATCTTCCAACACATAAATAGGTCAGAGACATGCAAAGCTTTGTGTTCAGAAGATTGCTTTTCAATTCTTGACACCGCCTCCACGTCTTTCCAACTCAAAATCAAGGAGGCTTTGCACATCGGGTGGGAAAAACCCTTGTTAAACAAACAAGTCAATCACGTCAATCTATCACTTTCATTTTAATTGTCCTTGTTAATTTCACCTTTTTTTGCGTTTTTCACACCATTGTATTTCAGTTGTTCATACTCATGTTGTTATTTAGTAATTAATATTCTATGCACATTGTATTTATATCACACCGACTAGCGGTTTAATTTCCATTCGAAACTGAAGATGGATGTAGATCATCCGAAACATGTATTTCAAACTTAAAACCGAGTGTCTTTATTTGAAGATTATCATTTATTTGTCCTTAAGTAGCTCCTTTCGTATGGTGAAAACTTCCCAAATCGAATTTTACCTTTAATTTTATTATTTACCTTTAATTTTAAGTGTGTGAAAGTGGCTTTCCACTTGTCCAAAATGATCTAGGAGCTTATCGTGTAATTAATTTGCAACAAAAAACTATGAAAAGAGAGGAGACTTGTTATGCTAGATAGAAAGAAGACAGAAAGAAGAAGAAGAAGAAGAAGGGGGCTAGAAATTAAAGAGCAAAGAAGAGAAACTATAAGTGCTTTTCTGTTACAGTTGTGTTGATCCTAACTCTCTTGCCAAGTTCACCGCGGTCAAACGAGGAAAATGAGAAAAGTACTTAAAAGATAAGGGAATTGTTTCCACTGTCACAAAGTTTGATACTTTATCAGCATCCTGTAGATTTACTAAAAGGTTTCGAACTGTAATAAAAAAAGTTCTGAGTGTTTGAAAACGGGAAGCGGACTTGTCGGCGCAATTTGTAAAAGTAATTTTGTTCAGGTGCAGAACATTATAATATCAAGAAACTTATTTGAGAGAAATAAAAATATTTTTACACTCACCCACTATCTATATATATTCTTGATCATGTTTTGACTACATCGCAAATAAATCTTACAAATTAAATTTTAAAAAAAACTGCCTCAGACGTTTGACGGCGGTGGACTCGCCAAGCAGTGGATTTTGAACAGCCTCGTTCCCAGTTATCCTCGGCGCGAAATCAAATGTGACGTCACCAGAGCAGCTCAGCGGGAAAATTTGCCTACCGTGTTCGGCCTTAAGCCTCCCTCTGTCACTTGATACCGCATACAGGCCTGGGGACGCGGCTAGCTCTTGCGCTAATTCCTGCCTAAAGAGGAGCACACATGTCTTTCACATTAGTAGAGAGTTCGTGGTTAATCTTTCACACGGGTGCAGAATTCCTGGTTCTCCTCACACCGGAGAGTAACTACACGGCGTTTCACTTCAAATTCAGAGGAGAAATGAGGCAGCTAACAAACTAAGTCTGGACCAAGCAGAATTTAAGAAAATTTTCTAGCTTTAAGTGGAAAAAGATTTCTTGCTGCCCTCTGGAATGACTTAGCTTTCTGAAGTCACTCTTAAGGCCATTTGACATGTTTCTTTCAAAGAAGACAACAAACAATTTGAAGTCACAAGGCACTACCGGCTTAAGGTCTGCCTATAACCAGTCTTAGCTTTAGGTCATGAATATAGGGACTGCATCTACTATTAATTACGCCAGGTAGAGCAACGTTTCCTTGTAATAAAATCCGTATAGGCTATTTTAATGGTTATGAGAACGGGAATGTTAAATTAAAACTGGCATATTCGATTTCAAAATTTTCTAATTGTTCAAGGCTTTAAGCCCCATGATGTGAAGCCGTTCGAATTTTTCCCTTTTTCCTTCGTTGTGTCGTACAAACGTGGCATTATTCTTTACCAGATCAGTTCTTAATAATTTTTTGGGCCTCCACCGTACATGCAAAACCACTGAAATGTGACGGTAAACTTTGCCATTCCAAGCGCTGGGACAGGGAACTCGGCTTCAATGGGACTTCGGCGGAAATGTACCGTTAAACTCAGGGATATTAGCAGGCGACCCTCTTTGCCAGCGGGAACGGGACCCGGGATCCCTAGTACCAAAGGATCTGCTACAACTGAACAGTACTTGGTCTTCAACTTGTTTAATCGACTTCTACAAGCTCCTCGAAGGAAATCTTCATGTGACTTGATGTAAACCCAAAACCGGCGCGATGTAAATCGATGTAAATCAGAGTTACAGAGATAAGAGTGCTCTATTTATGCTAACTGAAAGCGTGTTGCATCATCCTAGTTACATCTTAACAAACACAGCTCAGTTTAGGCCTAATAAACTCAGCTAGATGACTAATGCCTGAGTTTACCGAGCTTAATGAACCTACTTTTCAATCCATCATTATCTTGTATACACAGATTTCGAGACTAAGTAAAGAAAACTTACTCTTAATGACGCTATATTCAACCTGCAATTTAGTAGTGTACATAGCCTTCAAGGCTGAGCAAAGAGAGCTTTAACACTAAATGACCTTTTCATTAACTTGCGGCTAGATCGAAGAAAACTAAGCGTTGATTAGAAGAACTTGATATTCATGTTTGTTCAGGTGTAATTCGTAATCTTCTAAAGTACCACGAATTATTGGATTTCACCTTGTAACAGAAAGTGTTCACGAGCTGTTAAGTTTGACTTGCTCCGTTTAAAGAGAAACGTTGACGGATTAGATTGTGAAAACTGGTGCAATGGACAATTTTTTTATTTTTCATTTCCTTGACAGGTACCACGCAGTGATCTGGTACCAGTGTCTTCTTTGTCGCATTTAATTTTATAGTCAAATACCTTTGAAAAATTAATGATAGCAGTAATCTGTAAGTTATCTGTTATAGTTTTCTTAGGCGAAAAGACAAATTAAACACTGAATCTATACTAAACTGGAGTGAAAGTCAGGAGAACTAAAAGTGCTACTATAACATGAACTAATCAAAATTTTTTGTTTTTCTTGTAAGAACTGCTATAGATTGGTGTTGCTTCAGCCATCCTGCCTCAATCAAAATATAAAGCACCCGATCACGGCTAGTACGAACGCGCTACAACCTGACGATACTCTGGTAGATGTTAATCACTTTCCTTCTACGGCCGCCATTATGGAACAAAGCTCAGAAAGTGATAGCAGCTCTCAAAAGGATGCTGTAATGAATCAGACGAGTGGATACCAATGCAGTCAGTGTGAGAAGTGTTTCAAAACTGCAATACTACTCCGGAAACATTTTCTTTCCCATACGAACGACTCTCCCTTCAAGTGTTCGATTTGCAGTGAAGGTTTTATGGACTGGTTATCGAGAAAAGAACATATTGAAGAACACAAAGCAGAAAGGAAGTTCAAATGTTCTGACTGCAGGCGGAGTTTCGCTGAGATGTCAGAACTCCACAATCATCACTGCCGTGGCTTCATCAATGTACTCAAAAAATTTAAATGCAGCCTTTGTGAACACAGTTTCCGTACAAAGTATACTCTAAATAACCACTTAATGACACATTCTGAAGTGAAGCAATTCAGTTGTGACGTCTGTGGCAAGCAGTACACACAAAGAGCAGCTCTCCACAGACACAAAGTAGTTCATAGATCAAATGACGGCCAGAGCTTCCTCTGTAATGTCTGTGGCAAAGATTTTTGTGATGCGACCACTCTCAGGGTCCACCACAGAGTTCACACTGGAGAGAAACCTTACAAATGTAAACACTGTGGAAAATGCTTCGCACAAACCTCGACACTTGCTGGACATTTACGAACTCATGCTGAATATCAAGAGAAGCCATTCAAGTGCAACGAGTGTGGAAAATGCTTTGCACGTGTCGCAGACTTTCACATACATCAGAGAATTCACACTGGCGAGAAACCCTATGAATGTAACCACTGTCAAAAGCGTTTTCTTCTTAAGTCCTCTCTTACTAAACACCTACAGGTCCATCTTTCGGGCGATCAAAAAGTCAAGGGGTCCCTAGCTGGAACTTTAAAGCTTTGGAAGTGTAGTTACTGTGAAAAGACATTTACTATTAATTCAAATTTTCGAAGGCACGAGCGAATTCACACAACAGAGAAACCTTACAAGTGTGAGGAATGCCACAAATGCTTTTCCCGGCAGAACGATCTTAAAAGACACCGTGAGGTACACAGTAGTGAAAAACACGAATGTTGGGTTTGTGGGAAAATGTTGCCTAGCTATCATAAAATGAAACTGCACATATGCGTACATACTGGAGAAAGACCACATTCGTGTCCCGTGTGTGGAAAAGGGTATATCAGCTTAAGAAGCTTCAGAGAACATGTGCGTTCTCACAAAAGCACTTTGGAGCTGGATGAGGGAGATCTCCAAAACAACTTATAAATCTTTGTCACAGAACTTGGCTTTCGAAATCCGAGTCATTCACAACCCATAAGCTAAATGTACGGGGAGTTAAAGCTGTTGAAAAAGGCCACAGTGTTTCACCAGAGCTCTCTTTAAAAGTTATATTGTTCGTAAGTGATAAATGATTATTACTTGGTGATGACTCTTTAGTTTCTTTAAGAACCTTTATTATAAGATAGTATTACGAACATGCACAGGCAGATATTTATTCCTGACCAGTAGAACGTCTTTATTTTGACAACCTTTTCAACAATCCAGAAGAGCTATAAATGCATGGTTAAATTTCAAAAATCCAAAACAAAAGTTTGGTCTGAGCGAACATATAAACGTTTAGCATGTGATTGGTTCAAACCAACCGTTTTCTTTGGCTCACGTCAAATGTTTTAAATTTCAACACAGTTTTAGCTTTTGATCTGTAAAGCCTCGTAGGATAGGCTTGGAGCTTGAGCGTCGGTTTCTACCCAGATTTCCTGTGTATTTTTTGGGGGGGCAGGTTTTTTTCTGGCCTCTGTTCTAACCGTATTACATGTTCTGTTGTGAGCGGTTGCTCAGCTCTGCTAGACTAGTCTTTTCACTCGTTTTACATAGTAGCTATTTCACTTTCTACGGGATTCATGTTTGTAAATTAATTAACTATAGTCTATGTTTCCTATAGTGCATGTGTTTGTACCTTTCTTCAGTCAACCTTATTGGCCCTAATTAGTCTTTGTGAGCGACTTAAACGTCTAAACTGACCTGAACGTTCCCAACATAACTGGCTATTACTGTCAATTTAGCCGGAATAAAAGACGAAAGTGATCTGTCATGTCGGACTGGCAGTAATCCTTCGTGCTTACTTGGGAATGTAGTTAAGCGTGAGCTGGATTTGCAGAGTCAAACGCTGTACGTGCCACAGCTGTACGTTCCCTAGCCTACCGGCAGCCAGAATATCTGCCTCCTTACTTGCATGACTTGGATTTTTAGAGTCTAAGCTGACTTGTTTCTTCAGAACTGTAAGTACCCCAACCTAACTGGCAGTCTAGCAGGCACTAAGCCGCAAAGTCAAAAGAGGTTTGTTTTATTGAGAACTGCAAGTACACCAGCCAAACTGGTAGCTTGGCACTAAGCTTGTGTTCTTCAACTTGGGTATGTAGATCATTGACAAGTGCAACCTGAATTTCCAGAGTCAAAGATGATTTCTTTCGTTAGAGGTGTTTGTTTCTAACCTAATGACAGCCCTTTTACGCTTATTTCCGGATGTAGGTCTTGAGCATTTCTTTTATAGCAGTGTTTTCATATGCGAATGCGTTTCATTCTGTTACTGGTTGGGAAGTGGGTTACAAATTGATGTAGACGAAAGACAATTTTATTCAATACGAGTTCCATTCTAATTGATCATTGAATTCTCGAGGAGTTGCCGTATCTATTAGAAATATTGTATTTATCTACAAATTATCTTAGTTGGGTTGGTTCCAACCAGGCCTTACCTAAATAAACTTACTTGTTTTCAAACATTATTGTTTGTTTCTTGTTGTGAAGTGGAGGCAAAATAAGGTGTACCTGCACATGGGTCAGCAAAAGAACAGATCATCCCAGTTCGGATTAGCAAAACGGGTGTCCCGATGGATGGACACCTCACTTATTTCTTAGTAAAAACTTTATCACTTGAACCATCGGTGGAAACACAGAACTATTTAAAATAATGAAAGTTGAACATCAAAATAGATGGAAGAGGTCTAACTGTTCAACAGATCGCTTGTGTCTTGTTATTTCGTCTGCCTTGCGAATAAAGGAAAAGTGTTGCATCGTTAACGCGCGCACTTAAAGAAACCACTGGGGTCTTCAGATTTAAGCGCGCTTTTAACTAGAAAGTTCTCTAAGTTTTCGTTGCGTTTAAATGAAATCAGTGAGTTCTATGAAAAGATTCTATCTGTTTTGTTGTTATTTCGGGGTAATTTAAAGTTCTTAAACCTGATGTTTTTAGCTGCGAGGTTGTGTGGGTGATGGTTCAAGTTATGAGGTGGGTTTGTCAGTGGCATTCCCCCGTCCTTTCCCTCTGTGACGGTCAATCTGTTGAGCGTGGTGTTGAGTCGCGTTGACAACAGAGTCGGGATAGCCACGTTTCTTGAAAAATTGGCACATTTCCTGTGATTTGTTGGAAAAATCGACGGGTTTCATAACCTCATAAAAGTTTAAGTCCAAAAAATAGAGAAAACAGGATATGGAGTTTTTATTTTTTTTTCTCACTTGGCGAGCGGGCGGAATTTTCCAAGTCCTGCAATTTGATTGGTTCCAGGAGCGGGCGAAATATTTCGCCTGCTTACGATGCGATTCCGTCCGCTCCGGAAACCGCAGGAAAACTTGAAGTGAAATCATTTCACTCCGGCGCAAAGAAACGGTGAATTTTCCCTCTTAAAATGGATCCTTTCTCTCACGAACCGCTGTAAACTGAAAGGAAAAATCAGCAATGGAATAAAATGCCTGGTTATTCTCTGAAAAGGGCGAGTATTCCTGTGTTTTTGTCGACAAAACTTTGCTGCTTGCTATTTTCGAGATGTAGTTTTGATTGGCACACCATTTGATTTAACACGGCTTAACAGCAAATAAGTCTTTGAACTAAGTTTCTCAGCTGAAATTTCATTATTTTCCTTGGAGATCTTGTTTCTTATCTTGTCCCATTTAGATTCACTTAAGACAATATGATTATTAAAGATTGTTACCTAACATAGCCACACAACAACCTCGCAACGCTGTGTCTTCGACTAGAACTGTTTCATGTCAACAAGTTTTTCAAGTGTAGTTTTCTCAAAGTATCGATTTGCCAAAATCTTGACCAAGAACGAACTAAAATGCTTAAAATGCTAAAATAAACAGGCAGAGTCTATGGAGTGTGAGTACTTTTCATTCAAAGTCTTACATTTTTTGAAGATCTTTAAGTAAAACAAAATTTGATTGTATAATTTCACTTTGAACAAGACAAAGCTTACAAAAGCGAATTTTTCTAAGGTCACTGTTTAGCTCCATATTTATTTATTGTTGCTATGAGACACTGTGGTTTACTTCGATTATTTTTTTATGACATATTTTACGTTCTGTTTTATCGTTAGTCTATCCTTTATCCCTACGGTTTGCTAGCGGCTCTTTTTCATTAGCTTTATAATAATTTTGACTTTGATCGTGGGAGATCACGTAGAAACACTGTTTAAAAACAATTCTCAATCACTTCGCCTTGTTTCGCCTTAAAACGAAGAAAAAAGATGCACGTTATTCACCGGCCTGGGTTGGTCCGTATAGGGAAAGAATTATACCCTCGGTCTCGAGTACAGCCCGAGGCCGCAGGCAGAGGGCCGTACTCAAGACTGAGGGCACAGGTTTTCCCTATACGGACCGACCCAGGCCGAGGTGAGAAGGATGAAAAGACGAATGGAACAAATAATTGGGAATCTGTAGGTTTGTAGTACACAAACTCCTGGAAAAGATGTTTTTGAAACTCTCAACGTTCGCAAATTAAAATGGGCTCCTCCAGTGAGCCAATTCACTTGTTTAGATTTTTTATGACAAAAAGCGGCCGCAATGTTCGCCATTTCATGTCTTATGTCTTTCATGTCTTATGTCGCTGTTTCAAGGCCATGCCGCTTGTCGAAATTTACCCTAACAGGGCCTCAGAAGTTGTTTGGCAAACCGACCTTTACCGACAAGAAGCCAAATATGACGCCGCAAAATGTAATCATCGCCGCAAAATGTAACACCATTGCAAAATGTAATAAGAATCGCCGCAAAATGTAATACTAACGCAAAATGTAATAACATCGAGGCAAAATGTATTAAAGTATTTAACACAATGCAATAACGTTTCAACGCAAAATGTAATAACTTTTCCAACGCATAATGTAATAACGCAAAATGTAATAAAAGTCGGTACGAGACGTCAAAGTACTAAATTAGATTCAAGTGTATTCAAGCAGATTATTGGTGAGGCTACAGCGGGGAGGGTCATCACTAAAAAAAATGAGACATTTGGAAAGGGCTGAGCCTTTTTTTTTTCGTAACCAGGGAGAGGGTTCTGTTTGTTAAGTGTCCAAGTTAGATTTCCTCTTAATATGTAATAAAAATCTTATCTCCTTAAAGAAGACTAGTAGTTAGCGAAGACTTAGTATCTAACAATCGTTTGGACTTACTGAATTCTGCTGAAGATCCAGTAACCCAATAATCTCCGTGAGACAGCAATCACGTTACCTATTTTTAAGATGGAAGCGGGGAAAGTGATTTTATCATGGCATTTTTATCTCAAGAGTTAGAAGAGTCACCAAAATTACATTATTAAAGACGAGGTAGTATTAATTCATACGTGGGTGGTCACAGAGAGGTGGGAGGGAGGGGAGGAGATGGCGGTTGTCCAATCATCCTGGTAAAGGTGTTTACGTTTTAATCTGAGTCTTCGATAACTTCAACCTAATTTCTGACTTCTGTAGCTTTAAACACCTAACAGGAAATGTGCAATAATTGAATAGAAGCAGCAAATATGCTACTGTATTGAGACCAGTATTACATCTGAAAAGGGATGCCGTCAACTTTTCATACTCTTTGGTGTGGCACATAACCATATATTTCAGTTATATACCTCATTTACTCGAAAAATAAGCTCCACCAGCAAATAAATGCCACACCCCTTAATAACAAAGCTGCACTTATTCGAAGCACGTGAGCTCTAGAGCGGAAGATTGTGAAAGTATGAAAAAGGTTACACCCCGATGTACTACCTAATTCCGGCCTACAGAGGTTTTAAAGTGAGTCTCTTCATAATGATTCCTATTACATCCAAAAATGATTGTTTTAAATGATTTTCTTTACTAAGCGTCATGCACCCATGAGTAGACGGCGCTCTTGAATAGGCCTAGCCACAAAAATCCGGACTTTTGGGGGGATTTTTAGAGGTTCACGGGATTTTTAGAAAACTATAGGACTTTTAGAGATTTGTAGGGATTTTTAGAGGTTTTGGTGAATATTTTCAAGGTTTTTTGTTTATTTGCTACAAAAAAGCTTGAAACTTAGAAAAGTTTCGCTACAGGCGAATGTGACGAAACTTTTTGATTCCCCCTTGATGCCCCCTCACAGTATCGGTCGGCGGTTTTACCCATAATCCAGCATTCCTTGCTGTCCATGAGTTCAAAATGGCGGGCTCAGAACTTCTTGATTTTGCTGAGACTGAGGGCGCTAGCAGAAAGCCCACCAAAGCCATGGAATTTTCACCACAGGTCACCCAATTTTTTAATATCATGAGATTTTTAGAGATTTTTAGGAGCTTTTATGGGATTTTTAAAGGTGAACCGACGATGTTTAGAACATTTTTGGAGAAATTCCGGAAAGATTTTTAGGCCATTTTGCGGGATTTTTGTAGCTAGGCCTATAACGCAGCAAACAAAACCCAAAACACCAGCTAAGTCTCATGACCTTTATTGAGTATCCATATCCATCCATCCATCCATCCGTCCATCCATCCATCCATCCATCCATCCATCCATCCATCCATCCACCCAACCACCCACCCAACCACCCACCCATCCATCCATCCATCCATCCATCCATCCACCTGTCCATCCATCCATCCATCCATCCATCCATCCATCCATCCATCCATCCATCCATCCATGCATCCATGCATCCATCCATCCATCCATCCATCCATCCATCCATCCATCCATCCATCGATTTATCGATTCATCGATCCATCGATCAATTAATCGATCCATCGATCAATCAGGAGATAAATCAATCAAAATATGGAGATCCTGCATGCACTCCCTCTGCACGCACTCAGTCGATATTTTGTAGATTTCTCAGGCCGCTACGGCACCACTATTAAAAGTTCTTTCAAAAAGCATCAATTTTCCACAGGAGTGAAACACTTGCAAATTAAATAAAACTGTATCTAATAATCTTTTAAATTTGAGCTCAAAATATGGGAAAATAAACAAAATAATAACAAATAAATTCAAAAAACGTTAACTTACTTGCTTACTTACTTCCTTGTAATTTTTTCTTGAAGGACTTTGTAGCATCCATGATGATTGGACAGATATTAAATTACTTCGACATTGACTCTTGAGGGTAAATCGTCTTCTCATGCACGTCCTACTATAAACTGATTATAAAGCTGCTCGGAAACTAAGACGTCACTGGGAACACGAAACAGACCAAAACTGGATCGTTTTAGCATTGCGTCTTAGCTCTCACAGGTCTGTGACACTCCCTTTTGGAAGGAGTTTTGTGAGCAAAATCACGACTGTGCTTTGTAGCCAGTCGGAGAGGATCTACGTGACATGAATTAATGTTCTTGTTGACAGTGTATTATCGTATTATCCACCGATATTAGCATTTTTTCGTGGACGAATTCTAATCCTGAAACGAGTGATTTGACTTGCACAAGCACGTTGTGGTACCCGAACAATAATTTGATTGTCTTGTTCTGTTAACAGCAAAACGACGAGTTAAGGTGAGATGGTGTGAGAGGAAAGATGATGAACTGAATTCATGAAACTGACTGATCAAGTATCACCTTTTAATTAGCTGATGTTAGCTTTGTTCGGTTTCTACCCAGCACAGCAGATTTGCTTTCGCGTGAAAGCAATGAGAGAAAAAACAAACAAACAAAATATGACAGGCAGACAACTGCAAAAACCTGAAAATTTGCTACCCTCGCGTTTCCAAACAAATAAAAGCAAATAAGAACTGCTATAGCTTTCAGTTGATGCTTCAGCAATGCATTCACTCATGATCTAAAGTGGTTATACGGTGAGTTGTACTTGCATAGCGAACTTGACAACTGTTCAGTATGTCCATTAAAATGATATCCTCTCTTTTCTCCAACTGCAGCAACTACTCGAGATGCCTACGTCCAAAACTCTGGACATAATGAGAAGTTTGTTTATTTGGATAACTCTTCTCGGCTCTTGCACAGTACAAGGTGAGAGACAGACAAAACCAGGAAGCTCCGTTAGATTTTTGTTGACAACAGGGGGGTGGGGGTGGGGAAGGATTGCGTTTTTCCTGTACCGTATGCTTTTAACTGCCGGTCTTAATGTCCTTTATTTCAATATTTGGAACGAACGGTGCATTTAATGAAAACAAAGCCTTTAGTAGTACCTTTTCTGAGTACCTCAAGGTGTTCCTTAGGCTACGCATACAAGTATCACGGAAAGCCTGCATGAGGTAACAATTTGGCTGTGTTTGAGTTGAAAAGTTTTCCCCTTCCCTATTAGAGAGGGGGAAACGATTATTGCCAGATAAATTAAACAATTGGAATCTGCGTTTTGAGCAAATTTAAGGCAATTGTGGAGGTAGTAGACCTTGATCTCAGCGTATTCAAAACATACTTTAACAATTAGCGGTACGTATTGGAGGCTTTCTCATAGGGGAAAATGAGTGTAAAAGAGCGATATAGAACGCATATTCGTAGTTTATGGCCGATTTGAGCACTTGCTGATTAACTGTGAAGATTGGCAAAATAACTATTGAAATAGAAAAAGTAAAAAATTACACAGGAAACACGCAATATTTTAAAGCAGTAATTTTCCGAGAGCACTGAAACCTTGCACGCAGTTCAAGCGGATGCGCACTATCGAAATTAACTTCTAATAGAAAACGCATCGGTACACTAGTTTCGGTACATGAAAATTCACCTCGATAGCAAGGCCTAGGAGTCATAAACAAAGGAAACCGAAAATATGTTTAAGTATCGAGTAATTATGTTTGTTCTTTTCTGTTGTTTTGTCTCCTCGGCCTCACTAGCGGGCTAATTTTAATATATCGGAAAGATCAAATATAAGTATCAATATCAAATATTGGATCAATTCCCAAAGTAGTCCAAGTGCACGCTTCCTCAAGCACTTATTTCCCTCACTGTTATTACTCTCAACTTCCTGTATCTCGAAAATATCTAATGCGGCCTTGTGTGCACGTATTTGAAGATTTTAGTAAAGTTTGTTTGACAGCTACATTATGTATAATAAGCACATGGAAGGACGAATAAAAATAAGGCAAGGCATGCAGGATAAATTAAAACATTCCTGACTGGCAGCGTTTTCGGGCGAAGCTCTTTTTTCTTGCTTCACCAGCAGTTAAGAGCCACGCAATCCACCAGAGGTTCAAAGATTTTTGAAAATGGTCATAAACACCCCTACCTCAAACTTTGCCCAGTAAAAGCTAGTCATGAGCAAGTAATCAAATCGACATTATTTTATCTTCCAATGTTAATGTGGCCACGTGACAGACGTGACAGATGTGCCCCCTGGGGGCATTTTTGGCTGAAAACATTTTCCAAAATTTACCATCTTCGCATGTCTTTCGTCAAAACAAACGTCAGCCAATCATAAATCAAATTATGTTTCTTTATCAAACTGCCCTTCTTCTTAACAAAAATATTAGTATTTCTTTCTGGCTCTTTTTATCAGCTGAGGAATAATTTTCAACAGGGAGGGTGGTTTGACAGATTTGAAAAAAGTGCCAGTTTTACCAAATTTCAAAAGAAATTTTTCCAAGTAGTATTCAAAATCTATGATTGATCAGAGCCAAAGGATTGCACTTGAATATTACCGAAACATTTTTGTGGGTAATTTATCTATAAGGTTCAATGTAAGTTATGCAAAATTGACATTCTCCTAAAATAGACATACACCTAATTGTAATAACGTTGTCATACAAAAATGGAAAAAAGAATAAAGAAAAAAGCCAAATAGGAATTAATTAGCCATGCAAATTACATTCTTACTGATCTTCATAATTTTCAAAGCAATTATGGAAGACGGTGTGATACTTCAATTTGATATCAAATGAGTTGAAACAAGTTAAATTGGCCACCTGAAAGACCTTTTTGAGCCTTAACCCTTCATCAGAGCAATTCCTTGAATGTAGTTAGCTTACCTAATTTATTCCTATTTGGGTATTTTCTTTTCCCTTTTTTCATTTTTATGTGACAACGTTATTGCAATTAGGTGTATCTGCTTAGGGACAAATGGGTCACGTTAAATCAGCTTTCAACACTTAATATATACATGAAACCTGTAAAAAGGTAAAGTACAAGCTGAAAAAGCACATAGTTATCGTTTGAATTACTCCCCTGCCGCTGATTCGGTTCATAAACTTTTTGCCGCTACAGTATTAAAAATATCGTTTTCCCACCCCTCCCCCGACAGATTTTCAAGTGCGTGTAGTATTACATTTCCAGCACAAGGTTATTCTTATTTACTTTGCTTTTCGCTGTTTTCAATCATTACTTGAAGGTAGGTGGGTGGGTCGGTCGGTAGGTAAGACTGTTAAGAGTTGAACACGTAATAGTAAGTAAATTAATGACAAACTTGTAGCCCGCTGAAAAAGCAAAGATACAAATTTAATCAAAAACCCACACTTACAGTATAGGTATAGAGGGCAAAATTACCGATTGCTGATTGGTTAAGACAGAGGCCATTTTTTCTTAATTTTCTTACTGACTCCTGATTGGCCAAGCGTCAAAATTACTCGCATTTGATTGGCTGCGTGCGAGAGCGCACCATTTGCATTTTGTAAGCGTCTCGAAACGAAAAGCGGATTTTGCGTTGTTCAACCCAAGGATGTAATCTATTGCTTAAGAGTTTGACTTTTAACGGGTTGGTTGGCAAAAATGGTATGGAAATCGGGTGATAGCTCGAGGAGAGATTCCAAAAGGTGGACCTGAATGTTTTAAGCGAAACAGCAAATGGTTATTTGCTTTAAGACTTCTGAAAACCTTGGTTCAGCTAGCGAGAGGAAGCTTCATAACCCGGGTTAATAAAATTTAAGCCTTTGAGTGTTATGTGTGTTTTGCCAATGAACTAGAATTGTATTTATCTCTTACGAAGATCATGAAAATATGCAAAATAGACAGTCTTTTTCGTTCTGTACGATGAGCAACAGTTTAACTGCTTGTCATGTGTGGTGAACTGTTTACGAGCAGGTACTTAAATATTCTGGGGGCCCGCTGATTGTGTTTCGACGTGCATGGAAAGTTTTGCAAACATTTTGCCCTCTGTGTCATAAACAAGTAATCGCATTGAGTCCTCGTAGAATTAAGGATAAATTTTTACTTGTATTTTTAAAGTTTTACAAATTTTGTGAAAATTTTAAAAATTCCGGCCCAGTGAAAAATTTTTCCTTAATTCTTCTCGGCCTCATGCGATTACATATACAAACATTTCAAACAATCAATAACTGATACTAAAAGTTAAAACCGTTAAAATAGTCGATAAAAAGGCGATAACGATAATAGAAAGCTATCTATTTCCCGGCGTAATTAATCGATGAAAATCGATCATCGGGCTCTAATCGATGAAATTAGTTAATTAATAACGGTAGTCGATGATCAGTCGATAACCACACCCAACTGCCCTCTTAATTAGTTCGATTGTCATCGATTGTTTCATTAACTTGCATCAAATTCCTTGGACGCAATGTTTCCCTTCCCGTTAGCCGACATTTGATTTCATAATAATCAGATAGGAGTTCTTATCTGTTTATTTTTCAAGCGTGAACGTCTCAAGTGGGGACAGGAACAAGCTGGCAAACGCTTTTATACGCGCATTCCCTTTACAAATTTCAACAGAGGACACGAGTGGTCATTGCAACTAAACACAGCTTTCATTTATGGTCAATTATCGCTTTTTATTTTTGATTAAAAATATGAGGATGATAATGCATAGGCTGCAAATAAAAATTAAAATTGCAAATTATGGGCTCCACTTGTTGGATACGTATCATGACAATCGATGATAATCGAGAGATAATCGATATTGATGGGTGTCCGTTATGTTTATCGATTACTACTCATTGAAAAATCACACACATGTTGGTCATCGATTACTCATCGATTACCATATTAATCGATTAGCTGTTATCGATATCATCGATTAACATCGACTTTCATCGATTGTTGCGGGGGGGGGGGGTGGGGAAAGCAACTTCCCATACATTCTCTTAAATGAAATCCAAACGATGTTCTCACAACTTGCAAAGCAATCTATTAAGTTCTAGTCAGCGGATATGCCTCCTACGCGTGTGCAGATGTTGCATTTTCCAGGGGAACTCGGACGCTGAAGAGAAAAATTATGGCGGCCAAAGGCGCCAGACTCGGCTTTGTCCTTTCGTTTAGGTAATTGACGAATTGATCGTAGTTTACACTTTTACCATGTTTTCGTGCTTTTTGCATCTTATGAAGACAAAAGTGTACTCTCGGAGTTTTTTAGTCGCAAAGTAGAACAGTAGCGCTTTGATCAATCCAGTCTACGCTGATTCAGGTAGAATTTTCTGAAGTTGGGTTAAAAACTGGGATCGGGTTCAAAGTACTGAACCGTGAAATGATCTTGGATCCAAACCACTGAGCTCTTAACTCTTTACAATGGGGATTGAACTTTGTCTATGGAGACAACGCTTTGGTTTATTTATTCCTCGACCTTGTAACAGAGATAATTGTCAAATTTATGAACCAACAAACTCCTTTGCCAAAGGACGTACTACTCCCCTATGTAGATCTTTCTCGCTGTATTTATTTTTGTTATGTTCTTCGTGGATCATTGTTCTAGCATCTCTTCAATTCTGCAATCAAGACTTTACCGTGACCCCAGTTCAACTTACCTGCAAACCTCGTTCTACGTCTCACGCTAACCAAGGAATCACGCAAGTCACGTTAACCTCTCAACACACATCTTCCACGGTCTCCTTCCTTCTACAATGCATGGACGTCGTACCTATTCCTGGACCCCAACACATCAACATCTCCGACCTTCCAACCTCATCAAAGCTGCTTTTTAATCAAGCCAAGCGTACGAGACTTAAACTTACACGCTACCTAAGTCACCCGATTAATTTTTTAGCATACACAAATAACAACTTGATTCCCAAAGGTCTCACACCCAAGTGCACTCCAGCCATACATTCTAATAATCCATCTTTTTGGAATAAATGGCAGGAAAATCTTGACATACTGGCGAAACTTCAACTTGATCTTCTTCTTAAAGAGACGAACAATAACGTCACACAGTTGCAATCGACCTTTCTCAAACAGAAGGAGGAACTTCGCACCTCACTAAACCACGATTCAACATATGCCAAGCTCGTTGCTATAATAGAAACCATGGCTTTCAAGCTCCAACTCAACCTCGATAAACTGCGTGACAAGAAATTAAACAACGAGCTACAGAGTAAGAACAACACAACTCATCCAGCACCTTGCATACGTCAGTCAACTGAAGCAAATAACCTAAACAACACCGAGCTAACTATACCCTAGCTGATAATAGTCCCGGAAGTATCCTCAATCAAGAGCCAATTTTACAACCCATCTCTTCAGACACTGTTAATAATAATATCGAATTTACTAACCTTGAATATCCCAATATTACTGATGAAGATGGCGATGTAGTGCAAGAGTTCTATCTTGAATTTGGCTGCAAGATGTTTCAATATGACCCGAAAGTTTTTACTACAGAACAATTCTTAGCCACCTTGCAACAACAAAAGGAAGAGTCTAACTCACTAACGGATGCCATTTCAGACAACAAAACACCTCTTACAGCCTCGCCCGGATATCATGAGAGAACTACCATCCATCTGTCATCAACAAACACTCCTCCTCACAGCCAGAAAAAAAGAAAAAATTGCCGGACGCGTTCACGTAAAAGAACTAATATCTCTAACCCGCAACCTGAAGACACCGTTATTAATCTCTCTAATGTCTAGCTTTCAGACGCTGAGATTAAACTTCTCTCTCGAGGATTAACCTTCGTTCCTACACCAAAACGAATTAACTGGTCAGAAGTACAGGCTGACATTAATGACTTTGCTAGACGTCTACGCCTTAGAGAATTTTTTGACAATGACGGGATCACGACAACTGACTCTACTGACCACCCTTTCAAATGTAAAGGGTCGTGGACTCCACCTTGTGGAAGAGAAGTGGCTCTTGGCGCATTTATTAACGCTATTCAGCAAGATCTTATGTTTTCAAAACCAACCCGCATCTCTGACAATCTTCCGAAACCAGAGCGGAGAGCTATTAAACAATTACAGAAACGTGTAGATATAGTTATCAAACCTGCACATAAAGGATCTGGAACAGTCATCATGGATCGTGATTGGTACAACAACGAATGCCTTAGACAGATAAATGACAACAAATACTACGAAAAACAAACTAAAGACCTTACAAACAACTGACACCACTCGCCTGTTTAATGAAAAACTGATTGATGAAAATACCTACAAATACCTCACTTCCAATCCCAATCCTCGAGCTGGCCGTTTCTATATCCTTCCGAAAATTCACAAACAAGGAAATCCTGGTCGTCCTATCATATCATGGCATATAATGCATATAATGGCACCGTCGTATGCAAACTTATTCATGGGAAAACTGGAAAAAGAAGCACTTAAAAATGCCCCTTTCAAACCTTATGTCTGGTGGAGATTTATTGATGACATTTTCATGGTGTGGACAGAAGGAGAGGATAATCTTAAAACCTTCATACATTATTTAAATTCTATTCATCCAACAATCAAGTTCACCCATGAATACTCAAATTCTTTACACCAAACTCTCCCTTTCCTAGATGTACAAGTTCATCTCAACAACAAACAAATTCAGACGGATCTCCATACGAAAGCCACAGACAAACACCAATACCTTCGCAAGACTTCCTGCCATCCTGCTCACACAAAACGCACCATTCCTTTCAGCCTTGCCTTACGCTTACGTCGCATCTGCTCCACTGACATTTTCTTTAATAAACGCTGCCAGGAACTTATCAACTTTCTACAATCACGAGGATACAGTCGCCGCTTTCTCAAAAAAGAATTCAACCGCGTACGCAACATCCCACGTCAAGAAACTCAACCACGACCACAGAACAACGACTCAGACGGAACCCCTTTTTGTATTACGTATACTCCAGCTCTTCCCAACGTTTCCACTGTTATACGTAAGAATATAATCATTCTTCAATCTTCCACTCGCTGCAAACAAACATTCCCGTCTCCATCCATCGTAGCTTATAAACGTAGCCCTAACCTACGTGGTCTACTCGTTAAAAGCACTTTGCGTGACACCATCTGGCATTTCTAAGTGTAGACATCCGCGCTGCCTCACCTGTCCGTTTCTACAGCAAGACCAACTCAAGTACACTTTTTCCGCCACCAAAGAAGAACGACATATCACTGACTCCCTAAGTTGTAAATCTAAAAACTTAATATACCTTATTGAGTGCAAAAAATGCGGAAAACGATACATCGGAGAAACTAAGCACCAACTTAATGAAGGCTTTGGTGAACATCGCCGCTCTATCCTCAATCACAATCAGCTAATCAACCCCACTCCTATTTCAGAACATTTTAACCAACCTGGCCACTCCATCGACGACGTCCTCCTTACACCGCTTGAACTTGTCCACAACAACCGTGACTCTGTTAGAAAAGCACGCGAGGCCTACCTTATTGATAAAGCCATGACACTTGAACCTCGCGGTATAAATAGACGCGGTGAACTTAATTAGCTCCTTTTAACTTTTCGTAGCCTATCCTTTTCTGTTATGCAGTATTTCAAACCCATATATGTAACGGTCGTCTTGTAGTTGTATTCACTTTTCTTTTTTAGCCCCCAAAGAAGGTTTGTTTTGCAAACCGAAATATCGGGCAAATATATAACTTAATTTCATTTCTGTTTCCATTTTAATTTCTTAATCTTTTCGCCGTGAGGATCAGTTTACTGTTGTTTGCTTTCGTCTTCAAGATTTTTACTGATCCAGGTCTACACAAGATCCGGCACTCCTCACTGGTTTGTCGCTGTGGTTTTGCCTTTAGCAGATCGTTTTTTATTGATAATAAAAGTCGTATTTTGTGTGAAGGTATTGTTTCCATATGGTCATAGTAGTTTTGATTGAATTTATTTCCATCGATGTTTTTTGGCACGTTTCTCGTTGCAATTTATTTAGACCACGCTGGAGGAAAACACGCAAACCCAGTACAGCCATAACTGTCTCATCTCATGCTATCAATTCGTTACAGAACGAGATGTAAAAAGAAACACTGACAGTATTTTTATTTATCACATGCATTAGTTCAGCGGTAGACAAAGACCAACATTACGTCGCGGAGTACAAGAAATAAAATCCTGAATAGTGCAAGTGCTTTCTCTTGGTGAGAATTTTATTTACGTTGAATTATCTAATTCTAGCATTCAACTTTGAAACGTTTGTCGCAAACCTGTTCTCCAAGAATAAACAAGCGAAACGTGACTGCCGTACAGCTCGCAGCTGATCCACTCGCTACTGCAACAAACAAGACAGCGCGAAAACAGAAGGGTCTTCATCCATGTCGCTTCCATTGAATATTCTCTTGTACGAAATTGACAGTGAGTTCCATGACAGATTAGCCGCTCACTACTTGCTTTCCCCCGACAAAATACACATAAAATTTGAAAACTATTTCAAATAAGTTGATCGCTATGTCGATCGAAAATACTTATTATTACGAACACCGCCGTCCACGTTTTGACTGGACCTCTTTGCAAGTTGTGAGAACATCGTTTCTGGGTCCCAGGCCTCGCTTCTCCCCCCCCCCCGGATTGTTGGTGTCATCGATTAATTACGCCGTGCTATTTACAAAGTTTATAACATAGAAGGTAAAATTACTGAATGCTGATTGGTTGAGACAGAGGGCATTTTTCTTAATTTTCTTTCGGACGAGGGCAAAATTACTAATCTCTGATTGGCCAAGAGACAAAATTACTCGCATTTGATTGGCTGAGCACGAGAGCGCGCCATTTGCATTTTGTAGGCGTCTTGAAACGAAAAACGGATTTTGAGTTGTTGAACACAAGGATCGCTTCAAAGTTTGACTTTTAACCGGGTTGGTTGGTAAAAATGGTATGGCAATCGGGTGTTTGCTTAAAGAGAAATTTCAAAAGGTGAACCTATATGTATTACGGGAAACAGCAAATGGTTATTTGTTTTAAAACTACTGAAAACTTTGAAGCGACGTGGTCGACAATTTTTCCAGCGAGAGGAAGCGAGAGGAAGCTTCGCAACTCAGGTGAATAAAATTTACTTAGTTAATTGAGTTTTAAGTGTGTTTTGTCAATGAACTAGAATTGTATTTATTTCTTAAGATGTACATAATGGTCAGTCTTTCTTGTTCTGTGCGCTGAGCAACAGTTAAACTGCTTGTTTGGTGAATTGTTTACGAGCGGGTACTTTTATTCTGAGGGCCGGCTGATTGCGTTTCAACGTGCATGGAAAGTTTTCCTAAAATTTTGCCCTCTGTGTTATAAACAAGTAATCGCATTGAGTCCTCGTACAATTAAGGATAAATTTCACTTGTATTTTCAAAGTTTTCACAAACTGTGAAAACTTTGAAAATACGCGTGAAAATTTATCCTTAATTGTACTCGGCCTCATGCGATTACATATACTAATTCCACGCGGGTAATAAAAATTGCGTCAACGGTAAGATCGGTATGGAAATACGCGTGAAAATTTATCCTTAATTGTACTCCGCCTCATGCGATTACATATACTAATTCCACGCGGGTAATAAAAATTGCGTCATCGGTAAGATCGGTAAGGTCTTACAAACGGCCCCCTTGTCTTCTGAGAATTTAATATTGATTTCGATAATTTTGTCTTAAAGGATTTCAAGGACTTCTTTGTTGGAAAATCAGTTCCAACAAGTTAAAATAAAGTTATAGGATATAAACACAGACTTAAATGAGAGAATTAAAGTTGGGAGGTTGAGTTACTGTGCGTGACACGGAGGAGCGACTTTCGTACACGGATAAATCTCCACGAAAATTTTCTTTTTTATCTGAGAAGATGGCAACTAAATAATTTCACACATTCCACGAGGAACAACAATTTTCTATACCAGCCTATACCTTACACATGATGGAGGTTGAACGTTTTGCAGTTAAACAAATGTTATCGGGACCTTGCGATTTCTGTCGTGGCTGACCCGATTTCAGTTGTTGCAACTAGTCAGCAACCAAATGTATTTTTTTGATATTCTGAAACCCTCAAGAATTGAACCATTGTTTCAGCTGTGATTTGTCTCTAGAATACTCTGTTTTCAATTCTCATTGAAGGGGTTTGGCTTACTGCCATCCAAGGATACCAGTGACCAGACGTAATTATAACGATACTTGTTTGCCTCTTACTTACAAACATAATTAACAAATAACTTGTTGGAACGGATTTTGTCAAGGCCCGCAAGTTGATTTTCTGAATGTATTAAAATTAAAAAAGTGGACTATATAAAGCAAACGAACTGATTTGAATAATCTAAAATGGGGCTCAAAGCGAGTATGAAGTGCTCTCGATTCTTCTGTAAGTCAGAAACTTCTTCACCCATGAAAATATGACTAATCTGAGCACAAACCTCAGCGTTAGGATAAATCCCGTCACCTGCAGACTACGAACCTCCTTAAAAAAGCGTGGCCTGAGTGCTGGCAAACACTTCAATTTTTCATCAACAATCTCAAAGTAAATGCTAAATAGCTGCACATTACATTATCTCTAGTTGAGTTTGAGTTCGCTTCACATAGACACCACTTCATGTAAATGTCAGCCCTAATGTACCAAGAAAAATTTTCGATGCAGTTTAGCTGTTTTCTTTTTCAGTTGCTGGAATTATTTTGTTGTATCAAAAAAGCACTGCTTAAAATGAAATCCTTTTTCATTTCCCAGCAACAAATGGGGTGAAAAAGAAAGTGAACGTCAAGGCAGGGGCTAAACACAAACAACAAATCCTGCGGTCTATCAAAGACAGGCCCTTACAAGCTTTAGTTATTCAGTTTTTTAGCCGATGACGTCACGTTAGTGACGTCATAGGCTAATGTTATGGCCTTAAAGGAGCTACGTCACGAATAACGCATCTTGAAAAAATTTGGCAAGTTTTTTCAAGTTTGCCATTCGTAATCCGTCTTAATCTCCCTCAGTCGTAACCATTCTTGTTTAGTTTTGGTTTATCATTACTTCTTTGGTGTTTTTCTACCTTAGGAAACTATTATTTTGAGGCTTCCTTCAATGAGAAAATACTTTTGTCAGATAAAAAAAATGAATGAAAACGCCGTGACATAGTTCCTTTAAAAAATGAACTTTGCTGTTTGTCTTTCGCCTGCGAGTCCCGCGAAGTAGGAACACTTATCGCTTGAGCGCGCAGCAATCAGCAGCGGCCCGGAGGGAGGGGGGGGGGGGGGGAGTACTGTGTAAATTTTGTGTGGGGGCTCTGAAAAACCTTGATACAAATTTCCTGAAGAGGCAAATCAGAAATTATACACAAGACGGACTCACGGCCGCAATGAACGCAGACTTTAATACTTCGCGAATCCCCGGTTTTTGTGGGAGAATATTTATTTGATTTCCAGACGGCTTCTCTGAGTCAATTCGAATTCGGGACAAATGTTTACTGAGACTGTGAAGCAAGCAGGTCTTATACCAGGGAGTTAAATTTAAACATTTTCGTACTGCTTGTAGCCAAGAAAGCAAAGGAATTTTGACATCCCGTACACTCTTTTTTTTTATAAGAATGTTGTTTTTCCGGTCCACGCTGAATATTCTTATTTTTCTGCCGATTTTAGGCTGAAAATATTCTCGTATTGTTCTTAAATTATAACTTATGACATTTCTGTTTTAGAATGCATTGGGGTATCAATTACAAGTGTTCGGTGTCTAGATCTGCTAGTGCAGGTTTTTTGTTTTGTTGGCTAGTTTTGCCGTTTAGAGAAAGGAATAATTTTATTCAGTTAAGTTAAAAACATATAATTGTATTGTATTTACAGATTTTCAACACACAAAATTATATCCTTTTCAAAATCTCAGCCTTGGGTTTATTCTTAAAATATTCTTAAAATTTCGTAAATTTCAGCCTCGATATACTTTTAGAATCACACCCACTCAGCCAATCAGTGTCCAGCATTTCGATGGTCTATATTCCGTAAACTGTCCTAAATTATGTAAAGTGGCGGGGGCTTTGAAGCACTGGGAAATTGCGGAATAAAATTAGTATTCACAGAGAATTTCTGCATTCATTAGTAGTTCTATATAGTCATTAGTATGCTCTATCGAAAGGAAAAGGAAAAATCGAAAGGAAAAGCATCACTTACATGAAATAAGAGTTCAGACCTTAATTGAAATAGAAAGACAGACTTGTTTCTACGTATTTGCCGGACTACGAGTGTTGTGCTTGAACTTGACTTGGTTTCTCCTCTTGGTTTTTCCTGTGGGTTCCCCACTTGCTGGTGCGGGTGGTTGTAAGGCCTCAGAAGCTGATTTCTCGAATGTATAAATCTAGTAAATCTTGAGTGACAATCACTGCCTCGAGTTCCTCAATTTCCTTGTATTGGCTCATGGCCGTTTGCGCACCAACTGCGATAACCTGCGCGGTGAAGCACTCAAAACCATTGCAACTCGAAGGCATGTGCCGTACAATGGCAAAAATATCGTAAACAAAATAGCAACGTGATTTCAAGGTGTGAACTAAAAAAATAAAATGCAGAAATACAATATGCTCGCAAAAACGAAATTCTTCGTGGGTGTGGCCATGTTCTAAGACGGTTAGACAATGACCGCTCGTGTCGTAGGGGATATAGCGTCCCTCGCAAGATAGAATGCCACTCGGCCTACGGCTTCGTTCCTAGCCTGCGAGCAGGCTCACTTCTTTGGGGAATTGGCACCGACAATCTTGGCGGCGAAGCCGCCATTTGCGAGCTGGCAAGAGGAATGGGGCGAGGAAAAGTGAGCCTGCACGAAAGCCATTAAATTTTGAATTCCGCCCCTGCGAGGTGACAAGTCTTAACTGTCAAGGTATCAAATATCTAACCAATACAAGCGAAGCAAAATGTTAACCATCACGACAGCAGATTTTCACACTAGCACTCGAGTGGATCGATTTCTTTATGAATGTGCCGGAATAGAGCAAAAGGAAAATATAAACACGGTTGACAATTTTTGCCGCGTTTAAATGTGTTCTGTTCGAAATAAGTATGGAACTAGGAATCCTCGAGAAATCCAATCGCGAAGGCATCTGTGCTAATGACTCGGAATCGATGCGCGAGAACGCATAAGAAGTTTAAAATATCGAACTCCAGGGAACATGCAATTACAAAGATTATCGAGCCGCTACTGCAGAAGACTTCACCAGGAACAAGTGATGCCATCTTCCCACAATAACAAATAACCGAGGAATGCAAGATAACGGGCTTTCGTTACGATAGCCATATAATGCCCAATGCATGATGGTCAAATAAAATGTTACAGATCCTGTCCTTACAGAGATCCCAAGAATGAGAAGCTTGAAAACTACCACGCACTAAAACCAGGCTGCAATAACCGAATAAGATAAAGTCTGTCATCGCGCGTCATTTCAAACCAATCAGAATGCTGCGTTCATGGACGAACGCGGAGAATTCAAAATTCAGTGGCTTTCGTGCAGGCTCACTTTTCCTCGCCCCATTACTCTCGCCGGCTCGCTTCGATCGCCGGCTCGCAAATGGCGGCGAAGATTGTCGGGCGCAAATTCCCCAAACGCGTGAGCCTGCTCGCAGGCTACCTCGTTTCATTCTGTCTTTGCTCGGGAAACTTTATCCCATAGAACACTCGCGTTCATTGTCTAACCCTTACATAAAATATATTCTTATATAAAAAGAGAGTGTATTTATTCGGATGCAAGCTGAGACGTGAGCTTGTTACTATTTATAGATTTCACCGTGAGAAAATACACTGGGAATTTATTAGCGGTCACATGTCAATTAACAAATGTAAACAAAGAACACGCAACAAAGCGAGAAGGCATTTATGCGACGGATTCAGTCTACAAGAAAATGGTAACGAAACTAATTCAGTCATGTTTATAAACGCTACAATTAGTTCTGACCGATTGCGAATGAAAATTTTGTGGATGCAGGTAACGCAAATTAGATGAAAGATTGCTGTTTTGACAATCAGATAATGGTTCCGATACGAAGAACGGTCGTCGATGGACTGAAAGCCGAGAAATTTAAACAAAAGTAACGCAAGACACCTGTCAAGCAAGTCATGCAGTACGTCACACACAAAACTCTATGGAAAGTTGACTGTTCGTGAGCTCTGGAACCAATGCAGCTGACATTTTATTTTCTGAACTAAAATTGTTACCTCTCTTCTGACCTTCGCGTAAATTATGCATGCAATATTTTTTGAAAGCGAGTTTAAGAACTACTTGTCTTAGTTTGTTGACTTTGAAGAGGAGGGCTTTATTTACTTCGCGCGCAATTTTAATGTCACGCTATAATTAACTGTCACGAGGTCACGCTGCTGTTTACCCGGTCTTACGTTTGTTAACCGCAAACTTTTTTGGGAGGGGGAGGGGGGGGGGGTAGGTGGGGCTGAGGGAACAGGGTGCGACCAAACGGAGGTGTAAAACCCATGCGTTGTTATGATAAATTTCGCCATATTGTGAAACAAAACGTCATCGGCTCTGCGCGGATTGTGTGCCCATGTTAATATATGGCTAGAGCTTCTAAATATAAAACGCAAGCTGTGATTGGCCAATACTCGGGGCCGGATTTTCTCGTAGTGCCCAGGGGATATAGAAAATGTGAAAGTACATTTGATTCAAATAGTTCGAATGATTTGAACCTAAATGAAAAGAAACGGTTTCTTAGAAAGTTTTTACTTTTTTTGTGCGATAAGATTTTTTATTATATGGCTGAACTGGTCTGCGCTGAAAAGGAGCTTTCTGATTGGTTCCCTGAGCGGTCCGAATTCTCCTATACGGACTGCTAAGATGGACCACTCACGAGACGATCTCACTAAATCGTGTTTTGGAAAAATTTTTAGAAGAGATGACAGTTTCGTATGAACTCGAAACTTTGTTCTTGCTTTCTTGCCTATAATTTTGGCAAAAACCTCTGCGAAAATGACATTATGAAAATCGCTTTTTTAATTTCTGTCGTCTTTGTATTGCGCGCTAACTAATAGAAATACCCTTTGTTGTTCGCAAATTTGTAAAGAGCCATAATAATAAATCCTTTACATGTATTGTTCGGCTCGGTCCATAAACTTTGAAAGAAAGGAACTCGACCAATATTTTCCCAATACGGACCCAACAAGCTAGTTCAATAACATATATTTTGTGTGGAATATAACTGCTGAGTTTTGAATGCTTCTCGGTAAACTGTTTCATGTATCCCAATCCGCCACGGCTCACTTTTCAAGTAATGAAGTAATAATTCTGAACTGGTTAGGATAATTTTTCTAGAGTGCTCAACTTTTTCAGGAGCGATAATTATTATGATGAAAATGTAGTTCCAGGCTTCATAGGCTATTCATCGCTTTGTTGCTACAGCTCTGTTTCGTATGGTCTAAAGGCGACCACACTCATCAGGCAATTACAGCGAATGACCGTAAATTTTACAGGCTGACAATATATACGAGCGTTGGTGAATTACCGTTAATTCTAAACCGGCCGTAACATACAAATGTTGCTAGGTAGCGGGCGCAGTTGCGTTACATTGCGTTATTATAAAGCTTCTGAGAGTACATCTGTTTCTGTGAAGGCATGAAAATGCTAATTCCTTTGTTTTGTTCAGGTCCGTAGATCTTTTTTACAAATTATAAAGAATTTCTTCTGGAGGCACACATTGCATTTTTTTGCTTAGATTGTCGTAGGGTTTACAATTCCTAAGTACTTTCCATTGCACACGAAAGGATTACTGTGTAGGTTATGGAAATCATCCTTTGTACTTACGTGTTTCTAAATCTAAGGTCTCCCGTCCTTATAATTTGTATTTATAAGCCCCCTTCTTGACGTTCAGCATCAGCATTAGTTTCTGTTGGTCTTCAAGTGGGGTATTGGGCCACACCATGACGTTCACCTTCTTTTTAATATTATTTGTTGCAGGGAGATAGATATGTTTGTTTAAATCACCAAATAGTTCCCGCAATTGTAAAAAAAAAAAACTGAATTGGTAATTTTCGTAGTACATTTGAACTGACGTTTACATGACGTAGTGACTCTACGCGGGATGACACTAAAACTTCACGAGTGAAAATGTATCGCATGTGCAACTTAAAATTCATCTAGGGATTCTTGGTGGAAATTTGCAGTGTCTGGTAACAAACAGGTTTTTTTCAAGCGAATCCACAGATTGCAGGCGACGGTGTCTGTCCCAGCGCTGAGGTATGTACTTAGCGTGTTTGTATTTTCATGCATGAAGAATTTTCGTACGGGAAGACGTGCCTGGAGAAATTGTCACTTGCCTTTGGGCCTCACTTTAGATGATCCAAAGTAGTTTGTTTACTTGTTTGAATAAATACTGACGTCTATTGTGAGCAGCTTTTGAGTCTCACAGCAATTTCCAAAACAGAAGTCCAATTTCTAGTTGGTTCCAACAACCAAAAACTCAATTCACCCTCATCGTTATTTATTTATTTATTTATTTTTTCCTTGTCCAGATGTCCATGGCTGCGCAAATGACTCCAGTCTTTATTTTATCGACGAACACAATATCAAATGCATTGACCTGAAGACATCCAATCACACTTATGTCAATATGCAGACAGTGAAGACCGGACTCGTTCAAGCTGGTGCCATCGATATACACTACCGAGAGAGGATGATATATTGGAGTGATAATGCCCTTTGGACTATAAATAGAATGAGCCTTGATGCTGGAAGGACTGAGGTATTTAGTATTAAAAGTAAAGCTGTCAAAATGTTAACTGCTTGAGAATGACGTTTAAATGCCCAATTTGTTGTCTATTATGAGGAGCAATTTCTGGTCAGTAGAAAAACTTTCCCCAGCACTTCTACTATTGTTCTGTAAATCGGTTGCAAGTTTCTATCTATTGTGTCAGTTTCTTTTTTTCTTGAACCCTATGTTAGAATTTTCCAAGACTTAAGATACACGCTTCATTTGGTGATCCCTTCTGCTGTGTCTTTATCTCCACCCCCTACGTGTTCGTGTTCTTGAGACTAAAATCGTCATATATCGTTATATGTATGACGCTTGTGTGATGACGCCATACCAGGTGTGGCGCAATCCGCCACAGGATGCTAGGCTTGCTGGCTTGTTTACTTAACGTTTGTGATTATGTGCAGATGAAACCGTGATATCCAGTACAACTGAGGTAGCTGCTAAGAGAGAACATAAAATAACTTTTGGCGTGAATAAGATTCGAATCAATCACTAACTTAACAATAGTTCTACCTCTATCCTGTCAAATTCTTGGCAACTAGGCCAAGTGTCTCAAGACTTCTGGTGGCGATTGTTGCAATTTTGCCCTGCAATTGCACTGACTTTGTTGTACCACAAAACAAAGATCACGTCCTCTTTCAATAAAGTACTATACGCTTGGTTGATGCAGGTTCTCATTAGAGACGACCTGGGTCAAGTGGACGGATTGGCCGTTGAATGGGAAAGTGGTCTGATTTATTGGACTGATTACATCTTTGAGAGAATCGAAGTTGCAAAGCTTAATGGGAGGTCAAGAAAGACGTTGTTACACAATTTATCCAGCCCAATGGGGATAGCCGTGGACCCATATAGAGGGTAAGCTCTTCATTAACTGGCCAGTAGTGTTAATTAGCTTCTCGTTCAAATAAACTTTGATTCAAAGTATAAACACGTCCAGTCTCCAGACCTCCGTAGTTTGAGCTGCTCTCCCTTAGTTGTCTGGAATGATTTTTTTGCGCATGCTTCGTTATTAATCTCTCCCCTTTTTTCAGCAATAAATGTGGTTTTCAAAAGCAAGAAATGCTTAACAAAACATGGATTTCCCCTTCTAGGCACAAATCCACGAGCCTCGTACTCCTCGGTCTCTCAGTTATGAAGTTAGTGAGTGACCTAACGGCCCTTGTTATACATAGGGCCAATACTTAGTCACATTATTCTCCTGTGTTATTCTCAAATCAAAACAGTTTCTTTAAATCTTTTCATTTTTGTCACAGCAAGGACCTACAGGAAATCCCAAAGCTTAATTTTATTGTTTACATTAAAGCTTGATGTAAACGTTTGGCGCACTAGAATGAAGTGCAGATTGTTTTCTGCAACATACCATTTCTTCACAAATACCAGCCCCCCCGGGTACTATTTTTTAACCTGATAAGAGAGGAGACTCCTCAGTTGTAATGACCATGTCTTCACTTAAAGGTTGATGTTTTGGGTGGAATTGTCGACCTCATCATACTGGGCAACTTATGGACTAATCAGCCAGGCCGATCTAACTGGAGAAAATCGAAAGCGTCTAATTCGCCTTTATCGTAGCAGCTTGCCAAGTTTTGCCATTGTTGATTTTGACGACGATCGTCTTTACTGGTTGGATAGTGGAAACGTATATTTCTTACCTCTAGGTAATAAGTACGCCTACCGCCGCCGTCTTACTTACTTCAGAGAAAAAATAAATCCGGTAGACTTGGCCGTGTATGGTGACAATCTGTACTGGGTGGACAGCAACGGTCGAAGCATCTACTGGGTCAATAAGACACAGCCCAGGGACATGTTTAGCTTTGGTTATCTTACAGATGGTATCCTTGTGGGTGCTGTGGTGTCTGACGAGTCAAGGCAACCAATCAGTAAGTTATGGATTCACTAGTGAGATATCTATTGAGGATGCCCCCAAATTTTTCTCCCTCAGATATATTATCCCTGAGATTTTGCCCGCGGGGGTGTTCTCTAGTCCCCAATTTTTTTCCTTCTGTGCGTTGAATACGCAGCTGACTTGAAGTTCTCGATCTAACTCTGTGTAGTGCCGTTTGGCATGAAGTTTTTCGCGATATTCATTTTACTTTTCTTGTTTTACCTCAACCGGTTTTCCAATTGTCAGTGTAGATACGCGGTGGTTCAGTGGTCATCGCACTAAATCGAAGGTTTGGTTGTTCAAGTGCACTGTGTTGTGCCGTAACTAAGAGTCTGCGTGCTCCTCGGTCAGTAGTACTAAGAGCCAATCTGAAAACGAACATCACTTATACCAAAGTCGCGTCTTGCGACTTACCTTGAGACTTACTGGGGCGAGTTGCGTAAAACTTAACGTCCGGCGTAACTTCTAACATCAGACGTTCAGTCTAGTCAAAGTCATAGGGTGCGTTTCTTTGGGAGAATCCGAAAACGGATTTGTGATCCCAGATCATATGGATTGTTCGACACCAAAGAAACGCACAATCCGAAAAAGGATTATTTTGTCCTGACTAGACAGGCTGGAGGCACGCAATATATATATATATAAGAACGATACTTCTCTCGTGCTGCCCTAGAATTCAATTAGAATGGAATGCAAATAATTTATAAACAAGGACAGTATCTGCAGTAGTTCAAGTGAACTCGCTATTTGCGTTCACAATTAGCAAACTCTGATCCCTGAATTACAGAAATGGTACACAAACGAAGTTATCCTGACGTGTCAATGCTTCTGTCTGTACTTTTGGAGGAAACTTTTCAAATATACGGAACGGATTAATCACCTGAATTTTCTTTTTCACGATCGAATGTTTTGTCACGCAAGATAGAGAGAAAATATGGCGAGACCAGTAAATTGCATGGAAGACCGCTTGACAGATGTACTATTTTCGGATCCGTCCCCCAAAGAAACGCACGGATCATGAATCCTAAAAATCCGGATTTAGATTTGATCTGATGTATCCACTCGGAGTGTGGATTCTTCAGATCACTAATCCCTGATTAATCCATTTTCGGATTTAGGTAAAGAAACGCAAAATCCGTTTTTGGATACAAGAATCCGGATTTGGATTTTCCCAAAGAAACGCACCTATAGTTTTAACGTCTGATGTTAGTAGTTACGTCCGGCGGTAAGTTTTTTGCAACTCAACCCTGAGGATCCAGTGGACTCTGGGTACCGGATCAGAAAACGCAAAGGACATTTAAGTAGTTGCACATAAACGCTCGTGCGCATTATGCAAAAAGTTTGGGAAATTTGGAAAAAAAGTTGGGGTAACAAACTCTGCAAGGGAAAGTTTCTTGCGTACGGTATTTGATACCTTCTCCTAATGATTTACTTTACGGAAAAAATAAATTTGTGACAAAAATACGGCCTTTTTTTGTATCTAGCTATTAAGTTCTGTATAAGTGCTTATGTACTAAGTATAATTTATAGTTGCGTTGTATTGTGATAATTATTCAACATGTAGTTACCAAGCCAAAAAAGTGTAATGAGTGCATTTTTTTCGGCGTCTAGCCAATATTTATTAGTGCATGCAGCCTTGCGATTTGGCTAAAAATTACGAATCAGTGTCATCATTGTAAACGTAGCACATATCAATACTTACCATAGGTCACCGAAAGCCAATAATGACTCTGTTTATCTTAGTTAATAAGTACCAACAGACTCACTTTGTTTCTAAAGCTTCAACTGTGAACGGATCTTTGTGCCGTTTGAACAACGGTGGGTGCAGCCATCTCTGCTTGTTGGCTCCTAGTGGAAGAAGCAAGTGCGCGTGTCCCAGTGGAGTGGAATTGGGAGTTGACAACAAAACGTGCAATAACGGTAGACAAAATATTATTTTCTACTTATAGTTGTTTTAATACATTAATGAAAAATGTTTTAAGCGTTCGATTAAGTGAGAAGTCGAACATTCTCTTTAGCGATCAAGCTTTTTAAATGGAAACACAGTTGAACCTCTCCAAAGCAACCACTTTTCCAAAATCAGTGAAATCACTATGCTATATGGCTGGAACGTCTCACACGCGACTAGTTTTAGGGCTGATAGTTTGAAATTTTCTATTGTTTTTAACCTATGGTAAGCGACCCTTGCCATGTGATCCGACCTCCCCACGAGGAAAAAATTGGAGAGAGCTATACAGTTCCAACACTGATATGACGCTGATATTTGATCGCACGTCAGACAGCTGGGTCTTTCGATTTCTGTTATGCGTAACATTTGATGTTTGCTGTACAAGCCGCGCTCAGATGTATGAGTTTCTATTGGTTAGTAAATGTAACTTCCACTCAAAAGCCGACCTCTCGTAAGCGACCACTTCCCGTAAGTGACCAAAGTGGCCGCTTCCAGTACGGCCGGCTCCTGGCGGCCACTGGATATTCTTTTTTTGTCTGACTAGGCAGACCAAGCCGAGAACCCAATCATTTAAATGAGTTTTGTTTAATTATTATAAGACCTCGTTAGTCACTTCTTTTGACTGTTTGTTGACCTATGATGAAAACATAGGGTCTTAGCCAATCAGATTGAGGCTACTAAGCTTAGAGTACATTCTACCAATGAAAGAGCTGGTTAGAATCCGCTTACTGAAGCTGAGGGTCAGACAAGATTAAGCTTACTTGCCATGTCGAATGTACATATGGGGACGGAAACGATCAGCGCAAATGTGCTTTTCTACTTTTTCCTCTCGAATATTATATTTTCAGTAAAGGCTTGGTGTGGTGGAATTGATGGTAATTTCCTAAAACTATTGTAAGGGCAGGTAAAATTGAACTTTGACGTGGCCAACGGTGGAACGTGATAAAAACAACCTAGTCGTTCCAAAAATAGACTTGTTGACGAAAACCTGTAATTTAATTTGTTGTTTTATGATTCGTGTTATGAAACAGCTGTTTTGGTCATGTATCTTTGAGCAAGATGTTGGTTGAAAAGATTGTATCTGTGCTTGATATGGATAATTTTGACTGTACATTGCAGGGTTTTTGAAATAGCTTTGTTTGGTAATTTGAAATTTATAGCGACGTGTTTATAAGATTGCAATTTGCATAAATGAGCTTGTTTATTCAAGCGTGTCAGTAGGTTTTTAAACCTGTTTTCTCTTCCCAAAATGCGTTTTAGTTTTAGTTTACGATGTTGTGTCCATGATTTATATCAGTCATATCCACAGATTTTCCAGCCGACATAGAAATGATTTCTTTCTTGGTTTTATCACATACGGGAACATATGGTTTTTGAAATTTTTTAGCGACATGTTTAAGATAGCAATTTGCATAGATTAGCTTGTTGAAGCGTGTCTGTAGATATTTTAACCTGTAATGTATACGGTAACATAGCGAGTTCACGGTACGCTCAAGCTCGCAAACTTCGTTAACTGCAAAACCAAAATGTACTTTTGAATCGTCTGGCAAAGGAATATGAAATACTCCCAGAAGACGCGAATCTTTCTGTCGAAATTGTTCGAGAATTCCTTACAGCGGGGCATTTTTTGGGGAACTCGGTGCCAAGCTGCTGGCCATGTCATCTTAACACGACAAAAGTGAAAAGTCCTAAAAAGTACAGCAAATCACAGTTTGCTTAAAGAAAACAAAACACTAGTCTGCGTAGTCTGCATGGTCTGCAGTCTGCACAGTCTGCAGGCTGCGTTTTAAGGTGTTTCGATACAGTTTTTTTGGGACCATACCTAACTTTTTGAATCGGCTCTTAGACAGTCTTCTCCTTGTCAGATCAGCGTGAAATTTGCAATACTTGTTGGTTTTAGATTGAACTTTAGCGTGGTTTACATTTTGTAAAAATCGATATTTCCATGACAACGATAAACAAAAATCCTCGAAAACAGTAAAATTGAAATTTTGCACGATCAAGATTTCGCTTCCAAAAGCAAATACCAGCATCTTAAACTGTGGTGTATGGCAAACAAAATATACAAGAACAAAAAAATTCTGTATGTTTGTTTTGAAGTAAATCGCAAAAACATTTTAAACCTTAGTTTTTGCCTAGTAATAAAAAATGCACCGAAAAATAATCAACGCTTTGATGAAATGGCTAGTGAATACTGTTAAAATGTGTCTTTTACTTACTATTTTACGCCTAGAAAGTTTTGTTGAAACTGGTGTTCGCGATCTCGAGAACGACTTGTTTTTCTAAGATCATTCACGTAATAATTTTCTGGTAATTTTTTAATTTGAGCGCTTTTGCGAAAATCTTAAGAACAGCTCGATAGATTTTTTTAAAACACTAAACGTGCGTGCTTGACGATGTGACCAATTTTAGTTTTGAGTCTTATTAACATTAATTCACTGGAACACTTTTAGATTTAACGTTAAAGAGAATGTATGAACCGACGGAGAAGGTTGCGTTACAAATTCACAGTTGGAAAGTAGATGCTAATATATTCAAAGTAATGCGTTATTCATTGCTTCGTGATTTTTATCTGGTTTCTTTGTTCTTTGTTGCACTGTAGATTACAACGAAAAGTAAAAATCACGGAAGAATGCATTGCGCATTACTTTGAATATATTAGCAGTTACTTGCCAACTGTTTATATGTAACGCAAGCCTTTCCGTCGGTTCATACATTCTCTTTAACGTTAAATCTAAAAGTGTTCCAGTGAATCAATGTTAATAAGACTCAAAACTAAAATTGGTCACATCGTCAAGCACGCATGTTTAGTGTTTTAAAAAAATCTATCGAGCTGTTCTTAAGATTTTCGCAAAAGCGCTCAAATTAAAAAATTACCAGAAAATTATTACGTGAATGATCTTAGAAAAACAAGTCGTTCTCGAGATCGCGAACACCAGTTTCAACAAAACTTTCTAGGCGTAAAATAGTAAGTAAAAGACACATTTTAACAGTATTCACTAGCCATTTCATCAAAGCGTTGATTATTTTTCGGTGCATTTACTATTACTAGGCAAAAACTAAGGTTTAAAATGTTTTTGCGATTTACTTCAAAACAAACATACAGAATTTTTTTGTTCTTGTATATTTTGTTTGCCATACACCACAGTTTAAGATGCTGGTATTTGCTTTTGGAAGCGAAATCTGGATCGTGCAAAATTTCAATTTTACTGTTTTCGAGGATTTTTGTTTATCGTTGTCATGGAAATATAGATTTTTACAAAATGTAAACCACGCTAAAGTTCAATCCAAATCCAACAAGTATTGCAAATTTCACGTTGATCTGACAAGGAGAAGACTGTCTAAGAGTCGATTCAAAAAGTTAGGTATGGTCCCCAAAAAACTGTATCGAAACACCTTAACATGACCGCAATGACTGTCCTTTCCTCAAATTATTATCTACTGCACTCGTTTCTTTCACATCTTGTTGTGACCTCGATTTATATTCTTCAGTAATATGCAGACAATCATTAGTTGGCCTTAACTGAGGTTTCAGTTTTAGATTTAATTGAAATTTTTATGCAGTCGTTTTGTTCTAGTGTCAGTTTGACTTTTTAGCCTGTAGCCTACTAGCCAGATGGTTGCTCTATCTCCAATTTTGGTCCACCTGGGTTTTTAGCGGGATGTTGTTTTGCAATCCAAGGGTATTGCTGAGTAAACGAAAAAGCTGTTTTAGGCCCAGTTCAGACGCCGTACCTCTCATGGGCCGTACCAAATACATTTCGCTCCTAGGTCGTATTTAAGTGGCAAACTTTGCCGTACCCTGAGATTTTGGCTTGCCTAATTGAAATCTGTCTAAAAAACTCATTTGGACATCGTACAACTGCCAAACAACTACGTACAGCTTGGCTTGGTACGGCACATGGGAGGTGTGGCGTCTGAACTGGGCTTTATGCACTTAGGTGCTATAGTGGAGGGGGAAGTATTTGCAAAAATAATCGCAAGTGTTGTTTTGTCCTCAGAGTATGTCTTAAAAATCGCAAATAACCGAGGATAAGACTTGTCATTCCAACATAGGTCAAGCACGCGATGCGTGCCTATGTTTTGAAATGTAATAGTGTCCGTCCGCTATCTCGTCCGATCTTTTGTTGTATGTAGTTAGTCTCTTTTTCTTGTATCATTGTCATTCTTAAAGTTAACATTTCATATCTTTGTATTTTCCCCGGGCCCTCTGTAATTGGCCTCAGCTGTTGCGGTGTCCCTGCCTTCCCCCTTCGTTAGTTTAATTACGTTTTATGTTCTGTTTTCTTTCGCAGAGCTAATAAAATAAAATAAAATAAAATAAATAAAAAAATCAATGTTTTGCTTACATTTTAAAGGTACCCCTCTCTTGCAAGTGATGAACGAAATACTTTTCACGGAGGAGTAACAACTCCCGCTGGCCGGAAGTATATTAAACTTATTCACCCTGAAAGCCAGATATCTTACAGCGACTAACTCAAAAGTCGATACGAAACGTCTCATGTTTTCAATAGCTTGCTCAGGGCCGCCGCTATGTGTCTAACTTCAATTTATTTGTAAATCCCTCTCACTAGAGCACAAATTATTTCAGCTAGTCCATGTCTTATTCCCCTCCATAGTCTGCAGTGTACAGTACGCAGTCTAGCGTGTATTAGCTGGGCTCAGGGTTACACGCGTCTCTTACTTTTCGTAAAACTTCTTTTGTTGTTCTCCCTCGCTCTTTTGACTGCAACTGCAACTGCAGCTGCTAAGAAATATTTTGTTTCCCGTTAATCCATTTGTTTCATGATTGTTATCTTCACAAGAAAGAAATTTAGAAAAAGCGTTGACCATAGCTAGCTCTTGTAGGGTAAGCTTAGGTTTTGTGTACAACCACGTCAGTTTCAATCACAAATAGTTGGGACACTTCAACCAAACGATGTTTTTTCCTTCTTGTGCTCTCCTTCTCCCTCCCATGTTGTTTGTACACACATGAAAAATGAGGGTTCTGGGCCAGAAATTCAAATAAGCGGTTTTTTTCACCGAAACTCGGCTCCCAAGCTCACCTCGTTTCGGTATTAACCGCTTATTCAAATTTCAGTCCCAGAACACCTCATCTTCCATGTGTGTAACGCAAACAGTATAAAAACGAAGTGGAAGAGGATGTGTAACAGAAAATATTTTATATCAAAGAAATGTTTGCACAGGAATATATACAAAGTGGCCCAGAATTTTTTCCTATTGAACAAATATAACCACAAGTATATACACCAAAATGGCGGCCGCAAGATATTCGTCCGATGTTCTGCAAATGTTTTACGGTTCAATATCGCAGGATAAAAACATAAACTTGCCAAAAACTTTAAACCCAAAACAGGTTTTGCCATATGACAGGTTTATAATAACTCAAAATAATTTCCAGGACTTGCTTCGTGTTTGGAGAATGACTGTTTCTGAAGAAAATCCAAACTGTAAAGATCTTTTTGTGTTTGCAAGGGAAACGAAAAAAAAGTTTACTGATTTGGTTGAAAACGAAATCCAAAATTTAAAAAGCGTAAAAGTAACTTTTGGTTTACAAGTTGAGTTTTCAATTGAGAGAGATGGTGGAACACAGTACATGGAACATTATTTTCGAGAAAATGAACCGCACGTTTTTAACAGAAATGACGAGGACAACATAAAAACAGAATTCGACTCATTCGTTGAAAATATAAAAGGTGAAATAGAGTCTTGGTCAGAGCGAGGCTCAGGATGGGTTCTTGAAAGAATAATGGTTGCCTACGTCAATGTTGCAACCTATAAGCCACTGCGCGTTGGAACATATTTACCTCTTCCAGACAATCTGGCAAAAAAGAAAGCAATAATTAACGTTCAAAACAGAGACAACGAATGTTTGAAGTGGGCAATCAGAGCTGCTTTATTCCCTCCAAAAGATGGAAATCACGCTGAAAGACCAAGCAAATATCCGGTTAAAGATGGCATTAACTATGAAGGAATCGATTTCCCAACACCGGTAAAACAGATTGACAAGCTTGAAGCTCAAAACAAAAACCTTGCAATTAACGTATTTGGCTGGGAAAACAATCGTGTGATTCCGCATAGGATAAGTGAAAAAGAAAAAAGCGTGCCTCGGATAAACCTGATGTTAATTGAGTCGGGGATTATACAACACTATTGTTATGTAAAACGGGTGAGCGCTTTGCTCTTCGATCAGACAAAAAATAGAAACGCAAAACACTACTGCATGATGTGTCTGACAGGTTTTTCAAGAGCAGACTTGCTTGAGAAACACAAAAAATATTGCAATGGTGTGAATGGCAGGCCGACAAGGATCGAGATGCCGGAAGAGGGAAAAAACACCCTTTCTTTCCGAAATCATCACAAACAGATGAAGGTGCCATACGTGATATATGCTGACTTTGAGGCTTTGATTAGAAAGATTCTTGGCTGTGAGCTTGGGCCAGAGAGCAAGAAAAAAAGCTACACAGAGAAGACCGAATGGCATGAGGCATGCGGGTATTCTTACATGGTTGTGAGAAGCGATGGTGAAGTTTCAGGGTCAAAGGTTTACAGGGGTGAAAACGCGGCTGGAACGTTTTTAAGAGACATTCTGCAGGAAGAGGTTAAAATAAGAGAGAGTTTGGCCGCACCAAAGCCGATTGTGATGAAGCCCGAAGACTGGGTAAAATTCAAAAATGCAATTGATTGTCATATTTGTAACAAAAGTTTGATAAAAGATGAATTTTTTGACTCGTTACCGGTTTGGAGCATAGAACGCGGTGAAGGCAGTGAAAAAAGCATTTATAGGGGTCAATGGCACAAAAATTGTTTTTACAGTGCAGAGAAAGAACAACAACAATGGGGTATTCTTAGGCTAAAAGGATTAACAGACGAAAAAGACAAGTTGAAAGCAAAATTTCAGAAAAATTGTATGTTCTGTAGAAAAACTTTACTTCAAAAAAACTTTAGAGACGCAGTAAAAGACCACTGCCACACAACGGGAAGGTACCGCGGAGCCGCGCATAACGAATGCAATCTGAAAATGCGTATAAACCCAAAGACGTACCAAATACCAGTTGTATTCCACAACCTGAGGGGTTACGACGCACACCATTTAATGCAAGCGATGTCACAGCTGAAGAAAGAGGTGAAATGCGTCCCCAACAACATGGAGAAATATATCACATTTTCAGTCGGTAATATCTTTTTTATAGACAGCTTGAACTTTTTGCAAGCAAGTCTTGATTCACTTGTAAGCGCAACACCAAAGGAGTCATTGAAAATAACATCAACCATTCCAAAAGGCAGCGACCTGCTTTACAAAAAAGGGATATATCCTTATGAGTACATGGATTCATGGGAGAGTTTTAGCGAGACAAAGCGTCCGGACAAAGAGAAGTTTTACAGTAAGCTGAACGACGAGCACATAACAGACGAAGAGTACGCACATGCGCAGACTGTTTGGGAAACTTTTGAATGTAAAACGTTGGGCGATTATCACGATCTTTACGTGAAAACAGACGTCGCCCTGTTGGCGGATGTTTTTGAGAACTTCCGAAACCTATGCCAAGAGAAGTACGGGTTAGATCCAGCTCATTATTTCACGTCGCCAGGTCTTTCCTGGGACGCGCTCTTGAAAAAGACAGGGGTCAAGCTTGAGTTATTCACAGACCTTGAAATGCATTTATTCGTGGAAAGAGGAATTCGGGGTGGAATTTCCATGGTAAGCAAAAGATACGCAAAGGCAAACAACCCGCTAGTACCGGACTATGACCACAGCAAACCGAACAAATACATCATGTATCTTGACGCTAACAACCTTTACGGATGGGCAATGAGCAACCCACTCCCGAAAAGAGATTTTAAATGGAAACGTGTTATGCCAACTGAGGAAGAATTAATGAAGAAAAAAGAAAACGCAAAGAATGGATGGATTCTTGAGGTGGATCTTGAATATCCAGCAGAACTGCATGAGCAACACAACAGCTATCCCCTTGCTCCGGAGAAAAAGGTTGTAAAAAAAGAATGTATGTCAGATTACCAAAAGAGGATGATGAAAGAGCTGGATCTGAAACCGCCTGAGAGCGAGAAGCTGCCGCTAACACTTGAGGACAAAAGCAACTATGTCGTGCATTACAGAAACTTGCAGTTTTATCTGAAGAAGGGCATGAAACTGAAGCGAGTGCACAGGATGTTGGAGTTCGAACAAGAATGCTGGATGGAGCCGTACATTCAGATGAATACAGAATTAAGGAAAAAATCAAAGAGCGAGTTTGAAAAGAACTTTTACAAGCTAATGAATAATTCAGTTTTCGGCAAAACCATGGAAAACGTGCGTAAACATGTTGATATAAAATTAGCAAGAAGCTATCAGACTGAAAAAATAAGAAAATTGGTTGCCAGCCCTTTGCACTCAAGGTTTGTAATTTTTTCAAATGACCTTGTTGGAATTGGCATGCACAAAAACAAGCTGCTGCTTGACAAACCTGTTTACACGGGGATGACTATCCTTGACAACAGCAGGATATTGATGTACGACTTTTTCTACAATGAACTAAAACAACAATACGGACCAAAGTGCGAGCTTTTATACACAGATACCGACAGCCTTCTTGTTGAAATTGAAACTGATGATGTATACAAAGACATCGAAAAAAACAAAGATCTTTATGATACGAGCGACTACCCGAAGGAGCATCCACTTTACTCAAATATAAACAAAAAGGTCTTGGGAAAAATGAAAGATGAATGCAATGGAACACCAATTGTTGAGTGTGTTTGTCTTAGACCAAAAATGTATTCTATCTTGAAAGCTGACGAAAAAAATATAAAAAAGGCAAAGGGTGTAAAAAAGAGTGTTGTGAATAGAGGAATTATGCATGAACATTACAAGGAAACTCTTTTTGGTAAGGAGCAGAAAAGGCATGGAATGAACATTATTCGAAGCGAGGGGCATGAGATATACGGAATGCATCTTAACAAAATTTCGCTTTCACCATTTGATTCAAAGCGATGGATATGTAACGATGGTATTCATACAAAAGCTTATGGGTACAACGAAATGCTAACATTAACATATTACGATGAACTTATTGAGTTAGATGCCGAGATTTTAAAGTTGCTCGGGGGGTAATTGTGTGTTTGGAGGGACAACCAGCAGTTCTTCACGCACGAAGCCGCGCTTGGGACCGTCGAACAAATAGTAGAGAACGGGTTGATTTGGTTTGGTAAAAGATCTTTCAATGCTGTAAACTTGCAAAGACCAGATTGGATCTGTAGCTCTTTTTACACCACCTTCAAGCTCGCCAGGTTGGTAGAGATAGCGCACATTAACGAGAGAGGGGAGCTTTTTTTCCCTTTGCCCAACAGGCCTTGAATAAGGTGTCGATGGCTTTGCAGAAACATATTTTTCTTTTATGGCAACGGCGGGTTTCTTGCCGGTAAGGCTTGTTACCTCGTTGTACAGAGCGGCAACAACTTGAGGAAGCCTTTTCACCCACGCAGTAGACCGCTGGCCCTCAGGGAGGCTCATTTCAACCCCATACTGATGTCCAAACAGCCGTTCAGCAAGTGTGCGGTTGAATCTTTCAAGGATAGCTTGATCACGGTGAATATTCACACGACCACGTCTAACTTCAACATTATGTTTCGAAAGCAGTTGATTCACAGCACCCATAAACTCACGACCAGGATCGACTTGAAGCAGTTTCGGCCACTTCAAAGGACCACGACTATAAATCCGTTCCAGAGCAGCCGCGACTTCTTTTGCCTCTTTTGTGGTCAACGGTTCGGCTTCTTTGTATCGAGAGGCCACATCTACCACTGTGAGAGCATATTTAAAAGTTTTACGGGAGCGTGGCGGGCGATCGTGTGGGAGATACAGAAGATCGGCTTGGTGAACTTTGTTTGGAACAGGAACATCAAATTTCGGTCTTGGAATATACCGTGGGGCTGGTAAATAAACCTGCCAAAGAGCTTGCTTCATCAACCAGTTTTGAGCCACATGTTCCGAAACTTTTGCTGCCTGGGCTAATTTTTTAATTGCTGCAAAACCTTTCCAATACCCTTGCGGGCTGTAATAAATTTTTGACAATTTATTGAAAATACGGGAGCTCATTGTATACTATACACAATAAAAAATGGACGACCCGTTTGGTTGTTTGCAAGGTGAGAAAATTTCGCCGAAAATGATTAAAGAAATGTTGCAAAAAAAAAATGAAATAAACCTGTTATCAAAAAAGATTGATCGTTGTCCTTCATGCGATGAGCAATTAATTTATGTGGTGAATGAGTTATGTCTTGCATGTCAAAAATGTGGTAGAGTGATTGAATGTGATGATTATGCATATTTTGAAGAAGAAAATTGGAGAAGAAGTTCCACTGCTCTTCCAACGAATAATGATTATTTAAAAGGTGTTTTACGGAAATTAAAAATTGACCAAATGTTTTCTAACAGCGAGGTAGATTTTCTTAGTAACGTTATTGATCAATTTAAGGCTGAGACCAGTAAATCAGTGAACTACACCTGTTTTCTGTACAATTATTTTAAAATGGTGCCTTCTGAGTGCTGGCCAAACAAAAAAGAAATTGTGAAATCTATTTATTGTAACCATCTAAAAAAACTTGAAAGCGGCTGGTGCACAAACCAGGAGTTTTATAAATGGTGGAAGAAAACCAATCAAGGTTCTTCATAAACATTTTCATATTTGCCTGTTTTCGGATTTTTCACCAAGCGCATGACAGTACCCTTTTTCGGATGAGTCCAAAATTTCTTGCTTGTGACACCAGTTGGACCTGTGAAAGCACTTTTCGCAATATCACCTGACCAATACCGATCAAATACATGTTCTGTGGAAGGAATCATTTTTTTTGTCAAAGTTTCAGCAAATTTAATCGCATCCAACGGTTTGTCCAAAACACCAGTCCCTTTTTGTTTTTTCAAACCCAACCCTAACTTTTGTTTAGCATTAATTGCGCTTCTTGCAACCACATGGCCCCACTGCCTCTGTTTGTAAGGAACTGCGTCAAGAGACTTAATCATTTTTTTATCCGCTTTGTTTTTGCATTTTTTCAGGTTTTCACCATACTTTTTTCACGGTTGGAACAAACATCGTAATCAACATCATGTCGCATTGCAATCGCATCTGTAGCACCTGTGGGTTGTTGATATATTTCAAGAATTTCACCCGTTTCTGGATTGAATTTAACCTGCTTTTCAAGAGGGTTATATGGCCCTGTGAAATTATGTCCCGGCAATGTCCAACCTTTTTTTGGTTTCGGAAATTTTCCAATTGCTGCATGTATGTCAAACCCAGCTCCATCCAAATCAAGTCTGTCAGTTTTGTAACGTTGGTTTGGTCTAACTTTAGTTGAACGTTGATCCAACATTTCACTTCCAACTTTTTGAATTACTGGGCGGGCTTTGTCAAGAGTGTAATTTATTGCTTTCTTTTGCAATTTTGGGTCTCTCATTGCTTCAGAAGCTTAATATCTTCCAGCTTCAACACTTTTTTTCGCAAGATATGGGATTCCTTTTGTAATTGCAAGATCACCAACTGCCATAGCAACGTCACCGAATATTCCACTGCCCTCCGCAAGGGAGGGCTCACCTAGTTTCCCGGCAAGAAACCAGCAGATTTCATATTTCCACAACTTGCGCATTTTACTAACAAGACTCTTCTATTTCTTTTTTTTGTTGTTACAACTTTTTCACTCCCAGGTACATTTGGTGTGTGCCTTTTTTCTTTCACACAGTACACTTTTTCCATTTTATATAGTTATGAAAAATAATTTTTCACAATTTCCTCATTTTGAAGTAAATCGTTGGAGAGCATTTCCAAAATATCAGCAAAACTTGTGCCTTTATTTCTTTCGTTTAAAAAGAGAAGGCAGTAGTAACCACATCTCACACTTTGTTCCCATTGAATTTGGTTGTCATTTCTGAAAAATATTTTCATCCCATGCATTGACATCTCTTGTTCCCATTCTAAAAGTGGTGGAAGCCCAAATAAATCGAAATATTCATAAAGACCTTTTCCTTTTGGCCAACAACATACCCAGTGAGTTCCCAAACTTCCGAAATCATCCAAGTTGATAATGCATGGGGAATGAAACAAAGGTTTTGTTTCGTTTCTGCTAAAAATACCTTTGATGGGAATTCGTAAAAAGTTGCACCATTTTCTCAAGTCAATGTTGGATAAAGGTTTATCCTCAAATTTCAGTTTTTTTTTTAAACGATAATAATCCTCCCAAGTTCCATAAAAAGGTGGAGGTTGAATTTGCATTCCTTTACCTTTTGGTATTCCTGGTGATCGTCTTGTTCGTGGTGGTGGCGGTTGTGGTTGCGTTTGCATACCTTTTCCAATTATTTTTCTGACCAAATCAAGGGCCAAAGGTACTCCGATAGACGCCAACATACCAAGGAAACCGCCGTATTGTGCGCCTCCTCCTTTCACCAAACCTTTCCCAACAAGGTATTGTTCTGCAGCCTTTTTCTGAGAAGGAGTCATTCGCTGGACAAGTTTATAAAGCTCAATTTCCCTTGGTCCAAAACCATTTCCAAATATCTTTTTCAGCACCTTTTCAGCGCCAAAACTCAAACCTGCACTTGCTAATGCTCCAAGGGCTGGCTTTATCAAAGGTTTTGCCAAACCTAACATAGCAGAAACCAAATTTCCACCACGCTGCGCAGTGTTCTGAAGCTGCGTCTGGCTTAATTTTATTACCATTCCTTTCCCTGCCGCCGATCTTTTTTTCAATCGCTTAATTTGAGTTTCAGTGAGAAGAAGTTCGTCACCACGCCCAATTTGGTCTTGTTTGACTTTCAGACCAACAGGCATCTTTGTTACAGAAGCTTTTTGAAGTTTCTTTTTCTGACCATCAGTCAGTGCGATTTTGAATGGATGATAAGTTGTGCTCATTGTGTATATTATATTCAGATTTTTTTTTTAATTTTTCATTTACAAACCGGCGACAAGCTCATTACCAATTTGCTTCAGCACGAATTCTTCTTCATTCAAAACCAAAGCGTAGATTATATAATCTTGTGCGTTAGCGGCTTCATTAAGTCTGTAATGGAATTCGAGCTTTTTTGGGTCGCCTGTCACACTTTCTTCAGTGTTTCGTAGATCAAAATAGATAATTGGGTATAACTTCTCAAAATTAGCAATCTGCAGCTGAACAGCGATGTTGTAGTCGTTTTTTCTGTATCGGAAATTGATCAAATCATTCAAAATTCTTATTTTAAAATCATGGTCGTAATCAAGCTCAGGGATAAATTTTGTGCCGTAATGAAGACGGCAAGTGTCCAATCTTGCTGAATTATCACCATCGATATCAAATGTGTCAAAAATGTAAGGGTTGTACCTGTAATCATCTTTTTTCCGACTTTGTTGAATAAAAACAAAAACATGCGTGGGATTTTTTACCCCCGGTGTAATTAACCACGTTCCATTCGCATCCCTTCGGGCGCTGCTTCTATGCAAAGTTTCATTCAGGTATTTCCATTGGTTTGGTTTCAAGAAATTTTCATTGACCAGTTTTTGTCCTTGACCAGTGAAATGTAATTGTGGGGCCCACAACTCAAATTTACGAACAACAATTCTTCTTAGATCTGTGTTATTGTTTTGGAAAATCATTTCTTGGTCGTTTTGCAGTTCAATTTCAAAAGTAAGTTGCATTGGTGGCAGCAATTTATCAGAAAGACCTTCAAAGAAAGAGTATCTGTTTAAAGGGATTATAGTCTGAACCATTAAACCTCCATGTGATAGAAGCGCCCTTGCCCGTATTCCTCCTTTGTTCGTTGCATTGCCATCAGTTTCTGTGGTGGCATCTTCATCAAGATACCAAAATTGGTTTTTTGCCACGCTTCTTGAATAATCGTCTAAAAAATCAAGCAGATTTTTAATGAAAATACCTTTGTGAATATCGTTTGCCTCGTACAATATTTTCCCTGATGAAATTATTTTCAAACTTTTGATCAATGAGAAAGAACCGTTAATAGGAGCTGATTCAGTGTCAGCAACAACGTTATGCATGGTTCAATTTTACCTGTTACCATCCCCCCCGGGCAACCCCCGGGACAAGTCCAGCCTTTTGGGCCCGGGGGTGGGGAATTGTCTGAAACGGTTTTGTCCCGGGGGTAGGGGGGCGGGGCAAATCGAAAATAACTTCTCGTTTTTCTTGTGAAGCACGTCACTAGCTTATCACTTCTCAGTTGACACAATGGCGCCGGATCGCGTAGAGAAGACTGCCTATTTCCAGGGAAAATCTCTAGAATTTGTAGCAGACTGGTTGGAGAAGAATAATCTCTCGAAATTATAATCTGTATTCAAAGGCACGTTTATTATAAATTGTTAAACGAAGGTGCGTTTGATGCGTACTCGAATGGATGGCGTTCATCACAAACATAGAAATATTTCTTCAGCGTATTTGTATGAAACAAATGCACGGCTTTATATTAAACAGAGATCTCAGTCCAGTGTTCTTGTGAAACAAGCTAAGAAAAACTCCTTTAAAATGCTGTCATCAATTTGCTCACCGGACCTCTTTTGGGCATGTGCTATATTTAGAATAAAACACGCGGTGAAGAACATTTCTTTACTCGCCAGCCGAATGCCAGAGCGGTTAGACTTTTTCTTCAGTTTTCTTTTTCAATGTAGTGTCCATGTTTTTTAATACTATGTAGTATCCTTCGTTCAGCAAACTCTAGAAAAACGTTTAAGTTCTTGTCAAAACGTCTGGTTGTGCTATTGCACGGAAATCAATTTTAAACACAAAACAACGTATTTGTGGTCGATGAGGAGTCCCGGGGCTCGGGAATTGTCTCTTTCTGCGTGCCCGGGGTGGGGAAAAGACCGCCAAGTAAGAAAAAAATTGCAAATCCCCGGGGGTGTGCCCGGGGGGGATGGTAACAGGTAGAATTGAACCCTGCATTACCTCCGTTTGCTTTTGCTTCAAAATTGTAATCAACTCGAAAATAACCGTTGTACCAGTCATAAAAATTGTCCCGGTCTCTTACAGTAAACTTGTTGCCCGTCTTTGTTTGAAATTGGTTATTTCCAGGGAAAGTGAGTGGGGTGTCTAAATTAATTTGAACGTATTTTGTCTCTTCGAGGTATGGTTTACTTCTGAACATGTCGCAAGTGCTTTTTATATTTATAGAAAAAAAATTTTTTTAATTAAATTTCATTTGCCAAAATTTGATTTAATTTCACAAGAGCGTCTGATTTTTTTGGTGTTGGGTTTTGCAAAATATTTGCAAGTTTCTTTTTTGCGTTTTGTGACAACGGTTTTTTTGCGCTTTGTTGTAACTTTTTTTTCTCTCTTGCAGTAATTTCGTAAATTCACCAACTTTCTGACCCGCTTTTTCAGCAATTGTTTTTGTGGCTTTTTCAGCAGTTTTTTTTGCAACATTCTTTGCATTTTTTTGAGTACTTTACCAATTGTCATGAAGGTGTCACGGATCACACCCGACCCTTTGTGTTTATATCGATAACTCCCGGTTTTTTCATCAAAGTATCTTGCCCACTCGCTTGGATGATACATGATTGTATGTTATACCGTCAAAAAAACTTTAATCTTTTTCAATAATTAAGCTTAATGCAATGTCTGTCCCGTTGAGATCCAGAATATTGTTTCTTCCGTCTGTCACCCAAACTCTTATTGCATTTATATTACTTTTATTAACAGGCTGCCACTCAAGTCGAAGTGGCTCTTTTCGAAATGGAAAGCTAATCAGAAGATCTGATGTTGAGAAACTGTATAACTCATCGCTTGGAACATTGTTTGTTCGGCGTGAGATAAGATCGCAGTGTAAATATACCCAATCAACACTTCTTGTCATATTTGGAACTTTCCTTCCGACAACATCCCCACTAAAGGTACTTTTACCATAACCAAGCAATTCACCAAAATTTCCTTGAGAAACGTCAAGCTCATAATCTTTATGCATCAAAATCACAATCCTATAAATTGTCATATCGAAGTATATTGTGAAAATGTAATCACTGTCTTTGTTTGCTGGATCTACTCTACCGGTGTGTTGTTGAACAAAAGTGTTGATTCTTTTGTAATCATACATTCCATTCGGAAAAGTTAAAGTTTTCCACGCTTGTTCTGTTTTTTTTCTTCCATCTAATTTTATTGTTATCATAACGAGAATCGATATTATTCCATGAGTAACTCATTGTAATAAGTCTGTTCAAAGCTGCTTTATAGTTTCCTTTATCCAATTCGATCGGTGGATAAAAATTTACTGTGAAATCATGTGAAACATTCCGTTCTCCACCTCTTTCAAGTTTTGCAAGGCTCGAGTCAAGCAGTATGTCAAAGCTCATTGTATATAATCAGAAATAATTTTTTCTTTTCCTTTTTTCCAATTCCCCGAGTTCAACAAGTAAATCAAGCAGATATAACACCTGATTTTTCAATTTTATTGAGTTGTTTCCTGCTTTTATCGATCCTAAGTTCAAATGAAGTTGGTTGATCAAATTTTCAGCTTCATCATCATAGTAACCACTTCCTTCGATTTCCCAATCCTGTTCATAAGAGTCATCTTCATCGTCAGAAAGTTCAAAAGCGGGTCTTCGGCTCATGACAGCTTTTTCAAGAGGAGTTCGAGCAGTTTCTTTTTTTTCTTGTGGGGGAGTGGACTTCAGTCTATACTTCCCCACCTGTAACTGTTTCTCAAAAACTCTTTTTGGTACCCCTCTTTTTCCATAAATTTCATCTCTTACTTCTTTGAGTTGTTTTATTGATAAACCAAATAATGGAGATTTTTTACTTTTTACTTTGTAATTGGGGTCATTTCCGTATTTCGTGATCAGTTGATTGACTGTTTGCAATAGGGTTGATTCATAGGTATATTCTTTTTTAACCGGTTCCGGCTTTCCCCACTCTTTACGTGTGGATTTTTTTTTCTTCCATCAGCGATTGGGGTGGTGGTGGAAAATCATCATCATCATCAACAACTTCTTGATATGAGGGTGGTGGTGGTGATGGTGTTGGTGATGGTGTTGGTGTGGGTGCGTCCGGTCTGAATTCATCACCAAAAGGGTAAATTTCGTCAAATTCATCCATTGTGTAATCAGGAACTTCCTGCTCCTCTTCTTCCTCTTCTTCCACAGTGGTGCTCTTTTCATCAAGCCTTTTTGTGATTGGTTTAAAAAACTCTTCTCCTGAAAGCTGACCAAACTCTTTGTTTATTTTATCCATTTGGAATTTTTGGTGAATTTCTTCTGTTTGTTCATCAAGCTTCAACTTTTCTTCAGCCCGCTGATGCCAATTTTTCATTGACATATTTGTTGAGTTAATATATAGAAGCGAAAAAAAAATATGAAGATTCCAAATTATGACCCTGGTTCTTCCGAGAGTAACTACAAGCAAGGTCACCCTTGTATGCCAGCAGATGTTTTTCGGATGTTAATTTGTGGGCCCAGTAATTCTGGTAAAACAAACACATTACTGCATATGCTTTATAAGTTGTTAGAGTATGATAAAATTTACCTCTTTTCAAAGAACCTGCACCAGAATAAATACCAGGATCTTTTGCAGTACTTTGCTGAAAAAATCAACCCCAAGTTTGGTTATGAGGTTATCGAGGCTCATGGTGATGAAATCATTCCGCTCGAAGAACTTCGGGCGGACAACCAAAAAATAGTTATTTTTGATGATCTTGTTTGCGAAAAAAACCAAAACGATATCATTAATTATTTTATCAACGGGCGGCACAAAAACTGCTGCGTTATTTACCTCACTCAAACTTTTTACAAGGTGCCGAAAAACATCCGTGATAACTGCAGCCATTTTTGTATTTTCAGATTTCTTCCAAGAGAAAACAAACGGATTGCAGACGAGATAGGTGTGGATCATAACGCTTTAGATCGCGCCACCGATAAAAAATATTCCTTTTTTTACTATGACAAACCCCAGAAATTAATGAAAAAAAATTTTAATGAAGATATATAATGGGGTATATTAACAGCCAAATAGGTGGAACTAGCCAAACTACGACGAGTGAAAGTGGAAAAGTCGGTCCTCCTGGCCCAAGTGGTCCTCCTGGACCTGAGAGTCCTCCTGGACCGAAGGGTGATAAAGGTCCTGAAGGACCACAGGGTCTAAATGGTCCAACAGGAGAAAAAGGGCCCGCTGGACCACAAGGTCAAGAGGGGGCACAAGGATCACGTGGTTTAAAAGGTGACAAGGGTGATAAGGGCGACAAGGGCGACAAGGGTGATAAAGGTGATAAAGGTGATCCTGGATCTCAGGGTAGTGTCAGCGGTTCTGCTGATATTGACATGCAAAATAAGTACAGTATCTTGCGATTGAAAAGCAACCCATATCCTGTCCGCGGCGATTTGACGAAGGCAATAAGCTATCAAGACACGAGAAATATCTTTCTTTCAAAAAAAGAGGGTGGAAAAATGGAGGCAAGCATTGATATGAACAATAATACAATCTACAACGTAAAAGACCCAACACAGGCAGATCAAGCCACAAACAAAAAGTATGTCGAAAATCAGCTTGAAAAAAAACTGGATAAAGGAGCTGATATTGATATGAAAAATAAATCAATTATCAATCTTGATCTTCCATCAAACCAAAGAGACGCCGCATGTGTCGAGTTTGTTAACAACAGAATTGATGACATGACACAAAAAAAGTTTCTCAAAGTTGATGGCACTAACAATATGACTGAAAACTTGAATTTAAATAACAATAAAATTATTAACTTACAAACCGATTACAGAGATTCTAAATCCGCAGTTAATGTTGATTTTGTGCAAGAGGAAATAACAGATTTGAGAAATCTTGTCACTCAAAAAATTCGTGAATCTCAGATCAATAACTCAGGTCAAAAAAGGGACGCCTTCAGATACTTGATGGAAGACACTGATGAATCTTCGAGTGAAAACAATATCGAGGTTTTGGGTATTATCGATTTTCCCAATTCTCCACATCAAATTAATAAAAAAGCTTACCAACTTAAACTCTTGTTTGAAAAAAGCTCACCCTACCAGTACCGGTCACGCCTCGGTTTTAACTTATATAAACTTCCAGTCGGGTATTACACAATGGTCGTTGAATGGTTTCCGCCGGAAATGAATGAGATAAGTGTAACAGCTCAAGAAACAACGATTTCAATTTCTGATAAAACAACCAAAACATTCGAGAAGTACACCAAAACAGTTATCCATTTTCACAGATGGGGTAGCTCACCCCCACAATTTATATATCTCGATCTGCACGGTACAGTCAGTAAGCAATCGTTTTTAACAATTGGGCATTTAATTGTCTATGGTGTTGGTTGTCTTGGTGTACCCAAGTGTCTATGACACCGCTTTTGCTATTGAAAACGGGAAAATGGTGATGGAACAGATCTTTCTTTAAACGGGCACCAACTACGCTCTTCCATTCAACACATAAACGGTTTTTTAAATTCGACAAAAGGGGACAAAAATTTTGTTTTAAATGGTGCCGAAATAATTTCATTGCCTGGTGAAGCGATTTTGAAAAATATTGATATATATTGTACGCGTCCAACCACTTCTTCGGATTCTCATGTCACTGTACATAAACACAAAAAAATATCTTTAAAACTCAAAACATCTTTACGGAATTTTTTCACTGGAACTCTAAGCTCTTCAAATATTTTTACCTCAGAAAAAAGTGGGTGGTATCAGACGATAAACCCAAATTCTTTCCAAATGCCTTTGTCCGGGATTTTGGCTTTTGAACTAAATATGAATGATGATATTTGGAAAAGTTACAACGCAATTATACTTGGTATCGAGTATCAAACAAGTGCGTGATAACTTTCCACAAAAATTTTTACATTTATTATATAACACAATGCGGGACATTTTCGAATTCAACCATATCGACCCAACACTTTCTAAAGAGAAAGTTAAACTTCTGAAAGATTTATATACTCATTACCACAAGAAACATTATGGATATGAAAAGTTGCACCGTGGTTTTCGAAGAAAAAATTTTGTTTGTAATCTTTCAGCTGGCAAGTTAATAATAAGTGCCGCAATAGCCGGAGGAATAACACTGAACCCTGCTGTCATGGCAACTTTAACTGGTGTTGGTCTAATTTTGAAAGCAGTCGCTAGCCTTAAAAAATTCGATAAAAAAGTAGAACGAGCAAATTTAGCCCGTATCGAATACCAAAAATCCTTAATGATATTCGCTTTTACCTCCGAGGCGAAGTTTTCAACGAGAAGGTCTTTCTTGATAGCTTGAAAATGAAAGATAATTTCATCACTGATCATTGTATGGAAATTCCGCTTTCTGTTCAAAAAAAGTAGGAAAAAAATTCGCTCAATTGTAGATTTTTAAAGTAAATATATACTTACAAAATGATTGCACTCTTTGCCGCTATTTGTTATTGGGTTTTTGAACTTCTCACTCCTCCTGATATTAGACAAATACGCTTTATCACTCGTGATTGCGTTTCAAAAATAATGCCCCCAACTCGTGACGAAGATGGCTTTCCCATTTCCGGTCAAGATATAGTTCCATAATAAAACGGATAAATTTACATACACACTTCAATGCATTTTAATTTTTAAAAAAACATAGCCGGTGGTCGCGGGACTTTCCCTTAGAAATGAGTCATCACATTATCAAAGTTATGTAAATAGAATCATCTAGAACGATCTAAAAACCTAAAATAACAATGAACCCGAGAAACACCCAGTTCAACTCTGGAACGAACATTCGTGATCTTTCGAACATGACTTCACATCTAAATCTGTTTTTCTTTCATCATTGCCGGGACTTTCCCAAAATGTATCACGCGCCGTTTTCACAAAGCCTCAACTGGTTGTAACTGGTTGTAACCAAACGACTATAAAAACTGACATCACCCCATTTTATATCATTTGGAAACAAACATGGAATGGGACGACTCTTGCGATTTGAATCTTTCAGATATTGAAAACCACTGATCAATGTAATCAAACCTCAGGCATCTCCGAGGAGCAGAAGGCAATACTTCAAATGTATATCAGTTATCGTGATGAAATAAAAACATTTTCTTGAAAACTTCGTTTACAAAAGGGAAGCTGAGGGATCGCTGGTAGCAAGTGTGTACTTCAAAAAACCTACATCAAGTCTCGCAACTCCGTAAAGTTTTGGACGTGCCTGATACCAATCCTATTGGCAACAAATCGTTCAAACACGAAAAAACTGTGTCTGCCAGAGGTCTCGATCCTTGGCGCAGACCAAAAGGATCGTGGGCTCTGGGGACGAGAATGTCTCTGACAAAGAAGAATGGCCAACAGAAGAAGGTTTTGAAATTGTTGAAATTTTCAAATGGAGAGATATTTCTGATGGAATATACAGAATACTAAACGTTACACAACGAAAAGGCAAATTTGGAGATTCAGCTATTTTAACTTTAAAATCAAAAGATAATGATGATTTTCGTGTATGGGCCCCAAAACGTCTTGTTGAAGATCTTATATATTATCCTTATCGATTTGTTAAAAAAATGGGTGTTGAAATGTCTGATGAAGGAAATGAATATTTTGTTTATAGATAAAAAAATAAATTAATGATTATGATAATCTTCTTCAAACATATCAGTGCAAAACTTAATAAGGGTTAAATCAATTATATCGGGAGCAGAAATGGTTATTTCATGTAAGATTTCTTCTTGTTTATAACAAGGATAACAACACCCTCCCTGACAACAGTGCATATAAGCTATACACACTATAATATGCACAAGCCGCTCCATTTCAGGACAGAAAGGTTGTATTAAAAGCTCATTGTGAACCAGGTTCCAACCCAAAGCCTCTCGCTCTTTTAGTTTTATGGTGAGGTAATGTTTGTAAATGATCTCACGTAACTCTGGTGGTAGGTTTTGGATTGCTTCGGTAATCTGACAGTTGTTGAACCCGGCAGACATCTTTGACTCACAAATATTTAATCCGAAAAAAAAAATCATTCGTATTCGATTATGTGTCGTTTTTTTTTTTAATTGGTGGTTGGAATTCTTCACAAACAAAGCACACCGAGGTCAACCAATTTCTTAAAAATCGGGGCGAAGTGGATAACCTCTGTTTACCAGTATTTCTGAAAGATTTCGTCGTAGTCGTAAAAGTCAAATACAGGATAGCCGAGATAGTGATAAACTCCATTTTTGTTACACGTGTAACAGAGCCCGTTCTTACCGCAAGTGACACATTTCCTACAAAACAAAACATTTACGATTCGTTCTTGCTTTTCGCAGAAAGGCGCCTCTTTAATAGCCTCCTGCACCTCGTTCCAGCCCAGAGCCGCTCGCTGCCTCAGTTTTATGGCGAGATACTCCTTGTAAATTATTTCACAAAGCTTTGGAGGGAGGTTATGAATGGCCTCAGAAAGTTGACAGTTGTTTGATTGCAGAACATCGGACGAATATCTTGCGGCCGCCATTTTGGTGTATATACTTGTGATTATATTTGTTCAATAGGAAAAAATTCTGGGCCACTTTGTATATATTCCTGTGCAAACATTTCTTTGATATAAAATATTTTCTGTTACACATCCTCTTCCACTTCGTTTTTATACTGATTGTGTTACACACATGGAAGATGAGGTGTTCTGGGACTGAAATTTGAATAAGCGGTTAATACCGAAACGAGGTGAGCTTGGGAGCCGAGTTTCGGTGAAAAAACCGCTTATTTGAATTTCTCGCCCAGAACCCTCATTTTTCATGTGTGTTTTGTGGCAGTTCAGTCACCAAATCTTGTACAGCAACATTGAGAGGGCAAGGAAACAGAAAAGTGTCCCAACTATCGTATCTCATGCTGTAGCTCAATCTCGTTGTGGTGGTTGTAGACCAAATATTAAACATGATCATGAATCAAATATCACCTTTCAATTTCGGCCGGTCTTGTGATGACTGATTGGACTGATTTTAGTACCTCTTTTATTCACAGTGACCCAGCTAAAACCACTACCCCCACCTGTGCCAGGTGAGCTGTTGAATGAAAAATATATATCTGAAGAGGAATTTGCTTTTGAGTTTTGCTTTAGGACTTTGAGGACTTCAATAATACGCTTATGGTAGTCATTTCCTTCTGCCCTGTGTGCCTTCTTTGTTACAGTTTTGGGATTTTTAATCAATTTTCACATTACACTTAGCTCTCTTGCTTCCAAAAGCCAACATAGGAAAAAGACCGAAAACGCAGTTCTGCTGTAACGAGAGCAATTGAACGAAAAGGAATCGAATTAACCTGTATCACCTCCTCCAGTTTACGTGACTACTTGTCAAAAAGTGATCACCAGCTAAATGCCCGGGGCTAAAAGCATTTCTTTATATAATTGCATTTGGTTGAAGTCCGAGGTGCGACAAAATTAACCCGGTGTCGATTCTACCGTTTTTGTTTCCCTAAGCTAGATTTCAAACGCGTGAATTGAAATAATTTGTCAGAGTTAAAGACAGACTTTTCATAAAACAGAATTTATTACGCGTGTAATTTACTGCCGGAAATATTTTGCACCAAAAATCCTCAGGAAATCCAAGGCCCGAAACGTATACCTCATTTCTCAGTTGCAGACATTCAGATATGCCTTCTCTTTGAGGAAAATATTATATGTCCTGATACAACTAATTCCTTCCTTTGGGCAGCTTTGCGCCGCGCTACAGCCCGTCTTAATTAAACACTATCCTCCTTTTTCTCAACAGTTATAGCTTATGGCTCCAAATCTCGTAACCATAGCAACCAATTTTCACCAAAATTGTATCAAAATGTGTCTAAGGGATATGTGCACATCTACTGAAAATTGCAGGGGAAGATGATAAATCGCCTTGGAAAAATTCAAGAAAAACTTTATGGGGGGGGGGGGGTCTCCACCCCTTCCCGTTGTACGTCCGAGGGTAAGACAATACCAGTACTTTAGTGTAGATCACATGCGAACACATGTCTATCGTTGCGACGTGCAAAAATTTACGGTTAGCGGAGCGGGGCATGGTATAAGTAAACCTCTGCGTGTTACGAGTGTTTTATGCAGGCTAGCCCAGATTTACCACTTTCAGATATCTAACTGAAATGTTTCTCAGATTTTCTGTCTGTTTTTGTGCCATTCTCCTTGCAGATGTGAAAGTACGTCTTGCGGGTTCCACATCGCCAAATGAGGGTCGTGTGGAAGTGTACCACAAAGGACAGTGGGGAACAATCTGTGGAGATCACTGGGGCCTTAAAGAAGCCACGGTTGTGTGCAGAATGCTCAACTATTCTGCAGCAGTAAAAGCTGTCAAACGTACCTACCATTATGGTCGAGCGAATGTATCATGTCCCATTTGGATGGACAATGTGAGATGTCGTGGGGATGAGCAAAGCATAGCTGCTTGCCAGCACAATGGATGGAATGTTCATGATTGCAATCATTACCGTGATGCGGGAATTGCATGCAGAAACGACTCTATTCCTACTCAGGGTAAATCATTCAATGATTATTAAAACACTACATACATAAGAAAGATGGAATGTTAAGTACGTTACGAACATGGGACAAAAAAATGTGAGTCCTGACGGAAGACAAAAACGCCTTCCGGCGTACACCAGCCGTCGGACGCGCTAACCACTGAACTACTGAAAGACTCTTGGTAAGCTAGCTTTATTTTGACACTCGTCCTGTGCCCACTGGTAGGATGTCGAAAGCGTCCTGTGGTTTGATAATAAGGAAAGAAAGAAGGTAAATGTTAAGCCTTTCACTTCCAGAGTCAGTTATGGACACACTTCAGTGATTCTAACTTTGGAGTCTGTGGATGAATCCTATGTTGTGACCATTCAATTGAAACCTCTTCAGCAGTACTTACACATGGTACTATTTTTATTTAAGTTTTTTACCAAATGAAATTGGGGATTCGTCTTGAATTTTGATCTAAGACACTCTTGGGAGCGAAAGGGTTAAGCCGGTGAACTGACTAGAATTTACCATCTTTCTTTCTTTCTTTCTTTCTTTCTTTCTTTCTTTCTTTCTTTCTTTCTTTCTTTCTTTCTTTCTTTCTTTCTTTCTTTCTTTCTTTCTTTCTTTCTTTCTTTCTTATTATACATGTAGGTTGTAATTTAACTTAGTATAAACCAGACCCATGCACGTGGACAGTATTTTTTGTACGCTTTGACTGGCTTTTCAAATCCGGGATACAAAATTGCTACCAGATTCTTACGCAGCTTTCTTAGAATTAAAGCAAATTGTGTATTTAAACAAAAAAAGTGCAACAGATGTTAGTGAAATGTTATTTGATTGTACAATTAATTCCTTCATTGAATTTTTTTTCAAAATCAACATGTGCCAAAAGTAAAATGTTGGAAACTCAATAACACTAATGAAATTTCAAAGAAACCTTGGCACAAAAGTTGCAAAGCTCAACTCACTAGGCAACAAAACGTTTTGAAAGGATAATCTGCTCTTCATAATAAAATAGTTCAGCATCCTGTAGTTAAAACGTCAACTAATCTTACATATGTTGAACTCATTGAATATTGCCAAGACACGGAATAAGGTTTTGAATCGTCTGAGTTCAGTGTCATGTGACTTCGGTCGAACAGAAGTTCCGCAGATTCTGAGAGAAGATCAAACGGCAATTTCAAGGCTGCTTGCTTATCTCACTGGTTTGGTGTATACCAAAACAGTTCTCTTCTTCAGTTTTGACAGTGTTGGCTTGTCCTTAACCCCTTCGAGGTCTCCGCTCGAGCTAAATCTGAGGGCTTGAGTATATTTGATAAGTTAGAACTCGACTTTTTTTAAACATAAATTTCTCTTAAGATGGTCTAAGATAAGCATGAAAAAATTACAAAGAAGTTAATGCAATACATCAGAGGTAATATCTAGCTGGGGTACCTTAATTTTACTTCCTACTGGGAACTATCACCATTACTTCAGTCATTACACTTCCAAAACCTTATTATAGGAAAAGTTATTACTAAAAAACCACTCAAAGACAGAACGCGACCTCTGCTGGAAACCGTCCTGCGGAACCTGCAGTTCTGCAAAACATGCCAGTACTTCTGGGAAGGTTACTAAATTACCCTCTCATCTACCCTCCCTCCCCTCCCTTCATTTCAATGTTGAGAGTCAAAGTCTGAAACAAGTTTGCTGGCACCAGATTGCTAGCTCTCCAACATTGAATGGGGGATGGGGATGGAGCTTTGAAATGCACACGTCAGATATTTGGAAATGTTTTTAAAAACGAATTCTTAAAATCACCTACCTTTCCACAACCTTTCCAACTACTTCTGGCGAAGGATGTAGCTTTACTGTCAAACACTTCAACTCTTAAACCCTATTAAGCCTGTGGCCAGACGAATAATCACCAAATCTCGTGACTTTTTCTAAAATTTATCAGAGAACCTTTTCCTGTGTCAATGACGTGTCTATGACGATTTACGTTTTCATAGCAACCGTCTACTCAGGAGTGTATTTTGACTATTTTCTGTCTCTTTTGAATCTTTTTTTTCATTTTTTCCCTTCTTTGTAAGAAGATTATCCTTAACTTTCTTGTGCTTTTTTTGATTAAGTATGTTTCTTAGAACAAATTCATATATTTTTCGATGTCGTCATTGTCAACTGTATGACTGCAGGCTCGCGATTCAAGATGGCGGCCTCAAAATTCAAAATGGCTGGTTTGTGACGTCTTTTTGACGTCAAGTCAAGTCATAACTGACACGTCATAAACCTAATTTGTTAAGCTAATGACGTGCTAAGAAAGGTGCCAAGTTTCATCACAACAGCGGTAATACTTTTCGAGATCTAGAGGGGGTACTTTGTGCCCCTCCCCAGGCTCCCAAACTCAAAAAAAGCCCAGGCACAATGGGGTTAAGTTTACTGGAAAAGGGTTATGGTGAGAATAATGGCGTCAAAAAAGATTGTATATGATTTATGTTTGAAGCTCTATGCCAAGGGGGATGGTGGGAGAGTGCTAGAAAGGCTTCATGGCGGCAGGCATGTCTTTAACCAGCCTTCGAATAATTTTAAGTCTGGAGAGGGAGCAATTTTCACCGTGTTCTGCTAAACGAAAACGGATCGTATTGATTGACGAAAAAAAATTCTTTGGGCGTATCTCACTTTGAAAAATCGTTTTTATTAAGCTTAAAGCCCATTTTAGCTTGTTACGATCCTTCATTACCTTGCTCTTTATGAAAATTAAAATTGTCCTTAGTCTCCACAGAAAACTTTAATCGATCATAAGGCGTACAATCGGTTAAAAGTTGTCTTCACGTGAAGGCGATACCTTTTGAGTTTACCTTGCTTAACAATTCACACTTTGAAATGAGTGGAATAATCCTCGCAGTGCTTATTAATAGCAATTGCTTTTTAGGCTGAACAAAAAAGTTCTCAAGGCTGCAACCACCCTCGGAGACCCAGGAACAGATAATGGAATGGGACGCGAAAAATTCGGAACGAGCGAAAAAGCCCCTGGGGACAACGTCTCACCGGACCAGCTCCAACTTTGTTGTATGCATGAAGCATACGAATTAACCTACGACGCTAGTTATTCCGTGTAATTCAAAGCTACACCTTGCTCACGAATTTTGCGCACGACAGAAAAATTGATCGTAGGATTTGAAAAATGTTTTAAAACGACAATCGCGGTCAAATTAATGGAAAATTTTGTGAGTTGTATACGATTTTTTCACAGACGCAAGCAGTGCGCGCTACAAAAGTCGTGTACAACAGTCGTATATGAGAGTCTCATCGTCTCTGAAATCGGCCTCTGGCAAGTTTTTGTTTATATTACTGTAATTTGTTTTTGTAAGAATAGGATTTTTTGTTTTTATCCTTCGAATAAACAAAGTAAGGCGCTATACCGGAGTTCAGCAATATCTCATCATCCCACAAAGTAACGATATGGGATTTTTCCTCTTTGTCAAAGAGATTCTTATATCTTAGTTTCTCTCGATTTCCGACGAAGAAAATAATCAGTAACTTCTCAACCAATTCGCGCATGCAGAAGTGAATGATCATGATTTTACGGGTAAGGACACAAATCGGTAAATATAATAAAAGTAGATACATGTAGAATTTTAATCAATAGCGTGGGATGACTGTTTCAGAAATTTTCTCCTTCGTTGACTTCACTTCTTTATTCATTTAAAGGTCCAACCTTAGCGCCAGGACCTCATCCAGGTTAGTAAAAATAAACACATTTTCTCGAATTTATTTATTTCCGAAGAAGATGGGGCTATGTTGCTTTTATTACATACATAATAAACTGTCTTGTGTGTGTTTGTTAACTAAAGAATTGAAAGTTCGCTTGGTGAATGGAAGAACGAGAAATCAGGGACAAGTGGAATTGTACTTAAACGGTACGTGGGGAGTGATATGTGACGACTACTGGGGAATCGAGGAAGCAAACGTCATTTGCCGCATGCTGGGTTACTCAGAAGGAGCTTGGAGCACTCAGTGCTGTGGCTGGTACGGATCCATTAGATCAAGAATTTGGCTCGATGATGTTCATTGTGTTGGTGACGAAAAAAGCATCGCAGAGTGTCGTCATGGCGGATGGGGAAAACACGACTGCCGGTACACTGACAGTGTAGGAGTGTTCTGCAAATATACACCAATATCAAGACCAGGTAGAAAATCTAATGCTTTAATGCCACTCCTTTTTTCCTGCGGTGACATATAAAGATGGAACGATTGAACAGAAAGACACGAATTCAGGGTGCGAAATTTGAGCGTATCCCTTCTTGTTCTCGGGTAATATATGAAAATGAAAAAAACGATAAGATCAAATGTTACAAAAATTAACTGAGGGCTGGCACTGAAGACTCAAAAAAGTGTAGGATTGTTTTCAATTGCATGGTTGATCAGTTGTAAGCCATTTACGGTAAAATTTGTGAAAGGGCATTTTGTGGCTGTACGTTTTTCTTGAAGAACAGAACACCACCTGATTTTAACAATACAGCCACATACACCATGTATCCACGAAGGATTCTTGCAAAAAAATTTCAAATCGTGTTGTCACACCTCCAAAGACTTTGCGAGTCGACAAGAGTGCAGTGATCGAGGTTGTGTATGTATTGATCTATTTTGTTGTACTTACTGTAATTTCAAATCACAACATATTTTTAAACTAACGATGCATTGCAGTTAACCAGCTAAATATGATGTTGAAAACAGCCGTAAAGGACAGAAAGGGAGACTAGGGGATAGGTCTGGGATATTTAAATTGCTCAAAAAGTTACTTTTGAAAACAACAGAAGAACTTCTGGTAGACTCGCTTCTATGAAAGAATGCATCCAAGTGAGGCTAAATCAAGAAGTAAAACAATGGCGGGCTGTCAAAGGAATTCTCGCTTGAGAGTATCTACTCCAGTACAATGGTTAATCTGGACGAAGAACAAACCACAGCGACTGGATAAATTTCATGTGCAGACAAGTCCTTCAAAAACGTATTCCCAGGAATAACAAGATTTCGAGTGCTGTTTAAACAACGAGTAAAAGTTAACGTTTTAAAGGTTAACAAAATTGCCCGAGCAAAGCATGTGCAATTTGTAGCCCTTTCAAAAATTCAGTAGGAGTCATTTATTCCAAAATTGCCCAAGAAAAAATGGCGAGTGCTTGTTAACATGCGACCCACAATTCTGTCGCGCTTTGAAAGTTTTTGTGACGAGCGCGCCAGTTCCTTGGCTGAAAATTATTATTATAATATTCCCAACTGCCCTGTACGAAGTTCATCTTCCATGAGTCCAAAAGCTTATAATATCGAGATCGAGAGTCGTCTTTGTCTGCCGTAAATTTAAAACAACTGAGACTACGCTGACTTTCAGATTTAAACAGAAAATAGTAATTTCTAAACGCTGCCCCAATTATTCTTACGAAATTCTGACACTTTGTCATTTTAAATCGCCCCAGTTTTAAGAAGGTCAGTTCTAGGTTAGAAAAGTGGTCTAGGGCACGGGTTGCCCTGGTGACGAGTCGGGCACCGGAAATTGTTTTCATTACCGTCTGCATTTGTTTCTAAAAACAACTTTTTTGCCATTTAAGTATCCCAAAGGCTATACCAGGAGTCTTCCTCTCTGTCCTTTAGAATCTACACTTGTTTTCGAGTTGTTTTACGAGTACGAGTTGTTTCACGAGTGCCTACAAGAACCTCACCGATATTCAAAAGGTTCTTCGTTTCTTATCTTTATTTCTCAAGCAAAATTATTATTTTTAAGCTATTTACACCCTCGGAGGTACACGCAAACTCTTGCCCCACCATGATACAAGGCGGGGGATGGGGAAAGGGTTTGTTGATGGAACCTCTCCTGGGTTTTGGTCGTGTTACAATATTTGGAAAGATTGCACCTTTGCTGGATAGCATGGGATGTGCTATGAGGTGTATATTATGGGTTTTGACGTTGCTGGGGGCCCGTGACACTCATGTCCAATACTCTCTAACTGACACGATCTGAAAAAGCCACTATACAACCCGTACGGATCGACAAATAGAGACTACCCGTTAAATAGAGCTGTCGATCCGAAAATTGCATCTCATTAAGGACCATCATGTTGATAGGAGGTTTGTCGATTCGTTCGATCCGTACGATTGGATAATTTTAACCACGAACCGTATAATAGACTTGTCGATCCGAAAATTGCATTCATTAACAACCGGGAAGCGTGTTGCGCAATATAGAAGGCAAACATGAATATTCCTCGTTCTCTCTAACTGACACGATCGGAAAAAGCCACAGTACAACCCGTACGGATCGACAAAGAGAGACGATCCGTTAAATGGAGCTGTCGATCCGAAAATTGCATGTCATTAACGTCCTCATGTTCACAGGAGGGTTGTCGATTCGTTCGATCCGAACGATTGGATAATTGTATGCACGATCCGTATGATGGACTTGTCGATCCGACAATTGCATTCATTAACAGCGTAAAGTGAAAATAGTAGGCATAACACGGACCCAATACAAGTATGAAAATGCCCAAACAAAACACTGAAACCATGCAAATATGACTATGCCTCGTTCTTTAAGCGTGTGGCCCCAAAACATTCGCTTCTTGCGCGGTGCAAAAACGAGACCTGACTCCGAAAGATACGCCAAGAACCATGCAGTATGACTATGCCTCGTTTTTTAAGCTGCGCGGTGCAAAAACGAGACCTTTGACTCCGAAAGATACGCCAAGAACCATGCAAACATGACTATGCCTCGTTCTTTAAGCGTTAACCCCAAAACATTCGCTTCTTGCGCGGTGCAAAAACGAGACCTTTGGCTCCCAAAGATACGCCAAGAACCATGCAATTATGACTATGCCTCGTTCTTTAAGCGTTAATCCCAAAGCATTCGCTTTTGGCGCGGTGCAAAAACGAGACCTTTGACTCCGAAAGATACTCTAAGAACCATGCAAATATGACTATGCCTCGTTCTTTAAGCGTTAACCCCGAAACATTCGCTTTTGGCGCGGGTTCTCTGCTAAAATTGTTATTTCTAATAGGAAACAGGGGGTTCCTTCTGTGAGTACCGGGGAACGAATGACGTAAAACAAAAGAAACAAAAGACAGAAAACAATTCAACTCCAAAATAAAACCAAATTACAATGTCTCGCAAACAAAAGAAGGACAATGTGCTCCGGTACCTGAAGAAAGACCCAAACAGGGGTTGTAAATAGTTCATTTGTTGGTCATATAAGACACGTTTGAAATCACATAACGTGGGCGACGAACCAGGAAAACACTACTTATTCTGTTTTTGTTTTACCCACTGCGAAATTCAGAAGATTTTTACACTTGTCTTGCGAGTGTTCGTAGAAAAAAAAATTTATGCACATCGACTATGCCTCGTTCTTTAAGCGTTAACCCCGAAACATTCGCTTTTGGCGCGGGTTCTCTGCTAAAATTGTTATTTCTAATAGGAAACAGGGGGTTCCTTCTGTGAGTACCGGGGAACGGATGACGTAAAACAAAAGAAACAAAAGACAGAAAACAATTCAACTCCAAAATAAAACCAAATTACAATGTCTCGCAAACAAAAGAAGGACAATGTGCTCCGGTACCTGAAGAAAGACCCAAACAGGGGTTGTAAATAGTTCATTTGTTGGTCATATAAGACACGTTTGAAATCACATAACGTGGGCGACGAACCAGGAAAACACTACTTATTCTGTTTTGTTTTACCCCACTGCGAAATTCAGAAGATTTTTACACTTGTCTTGCGAGTGTTCGTAGAAAAAGAAATTTATGCACATCGGCAATCACGTTAGAAAAACCGCCGCGCTTTGAAGAAATCAACCAAAACATCGCGTTTCTAAGCGCTTATTCTTTAAATGTCAACAAGGAAACAAATAAATGTTCTTTTCGGTTCAATTAAAAATCACTTTATCTATGCGTTTCAGAAAATTATCACACCTCACTGTTACAAACCTTAATTACGGTCTAAAAAAGTGCCGCGCACTTAATACAGGTTTCCCTGTATTAAAATCAATGCAAAAAAAGGTTTAAGATTGTTAGACCTTAATTAGGATCTGTGACAATGAGGTGTGATCATTCCCTGAAACGCATAGAAAACTTTTCACCGAAGTGTTCACAACTCGGCATTTTTTGGGATGATTTGCTCTAGATAAACAAGAAAGAGGAAATTAGCTAAACCATAGGTAGTATCTTTTTATCTGTATAAAGCAGGGGCGGGGGAGAACACTTGACTGCGCCTGGGACTTTTTTTGTGGTCGGATGATCCACCGAAAATTGACGTCACATCCGGTCCAAAAACAGCCTTTTTCTTCCGCGGGCGGGAAAATAAAAATTGACGGCGACAGTTTCGTTCAGTTGGTGAGTAAAATGGCCATATTTTTTCATCGGCGATAAATTTTCCTGTTACATTTTCGTGACAATGAAATGAAATATGTACTCTTTCCTTCCATTTGATTAGTGAAGAGATTATTCTAAATAAAGGTTTATAAACTGCGTTGTTTTCGAGCGTTCTTTTGTATGGAAAATGGCGGCTTTGTCTCCCTCGAATTTCACAGGATTCGGAAAATCAGTCAAAATGATGACTTCAAGGTGAGTAATTCTTTATTTAAATAGCCTATGTTGTTGAATAAGACTCCTTTTAACAAAACATTGCAAAGACGGCGTTTCTAACAAGTGGGAACCCCATTAACACTCTTTGTTTTTTAGAGAGACTGTTCACAACACAGAATCTGAAACAATACTCCCTGTGGTGCTTTGTCGCTGTTGACCGCCAAGACTTCCCTTTATCTGTTTTCTTTTCTTTTTTGCTATATTATTAAATTCTCAATATATAATTGATCTACATCACAAGTGACCACATCGTAAGACAAACAATAACGCTTTATTATTATTGTCCAATTAAGCTTAAGTATTTTTATACATTTTGATTACACTACTAGTAACAGCTTAGTAATTTCATAATTAAACTGCTACATAAAAGCTTTCTTTAATTAAAGCCAGATGCTGACTGAAGTCAATATGTCAGCTTATTCATCGCACAGTCCTTATGTGTAATCATCCACTGATACTGTGGTTGTGGACAGAAGATTTAAAAATCAAGGAATCAACCACTAAATAAATATTATACGACAAGGTCAAGTTCAAGCAACCCAGCCTGATCATAAGGGTCATGAATATTTTTTACCAACAGATTTGCCTGACAGATAATCAAGACTAACATTTAAGTGTAGCCCCAACCTACTGTATACATAATTGTACTGGGAATTACAAACTGGTTTCTGTATGGTAATGTCATTATGGTCACCTACACATAATGGATGATGACCAATATCTTTCCCTACACTTTGGATACTGGTTACATGTATAATGTGTAGTTCCAGAAAATATCTTTACTCCCTCCACAGAAGGTTTTTTCTGTTTTGCCCCCCCCCCCAAGAGATTTCAGCTTAGCTTCATACTTTGCTTCTAAAATTTTGCCTTTTGAGAGCCCCTTTACCCTAGGAATTTCCAATGACCTTCCATGTGGTGTGTATGGATTTTTTTCTGGAACTACACAATAACTGTGACACAACACCAGATGAGTACTGTTGCTGGTTAACAAATGTTTGAGACTACACATCTGTTGAGTAGAACACAGGAAAAAAGACTGACAAATTTTCAACATCACCATGCATCCGTGGTTATTATTATGAATGACTGTTGACAGTATCTCATCATACCATACAAGTTGTTATGGCAGCACAACACTGTTTCTGTTGCTGAGTAACAAATTTTATGGACAGCAACTGATATACAGGTATTCATGTGCTACATGTAACTACTACTTTAATGATGGCTAACAATGTTAACAAAGACAGTTCAAAAGAATAGCCCTTTTCACAGTTGCCTTTTCTCATTTGCATTACAATGTTTTTGAACGTGGATGTGAGGCAATTTCGGGCAGAAACTACAAAACTGCCCGAAATTGCCTCACATCCACGTTCAAAAACATTGTAATGCAAATGAGAAAAGGTAACTGTGAAAAGGGCTATTACATAGATCTGGGCTCAGAAACCAACATCTGTTCCTCCGTTGTATGCTGCAGGTCATGTTTCCTTACATGACAGACCCAGCCACTTTATTGAAAGGAAAGCAGTAAATCTTTGTGTCCAGCATGCTAATCAAAGTGAAAAATCCTGTCTGCAACCAAAGTACTCATCTCAGCGACAAACCTTTGCAGGTTCAGGAATCTCACAAGAATAGTCCCAAACTAAATTGTGTTGAAAGCAACTTTAGGAGTCTTCACAGCCCTCTAGATCAAAAATGAAACAGTTAAAAAACAAATACTGCTCATTTTCTATTCATTACAAGAACTGCTTGATATTATATTATATCTACATTATTATTAATCATTTAGCAAATACATGTAAATGTATGTGATAGTACATGATAATGTACATGATATTAACATAGTTACATACTTGGGCTTACTCAATTTTATTTTTGTTATATATTTTTATTCATGAATCTGAACATGCAACTATGTAACTGTATGCAAATAAGCTAAAGATTTGATACTAATTACATGAATGCTATAGATCTTATTAACCCCTTTACTCCCGGAGTCAATTATGGAGACATGTGATGTAGTGCTAACTTTTGAGTCTGTGGATGAAATCCTATGGTGTGACCATTCAAATGAAATCTCTTTGGCAGTACTTTCGCAGGGTACTGTTTGTTTGGGGGGATTTGAAAAAAAAATGAAATTTAGCATTTTCTTGAATTTTAAATTTTGGCCACTACTAGAGGTGAAAGGGTTAAGTAAATGTCTGATAGTACATGACAAATATCTACCTGACATTAAAATAGTTACATACTTGGGCTTTTGGCTACTCGATTTTATTTTTGTTATACATTTGTATTCACAAAACTGGACGTGTATGTACCTATACGTAAGATTAATAAGCTAAAGATTTAATACTAATTACACGAATGCAATAGATTTACCTAAAGTTAAGGATTGGTATGTTTTCTACACTAAGAGACTTGGTAGAAGTCACTGTGTTGTAACAAAATCAAATAACTACAGCAGGCAAAGTGCAGACAATGTGTAGCCTCAGGTGCAAAAAGTCATTAAAAATAATCACTTTTTTAAAGATCAAAAATGGATAGGACTTAAAATTGGGACTACCAGTAGTTGAAAGACAATATTTATGTCCTAGTGTAACAAGACCTTTAGGACAGAATGTCACATGACAATGTTGACACCAAAGAATATGAAATTCATGACAGCTAGGGTGCAAATATAATGCTTTATACTTGAATGAGCAGCTACAATTGTCCATGTAGATCACATGTGGATGACAAATACCACTGTCTGTCCTTGCAGTTGAAAGTACATGTACAAACGTAGTAACCAATACCAATAAAGACATTGTACAGTACCATTCACAAGTAAGCTGACAGTTTGTTGTGAGTCTCACAACAAACTACTCATTACTCAATTCCTGCATGAATTGAGTATCGAAAATTAGTATCGAGACTAACACAACACTATTCCAATTCGCACAAATCCAAAATCGAGTTTGAGTTAATTATGTATAGAGCTGAAACGTTTTGAAATGTGGGGAAAGATAATCTTTTTTGGTTTTGGTTTTGTTTGTTTTGATGTTTTATTGAGACACGAGGCAATACTCGAAACTGAACAAAGGCTGTTCCGGTTCGGTGATTTGTGCAGGAATCAAGTATTGTGAATCAAAAATCAATTATCGAGTCTCGATTCTCGATACTTGATTCATGTGAGGATCAAGTATTGAGTGTCAACTTACTTTTGAATGGTGCTGTATAATTTGTAGAAAGGTGACCAACATGTTGATGCCTTTGTATTTAACTACAAAAACATCAACATTACAAGCAATGTAACACTGGAACTAATTAAAAATTCCAAACAAGCCTGATCAATAAAGGACTATTTCCTTTTCTTGTAGTAATATAAAGGGAATACATGTATATTAAAAGGGCAAGATAGCTAGATAATCCCGCAATTATGTCGACAATTTGTATTGGTAATCCCAATCTTAAACATACAGTGGAATCCCGATTTTTTGAACCTCCTGGGGAAAAGGAAATTGGTTTGGATTATCTGGGGGTTTCAAAAATGGCGGTAAAATTACAGAGTTTGACTGGGAAAGGGAAGCCAGTTTTCAGAAACCGAGAGCTTGAGAAATCAGGATTCTACTTTATGTTATTACAACGCGGGTTTGTTCGTCTCACCATCCCTACTTCTCCTTCCCCCACCCCCCCTCCCCCTACCGGAATCGCTCAATCAGATAAAATTCATTCATTAACTATGCAGTTCTCTTTATTCAGACTTCTTTTAAAACATCGAAACACAAAAAATACATTCCCATAGAAAAACAAATTGTGTCTACCCATCATCATAAAACGGAAACTTCGAAAACACAAGACTACTAACCTTGAGTCTGCTTGAGTACACAGATGTCTGCCACATCAGGAGTGCTTCTAAACATGTCCGCGGTTGGTTTCGATACTGCTTCCAGCAGTTTTCTGCGAGTGTTAATTACCTTCCCAGTGTTAACACAACATACTGTGACTACCGATGTTTTCTTCATTGTATTATACTCGGGATAGACTATTTTAATTGACGACTTCTTTGAATCAAGGGTCACGAGAGGCAAAAGTTTGAGCGGCTTCGTTAGAGACGATATCAGGTATCACTGTACAGAGTAGTTTCGATAGAGTAGGACTTCCAGCACTTTACGTCGAGTGTTAATTACCTTCCCGATGTTAACAATCCAAACTGTTACTGCTGGCGTTTTCTTGATTATATTTCACGCATCATAGGCTATTTAAATTGACGATTACACTGAATCAGAATTTTGATCCGCACCTGTATTGAAAGTTGCGACATACTCGCCATGACATTACACGAAGCTGCCTGGAAAATGCCATCAAAACTGTACTAAACATATCTGTTTTGCCAATATATCGGCTAAAATAGATAATCCAGTAACTTTGTAACATCTCTGGTATTCAAGATAAGCAATTGCGTGTCAGTGGTGGTCACAAGAAAGAAGAAACCATAAACTCCCGAGCGTCCATCTTGCAGCTCACTGAGCGAGCTGCTTCCCAATTTTTAAAACCGGATGTGACGTCAATTTTCGGTGGATCATCAGGTCACGAAAATTGGCGAAGTTTGCTTCCCCCCCCTGGTATAAAGCTAAAAGCCGAAAAAGATAAAACTGAATAAAGAAAACAATTCGAAAGTATTTGGTTGCGGTAATTTCAACAATCTTCCACTATGAAAGTGTGACAAACTTGGAAATGAATAAATTACACGCAAATGAAGAAGAATGAATGACAATGAAGCGGAAAGTGTAACTTATTGTTATTGGCATGGCAACTTGTGTAAACAGTGGTGTGCCGGCTATAAAGTGACACACGCAACAACCAATATTTATTGGCAGACATGGCGTCCGTGGAATTATATCGCGACGAGGTCCGGTGTCCTAGCAGATTTGGACCCCCCCAAATTTGGACCCCCCGGTCCAAATCCGCTAACGGGGGACCCAATCCGCTAGCGGATTTGGACCCCCTTCGCGGATTTGGACCCCCTATGTAATTGTAAAAACCCACGCTGTTATTCGCATAAAGTACCGAAATAATTTCACTTTTCAATCTTTTTGGAGCTGTTAACGCTTGTTTTCAGGGGGGCCCAAATCCGCGAGAGGGGTCCATATCCGCTAGCAGATTTGGACCGGGGGGTCCAAATCCGCTAGCGGATCTGGACCGGGGGGTCCAAATCCGCGGGGGGGGGGTCCAAATCCGCTGTGACACCAGCTCTTGTGCAGAAAGGAAATCGGCGAAGAAAGGAAAAGACTTTTAAAGGCGATAGGCGGAGAAGCGTTCCCTCCGTTAAAATCATGGCCGAGAGAGATAAGACTCGTGTTTTGGAAGAAGCCGCCAGGGGACCAGGAAACTTTTAAACTGGTTCTGTTTTTATTAGGAAACGGATGTAGTCCTTTCCTTATCCGCCGTTGGATGGTCCTTGGCCAGTACTGGGCATCCACCACAGCGATAGCTGAAAAACGATGCCGTCAGGTGGACTTCATCACAAACAACGAGGAGCAGAAAAAAAAACACGTGATTTTACTATGACGTCCACAACCAAGGTCTGACCTACCGTTTGTCGATTCGTTCGATCCGTACGATTGGATAATTTTAACCACGAACCGTATAATAGACTTGTCGATCCGAAAATTGCATTCATTAACAACCGGGAAGCGTGTTGCGCAATATAGAAGGCAAACATGAATATTCCTCGTTCTCTCTAACTGACACGATCGGAAAAAGCCACAGTACAACCCGTACGGATCGACAAAGAGAGACGATCCGTTAAATGGAGCTGTCGATCCGAAAATTGCATGTCATTAACGTCCTCATGTTCACAGGAGGGTTGTCGATTCGTTCGATCCGAACGATTGGATAATTGTATGCACGATCCGTATGATGGACTTGTCGATCCGACAATTGCATTCATTAACAGCGTAAAGTGAAAATAGTAGGCATAACACGGACCCAATACAAGTATGAAAATGCCCAAACAAAACACTGAAACCATGCAAATATGACTATGCCTCGTTCTTTAAGCGTGTGGCCCCAAAACATTCGCTTCTTGCGCGGTGCAAAAACGAGACCTGACTCCGAAAGATACGCCAAGAACCATGCAGTATGACTATGCCTCGTTTTTTAAGCTGCGCGGTGCAAAAACGAGACCTTTGACTCCGAAAGATACGCCAAGAACCATGCAAACATGACTATGCCTCGTTCTTTAAGCGTTAACCCCAAAACATTCGCTTCTTGCGCGGTGCAAAAACGAGACCTTTGGCTCCCAAAGATACGCCAAGAACCATGCAATTATGACTATGCCTCGTTCTTTAAGCGTTAATCCCAAAGCATTCGCTTTTGGCGCGGTGCAAAAACGAGACCTTTGACTCCGAAAGATACTCTAAGAACCATGCAAATATGACTATGCCTCGTTCTTTAAGCGTTAACCCCGAAACATTCGCTTTTGGCGCGGGTTCTCTGCTAAAATTGTTATTTCTAATAGGAAACAGGGGGTTCCTTCTGTGAGTACCGGGGAACGAATGACGTAAAACAAAAGAAACAAAAGACAGAAAACAATTCAACTCCAAAATAAAACCAAATTACAATGTCTCGCAAACAAAAGAAGGACAATGTGCTCCGGTACCTGAAGAAAGACCCAAACAGGGGTTGTAAATAGTTCATTTGTTGGTCATATAAGACACATTTGAAATCACATAACGTGGGCGACGAACCAGGAAAACACTACTTATTCTGTTTTTGTTTTACCCACTGCGAAATTCAGAAGATTTTTACACTTGTCTTGCGAGTGTTCGTAGAAAAAAAAATTTATGCACATCGACTATGCCTCGTTCTTTAAGCGTTAACCCCGAAACATTCGCTTTTGGCGCGGGTTCTCTGCTAAAATTGTTCTTTCTAATAGGAAACAGGGGGTTCCTTCTGTGAGTACCGGGGAACGGATGACGTAAAACAAAAGAAACAAAAGACAGAAAACAATTCAACTCCAAAATAAAACCAAATTACAATGTCTCGCAAACAAAAGAAGGACAATGTGCTCCGGTACCTGAAGAAAGACCCAAACAGGGGTTGTAAATAGTTCATTTGTTGGTCATATAAGACACGTTTGAAATCACATAACGTGGGCGACGAACCAGGAAAACACTACTTATTCTGTTTTGTTTTACCCCACTGCGAAATTCAGAAGATTTTTACACTTGTCTTGCGAGTGTTCGTAGAAAAAGAAATTTATGCACATCGGCAATCACGTTAGAAAAACCGCCGCGCTTTGAAGAAATCAACCAAAACATCGCGTTTCTAAGCGCTTATTCTTTAAATGTCAACAAGGAAACAAATAAATGTTCTTTTCAGTTCAATTAAAAATCACTTTATCTATGCGTTTCAGAAAATTATCACACCTCACTGTTACAAACCTTAATTACGGTCTAAAAAAGTGCCGCGCACTTAATACAGGTTTCCCTGTATTAAAATCAATGCAAAAAAAGGTTTAAGATTGTTAGACCTTAATTAGGATCTGTGACAATGAGGTGTGATCATTCCCTGAAACGCATAGAAAACTTTTCACCGAAGTGTTCACAACTCGGCATTTTTTGGGATGATTTGCTCTAGATAAACAAGAAAGAGGAAATTAGCTAAACCATAGGTAGTATCTTTTTATCTGTATAAAGTTAAAAGCCGAAAAAGATAAAACTGAATAAAGAAAACAATTCGAAAGTATTTGGTTGCGGTAATTTCAACAATCTTCCACTATGAAAGTGTGACAAACTTGGAAATGAATAAATTACACGCAAATGAAGAAGAATGAATGACAATGAAGCGGAAAGTGTAACTTATTGTTATTGGCATGGCAACTTGTGTAAACAGTGGTGTGCCGGCTATAAAGTGACACACGCAACAACCAATATTTATTGGCAGACATGGCGTCCGTGGAATTATATCGCGACGAGGTCCGGTGTCCTAGCAGATTTGGACCCCCCAAATTTGGACCCCCCGGTCCAAATCCGCTAACGGGGGACCCAATCCGCTAGCGGATTTGGACCCCCTTCGCGGATTTGGACCCCCTATGTAATTGTAAAAACCAACGCTGTTATTCGCATAAAGTACCGAAATAATTTCACTTTTCAATCTTTTTGGAGCTGTTAACGCTTGTTTTCAGGGGGGCCCAAATCCGCGAGAGGGGTCCATATCCGCTAGCAGATTTGGACCGGGGGGTCCAAATCCGCTAGCGGATCTGGACCGGGGAGTCCAAATCCGCGGGGGGGGTCCAAATCCGCTGTGACACCGGCTCTTGTGCAGAAAGGAAATCGGCGAAGAAAGGAAAAGACTTTTAAAGGCGATAGGCGGAGAAGCGTTCCCTCCGTTAAAATCATGGCCGAGAGAGATAAGACTCGTGTTTTGGAAGAAGCCGCCAGGGGACCAGGAAACTTTTAAACTGGTTCTGTTTTTATTAGGAAACGGATGTAGTCCTTTCCTTATCCGCCGTTGGATGGTCCTTGGCCAGTACTGGGCATCCACCACAGCGATAGCTGAAAAACGATGCCGTCAGGTGGACTTCATCACAAACAACGAGGAGCAGAAAAAAAAACACGTGATTTTACTATGACGTCCACAACCAAGGTCTGACCTACCTCAATGGACAAAGAAAAGTATAGTTTCCGTATCTACAGCGAACATTTACCTCCGAAGAAAACAGAAAAAAAGGCAGAAAAAAACCACAAAAAGAAAAAAAAAAACCTGCATAGCACACCGCAGGGAAAAGATTGTGTAGGTCGAACTATTCATTAGTTCCACATTGCACTCTACAGGTAAAAAAAAAACGGCTCCTTTAGGAGCCACCACATGCAATAAAGAAAGTAAATGACCAACGATGACCACTTTGATATTACTTAGGTTATAACTCATTTGAAATTATATGCACAAGAGAAGAATTTGTCCAATCTTCCAATTGAAGGCTATTTCATACTTCGATATTCATTTGTCCAATTCCCCGGCTCTTTGTATTATGTTAGTGTGCAGCCCACATGAAAATGGAACTTTCACACCTGAACTACCCTTGACTGAACTCCAATTTAAAAATTGTAGTAAACTAAAACTAGGAGTTCTCGCGATTAACATTGAATTCATCCCGGTAATTTTCTGATATGCACAGATTCATGCTGTAATGGGTGACCACAACAGAATTTTTTATCTCATTATGGTGTGATTCTTACTTCGCTATTGCAAGAAATGGCATAAGTGAGACATACATCGCTTGTCTGTTAGAGAATCCGCTTCTAAAACTTTGTTCTCAGGTTGCACAACGTTTTAGAACAAGTAATCGAAGTATCACCATATTGCCTTTCGTCTATCACACTCGTTTCGTACGTGCGCCTAAATAACGAGGCATGATCATGGCTGTCTTCCGTCAGCCAGTTTTACAATGCTTCAAAAGAAGCAGTGATCGAAATAGCAGTTCGTTTTTGGAACTCTATTATCAGTTTGCTCGACGCTTTTAATATAGAACGAGTAATGGACATATTATCGTATTTTATTTCGGTTGGAGGGAGTGATCACATAACAGTCCCCTTTTAGAAAGCTATTATCGGTTTGCGCGACCCTTGCAGAACAAGTAACAGACATATATTACCGCCTTCCACCTCGTTGGAACGTAATTCTTTCGTGTTTCGCGCTCGCTTCGTACGTACGCTTAAATAACGAGGCAAAATCATAGTTGCTTTCCCTTGGCCAGTTTCACAATGCTTTAATAGAAGCAGTAATCGACACAACAGTTCGCTTTCTGAACTCTGTAATCAGCTTGCGCAACGCTTATAGAATGAGTAATAGACATGTTATCGTCTTCTATTTCGTGTTCGCTTTTAGAAATCTTTTGTCAGTTTGCGCAACGCTTATAGAACGAGTAATAGACACATTACAGACATTACCGCCTTCTCGCTTCGAACCGATTATCAATTTGCGCAACTCTTAAAGAATGAGTAATAGACACATTACCGCCTTCTATTTCGCTTCGAACCGATTATCAATTTGCGCGACGCTTATAGAACGAGTGATAGAAATATTACCGCCTTCTGTATCGCTTCTAACCTACTATCAATTTGCGCACTTATAGAACGAGTAGACATATTACCCCTTCTATCTCGCTGCAAAGGTATCGTGTATATCGGTCGCTTCGTACGTACGCTTAAAAAACGAGGCCCCAATCGACATAACAGTTCGCTTTTAGAACTCTGTAATCAGTGTGCGCAACCCTTATAGAACGAGTAATAGAAATATTGTCGTCTTCTATTTCGTGTACCTCGCTTGCTTCGAACGTATGTTTTTCGTGTACCTCGCTCGCTTCGGACGTAGCTTTATATAAATAACCAGGTAAAATTATAGTTGTCTTCCTTTGGACAGTTTCACGTAAACTATCGTTACTAATGCAATCTTGATGAGGGTCCTTGGTCTACTTGGGGACAGGGCCCAGTTGTTCAAAGCAGGGTTAATCTAATCCAGGATTTGTGTCAATTTTAATTGCACATTTGATTCATAACGACGTGGATTCCAGTATTTTATTATTGCTCAACATTTGAATTTGGCTGCTTTCAAATTGTCATATAAAATTAGCAACGGCAACACTTTTAAATAAGAGAATCCGTGACCTTTGACAACATTTAACCTGAGATTAGCACCAATCGGGTTTTGTACAACCCGGCCCTGACTTAAGACTGCGAGTAGTCTCCGACTTTCGCGATCGCGACTGTCAGGCGGGCGAAATACACACGCGCGCGCGTACGTAATTTCAAGGAGACGCGACGTAAAGGGAGCGCCGGAAATTTTTGGGCGCTACCATCGCGCTCCACTGCGGTCAAACGTCTGCGGCTGTTTCCGCTTTAATTCGTAAGATTTTGTCACGATGCAGTCGAAACATGAGCAGGGATATATAAAATAGTGGGTGAGTGTAAATATATCTTCATTTTCACATTGTAACGAGTTTCTTTGGTATCTTAATGTTCCGCGCCTGAACAAAATTACTTTCATAAATTGCTCTGACAAGCCCGTCTCCCGTATTCAAACACTTATACTTTTTTAGTAAAGTTAGAAACATTTAAGTAAATCTACAGGATACTAATATAGTGTCAAACTTTACACAGTGAAAGTAATTCCCTTGTCTGAGGGGCGGTAAGGGGGGGTCCTGTGCACGGTTCACGGCTATTAAAAACGACAAATAACGGTTCACGGTAATTATTGCTCCACTTTCCCGATTCACGGAAAATAACACTGTAACCAAGGAGGATTTCAGCTGTGAAGCCCTTCACGTGTCTATCTGTTTTATTCTTTACTCTTAGAATTGATGCGTACAGTGTATGTTATCTTTTGGGAGCTATCTTTTCTTGTGCCTGACAATAGTGATGAATTTCAGCTGATGAAAATTGCGCGTATAGACTCATTTGCATTGCTCGGACAGTTCTATATTAACATCCAGTCAGACGACGGTGTTTTTCTCTCCTAGGACTGACGAGAGATGTAGGGGAAAGGCCTGATCGCAGGCTAGTTTTTTCGCTCAAGTTGTTCCGACTTCGAGAGGAAAGTCATCGTTTCCTCATGGATACACTCTAGATCTACAACTGGAAGTTCTCTTCCAGACTCAGTGCAGCTACTGTGGATGTAGGATTTAAAAAGTGGTTCGAAGACCGAAAGCTTCCTTTTAAAATTATTTTAATTAGCGAATGCTTTTATGAGGCTTATCATTTTTAGAATATGTTATTAGACTCGATGATATACTTTTTAACCCCCACAAATACTGTAAGTGAAGGTGAAGGTAGTGAAAGTAAATCGATGAAGAATAGTACTTAACGTCAACATCATTTGGCCTTCCCTTGTCTCTTGCCTTAAACTGGTCTAACGAAAACTCAGAAGAACTTGGATGTGACTTTTACCATTCTTCCGCTACGAGTAGTAACTGCTCGAAGAAAAGTCATTTCGTCCTCGTTGTCTGCTTGATCTTCAATGTCTGAATCTGTGTCATATTCTGATTGCTGTCCACAATCCCCTGTATCTCTGCTACCTTCTCTTGACATTTCTGCCGCATCCTCTTGTTGTTCGTTCTGATCAACATCTACAGGAGCTTCCTAAGCTCTTGTCTGGAATGTCACTTTCTCGTTTTGCGCAACAGAAGTGGCATACATGTTTAATGGCAGTGCGCCTGCTTTAAACATCGTCGTTTCCTGACGCATGGTACGTTGTCTGACGGCCTTGCCGTAGTTTTCTGCGCACTCCCTCATCAATTCTTTCTCGCAGCTGTTCAGCTTCCGTATGGGCTTTAGGTGGTTCATTTTTGAAAGAGCATTAAGTGGTGTCATTTGAGGAATTACAGGGTAGGTACGACTTCTCGTGGGTAAAGTAGTAAGCAGCCCACCGTACAACTCGTTTGATGCTTTCACAGACAGTATTTGCCAGATTTCGAGCATACTGTAAGCAAGCCGGTGGGAAACTGGTCCTTAAAATGACCCATAGCGTGGAGGTTTTCCATTTGGAAAGTAAAGCAAGTGTGAAGATCTACTTCGTAACTTGTGTTGCGCTCTTTTAACAGCTCTGCGAGATCTTGAAGACCTTTAAGTATCATGCTAACGGACGATTGCGTTTGATTTGATATAGTCCCCTTCGCTCCCATGGGTTTGCATGGTTTATCAAAGGTAGAAATCACTTCATCTGTTGATCTCTTCAAGTAGCTATCCAGGACTTTCAGGAGCTCTATAGCGTCAGCCAATGAAATTTTTGCCACCATCTGATGTTTTTGGTGAACGGAGAAGGCTTTGTACAACATCCCCAATATGTCGAAGATGTATGGTCTTTCGCTTTGCGTAGCGCAAATCAGGTTGTGTTACATCCGGTTGGAATAGCTGTGTGGATGTCTGTAAACAGCTGTATACAGCCAGAACCTCTGCTTCTCACAAAATTATGAAGCGTTTAAATCTTTTTCAAAAAGTTTCAGTTTTGGGAGAATAAAAGACCCAGGCATATAACATTTTCGTAATGGGGAATTGAACGAAATCCCGTCACAAACCAAAAAAGGATGTAGGCTGCTTTGACCTTAGCATCTTTCAGTGACCATTCACAAACACGTGCGAATATTAAAAATAACTGCTCACCTTGTAATGCTGTTGTCGACGGTGACTTTAAAAAAAGAGGCCTCTATTCGTCCCACTGTGCCTGTGTGTTTATAGCATAAGCTTTGCTGCCCTCTGCGGACTTTGCTAACCGGCAGAGTTTTAATTCAATACAGGACCCAAGACCACGCTTTTCCGATTCAGCTTTCAAACCAGCATACTCTATAATGTGCCGCCTTAAAGCTTCTAGAGAAGAATGCGTACTGGTGATCGGAATACGGATTCTTTCCTTCCCTCCAAAAAAAGCCAGAGTTCCAACAGATTTGGGGTCCACATAATAAACTACTCCCTCTAATAACATTTGTTCATTGTCTGTATTGTCGGCCATTGTAGCTGGCACACCTGGACTGACCCTGACGGCAGTACAAAGGTCACAAATGTCATGCGGAGACCAAGGTCTGCCCAAGGTCATTGACGTCATCAGAGATTGTTTTAAAATTGATCTTAATTATCACGCAGTCTTCAAAGGCTTCAAATAACAAAGCAGAATCCTGCCATTTGAAACTTTAAAACAGGTTAAAAAAAACTTCTGTGAGGATCCAAGAAGGCCCAAGAACGTTACCACCCATGTAATCCATTTTCACGAGAAATATTTCAATGATAATCACGAATATCGGATAATCTTTTTTATGTTTCACGTATCACGACAAGCACAACATTCACAGTTCACGTATTATAATTTCACACTTTCACAGATCACGGAAATTAAAACCGCTTGATCACGTATCACGCAAAACCCCCTTTCATCCCCTCTTGTCTTGAGGTACTCTTCTTATTTTTCTCTTTTCACCGCGGTGAACCCTCGCGCCACCTCGTCGAAATTTCGCGCCCAGAAGGGCATATTTTGCCTGCCCCACCATCGCCATTGCCTAAATTAGAGACTACTCGCAGTCTAACTTGATTTTACAAAACGAAGGCTAAATTGCGTGGACACAGCAGAGGAACAGGGTAAGGGTAGAAACATTTGCAGCTTAAGCGTAAAGCCGACGCATTTGCCCGTTACATTTTATTCTCTATACTTTTTTTTTACCTTTTGACATGTAGTCACGCAAACCGATACAAGTAAAGCAATTTTATAAAATCGGGTTTTATTAAAGCAATTACGCAAACCATCCAGTTTCCTTAAAACAATAGCTTTTGTCTGCACGAGATAGCTTCAACAGTCTTTCATTCCCCAACAATACCATTCATTTCATGGGTGTTTGCTCACCCCCACCCCCCCCCCAATCCCCTCTACAGAAATAAAGTACATGTACAATGGATCGCCTAAAAATTGCATCAAATCATAAAATTATACTCTTTACACAATTAATTGCTGACAATTTACTTACCAATTAGAATTACACATCTTTCTAATGATATAAATAAGAGAAAAAACATTTCATGACTTCTGAAATATTAAGGTGTCACAATGCCTTCTAATAAATAATTGGCAAATGAATATAGCAAGAAATTGACAACATTTTAAACTGACAATATTATATCCTTTACAGATATGCTTTAAACTTCCTTAAAAAGGGGTCTTCCTTTTCAGCAAAAAGCTATGACTAATGTAAGGTGGCCTCTTTTAAGTGATACAAATTGCTTGTGAAGGCATTATCCAAAAACAACATTTGTTAAGATTATAAAAGATGTCATTGCAAATCCTTAGCTTACAACTCATGAAAAATTTCAAAAGCCAATGAAGGTATGTAACAAGCCACATTTACCAGAAACAGGAGGCATCCCCCCCCCCTTCCCCCTTCCCAGCCATCCATACTCTGCAGTAGATAACATTATACATGCAACAAGGCTCTCAAAGACATTTGAACTGGGTCTCAACTCGAGGGTAGTACCTCTTCAGAAGAATTTCCAGTGTCCAAACCTCCTTCCCTTTAGCGGAAGTCTAAACAAAAAAGGCTTTTGGACTAAAATAGTGAAAAACTCCGAATTCTCCATTTCATTTTGAATCTTATACTTGAATAACAAAGTAGAACAATATCATGGAGGGGCAATAGCCAGTGATTCACAACGACCACCAGCTTGACCTTTGGCAACTGTTAAGTGTTATTAAAACTATTGACAAGATTCAACTTGTAGATCTTATTTCTTCAACGTTTTACCCTGTTATGATCTTAACTTACAAAATACAGTAAAATTCCGGTTTTAAGCCCTAGTGTTTTGTAACTTCATAACAAACATTTGACTTCGTAAGGCAGTAATATTTAGATAAGATACCAATCTCTTAACAAATTTTGTTTGGCTTGATATAAATATATTTATGTAAAGGAACTAATTAAGCATTTAGCCAAAAGCAAGGAGGGTATAACTGGACTAATGCCTTGTCACCAAACTTGTGGCCCATTACACAAAAGATTAGAATCGGGCTTTACTGCATCAACATTGAGTAACCTGGGTCTACATACCGACAACTTAAAATGCATTTATTTATTCTAATAATTTTTCTTTAGCCTGCGTAGCAGGCGTAAACGGGGAAGGGGAAGGAGAGCGGGAGAAAAATGGGGTTGTGGGAGCTAGGGACGAGGGAACGCCTGCTACAAAGACCCCCATTTTTTCATCTCCGCCCGCTTTTTTGCAATTGCATGACTGGCTTCACGCAGGAATTCAATGAAGCGTCTAAAAATAAAGTTAGGATGAGAATTCTTTTTCAAATCAAAGAGCATTTTATGTAATTGAACAACACTCAACAGCGCTTATTTTCGAAAGAAGAGACACAAGCTTTTCACTATAAAAAGATGTGGTAAGATAAACTCCCCTTTGCTTCTGAAAACCAAACGCGTTCAATTTTCGCTTCTAGGAAAGGTAAGCTTATTTTAAAACATGCAAGCGAAGAACCGCGATACATTTTGAACGGTATTAAATTGACCGAACTGCACGTTTTTCAAAAGTTACGCGAAAGCCATAATATGAAGAAAAGGGCAATTATAAAAATAAATATTTCAATACAAATTTACAATCAAAAATGTAATTTACTTTACCATGGATTCCCTACAAAGTCAACAGCTTGAGTGATGTCTTGCAACGGCAGATATCTCTTTAAAACAACCACCTGTTCTCAAAGAATAATTTCTTCGCTTATAGTGGGGCTTCTTCCGATTTATAGTTCTCAAAAGGCAAGTCTTCATTCCGATAACAGGATATTTACACTGCCTTGAAATTCACGCGTGAAACGGTGCAACACTTGTTTAAAATCTTCTCTGACAATGACAAAATCTTTTCTTTCTAGGACTTTATCCCGTTGGCAAAACCGCTAAAACATCTCTTCCCTTTAGAAAGCTCTAAACTGCCATTTCTCGCTCTGGTTTCAAGATAATTTCGCTACCAAGTTGAAATTAACCTGCGATCAGGCCGAATTTTAGCATCGCTCTCATCTTCTAACAGCACGTCCTCGTCAAATTACGTGATTCTCGTGGGACGTGCTGTCAAAAATTAACCAAAATTTTTTGCGGCCGCTGGCGGCCGCAGAAATGAAAAAGTAGGGGCCTTTGTAGCAGGCGTTTCCTCGTCCCTAGCCCCCAGTCCCCCATTTTTCTCCCGTGTCCTTGCTCCCCTTCCCCTTCCCTGTTTTCGCCTGCTACGCAGGCTAATTTTTCTTCCACATTTTCGTTATGGTTGTCCAAAACATATAAAATGATGAATAAAAATCGCCAGCGGTTCATGTGTTTCGTCATATGTGGAAATCTTGACAACCACGCGAAGAGCTGTTCACAGACTTCTGTATTCACTTCCTGTTAATAAAAAAATTAAATATTGTCACTCTTAATTGTTCAAAATGATTGCTAATATTTGACAGCCCCATTACTTGGCCGCTAGACAAGGGGCCAAGCTGCTAAGTCTCTTCAAAATGGCAGCGCAGAGTGTTGAATTTTGGCCCTCTTTGGAGAGGAATTTCTGGAGATTTGGATGCACTTTAGAAGATAAAACCAGCGTCAGTAACTTAACTTAGTGTTATCCTTTTATTGGCAATTTTAAAAATTACATCACTTCTAGAGTGACCTTTTTCTTTAACCAAAAATGGTATACATGCCTTTTCTTGTCTCATGTTTCATTTTTATAATGAGGTTAATTTGTAAGTAATTGAAACTACTTAAATACCTAATAGTTTGAACTTTTCTTCTTTTAAACTGCTGTAAGGGACCACTTGTCACACTTTCATTATTTCCTCCATTAATATTAGATATCATGTTGTATTATGGAAGATGGAGGCCTCACAATTGGAAGAACCATTGTCAGAGAACGACTTCTACTTAGAAATCCAAAAGCAAAAAAAAAGAAGACGCACCAAACAGAACACTCGTCAAAATTGACACAAACTAACCCAACTGGCTGACCTCTTATAATGACCACCAAAAATTAACTTTCTCTGTGATCTATTTGTGTGGTTCATAACAGGCTCATATTCAGGTACTTTTCAATAAGAGTCTTACTCCCTTTCAAAAGAAGGGGCTAGTTGGTTGCAAAAACTACTTGTTTCTTTGAGTGGTACCTGGAAATTCACCCTTCCCCTAAGCCAATTAAGTACCACTCAAGGGGGAATTGGTTTCCTCCCTATATATCACAAATTATTTCACATAATTCAACCTCACAAAAACTTTTACCAAAAATACCGTATAACTAATTCAATTCGTTACCTGCAAATCATCACTTGAATATGGGTTACAGTTTTGTTTACACCAAGAATCAACATGATTCTTAAAGTGAAATCGATCAACCACCATTGTCATTTTTGCCATTCTTTGTGATGTTGCTGTCAAAAGGCATCTTGTTTTATTCTGCGCAAACTTCTTTAGATGGCACGCATCATCATAACAGATGCGTGGTTTCTGTTTAAACAGACAACAACAACAAATATAGAAAATAAAACAGCTATTCTCCACTTAGTTTGTACAAAATATTGCCACTCATTTATAGAATTACAGCAAGGAAATTAGGTTCACCTGAGATGGTCTTAAGATAAAACCTGACCTTAATGTTCACCATATCAGACGATGTTCACTTATTTGGATGCCAAATGGACCGAATACATTTGCATATTACATAAGTTTGTATGCATAAGTACTAATTATAAAATTGTTTCATAAACATGACTGTCTAATAAAGGTGTTTGTGGAGAGAGAACAGCTGTACCTTATTTGCCAATGTAACAGAGAAATTTTTAATAAATATAATCGCAAGTTCAAATAAGCTGACCCAACAGCAAGGTGGATATAATTTTACAAGGTCACATTTTGTTTGTGCTCCCAAACATTGTATCAACAAATAAATCTTGTATGATATAATGCCAAATATGATGTCATAATTCTATGAAATCATTTTACACAATTCAATTTCAAAAGTTGGATATAGTGTGAAAGTGTATTTTGTTGTTAATTGTTTCAATCAGACTATGATAAATATTAAACCACAACCTTCAAAGCTCACTCATTTTCATACCTTCGAAATCCTATATTGAACAAGTGTTAAGTACTACAAGTACTCACCTATATCTAGCCTGCGAGCAGGCTCTCTATTCGGGGGGGCAGCGTGAATTATTTTCTTTGAGAGCGCCGAAGGCGCGAGTTTCGGCGAACGAAGTGAAGAGGGGATGAAAGGGGGTTTTGCGTGATACGTGATCAAGCGGTTTTAATTTCCGTGATCTGTGAAAGTGTGAAATTATAATACGTGAACTGTGAATGTTGTGCTTGTCGTGATACGTGAAACATAAAAAAGATTATCCGATATTCGTGATTATCATTGAAATATTTCTCGTGAAAATGGATTACATGGGTGGTAACGTTCTTGGGCCTTCTTGGATCCTCACAGGAGTTTTTTTTAACCTGTTTTAAAGTTTCAAATGGCAGGATTCTGCTTTGTTATTTGAAGCCTTTGAAGACTGCGTGATAATTAAGATCAATTTTAAAACAATCTCTGATGACGTCAATGACCTTGGGCAGACCTTGGTCTCCGCATGACATTTGTGACCTTTGTACTGCCGTCAGGGTCAGTCCAGGTGTGCCAGCTACAATGGCCGACAATACAGACAATGAACAAATGTTATTAGAGGGAGTAGTTTATTATGTGGACCCCAAATCTGTTGGAACTCTGGCTTTTCTTGGAGGGAAGGAAAGAATCCGTATTCCGATCACCAGTACGCATTCTTCTCTAGAAGCTTTAAGGCGGCACATTATAGAGTATGCTGGTTTGAAAGCTGAATCGGAAAAGCGTGGTCTTGGGTCCTGTATTGAATTAAAACTCTGCCGGTTAGCAAAGTCCGCAGAGGGCAGCAAAGCTTATGCTATAAACACACAGGCACAGTGGGACGAATAGAGGCCTCTTTTTTTAAAGTCACCGTCGACAACAGCATTACAAGGTGAGCAGTTATTTTTAATATTCGCACGTGTTTGTGAATGGTCACTGAAAGATGCTAAGGTCAAAGCAGCCTACATCCTTTTTTGGTTTGTGACGGGATTTCGTTCAATTCCCCATTACGAAAATGTTATATGCCTGGGTCTTTTATTCTCCCAAAACTGAAACTTTTTGAAAAAGATTTAAACGCTTCATAATTTTGTGAGAAGCAGAGGTTCTGGCTGTATACAGCTGTTTACAGACATCCACACAGCTATTCCAACCGGATGTAACACAACCTGATTTGCGCTACGCAAAGCGAAAGACCATACATCTTCGACATTTTGGGGATGTTGTACAAAGCCTTCTCCGTTCACCAAAAACATCAGATGGTGGCAAAAATTTCATTGGCTGACGCTATAGAGCTCCTGAAAGTCCTGGATAGCTACTTGAAGAGATCAACAGATGAAGTGATTTCTACCTTTGATAAACCATGCAAACCCATGGGAGCGAAGGGGACTATATCAAATCAAACGCAATCGTCCGTTAGCATGATACTTAAAGGTCTTCAAGATCTCGCAGAGCTGTTAAAAGAGCGCAACACAAGTTACGAAGTAGATCTTCACACTTGCTTTACTTTCCAAATGGAAAACCTCCACGCTATGGGTCATTTTAAGGATCAATTTCCCACCGGCTTGCTTACAGTATGCTCGAAATCTGGCAAATACTGTCTGTGAAAGCATCAAACGAGTTGTACGGTGGGCTGCTTACTACTTTACCCACGAGAAGTCGTACCTACCCTGTAATTCCTCAAATGACACCACTGAATGCTCTTTCAAAAATGAACCACCTAAAGCCCATACGGAAGCTGAACAGCTGCGAGAAAGAATTGATGAGGGAGTGCGCAGAAAACTACGGCAAGGCCGTCAGACAACGTACCATGCGTCAGGAAACGACGATGTTTAAAGCAGGCGCACTGCCATTAAACATGTATGCCACTTCTGTTGCGCAAAACGAGAAAGTGACATTCCAGACAAGAGCTTAGGAAGCTCCTGTAGATGTTGATCAGAACGAACAACAAGAGGATGCGGCAGAAATGTCAAGAGAAGGTAGCAGAGATACAGGGGATTGTGGACAGCAATCAGAATATGACACAGATTCAGACATTGAAGATCAAGCAGACAACGAGGACGAAATGACTTTTCTTCGAGCAGTTACTACTCGTAGCGGAAGAATGGTAAAAGTCACATCCAAGTTCTTCTGAGTTTTCGTTAGACCAGTTTAAGGCAAGAGACAAGGGAAGGCCAAATGATGTTGACGTTAAGTACTATTCTTCATCGATTTACTTTCACTACCTTCACCTTCACTTACAGTATTTGTGGGGGTTAAAAAGTATATCATCGAGTCTAATAACATATTCTAAAAATGATAAGCCTCATAAAAGCATTCGCTAATTAAAATAATTTTAAAAGGAAGCTTTCGGTCTTCGAACCACTTTTTAAATCCTACATCCACAGTAGCTGCACTGAGTCTGGAAGAGAACTTCCAGTTGTAGATCTAGAGTGTATCCATGAGGAAACGATGACTTTCCTCTCGAAGTCGGAACAACTTGAGCGAAAAAACTAGCCTGCGATCAGGCCTTTCCCCTACATCTCTCGTCAGTCCTAGGAGAGAAAAACACCGTCGTCTGACTGGATGTTAATATAGAACTGTCCGAGCAATGCAAATGAGTCTATACGCGCAATTTTCATCAGCTGAAATTCATCACTATTGTCAGGCACAAGAAAAGATAGCTCCCAAAAGATAACATACACTGTACGCATCAATTCTAAGAGTAAAGAATAAAACAGATAGACACGTGAAGGGCTTCACAGCTGAAATCCTCCTTGGTTACAGTGTTATTTTCCGTGAATCGGGAAAGTGGAGCAATAATTACCGTGAACCGTTATTTGTCGTTTTTAATAGCCGTGAACCGTGCACAGGACCCCCCCCTTACCGCCCCTCAGTGAAGGCGAGCGAAGCGAGCCCGCGGTGAAAAACGAGAGCCTGCACGTGAGTCATTGAATTTCAATTCCGGCCCCTCGAAATGTGACAACTTGTTGACAACTCGCCACGCTTCCGGTGTCAAATAACTAGCCAATAGGGAACGAGAAAAATATAAACAAACATGACAGAAAGATGCACGTGGAAGTTTTCCCGGGATTTCGTCTAGATCTTTGTGGCTCTTCATGGAAGGATCGGAAGAACGCGTTTTAACTCCGAAAAAAGTTGTCAACAAAGCAAGTGGACATTGCCGTATCTGCAGTTGTAGTTTTTTGGTGAAATATGGAACTGGAAAATCGGGTCGAATGTCCACGGAAAATCTATTTGAAGTTTCAAATCGCGATGGAAGTCGCGGACAAGTATTGGCGACGATGTGCGAAAACACTGGTATTTATTTCGTAAAATTGTCTTCTTTGTCGAGCCGTGTGTGTAATTCTTGCGCCCGAAAAATTAGGAACTTATGCAGGCTCTTCGAGGAAATCACGTCTTTCCAGAAGACAAATGACCGCATCTTCCTGTTCCTGTTTAAGGTCGAGGAGGTGGTGAGAATCGACCGAAAGTTTTCGAAATGCTTCTTGAACGGAGCTTGCATGTGAATTCCCGGACGCCATATTTGATTTGGTTTTCATGTGACCGCTGGTTTTTCTCATATTAATTGAGCCTGTCATTTTTGACCAATCAGAGTGCTGCGTTCGTGGACGAACGCGCCGGATTCAAAATTCAATGGGATACGTGCAGGCTCTCAATTTTCACCGCGGGCTCGCTTCGCTCGCCCAGCGGCTCGCTTCGCTCGCCGAAACTCGCGCCTTCGGCGCTCTCGAAGAAAATAATTCACGTAAGAAAATAATTCACGTTGCGTTGCCCCCCGAATAGAGAGCCTGCTCGCAGGCTAACCTATATCCTTCACAGTTGGCTTCAGCAGTAGTTCATGTAAGTGGGCATACACCTGGCTTTTACTTTCTGATCCAAACAACTCTTTCACTTCCACAATATTCGAACATGGCTTAGCAACAGCAAGAATTCCTGTCAAAAAGAAATCTTTCCCTGCTCAAAATTTGTTTTCCACAATAATGTACATTGCTAACATATACGATTTAACTATTAAAACAGATCAAGGACCCTAGCAGGTGACACCATGACCACCGATTTCCTTTTTTTTTACTCACTAAACTAAAGAAATGACACAGGGTCAACACAACCACACTGACATAATAGATTTATTTCAATCTAAATGTAACTTTAAGGTAGTGTTAATTACCTGCTGTTTTATGATTTTTTGACTTGTGCCTGCCCTTTTCTGTCCCACATCAAATTTTGCGCTGTTTCCCAGCGTTATCTTTAATGATCTGGTCCTCTTCTGTTTCAACAGCAAATCCCGAACTACAAACAGTACTGCAGTGAATGACCCACGAAAGTTGTAATTTGGTGCCAAACCAAATAACAGACAATTTGTTGCAGTTTGAAAATATAGATTTTGCCCAATTTTAAATTCAATTGCACTGATACAACTTACATGATACAGTTAAATAACATTGTAATTAGTCTAGTTCAAAACATTATTATAACTAAATGAAAAGGGTTTGTGACTTAACACACCCCTATTTTTATTATATGTCATTTTGTGCTACTGTTTACCATTGTAACAGAAGTACCCCACACGAAACACCCTGTTTCAAAATTCCCACAGACCCCGATAACGACTGCCAGGCATCAAAGACATTACTAATATTAAAATACCCTTAACAGAGACATAATAATTATTTTTCAATGACCGAAATCATTTCACTGGTTGTAAATTTAATTCATGTCGGACCCAGAGACATCGAAAATACAAATCTTAAACCCCTCAAACTTCCAAACTCAAACAACAAGGCCAACCTCAGAACCCATATTCATAATATTCATTGTTGACAACAAATCATACCATAGTTTACTTCCACAAAAAAAAAACATTCCCTTACCCCACAGCTCATTTCTACAATGAACCACATTCTTGCTTGAAATCCCAGACCAGACACAAAATCTTGAAATACTCCATAAATTCAGATAATAAATTATTTGCCAAGCCCTGAATCATTGTCATGCAAGCAATGCACCTGAGACATTATAGACCTGGTGCAATTCTAACCTCTAATCTTGGCAGTAAATATTCAATCATCAATCAATCAATGCCTAAGTTTAAAAAAGTGGGTGAAATGCATTTTTCTGGAATTGATGGCACAATTGTTGTTGGTGAGATAATCATAACCTTGGATTTATTATTACTGTAGGCCTTAGGGTTTGTTGATTGGGTAACATAGGGCATAGGCAGGAGAATGATCCCTTTAATAAGTGGAGGAGAGGTGTTTACATCATCTCCATCATGAAATTGAAATGATAAATCCAAACAAATTATGCAACAAGTGTTAAAAAGTTGGCAGTTTAATAATAGTATTTATGTGTACTGCACCCTTACTGAAACTTGAACAAGAGGGCAATAAAATAAGTAGTATGAATAGGGTTCCATGTTTGTGTTTCTATCTCATACAGATATCATTATAGGAAGTTATACAAACAAAAATGTCTAAGGATTATCACAGTTCTTATAGGAAGTTAATTTAAGTGAAAAGCATTTCATTTGAATACGGTAACAATGAATTGGATATAGCAGCCACGATGAGAGGCGTTTGATTCTTTGTGCTTTATGAACCGATTCCATTCCTAAAATTACACACTCACATGTAATAATTGACAATTTTTTTTAATACTATACAAATTCAACACCTTGCATTACTTTTTATCCAACATAGAGTGATTCTTGATGCACAACATCATCGCTTACAAGGTTTGGATCATCTTCTTCCTATTTAATATTCTCCTGACAAAATCTTATCTCAACAAAAAAAGGTTAACGTTTGGATTGATTTTCAAAAGCAAGAAGGTCATACCAAGTGTCCACTGTCAGACACCCTCATATTTTGAAGACATGCTTGTCCACGTCCAAATTAGGACTTCAGGACACAAAAAAAAACCAAAGTTCCTTGTTCTACTCTTTTGCTGATGTCACAAGACCAATGTTTGTTTGTATACTAATCGATATGTACCGCCAAATTCTGTATTACATTGGATAATGAAAACTATTTCAACTAGAGTTTTTTTTAATATAGCCGATTTTTTTAGAGTGCACTTTATTTAATGAAATGTAATCCAGTGGTGCCTGTTGAATTGGAGATCTCTGCAGTTATCACCAGGATGGGAATATAACTGTCATTAGTAAATGTCTCTGTTACAGGTATTTTATAACTACTTAAGATAAGCTTATCGTTCACTCAGCTGTCCAATTTTAGAAGTTGGAGTTTTTAAAGGGTCTGTATTTATGAGATCTATGTTTTCTAAGTCTCCAGTCTAAGATCTTTGTTTTTGAGTCTGACTTTCCTAGAGGAATACCCGGGGCTAGAAATAATTTCCCGGCTGCCGCTGGTCAAGTTGTCCGGTCAAACCTATTTTTGCTCGGACACAACCCATTTTTGGCAGGACAAATATCCATTGCGTCATATCTCTATAAGTCCCCCCCCCTCCCGCACGATGTTTACATATCAAACAAGTACATTTTCTACGCCTTTACTGTCAAGCAACCTCAAACTCAATGCACGAAAAGTGGAACGGCAAAATAATAATAATAATAGTAATAATGCAATTCTTTATACAGTTGACCTATATCACGCAAGGTGGTTTTCAATAGGGCACTGTGAAATTCAATATTACATTTGTGCATAAAACCATCGCTTGAGTTCCATGTATTCAATACGGTTAAATTTTATACCTACTAAAGTTATGAAGTTCACGAAATTACAACTTGCAATAAATAGTTGATTCTCATAATAATACAAGCTAACTGATGTGAAAATATAACAAGAAACACTTAATTACAAGTAGAATCCATATCCGCTGATTTGATACAACGTAAGCGTACAATGAATAAGCTTAAATCATTGTAGGCAAAATAAATGTTGTCAGTGCCCACCTCAAAAATGCCCTCGCATGTCTCTAAGACGCCAAATTTAAGAAAAGCCTGTTCCAACCATATTTTGAGAGCAGAAATGCCATCCGATTGGAATCCACCCGATCAGCCACCATCTTGGATTCTTCTCCTCGCCTCGTCCCAGATCCCTCCCTTTTTGGAACGCGACTAAACAATATAACCGCCACCGCTATCAGCACGTGAGGATGATTCCACTACAGCGCCCATGGAAATGCCTCGCTGAAGGCTAACCAAGTGACGCTCATATCCACCGCTTGCGTAATCGTAAAACCTAAACCCCTCCTTACGCAAACCGTTGAGATCATCGAAAGTAAGCAAACAAAATCAACTTTATTGATCAACCGTGAACTCTTTCCCCGCGTCTTACATGACCTTCACAACCCATACACACAAGCCACAACTACTGCCAAAAGAAATACGCAGTAGCCGAGACATTGACCCACGAGATCAGTGATCTTTAATATTCGTAAGTCCTTCTGTACTAATGAGATTCATTTTTCGGATCGACATCTATTTTTCTCGGGTCGTGAATGCCATTCTCCATCCGAACGATTCGAACGGATCGACAAACTGTGCACAATACCTCAGCCACAAAATATGCAAAGCAGTATTTCTAAGCCCAACTAATGATATTCATTTCTCGGATCGACAACTCTTTTTCTCGGGTCGTGAATGCCATTCTCCATTCGAACGATTCGAACGGATCGACAAACCGAACAATACCTCAGCCACAAAATATGCAAAGCAGTAGATTTCTCAGCCCCACTAATGATATTCATTTCTCGGATCGACAACTCTTTTTCTCCGGTCGTAAATCCCATTCTCCATTCGAACGATTCGAACGGATCGACAAACTGTGCACAATACCTCAGCCACAAAATATGCAAAGCAGTAGATTTCTCAGCCCCACTAATGATATTCATTTCTCGGATCGACAACTCTTTTTCTCGGGTCGTAAATGATGTTCTCCATTCGTACGATTCGAACGGATCGACAACCTTAACACCATGGACCTAGCTAAACCACAGCAGATGATCTTTGTTATTTCTAAGTCCCACTAATGAGATTCATTTCTCGGATGGACAACACTTTTTCTCGGGTCGTGAGTAATGTTCTCCATTCGAACGATTCGAACGGATCGACAACCCCTAAACACAAGAGATGATCTTTTTTTTTCTAAGTCCCACTAATGAGATTCATTTAACGGATCGACAGCTTTTTTTCTCGGGTCGTGACTGATGTCTTCCATTCGAACGATTCGTACGGATCGACAACCTCTATACACCACCTAACCACAAGAGATGATCTTTTTTTATTTCTAAGTCCCACTAATGAGATGCATTTATCGGATCGACAGCTTTTTTTCTCGGGTCGTGACTGATGTTCTCCATTCGTACGATTCGTACGGATCGACAACCTCTATAAACTACCTAACCACAAGAGATGATCTTTTTTTATTGCTAAGTCCCACTAATGACATTCATTTCTCGGATCGAGAACTCTTCTTCTCGAGTCGTGACTGATGTTCTCCATTCGTCAGATCGTACGGATCGACAACCTCTAAACACCACCTCACCACAAGAGATGATCAATAATATATCTAAGTCCCACTAATGAGATTCATCTCTCTGATCGACAACCCTTTTTCTCGGGTCGAGCCTACTTGTCCATCTGTACGGATCGAAATTAAACTTTTTCCGATCGTATCAGATGGTGTGTATTGGACAACCCTCGCCCGTGACGTTATCCAAAACAAGACCAAGGTGGCCGCCGTCGTAAATTTTATTCAAGATTAGATATTATCACAAAACAGCGGAAATTGAAGGTTTTTTGTGCCAGAGATATATAATATCACATACGTAAATTCTTTGCTGCATTTTGTTCACATTCTATCCTCCTTTCACCGAGAAAAGCTGGAAAACATGAATTTTTATTCAAAAATTTCTTGACAACAAGTTGCTTATGACGCCTAATCTCAAAACCATAGCAACCGATTTTAGTCAACTGCCATAATGGGTCAAAGGGTTTTAGGTGTAGTTGCCGAAGGTACGGATTAAGAAAAAAAAATGAGAAAGTCCTTATGGGGGGGGAGGGGGTTGGCATCCAACCTCATCAACCCTTGTACGTATGAAGGTGAACGTCATATCATTTCTCACAGTATCCCCTTCAATACAAGCAACATTTTTTTCCCGTTCAATACAAATTACACTATATAGAAATATATTTTTCTAATTTTATCATTTTTAGTTCATATTGTATTATCTTATTTCATTATGATTTTTTCGCTCGTTTTAGTTTTAGCTCGATGTTTGGTCACAAAAGCTCCACGTGAAAGCTGCCGTTTTGTAGCCTGCGGTGCAGCGGGACGTTTCACTCAAAATCTGGACATACCGGCGGTGTAGGCTGTTTGCGGCACAGGCTGTCGTTTTGGAAAGGAGCAAATAAACCATTAAACCATAGTAACACTCATTTTCTTGCAGATCAAACTTTGAGACTGGCTGACGGCTATAGAAAAGGAGAAGGAAGGGTGGAGATATTTCATGATGGCTACTGGGGAACTGTATGCAATGATTACTGGGACATAAAGGACGCACAAGTCGTATGCCGGCAGTTGGGGTATTCTAAAACTCTAAAAACCTTTCGTTACTCTACTTTCGGTAAAGGAAATGGTCACATATGGCTGACACATTTAAGATGCTCAGGTAATGAAAGCTCCATAGAGAATTGTCAGCACCGAGGTTGGAACAATCACCACTGCAGTCACAGTGAAGACGTATCAGTCATCTGTATGAATGGGACGAAAACATTGGGTAAGGTTTTTTTTCTGGGCCATGCTGTTCTCTTGTTAGATCAAAAGAGCTTTTTACAATTAAGATCAAAATTTTGGCCTTCTGTCAAGAGCTGCTGACATAATTGCAGGAGTTATCGACGGAAGAAACCACTGCAAAATGCAACCTTAGAGGGTAGGAGAATAGTATTAAGCTAGTGGTAAGAGAAGAGTATTTTAACGCACACACCTATGAGACACTCTCTCACTTGGCCTTAATTGGACGTGCCGCAAGATGGAGAATTGTTTTACGGTTTTCTGCCTTAAATAGCCTTTTTAATTCCGCTATTTTATGCTGCTATTTTCTCTCGGAAATGCATGCCGTAGTTCGTTTTTAACTCGTGAATGGCGTTAAGTTGTAGTTATTCGACAATTTTTATAGGATATATTCATAATTTTATTTAGTTCAGCTGCGAATGGGTTTATACCAGTCTTTACTATTGTATTAGCTGATCCGTTCTGCAGGGTAAATAAACATGATGATGATGATGACGACAATGATGATGATGATGATCATTAAAGTGGAGACCTCAGCACCGGCAAGTACCTCATGTTACCCCACCATAGTCTCTCTTATACAATAGTCTCACGATCATTGTGCCAACTAAGCCAAAAAACTCAAGTAAGGAAACATAAACTATGTATTAAATATTAGGAAGACTATAGGGAGACTATATGGGAGCCTAACACGAAGTACTCCCCTGGCATTCACTTTGTCGATGGGTCGTAAACTTTTAATTATGTAATGCAAATGTATGCATAAAACGAGCTAACAAGCGGTATCTAGCGCGTGCTGTCATGTCTCACTTTTAAATTTTCAGGACGGTAATTCTCTTATCAATCAATTAATGTAAACCATTTCTTCCGCGACTCGGTAGATCGACAGGCTGTTTCTTTTTTAATATATGCATGTTAATTTATGTATTGAACGCAAAAACAAGCAGCACGGCGCGTATTGGCACGTCTTACTTGTAACTTCCCAAGACGATATTTCTCTCCTTTGTCATTTAAAAAGTAAACCTTGAGTGGAAAGAAGTAACAAAAGAGAATAGTCCAGGGTCAAAAAAAAGGACATTGAGAATCTCAAAATCATGAACTGCGTAGGCTTTCGAACTGCAGATATTGAAAGACAGGTAAGGAGAATGCTACAGTACTTAAGAATGTAAACAGAATGTAAACACGCTTTTTAACATTTTAAAGCAAAGAGTAAAAACCAAGCAGTTTCCCTTGTAGTTTTTCTTCGGATCTTTCTTGGAAAGAGCCACGAGGACATTTAAAATCACTTCTTCCGACTCGCCTCATTGAATATGCTCGATGCACTCATCTTAGGCTTCACTGCACACTCTAATCTCTCTGCTACGAGTCTGTTTTAGATTTCTGTGTCTATACCTCGATTCACAGAAACGAACAACTGCGCCGCTCTGATAGTAGGTTGAATAGCATACTGCATAACATCGTACTTACGTACTACGTGAAATTAGCATCCTCCTCCCACGAGTTAGCTCATAGCCCAGTTATTCTTATGAACAAAAGCCTTGAACGATATCCATATTTTTTGCATCGATCTATTATAAAAACAATGTTTTATTATTAACTAGGTAAAAATTTGTTCGCTTTACGCAATAATGTGTCAGCTTCGGTCAAGTTGCTATCGCGCAAAACATATTAAAATTGCCTAAAATCGTTGCCGATCCAAAAAAGAATGCTTTCTTGTGTAACCCTGTTTAAGACAGTTACAGGATGACATTGCTGTTGCAATTTATTCCACGAATGCGTGTTGGAAATGAGGTTATGAATAACCAACCAGGCGGTTAAAATCACCTCTCATCCCGGCAAGGGCACGTGGAATAACTTCGATACTCGTTGCTGACTTGTTTTGCAGTATTTTTCGATCAAGTTTTGTTTCGCGACCAAAGTTTTGAACGCTGCAACACTTGAGACGGTACTCAATTTCCTTTTATGGCAAAAGCAGGGATCATAACTGTGTGGGGTGAATTTTTTGTACTGTGTGGGGTGAATTTTTTGTGGGGTGAATTTTTTGTACCATATTTGTACTTTTTATATTTTTAGTTTTAGCTTGTATCTATTACAATGTTTAGTTTTATTTTATTCTTTTGTTATAGAGGACCTCCCTGAAAACCACTCAACGTGATGGGAGTATCCTCTTTAAAGATTAATTATTATTATTATTATTATTAATTATTAAGCCACAGCCTCAGCCACAAATTCTTCGGATACTTGAGGCCTTGTAGGCGGCTACCCCTCTCCCCATTCAATGTTGAAAAACAATTCGTTACCAAGTACTCGCGGGGTTTTTTTTTTGTCTTTTGGACCGGTTACTAAATTCCAAAACATATAAACGTTCACTTAATGGCTAAAGTAATATGTGCACGAGACAATGAGCTAACGATTCGCCACAACGATTCACCATTTCTGAACTATAAGAGTCTTGTTGAGCTACACTTCTCACGTTGGTGTCAGTGAAATGACCTTACAGGGTAGAAAGTAATTTCTCACTCAGGAAAAGTCAATAAACAAAAGTGCCCTATGGTGAACCGTTAACTGTAAAGAGATTAAAATCAATTCATTTATTTCTTTTAAAGACGGTTCACCATTTGGGCTTAACCCTGTACAACGTGCGCGCGACAATTCCACTATTCCATCACAAAGAGCCTTCTACATATACCAAAGTATCATTACAAAGGGCAATGAAGCGGTATTGTAGATTCAGTGTTGTAAAATTGGTCTGCAAAATGGTGAACCGTGGAGCAAAATCACTCGTACTTAGAATACAGCAAGTTTTTTAGTCGGCGTGCGTTCGAGGGAGTGTTTAGTGAAGCACACTTTGTTCAAATACTCTCAGAAAAATCGACGATTCCGGAAAAATTTTTGCCTTAATTGGTTGCCCCTTCCTTGTTTATCATTTGTCTAATCTCCAGAATTGTTTTTTACGCGGAGTCCTTCCAGTGACCAGGCAGTTGCGCGACATCCTAATTATGAATGTGTACATAATTATGGGCATAATTTGCTTCTTGCAGTGATATCCTTTATAAGTTGCTTTTTCACATTACATTCTGCAAAATGTAATGGTAATTGATATTTGCTCCACTGGTGCTTACAGCCTCTAAACGTTTGTTCATTTAGGAGATTCACGGTCTTCCTTTTTCGTCTCCTTCAAGTGTGGAATTTCTAGACCCTCGGATTCCGTTGTCTGTGCCCTGCCCTTTAGTGCACAAGCCTGCTCGAAGGGATTTGTTTTGTGTGCGGATGATGTGGCAGCCAATTAACTGGGGACATGCTCTGTCCAACACTTTTTTGCTTGACTTCTTTTGCAATCGTTTTCAAACCATGATAATAGAATTCTATTACAAACTAAATCTTGATGTATCCTTGTCTAGTCTTGTACAGTTAACATACATTGCCGTACCTTTATTCTAGAATTTGTGGGAACAGTAAATAATACTCTTCTCGTAGTTTTTTAAAGACCTTTACGCATTTGTTTCCTGTAGCGTGACTGCTCCACCTTGTCTGTAAATTCCTTTGTTATCGCTTGTACACAACCTCAGCCACAAATTCTTCGGATACTTGAGGCCTTGTAGGCGGCTACCCCTCTCCCCATTAAATGTTGAAACAAAAAAATCTGCCGTTTCGCGCGGAAAAGACCAAATTTTGTAGTCTTTTCTTCATTGCAAAGGGGGGAAGAGGGAAAAGACGGCAAGGTGTCCCAAGATTATTGGCCGATGCTGTAGAAGTTCAATAGCTGAGATTGAAAATTTTATGAATGTTATTTTTCTTAAAGAGTGTAAAGGATTACGCTGGCACGTACCTACACGAGCTTTCGTTAAATTTTTCTCGAATTCGCCCTAAACAAAGTGGAAAAGCGTATTTTCAAATAAACGTTGGTACATCGTCCTTGCTTGACATGATCTCCAAACAGGATTGGCACTCAGGGAATTTTCGGGCAGCCGACTTCATTCCGGAGTACTGATTACAAGTTGTAGTTAGATCGCACATTTCCATTATTCTCAAAAGTAATTTGCCCTGGTTAAAATCTGGGAAAGATCTCTGAAGGTCTGCATACGTTTGAGCATCCTGAGCATGACCCCTAAGGATCCTCATGTATAATCCTCAAAGATCTTTAAGGATCCTGGCAAATCTTGCAAAGATGGAATTTAAGTCTTTAAGAATAAAGAAATTTGATTTAGCAAAGTTTTGGCGAACGAGAACCATCAGCGAATAAAAACCCAGAACTGCTTTATTTTGTTATTTTGTTAACTCGTTTGGGAGAGTAGTTTGACAAAATTTTACTGTAATGTCACTTGACAATTGGAGACCACTGACACTAATGCCTTTGTTTTATTTTTTCAAAGGTTGTATATGTGCTCTCACTCTGCGCGTTGAGCTTTTGTCTTTTAGCTTTAGTAAACTGAAATATAAATAAATAGGTTCGGCATCGATTGTTATTATTTACTTTCTTTGGGTGTTTTGAAAATAGGGTAAATTTAGTGGGTAGAAATTTGTAAAACTGGTCGAGAAATGGCGTGTTAAATTAAAAGTGAAAGTTTGGCTCATTGGGTTCAAGTTGTCGAGTTTCTGCTGTGGTTTGAGTACTTTTATGTCAGTGCACACGTCACGACCACATGTTAACCAGTCTTCGCGTCACGTTCGTAACGTGTCAAACAGTTTTGACAATAATTAATAGACTGCAATAATACTCGTATTTCCCGAGTTTTAATAGCCTTTCCTTCCCACAACCTCACTATTTTCTATGTATAATTACATTAATCAGACTCCACGTATGCGATGTTCCAGTTCACGCTCATCCCATGTCCACTTGTGGACCGGTTTTTGTTCTTTTGCAGATGCAGATGACTTGTTGCTGTTGTATGACGGAGGTCGCCGTTTGTACTATTTTATCCCAATGGACCAAGAGATACCACTCAGTGAAGTGACACCGTTAATTCCACTGGATAGCACTGCAATCGGGATTTCTTACGATCCAGTTGAAAATCAAATCTTCTGGAGTACATCCTCTGGAAGAATCCATCAAACCTTCCTAAACAACGGCTCTAGCAAAACGGTAGTAAAAGGCCTTAGAATGCTACTGGGCATCGAGATAGATCTTATTGGAAGAAACCTCTACTTTGCCGACTACCATTATAATGTAATTAAAGTGGCAACACTTGATGGTTCCTATCAAGCTACCCTTGTTGATGTTTTCCGGCCTCAAATGCTTGCTTTGGACAGCGTTTCCAGGTAAGGGCTATTAAGGATTCTTTTTGTGCTGTGTTCTAAATATCAGTATTCACCAGGGCCCGGTTGTTCGAAAGCCAGTTAACGCTAACTTGGGATTAAAATTTAACCAAGGTCCCCGTTTCTCTTATTTCAAAAGAGTTTTCACGGCAAATTCCAAGTTACCGTTTGAAAGCAACCAATGTCAAAATGTAGAAAAAAAAAGATTTACAGGAATCCGTATCTTTTGGCTACAAAACGGAGTTAAAAATTGACGCTAATCCTAGGTTAGCCTAACCCTGCTTCGAACAACTGGGTCCAGATATCAACAAGAAGCGTATTTGTATGTCCCTTAATATGTTGCGTGAAACCAAGGCATTTTGTCAAATTTAATGGATCTGTAGTGCTTTTTTTGTCGCAGAAAGGAAGTATTAAAACACAGTTTTGTCTTTACTAGCATGCATACAAAAGAAAATAGCCCACTTAACTAGAAAAACAATGGGAAACAGCATAAATGCAACATAGATACAATAGAATACCAAAATCAGTCAAAAACACATGGAGGGAGGAGTACTACCAACCTGTCGTCCCAATTTTATTGTCGCAGAAAGGAAGTATTAAAACACAGTTTTTCTTTACTAGCATGCATACAAAAGAAAATAGCCCACTTAACTAGAAAAACAATGGGAAACTGCATAAATGCAACATAGATGCAATAGAATAACAAACTCAGTCAAAAACACATGGAGGGAGGAGTACTACCAACCCTGTCGTCCCAATTTTACGTTGTTCTTCAATCGTTTAGGCCATCAAAAATTTATTTATCGAAATATTTAAAGAGACCTGCAAGGTTCTAAGCACTGCAATAAATAACTGGTGAGATCATGCTGCTGTACTTGGCACCTTGAAGTGTCAGTTCAGACTTTATGAACCGTTTCCATTGCTGTATTTTATAAATAGATAGAAGTTAAAAAATCCACATCTACGCAAAAAATGAAGCTTAGTTAGTCTCCACTGTTGCTGTCTGACTTGATCACATTCCATAACGGTTTGAGTTTGTAGTGTTAGGTCTCAAATTGTTTGATAACCGGTTACCGCAGGTGCCACTGCTTGCTGCTGACATCCGACCTTTAGGTGCAAAAGCGCATTTGAACATGACATGAAAATATGCTTGTTAATCGCATTACATTACCACAACCAATATGTTATGAGAATTAGGTTTATACAGTTAAAAGACATTGCTTTTATTCTCTTTTTTTAACTCCTGTAAAACTACAGAGGAGGTATATAAGATGGCATTCGATAACTCGTATACAATCGGGAAACTAATCAGATAGTCTAGGACAATCGTTTCTCAGACGAGCTGATCGAAGCTATCTCGGATGCAACTCCAACCAATCTCGTCCCCAGGGACTACTCTGTATTCAAAGTGGCGGTGAGGGAAGACCCTGGCAGGTCACGTGATCTAAAATACAATAAACAATAGCCACAAGCGAGTCTTCAGCATGTTTATTAATTAAAATCTTCCGTATTTTTGAAGACACGTGACCTGTTATCAGGGTCTTATCGAGACGTCATTTCGAATAGAGAGCACACGACAAACTTGGTTTCCAAGATCATATACCGAGCGTATTCGAGAGTTTGAGAATCACTCGGGTATTTGCCAGTCGAATGAGATTTTCGACTAATCTTTGTCGCAGAAGATCAGATAAAAGATTTGCTTTCAAAATGATTGCCCTTGAACTTCACGTGTAAATTTTCAATACGGTAATATCCTGTTATTCTTTTTTTGGAATTGAAAATGTACAAAACGAGCTTTATAAAGGAATACTGGACTAAACAGTGGAAGTCAGATAGGTAACGCAAAGGGATCATTATATATTCCTCGAGAACAGGATGCTTTTCAAGGCGAAGATGAACCTGCTATCGCAAAACTTCACTCGAGCGTTCTAGGTAATGTTCCAGCGTTTATGAGAAACCATGGCAAAGTACATGCATGCTGAATTGCAAATTTGTACCAAAATGTGTTTTTTAATTGACTGATTTTTCGTATTTCTTTAAGCTTTCCTTAATTATCATTGGCTTTAATATAGTCATTTTCTTTCTCCAAAATATCAGAAAGTTGGGAAGAACTGGTTTGAAAGTTTTCTTAGCTCGGGAGAAAGAATGCTTATGTATTTGCAGTCTGGAGCTTTTAGTATAAATAAATTACATGCTGGGTAGTAAATTTGTACCAAAATGTGTTTTTTGAATTGGCCAATTCTTCGTATTTATTAAAACGTTCGCAATTTTTTTAAACATGCACAGTCTGGGTCAATAAATGCCCTTCAAGGTAACTTGCACATCGAGCGGAAAACCTTGCGTGTAGTTTTCCTTGTAGAGAAAATTGAACGCGTTTGGCTTTTCATCACGAGTCAGAGAGAATCTTAAGTTTAAAAATTCGCAAGGTCTGGTTGCTAGGGAGTGCCGTCATGGGCTTGCAAGTTAGCCGTCATCGCATTTAACTTGCCGTTTCACACCCGCGGCGTTTGAATAGGGATCTTTTGTCGCGAATTTCTAAAGAGGTTGGATTTCATAAATATTTTGACAAGAGCGGAAAAATTTGATTATTCAATCCTTTACCCCTTTCCTTCTGCGAATGGATGCTTTCGATAATCTGCTGGTCGAACTCTCTACAAGCAGTTCAGGGAGCGTTTTTAACTAAATTAGAAGGCGTGTGAAAGAAGATGTGGCGTTGCAGTGTATTCCGTCCACTGGCAAGTGTTTTAAGCAAAGTGGCCAAGCACCAGCTCGCGAGTGAGGTGCGGGATTGCAGAAAATTAATTCAGAGTTTAAAAGAACGAGGCATATAACAAATGTGCTGTTTTGTTATTCTTTTGTTATCCAATGAGATGCAAATAAGTGTGAGGCGTTTTTCTGCAATCCCGCACCTTAGAGCAGCTCGCAGACATGGCAGGCTTTCTGGTCTTTGTGATCGGAGAGTTAACTAAGAAGAGCTGTTTCTTATTCGGTGTTTTTTTGCCTTTCCGCGTTACAAATCTAAAGCAAGCAAACGTGATATCAGCGAAAATTACCTTCAAAAAAATGCTGTACAGAATACAGATTCCTACAGCGCACTTTCTTCAAGTAATGTTAGTAGCGAATCCACTATAACATGTAGCTGGTAGTCTAGCGAAATAATCGTACAACGAAGTAAGTCATTCCTTCAATCGTTTTCTTAGATAAGGCAAAAGCTTGTGTCCGTTCGTTGGGAGTCTCTCCTTTTAGGGATAATCAAGCAAAAACAACACGCCGGCCGCGAGCGCGAAAATCGCAAGCCACGTGGAAACGTGGCTTTCGTGTGATGAGCCACCGGTGTAAGCGCGCGCCACGATTATATTTATTTTTAAAGCCCTTTCACAAAAGTGGCTTTCAAAGAGGTCCTTAACAAATAAATAAACTAGGCATCGTTCGTTTTTCTCGTTCACCCAGGTTGAAGTACTGGCATCACCGTATGCCTGAGCACTTCTGGGATATGCAACATATAATGAACATTTTGATAATTCTAGGCAAATGTTGTATATCTTTTCCTGGTTCACCCAGGAGTCCTGGCATCACCGTTTGCCTGAGCGCTTCTGGGATGTGCAACATAATAGACATTTGAAGGCAAAATTCTAGACAAATGTTGTATATCTTTTTCTGTTTCACCCAGGTTGAAGTCCTGGCATCACTGTATGCCTGCGCACTTCTGGGATATGCAACAAAATCAACATTTTGAAACAAAATTTAAAACAATTGTATATCTTTGTCTGGTTCACCCAGGTTGGCATCACTGTATGCCTGAACACTTCTGGTATATGTAACACAACAAAGATTTTGAGACAAAATTTGAGACAAATGTTGTATATCTTCTTCTGATTCACCCAGGTTGAAGTCCTGGCATCACCTTACGCCTGAGCGCTTCTGGGTTATGCAACATAATACAAATTTTTGAGACAAAATTTTCGACAAATTGTTGTATATCTTTTCTGGTTCGCCCAGTTTGAATTCCTGGCATCAGCGTATGCCTGAGCGCTTCTGGGATATGCAACATTATCATTTTGAGACGAAATTTTAGAAATGTTATATAACTTTTTCTGGTTTACTCAAGTTGGAGTCCTGGCATCACTGTTTGCCTGGGCTCTTCTTGCCTGGAACTGTATATATTTTGAACGTTACTTTACTTCTTTCGTTTCATTAATGTAAAACACTACCCGCCCAGACTAGCTATCGCTATTTGCAGGATAGTGTAGCCCTTTTATTGTGACTATGACAAAATTATGACCAATAAACTTAACTAAATAGATGTACTTTTCGTACTTTTTCTGACGAATCGCCCTCCAATTTAATGTTTTTTTCTTGTTATCCAAACCCCCACCCCTCCAAAACAATCCTACCTCAAAGATAAGCTCCTGTAAAAACTTCACTAGTCAAGAGCCCTACGCTGCTTATGTTGTCCATATTTCGCAAGCTGGAACCAGAATGAAATTGGAGGTGTTTATGCCGGAGCGACTTTCAAACCGGCCTGAGTTTATTTTGGTTTGCTCTACATTTATTTTACATTATACTGGAAAGTATACGAGAAAACATAGCACAAAGGACACGTGAGAGACGCAAGCGAGCGCGAAATTGCCTGCGGTGTGAAAACGTGATGCACGCGTTATGAGCGTGTTGATTTTCGACATTTTCGGTTGTTCTTTTTGCTTGAATATCCATGAGTGAAAAGAGAGCGCTTGTAGTCTAAATACTAGTCCAAGATCCTATGCCAGTACAACTCAGTCTTTAGTTTACTATTTCAAGGCAGAAGGTACGCTTGTCGCAAAAAAGGAATATGTAAACGCGGCATAAATCTCCTACCAGAAAAGGATATCATTAGCTCGTCTCGAGAAGAAATCTAAGCGGCTAATAATTTCACGTAGTATTTCAGCGTTGATATCCTCGTTTCAGGTTTGGTCGATTGAGTGGAGCGGGATGTAATTTTTAATTATTTTGTAGTAAAACTAACGCCAGGACAGTGTGCATGAGTAAAATGAAGTTTTTTCGCTTTGCCGTTGGAGATCCGTCTTGTGATTTACAGCCTAAATTTTCTTCTTCAAGGCTATACCTTTCTTAAAGCGATTCCCTGCCAAACCCAGTTAATATTTGTTTATGTATCTCTCAAACGCCACGAATAAAAGTAGAGTCAATTAAAAACAAGGAATAAATTAATTGCACGCTTAAATATTATAGCACATTCGCGCAAAAATTAACGCCTAAGTGGAACAGAAACGATCACCAAAACTGATTTAATTACATCGGAATGCTAGTAAGTCACTGGGCTTCACGCAGAGATACAAGACTAAAAGACACGTTTCTCTGCGGGATTCCAAGGTACTTTTTGGTTGCTAAGAACGTCTGGCTCATTATAAAAGTCTTAGATTTAGTTTTAGATTTAGTTTTAATTTTAATCTTAAGTTTTTGATTTCTATTCTAGGAATTTTTTAACTGTATTCTTATATATTTCTATTGTAAATTTTTAGGTTTTTAATTAATTTGATGTAAGGCGCATTTGATCATATCCATATGTTAATTTGCGCCGAATAAGCATTAAATTTTTATTATTATTATTATTATTATTATTATTATAAAAGTAAACAAGGGATTACATAAATATTATAAGTTTTTGTTCAGAAGAACTTGTAGTATCTTTTTCTGTGTATCTTAATTTCTTTAATTTTTACTTTTTTTGAATCTTTGGTTTACGAAATTTTGTACATAAGAAGAGTGATTTCATTAAAACACTTCCAAATCCTCAGTTGTTTTTTATAGTTCACCTGTGTGACGACATAAGAAATCTCCTTCGTAAGTTTTGCAATGATTCTGAGTTCTTGCTTCTTTTATTGGGCAATTCTCATCTTTCAACCAAACCATAGTCTTACAGCGCCCAAGGAATGTTTTTTTCTCATTACTAGATGGACAACACTTTACGCAGGATGTGCGTTGTTCCTAGGAATGCCATCTTTTGAACGTCCTGGAGGTTGATGTTCCCTGGGACTTTACCGATAAACTTCTCCAGTCCTTTCTTTATCAGTCCAAGGGCTCCTATATTCACCTAAAACGACTGGAACAGCTTCCGTCTTGCACGTTACGCAGAGTGTGCGTTGCTCCTAGGAGTGCCGTCTTTTGAACTTCCTTGAGGTTGATATTCCCTGGGAATTTACCAATAATCTTCTCGAGTCCTTTCTTTGTCAATCCAAGGGCTCCCATAACCACCTATAACCACTGGAAAAGCTTCGATCGGTCTTTCTATGATCACTGCAACGTTTTCCGTTTCCATTTTATTATTATCATTATTGTTATTATTATGATTATCCTTATCATTATCATCATTATTTCTTGCAGATACATGTACTTTACTTCACTTGACCACGGTCGTCTACAAATATCAAGAACAGACATGGATGGTAAGAACAAAGTTGTCCTTGCAACGTTGAAAAGAACATGGAGAAACGTTGACCTGGCCCTAGATAAACCTAGCAACCGTCTGTTCTTTTCTGACCAAGATGGCAATGTTATACGATATATTGACCTGGTCACTACAGAGATCCACACCCCTCTTTCTGGAAACCTTCACCGTCCAACAAGTCTAACGATGATGAACAACACTCTTTACTGGACTGCTGCAGGTGATGGAAGGTTTACTGGAGCTATCTTCAAGGCAGAAGCAACTAATGGAAGTACAGCGCAAATGATAGCGGATGGATTTTCTTATCCATCAGCGATATACGCCCACACGTCTCGCGGATATAAAAAGCAAGGTAGATCTAGTAGATATACAGCGAAGCCTCCTTCATGCCAACGGGACGTAACACATACACACACAGCTTCCAAGTTTGCTCTATCAGCTTAGTGCAGCTGACGAGTTTTTCTCTTATAATGTGAACAGTACCGTAACAACCACCTTTCACTCAACGTCAAAATCATACTATAATTAGAACGTTGGAAACTTACCGCTCCCTCCCTCCACCCCCCGAACTCGAAAAATGTCACGATCTATATGTAAGAAATAATAAACCTATTTGGCAGTTCAAGTTACTACGGAGAAGGGAGCAAACTTAAGGACAGCTTTTCTCATTACTTTATTCGACTCTATCCGCAGTGCAATCCCCCTGCCACAATAACGGTGGATGCTCGCAGCTGTGCGTTTTGAACCCCGGTGGAAAAAGATGCATGTGCCAAAGTGGAATGAAGATTGCAGAAGATGGAAAGAATTGTACGTTGCTTAAATAATAAATGAATCAAGTAGACATTCCACGTCGGGGAGTGGGGGAGGGGGGGGGAGGCACGAAGTACTCGTGCTAACTTTTAACGTTCATAACTGTTTTGCAAACAAGAGCCGCCATACTTTGCAAGTTTTCTAAAAGTTATTGGGAACAATTTGATATGACATGTCATACACAGTTTGGTGTTTTCATGGCAACCATATATATTTTGACAGGTAGTTTTTCTTAGAATATTGACTGTTTTCAATGAAAAATTACTACCTTATTGTCGTAACGTTTACATTTTGAGATCCTTTAAGTGGTCTCGTACTGTGTTTGGACAATTTTGGTGATGTTTTTGGAAGTTTTGGAAAAATCAGGACGTTCAAACTGGCGGATCCAAGATAGTTTCCGTTTGGGAATCATGACACTATTCTCATTCACAATTATGCCACAGAATTCCGGAGTGCGTGGGTTACATAACCCTATTTGTTGAAAGCTAGTTGCTTCATAAAATGCTGAATTACCACGTGCGGGCAATATATCCATATTTTAAGATCCTTTTGCTTAGAGTGGGTGCACTTTGAAAGCGACACACAAGCTGGTAAGTTTTCGGCGACGTCACATGCAGCGAGTACTTTCGCACCCAGCCGCTCATTGCCTCGGCCACAATCTTTTCCCGTAACTTAACCACGCGAGACAATGAGCAGCATTGTTAATGGATGAGAATGGTATACAATTCCTCCGTCATGTGTCGTCATCAGCTTATGTTGTGGATTCCAATAGAAACTTGGTTTGACGTACTATCTACCCTCGAAGTTTCATTGTCGTAGCTTTAATACTTTCGGAGTTAAGAGGGGGCACTTTGAGACCCCCTTCCAACACCCTCAGGAGCTTTAGAAAAGCCCAGGCTAAATGGGGTTAAGGGACGCGTACTACCAAAACTTGGAATTGTAAATTGAATTGTCACTGCAATTACTGCACGGCTTTTTAGGTAGAGCAAATTGTTTTGTAAAGTTTTCTGATAAAATAACCGTCGATAAATAAAGTTTTCCATCCACCCACCTATCCATCCATCCATCCATCCATCCATCCATCCGTCCGTCCATCCATCCATCCATCCATCCATCCATCCATCCATCCATCCATCCATCCATCCATCCATCCATCCATCCATCCATCCATCCATCCATCCATCCATTCATCCGTCCGTCCGTCCATCCATCCATCCGTCCGTCCATGTAAATATTTATTTATTTACTTATTTTTTATTTATTTATACAGTAATATATATTTACTAATGTGTGTTGGTGTAATTATCCCTGATGAAGTTTGTTTAGTTTGGTACAGTTTTGTTCAGTTTGGTTTGGTACATTAGCATCAGCTAATGCATGAAGCAACCTAAGTTCCATGTTATCCTGTGTATTTGACTTCGTCAACATAGTTTTTTCGTCTCTTTAATTGCAGGTATTTTTGGCGAAGTTGTCTTTATTTCCGACTCGGGGAGGCACGGAATAATCATGTCTTCTCTGGATACATCTGATACGACGACTATTGCTTTACCATTTCAAAATGTGACGACTCCGTATGGAATAGCGTTTAATCCACTAGACAATCGCATTTACTGGACGGATTCGACTCGCGGTGTTGTGGCACGGTCCTCAATTGGTGGCAAGGACCAGGAAGTCGTACATTCGCCTGTTTTTAGACCTAGGGGCATCGCTTTAGACCTTGTGGGAGGCAATATGTACTGGATAAGCAATGGAGGTCGTAGTATAGAAGTTTCAAAACTTACTGGGAGTTACTGGAAAGTGTTGGTTTCAAATTTGTATGACGAAGCAACAGACATTACTCTGGATACAACTAGAGGGTACAGTACTCTACTTCTTACATATTACACTATTTGCTAAATAGTTTTCTTTAATAATGCCTGATGACATGTTGACTGTGAATTAACTGTCGGGTGAATACGGAAACGCATACGGGAACCGTACATGGAGTGGGCTGGTGGTGGGTGCTGCGTTGAGTGAACATGGAGAGAGTACTACTGGTACCTGGTACCATAATTTTGTCCTTTGCACGGCACTTGTGGCTTCCTGTCAGCCTGGAAAGCTTGCACTATTGGTGTACTCGCTCAATAAAAATCGATACAACCGATATCAATGGCCCAGAACTCACTCAACAAGAAAACTTATAGTTTCTTAAAGACGGGCTCTTACAAGCTGGTGTTACATAGTTGTGGGCACCAAGATTCATGGAATTTTTCTATTGGGTATTTCAAATGAATTTTGCTGGGTCTGTTTTCGAAATTGCAAAAAATAACTATCGCAAAATGAAAACCCGCAGCAAAAATTTCTTACCAAGCCGCAGATCCTAGAATTAAAACTTTGAATTCTCATGCAACCCTTGTATTTTCAGTCTTTTGCAATGCAGGAATAAATGGCGTACGTTTGATACATTTGCGCTGCCTCTACTTGTCGTGACTACGTATGTCGTGACTATAATTACGTGACTACTTGTCGAAAGTCGATCTCGAGCTCAACACTCGGATTAAAATGTTTCTCTGGTAAACGAAGTCTTTTGCATTTTGTTTAAGACTAAGTTTGTTTTCACCCCAAAATATCTGACTCGATAAAGTTAATTGAAGACTTGATTCCATCAACTGACGACACACCATTCACGTGACTCTGATGATAAATTGCGCACAGGCTGGCGAAACGTCAATCAATGTCAGCAACAAGTCTTGTCAGGACAACACTCAATCGGATGATTATAAAATTCTCCTTATGATATGACTGCTGGGTTCAAACCCTTTATTAAGTGGCAATGTCTGTAAGAGCGGTCTACTGCTTTTCGGGTCAGAAAAAAAGTTTTCCCTCAAACTTTGTCCAGAAAACCAACTTGGGTCACAAGTAAAGGAAACGAGTTTCGTTTTGGGAAATACGCTAAAATAATTTTTTCAGAGTCCACAACAATAAGAGCGGCAAAAGGCGTAAATTAGCGCCTGGCCAGACACGAAAATTGCATAAGTTAGCGACCTCACTGCTCAAAAACCACAACACGCAGCAAAAAAGTGTTATTATTTTTAAGTTAAGAGGTCCTTCAAGGGTGTAAAGCTTATGTTAAATTTAATTTGTGTTGAAGTGGAAGCTCGTGATAATTGATATATTAACACTCATCTGAGCGCTTTCTGAAAACTCGCAAAAGTACCCTGTCTTCGTTGGCCTTTATTTCCCGAGTCCAGACCGAATCGCTCTAAATTCCTATCGAAGTGCGTTAACGAGATGTCAGAGAGTACAGAAATATAAAAATACCTTGCACTTTTTATCTTCCTTTACCACAGTGACTTCGAACTTTTGGTAATCTTTGCGAATATGACACGCGCATTATGCAAATTAGGTTGTTGAGCAAATTCGGATCGTGTGAACTGAATAGCTTCTAGATTTTAAGATTTCTCCATTTCAAGTCATAAATACAGAAAAGGGTACACAAATAGAAGTTTCGAACTGTTCAAATTGATGAAATAAGCGAATTAAATTACTGAGTCCTGGTCTTTGCATGCTAATCCGGGAGATTGGGTGACTCGCATTATGCAAATTAGGTTGTTTGCTAAACTTGGTCTGTTCCGGTAACCGATGCAAAAAACCTTTCTAACTGTTTGGATCCCACTTTTGTTTTAATTGAATATTAAAGAAATGTTAAGATTACATGCACTGTAGGTAGAAAACGCTGACGATAAATTCAGCAAGTTACAGTACTGACTTCTATTCATGTGTCATTTGTATAACTCTGTTTGCAATGAAATGGACAGCTTGTTGGATAAAAAGGAATCTCTACTTTTTTGTAGTCGGGTCTTGATTTCTTATGTTTTCGTTTTGCTCTACCTAAATACTGTGTAAGCCATATTTAATGACGACAATCGGTTCTGACCATACCCTGTTTACGACAAGTTGATACCCTACTTAGGACAGCCTCGATTAAAATTTTGTACCGTTTAGGACAGAGAGGTCAAAAGCCATACCCTACCCAGCGGCACATCCCCGTATAGGCAATATAGGGGAGTAACACCCGCCCCAGCTTTTGTTCCGGGGCTTTCGTTAAGCGCTTTATTTTGTTTATGCAAACGCTTGAGACAAGCAAGGTTGTAATTGCACGTCAAAGACCGTGGATTATACGCTGCCGATGTTTGGATGCTTTGGGGCAAAATGTGACGAAAATTAAGCCGACTGGATTTTTTTGCCAAATAAGAGGAGTGTAACGTTTTGGATCTCTCTTTCATCGATGTTTGATTTGAAACGGCTAAAGCCATGTCTTCATGGGTTCCTTTTTCAGGAATAGTCACCTGGTCAAAGATGCCCGTTTTTTAAAACAGTGCTCTGGTTCCTTTTCTTCAGTTCAATCAAAAGAATTGGATGTCATTGTGTCAGTTTGGTATAAAAAAGCTTCAACAACGAAAACAAAAAAGCCTAATTCTGCATCATTCTGCATCGTGTGTATTGATTTCATGTCCAAATTCAATTAAGACCTAGCTCTTAAAGAACTGGATGCTTCTTGGAACCTTGCTGACTTTGAGTGGAAGCGCCTCACAGACGACGGTGAATCGCTTAACTTTCGAGCTACTTTCGCACTCTGGTGAAGGTGTCTAGCCATTTCCAAATTGTCTTAAGCCTCTCTATCAAAGCGAAGCTAGGTGTACATCCTTACTATTTAAAAAAATGGTCTTATTTACACGTGAATGAAAACTAATTTTCATATGAAAGGTTGTGCACTTAGCCTCGCTTTGAAAGGGAGGCTTAAAGCAATTATGGTCAACCTAAATGTGCTCTACAAGATTTACAACGTGTCTTGAACTGTTCAGCAAGACTCATTTATTCAACAAGTATATTTGAACATGTCACACCTTAGCTTTTACATCTTCACTGGCTTCCTGTTGAACAAAGGATTATTTTCAAGATCGCTCTGGTACATTCAAAGCTCTTCATGACGCTGTTCCCAGTTACATCACGGAACTTCTAAGGCCTTATTACAAGCCTAGCATGCAGGACACTGAGATCATCTAGTCATAATCTCCTTGGTATCCCAGATTTAATCTGAAAACGTATGGCGGTCGTTCCTTTACAGTTGCTGCTCCGACCATATGGAACAGCTTTCCCTTAGAATTAAGAAAATGTGTATCTCTTTCGACTTTTAAGTCTAAACTTAAGACTTGGCTGTTTAAAGAAGCTTTTGGCTAGGACGTCTGATTTATTTATTGCTATGATCAATCTTAGTTGATTTTTATTTGTTCATTTGTTGTTTTTAAGATTATTTGTAGATAACTTTGTAAAGCACCATTGGACCATTGGGAAATGGCGCTATAGAAATTTATTATTATAATTATTATTATTATTGTTGTTATTATTATTATTATTATTATTATTATTGTTGTTGTTGTTACTATTATTATTGCTATTATTATCATTACTTGGGAAATGGCCTATTTCACTTCTCGCTCACAGGTCTGATTAAATTCGCGACTTAAACAAAGAACTACCCCTATGTTCCTTTGAACAGTTTTCTTGAAGCATAGTCATTTCTTTTGAATTATTAGACACGATCACAATCTCAGTTTAGCGATCATGTCGTGGTGCGGGGGAGGGGGGAGGGGGAAAGCCTAGCTATGACCTTTGTACTTCCGGGGCTTTTCCTGCCCATAGGGCTTCGCCGAGCAAAGAATGGTACTGGTGTTTGTACAAACCCTCTTCACTGGCTTACTGTTGACGTACCAAGGTGGAAAATTATCTGACGAGCATTTACTAATTTCAATGTTGGACGTTACTATTTAACTGGGAAACAATAGTTTCTAGTAATTTTTGGCCACCTCAGGCCTCAGCCTGAAAATATCATAAGAGCTTATAATTATAACAGCCTGCCTGAGCCTTATTATTGTTAATTTTCCTGTGATTCTGATATTGTATTTATTCTCTTATGTTTCTCATGATACATTAAATGCAATACTTGTAAATGCAATAAAACTGCTTGAGAGAACAAAACGAACCAGAGCACTGTTTTATATTATAAAGGGCCATCTAACCAACCCTGGAAAAGGAACCCACCAAGACGTAGCTTTAGCCGTTTCAAATCAAACAAAAACTTTCAAGTTTCTTATAATCTGATTTTAAACGTTTGGCAGAAAATTTAGTTTGCATCCAAACATCGGCACTTTATAATTCGCGGTCTTTTTATTGAGCTTGCTCCACTGACACGAACAACCTAGTTTGTATCAACAAAATAAAGTGCTTGACACAAGTCCCGGGACAAAAGCACCAAAAATTCGAAGGCGTTGTGGAAAAGGAAGATCAAAGAGCAAATTGTAGGAATAAAAAACCAAAACCCGACTACAAAAAAGTAGAGATTCATTAATTGTTAAAAGTTGTCCATTTCATTGCAAACAGAGTTATTCAAATGACACATGAATAGAAGTCAGTGCTTTAACTAGCTGAATTCGTCGTCAACGTTTTCTACCTACAGTGCATGTAGTCTTAACATTTCTTTAATATTCAATGAAAACAAATGCGGGATCCAAACAGTTAGAAAGGTTTTTTGCAACGGTTACCGGAACGGACAAAGTTTAGCAAACAACCTAATTTACATAATGCGAGTCACGCAATCTCCGGATTAGCATCCAAAGATCAGGATTCAGTAATTCGCTTATTTCATCCATTTGAACAGTTCGAAACTTCTATTTGTGTATGCTTTTCTGTATTTATGACTTGAAATGGAGAAATCTTAAATCGTTCACACGATCCGAATTTGCTCAACAACCTAATTTGCATAATGCGTGTGTCATATTCGCAAAAATCACCAAAAGTTCGAAGTCACTGTGGTAAAGGAAGATAAAAAGTGCAAGGTATTTTTATATTTCTGTACTTAATTAAATTTAACATACGCTTTACACCCTTGAAGGACCTCTTAACTTAAAAATAATAACACTTTTTTGCTGCGTGTTGTGGTTTTTGAACAGTGAGGTCGCTAACTTATGCAATTTTCGTGTCTGGCCAGGCGCTAATTTACGCCTTTTGCCACTCTTACTGTTGTGGGCTCTAAAAAAAACTGCTTTAACGTATTTCCTAAAACGAAACTCGTTTCATCTACTTGTGACCCAAGATGGTTTCCTGGACAAAGTTTGAGGGAAAACTTTTTTCTGACCCGAAATGCAGTGGACCGCTCTTACAGACATTGCCACTTAAGATCTATTTTTCGTCGGTTTGTTAACTTGCATATTTGTTACTCCTTCAGGTACATGTATTGGTCATCTTCTTCAAAGATCCATCGTGCAGAAATGGATGGAGCGAACCAAGAGATCATTGCTTCTCACTTGGGTCGCGTTTACGGTGTTGCACTGGATGCTAAATTGAATCAAATTTACTTTATCAGGGGAACATATTATGGCAGTATATTCTATATTGACATCGACAACGTAAACCGCTCGGTAAAAACACTGATTGTTCACACGAGACCAAGGCGTGGAATTGCTTTTGATGACCAGTACGTGTATTTTGCTACGTGGAATGAAGTTGTTCGTACCAAGAAAAATGGACGTTTTAATGGTACAGTGGAGATAATTGCAAAAGGCCTCGGTACTCCATTAGGAATCGCAATTCTCAAAGGCAACACTTCAAGAAAAAGTGAGTATGTTTGCTGTCATATACGCAAAATAAACTCAGAACACAGTTGCAAACATTTCAATTTTTGGCAGCAGAATGTTAACTTGTGTCGTTCACTGCGCTTAGTTGTTTATAACCCTTAGAATCCGGTTGCATTTAAGACCCATCATCACTTAGCATGATGCTCTGCATTTTGTTTATTATGAAATGTAGGCATCAACTGCAGCGGAGATTAACCCTTTTCAGACCGAGCTTGTTTTGGTCTTCTGTCGGCCCGGGGTGGGGGCTGTTTAGCCTCCCTCCCTGACTCCGAGAATGTTGACGTTATGACAACGAAACTCAGTACAGATCAGATAGCACATCCAAAAATGTAAGTATAACGTCATGTTCTCAAATGACGGCCATCTTGGATCCACCATCTTAATTTTGTTTATCAGTTCCAGAACCTTTGATAAGCGCCAAAATTGACCAAAACGTAATCAAAATTCTGTAAAGCTTACTTCTAGAAAGTGATAAGTTGATAATTCAGAATTTGCCATGGTAACATCAAACAAGGACAAGGAATTGCTATGCCAAATTGTTCCCAGAGAATTCTCCGAGTTTGGTGGCTTACAACAGTTTTTTTGACCTTGGAGTGTATCTTTTGAAATCAAAGTTTCGCACAGAAGATAAACTTCGATTTCCTTGATACTACACTACCTTTTTAACATACGACCAAAGTTTATTTTCTCATTGGTTTCCTAGCAACAGCTGTCACCATAGCAACGGTAATGGACAACCCCTCCTTTTAAATAATGTCTCGAAAACTAGTCAGACACTATGTGACGAAACTTGAACTATTTGAACTACTCAACCTACACAACTTGTATGCGAAATTGGAGAAAAATTTGTAAGAGCGTTTTCAAGTAAATCATGATTCATTTTTTACGGGCTGATTTTGGTCATTCCTGCAGTTTTCTCCAATAATTCAAAAAAGATAAAACTCAACACTTTCTCTTTTCAGTTGAAAGATCTTTTATGATAGCAAAACATTCTTAATGTACATTGAGCTTCCTAGGTGACTGCGATTTTAAGATATTTGTATTTAAAAACTGCTAAACTGCAGCACAAATCAGTCAAAAAGTTCCTAATTTACATAAATAGAAATATTTCTAAACTGCCCTTACAGATCTTTCTCTTAAATTGATTGCCGTTAGAATAATAATTCTTTTTGATGTTCCAGCAAGTTTTATTAGATAAGAAGGCTGAATCTCTGTCAGGTTTCAGTCGTTATTAACTTCAATGAGCAACAGTTCTATTTTGTTTTTCCGGGTCTATCTTTCAGTTTTATATTTTTTTAGTTTTTTTCACGGTCTATTTTCATGACGGTAACTGGACATACCGGGATTGAAAACGTTCCCTGTAATGGCTCTACATGAAAAGGAAAAGACCTGAAGGATTGCTTTAAACCTGGACGGCGCATATAGAAGAACCTGAAGAGATAGAAGGGAAGGAATTCTTGTTCGAGGACATACTTCCTGTTTCAGAGGAGATCTGAGGGTTTTTAAGCCCTAGTATGTAAAACATGAATTGTGTCAGACAAGCTTATATTATTGTCGTAGCGGTACTAGCTTTCGCCTTTTCCAAAGGTAAAAAGCTTGGCCAAAAACTCTATTGTTTGAGATTACAACTTGGGATAAGTCCGTCTGCAAGGGAAAGGTAATTGCAAAAGCTGGTAGTGAAAAATAAAGCCACAGAAAACTCGCCTGAAATGCAGACTATAAAGCGAATTAACAACATGCGGGCCGCTGAGGACAGCTTCGTGCTTGGGCCATAAATCTAGCGGAAGAAAACGAGGATCCGTAACTTACAGTACGGACCGAGAATTCGAGGCCAATAAGTTGCTCATTTTTAATTATGTCTTTAATCGGAGGAAAAGGAAAACATTTCAAGTCAAAAAGTTGAACAGGTTCACTGATTTGACGGACGTGTGTCAAAGGAATGAAACGCGCGAATTTCATTGGCTTTTGAAAGCCGTTGCTCGTCTTCAGCGTGAACTGCGATCGCTGAATGAAAACTTCATGGCTTTATTTTTATTGTTTTGGTTTTTTCGCCCGTACCATATTCACAAAGCAAGATTAAGATATAGTTAAAAGACTTCTTCGTCACTGAGAGGACAGCAAAAAGAAAGAAATCTCGTAGAGATAAAATTGTACTGAGAACATTGAAGTCGTGTTTTGTCGACGTCGAGATGTGGCGGTATTCAATCAACAAGTCAGAATGATGAAGGTCGGTGAAGGAAATTTTAAATTACATTTTAGAATACACTGGAAGAAACTTCTACAAAACCTAATTTCATCTGCCTTTGGCTCTCAATTGTACTCAAGTCGTGTTTTTCGAGCAAAATATATGCTGGACACTGAACATCAAGGAGTTGCCTCTGAAATTAGGAATTTTAGTGGGGTAATTACAAACGCCCGAGCGCAGGCCGACTTTTAAAAAAGTTATTTCCTTGGATCTCCATAGCAAGAACAAGAATTTCGCTTAGGAATCAAGGTACTTAAGGTTAACGTATGTAACAATACTGTTTTGTTTCTGTGATAACTAAAGAGATGGGTTTCAAGCTTTATTTGAACAAAATTTACGTAAGCCGTTAAAAAAAGATAAGCTAAAAGAGCCATTGTCATCCAAAGTGCTTTGCGCGGTTGTGTTTTTGTTTTGAAGTTTGACTCGCGCGTTTGCCGGACGTTTTGCAAATTATACCCTGCCGCACTGGCCTTTCAGCAAGCTGATATTTACAGTAGTAGCCTCTTAAAATAGTAATATCTTCATCGCTAGATGTTACCGGGGAAAACAACTCTAGATCTGACTTTGTAGTCAACGCGTATGGAGCTTTTATAACAACCGATCGATTGATCGATCTCGATGGACGTAAAACCAGAGTAGCCACTTCCACTCGATATAAAAATTATAAGACAAAAACAAGTAGGAAGAATATTGACGTCTTCATCGCTAGATGTCACTGGAGAAAGCTACTCAAGATCTGACTTTGCAGTCAATGCATGTACGTGGATCTATTACAGTCCGATCGATTGATTGCGCGATCGATCGCATCGACCGATGTCGATGGACGCAAAACCAGAATACCCACTTACACTTCTTTTAAAAATAAAACGTAAACAGACAGTGAGCACACGGAATAATTAAGCAAAACAGCACAAGCTCATTACCATAAGCATTATTTTGGAGCAAACCCGTAGCTACTGTTATTTTGTGGTAAATCAACGTTCCTTCTGTTTTCATTCGGCAACGAATGAAGCACTATTTCGGCAAACACAGTGTCAGTACTATTGCTGAAACCCGTAGATGTTTTTCTTTCCCTCCGCTACTGATACACGGACTCCTTCGGCCGTATAACTTTGGCAGAGCCCGGAAGACTCGGCCTTCGCCTCAACTTTCCTGAACCCTACGAGGCATTCAATTTAAAGATCTTCTTCTCCACCGCGTAAACACTTCAGAATTCGGAAATATACAGCGAGATCGATACGGCAACACTTAAACGTGAAGTCAAAATTCACACTAGTGCTTTCGGATCGCTAATGGCAGCGATGGAAGAAGATACAAATCAGACTTCACGACAATCAAGAAAATAGCGTATTTTTCATATATGAAAAATGTACCTCAGCGCGCAAAGCACTTTGGGTGACACTGGCTCTTTAAGCTTAAAGTGCCACTGAGACGAAAATTTGTAGGTCTATTTCGGCCAAATTCTGTCGCAGAATATCACGTTGTGTCTATATTTACCCAGAAAACTGAACAAGAAACCGTCCATCCTAATATTTTTTAGCTCCAAAGTTGCGTAAAATGTGTCCGCCATTACTGAAAACGTGTTCCTGGGTGATTGCGCAATTTAATAGCTTGTGACGTCAGAGGCTCACCTCAGTCGCGTTTCCTTATGTTTTGACTCAAGATGCCTACCGTCGACTGCGAGACCTCCGAAGAGTATTTCTACGATCCGAAGCATCAGAGGATTCATTTCATTCGGCAAATGAAGAATTTTTCTTACCGTACGATGTAAGAAGTGATGTTAGGAGATTTCAGGTTATAACAAACTTGTAAACAAACTGTTCAAAGTTGTTTTTCTCGCCATGCTGGCAGGAGTTCAAAATATGCGCAAAATGATGCTTACGGTGATTACAGTTCAGGCACAAGTTGCTCAAAGAGCGGATAACTCTCATCCAACGGATAAATCGCTCTCCAGCTATTCGAAAAACTGATGTTTTAAGCTTTGGAAATTTAAACAAAACACCTATAAAAACTCTAGAATTTGATGCCCGCGAATTCTCAAGCATCGTGGATTGATTTTATTGTTCGCATCGTTGGAGAAATAAAAGAAACTATATTTTGTCTGCCGTTGTTTATATTTATATTGTGAAGCATTGAGATTTTTGGCCATTCCTAGCATAGTATGGGAAAAATTCTTGAAGAGCCGTAATGCTGTAGTCATCTGGCAGTCAGCTGATGAAACCTATCGTGTCAATCATAGTACAGTGGTCGCTTGCATGGAAACACAAGTGCTTGGGTTTCTAAATATTTTGAACAGTTTTTGTAGAATTCTTAACTTGAGCTGAAAAAAGTGAAATAAACCAAGACCTTTTTTTAAGAACTGGAGGCCTTGTGTGACCGGAATCTAAATATTTGTCGTGCAAATCAAAGCCACAAGGAAAATTTTCTGCTACTCAACAACAACATACGGACCGCCGAAGAAACGAATCTTTCACTTGCTTTATTCATTGCGTAAAAATAATAACTTGATATCTAATCATTTTTCTTGGTAGTTCATTTACTAAGATTGTTATGACAGTTAAAAGAAATAACATTGTAAACCCCTTAGACAAATAGTGGCGTGTGATATTTTTTCCCAGCCAACTTAAATTTCCACGCAAGACGATCCGAGCTGTTGAAGCCTTTATATATTTCGAATAATAATGTCAATCGACTCTTCAGCGACAGGGAATAAGGAGAAAAGTTTCTCCACATTCAGGATGGTATGCTATAGAATAAATGACCATGCTTCTAAGGGATTACTGCTTTGAAATTAACACACACGGAATTAAAAAAAAGCTAAGCAATACAAACTATTGGCTTAATCGCGGCGGTCCTGCATTCGCCCAGGATGCATTTTATGAGGACTACGCCGAAGATCTTCGCCCTAGCAGACGGCAGAACTGAAAGGGTTTTCCACAAGAAAAATAAACTTTAAAATACGTTAAAAGAAAATAAGTTTTGTTCAATGGTAGATGTGTTGAAAAAGAAACAAACTATCACTTCAACTACGTTAAGATTAGGTACCTTTCGTCTCGTTTTTTCCGGATCTTTTTTTCCATACACTTGGAATGAACAATGGAATAATCGACCTCTGGGATCCTTCGACATGAAACACTCGTCCGTGAAGTGAACAGAACAGCCGACAAAAATACCTCTCGGGTTGAAATTTGCACTGTGTGTGACTACAAAAATTATTCATTTTTCCATTGCGGGTCCGTTCGCAAGGCTTTGATGAAGCGAAATACCAGCTCGGTGGTTGGATGTATTGTTGTAGCATTGTACAACGCAAGTAATACCCTTTATAACTGCTGCAGCAACGAAAATTTCAAGGCCGTACAGCAAACAGTTGGCAGGAAATCTTCCCTCCACGACAGGTTAAATTTCTCGCGGCAAGTAAACGCATGAAGGTATTAGGTTTGAGGTGAACCTCTAACGTCACTTCTGCTAATTCGCAAGCCAGCTTTCGAAACAAGAGCCAGTAATGGAGGCCGTAAAATCTCGACAAAAACCGTCCGAAAAAAGCGACTTCCAGTCGTCGTATTGAGTTGAAATTTGGCGTGGTGACTAACAACCACAGACTATTGTCGAAAATGCAAAAATATGGAATACCAAAATTCTGGTGCCAGTGGCACTTCAAACAATTTTGCTAGTTGCTTTGAAGCTCAATTCAGTTGTGAATTTTTTCACTAATGAAAAACAAATGAGGCAGTTGCTAGAAACTCTTTCATTGGTAGTTTTCACGGTCTGTGCAAGTTAATTTGACTCGTTTTAGCTTCTTTTTTTTTAGCATGTTTTGACTTACGGACCCAAGGTGAAATTATAAAATGGTTTTAGCTTCGCAGAACGCTTCGCAGTTACTGACAATCAATTGTTTTTCTTTAAGTCAGAGAAAGCTTTCACAGTGTTTCGGTAAACTTAAGGTGTTTCGATACAGTTTTTTTGGGACCATACCTAACGTTTTGAATCCGCTCTTAGAAGTCTTCTCCTTGTCAGATCAACGTGAAATTTGCACTACTTGTTGGTTTTGGATTGAACGTTAGCGTGGTTTACATTTTGTGAAAATGGATATTTCCATGACAACGATAAACAAAAGTCCTCGAAAACGGTAAAATTGAAATTTTGCGCGATCCAGATTTCACTTTGAAAAGCAAATACCAACGTCTTAAACTGTGGTGTATGGAAAAAAAAGAATTTACAAGAACAAAACATTTTTTGTATGTTTGTTTTGAAGTAAATCGCAAAAACACTTTCAACCTTAGTTTCTGCCTAGTAATAGTAAATGCACCGAAAAATGATCAATGCTGTGATGAAATGGCTAGAAAATAGTGTTAAAATGTGTATTTTACTTACTATTTGACGCCTAGAAAGTTTTGTTAAAACTGGTGTTCGCGATTTCTTGAACGAATTCTTTTTCTACGATTATTCGTTTAATCATTTTGTGGTAATTTTTGAATTTGAGGGCTTTTGCGAAAATCTTAAGAAAGACTCGATAGATTTTATTGAAACATTAAACACGCGTGTTTGACGATGTGACCAATTTTAGTATTGAGTCTTATTAACATTGATTTACTGGAACACCTTTAGATTTAACGTCAAAGAGGACGTATGAACCGACGGAAAAGCTTGCGTTACATATTCACAGTTGGCAAGTAAATGCTAATATATTCAAAGTAATGGGCACTGCATTCCTCCTTGATTTTTACTTTCCGTTGTAATCTACAGTGCAACAAAGAACAAAGAAACCAGATAAAAATCACGAAGCAATGAATCACACATTACTTTGAATATATTAGCATTTACTTGCCAACTGTGTTTCTGTTACGCAAGCTTTTCCGTCGGTTCATACGTCCTCTTTAACGTTAAATCTAATAGTGTTCTAGTGATCAATGCTAATAAGACTCATTATTATATGGCCGTGTCTCAAAAGGACTGGAAGCAACCAAATAGAAGAATTTGATTGGCTAAAATCGATATTGACCGCGGTCTAGATTTTCCCATCTAGACCGGCATCTAGACCGATGTTGTTCTAACATTTGCCCTCAAAAAGTTACAAACAAAAAAGTACAAACAAATTGGCTTGTTCCTGTTAATAATACTAAATGGAAGAACCAGTAGATAGCGAGGAAGCAAGTAAAGAGAATGAGCAAACGTTGGCAAATTTGAGTTCAGCTGAGGAAGCTACGAGCGAAGATGATGTCGAAATTGAGAAACTTTTGCAAGCACAGAAATCCAGAAGCACTCATTACGGTACTAAGAGCGACTTAAACGCATGGACGAAATTTTGTGAGTCACTGAAAGAGTCTAGAGCAATTGTAAACATACCTGCCAAAGAGCTCGACCTTCTTTTGTCCAAATTTTTCATCTCCGTTCGCAAAAACAAGGTTGCACCGAGTACGAACCGTGTATACATTAAGCCAAACTCGATGACACAAACAAGAATAAGGTTTCTAATCACTCGGTTAGGAGGACCAGTGTTGGACGACTCCTCAAAGCAGACGTTCAGTCAAAATTCGTTGCACAGCTTAGCGGTGATAAAAATTTGAAAATCCTCGACTGCTACATTCAGCATCTCCGAAGCGACAGCGATAAATGTCTGCTGTCTTAAATCGTGGGCCAGGTACATCCGCTCAGTCCGAAGAAAACCAAGTCAGTGCTTCCACTACAACACATCAAAATGTCTTCACAGTCCAACAAATCCAGCGTCAGGCAATTTTTGCTGGAGTGCATATTGACAAGTTCGAAGGCTGCACATTCAACAGCAACGTTTTTGTGGTCATCAGTCGAAGATCGCAAGGCTAAATGAGAACTGATCGCTGAGCGATCGAGGCACAAACAGGCATTAAAACTCGTTGCACTTTTGATCACTCTCGATAAATTGTTGTTTGACCACAAGCTTTTTCATTGAGCCCATATGAAAAAGAACGGTTATTTTGTCTTCGTTCATTGACGAAGTTTGTACAAAGCTGGACTTTTGTCCCGTTTGGACTGGAGACTAGTGACAGAAGTAAGCCAGCTAAATGCTTGAGCCCGCGCAGGGAAACAATTTTTTTTTGTCCTTTTGATTTCTTGTTTGGCCATATAATAAACATCTTATTAACCGAGCTAGGTCGGCCTGTATTGGAGAATCTTGACCTCGGTCGCTGATACAGACCTCACTGCGTTCGGTCTGTACTGGCGACCTCGGTCAAGATTCTCCCATACAGACCTCCCGCTCGGTTAATAAGAACTAAATACTAAAATTGGTCACATCGTCAAGCACGCGTGGTTAATGTTTTAAAAAAAATCTATTGAGCCGTTCTTAAGATTTTCGCAAAAGTGCTCAAATTCAAAAATTACCACAAAATTAGTACGCAAATGTTCTTAGAAAAACAATTCGTTCTCGAGATCGCGAACACTAGTTTTAACAAAACTTTCTAGGCGTAAAATAGTAAGTAAAAGACACATTTTAACACTATTTTCTAGCCATTTCATCAAAACACTGATTATTTTTCGGTGCATTTACTATTACTATGCAAAAACTAAGGTTGAAAATGTTTTTGCGGTTTACTTCAAAACAAACATACAGAATTTGTTTGTTCTTGTATATTTTTTTTTGCCATACACCACAGTTTAAGATGTTGGTATTTTCTTTTCAAAGTGAGATCTGGATCGCGCAAAATTTCAATTTTACTGTTTTCTAGGACTTTTGTTTATCGTTGTCATGGAAATATCGATTTTCACAAAATGTAAACCACGCTAAAGTTCAATCCAAAACCAACAAGTAGTGCAAATTTCACGTTGACCCGACGAGATGAAGACTGTCTAAGAGCCGATTATAAAAGTGAGGTATGGCCTTAAAAAACTGTATCGAAACACCTTAAAAGTTTTTAGTCCTGCTTCTTACTTGTTTTAAATTCCGTCTAAGACATAAACCTGTAATTTTTCAGTACATAAGACTACTGCCGAAAATAGATTCAAGGCCTTTGAACATTTAACGGTCGCGCCCGCCCTCGAAAATGACGCGAACGAGTCAGCGCTCACGGTTTTTGCTTGTTTACTATTTGCTATACACGCGGAAAGGATTACCTCACTTTAATTACGACATGCCATCAGAGCCAGCTCCCGCGAATATTGCACTAAAGTACAAGTTGAACGATTCAGTAAACGAATTGGCAAAGCTCGATAACATGACCCTATCTCTGCATTTCCACTTTAATTTGAGTTGTGAATGTGAAGATTGGCCTCGAATTGGCCATCTTTAAATTGCCTGAAACTAAACTGAAATTTCATTGACACCACCTTTTTTATTTCGAGTTTAAACGTGCACCTTTTTTAATTTCAATTTAAAACATGCGTTAATATTATTTTATGTCACATGACCCTATCTCTGCATGACCCTATCTCTGCATTTCCCCTGTAATTTGAGTTGTGAATGTGAAGATTGGCCTCGAATTGGCCATCTTTAAATTGCCTGAAACTAAACTGAAATTTTATTGACACCACCTTTTTTATTTCGAGTTTAAACGTGCACCTTTTTTTAATTTCAATTTAAAACATGCGTTAATATTATTTTTTGTCAATTCATACCGATACAAATTAAGAGTAAGCCAGTGATAACGTGCTTATTATTATATCCAAAATCGTAGGACTAGGTTATCGACCACTTTGGGTATTATTTGATCTAGAACATTAATTAGAGACTACGTATCAATTTATAAAACAATGCAGGCTTCCTTACAGCAGGGGTTTTGTAGAGCTCCGCTGTTAGGTTAGCCTATCTATATATATTATAGAGTGGAAGTGGCTACTTTGGTTTTACGTCCATCAATATCTATCGATTGATCGATCGGGTTCTATGATAGGTCCACGCGCGTTGACAGCCAAGTCATATCATAAGTAGTTTTTCTCCACTAACATCTAGTTAGAAGATATTTCCCTTTGCAGAGCTAGAGGCTACCACCGTACAAATCAGCTCAAAGCACTGTAATCTCGAATGTCCGGTAAACGCGCCAGCCAAACGCTAGAAAAACAGAAACACTACCGCGCAGAGCACTTTTGGTGACAATGGCTCTTTAAGTTAATAAATTCATACATAAAAATATTTTTTTACTTCAGTAGTTGATCATCCTTGCACTAAAAACAACGGTGGTTGCACTCATCTGTGTTTGTTAAAGCCTAATGCTTACCAGTGCGCGTGCCCAACTGTTTTGGAAGATGAAAGACCCTGCTTCACGTCACCAGTTACTCGACCACCATCGACGACAACTTCTGCTTATGTCTGCACAATTAAGCCTTGTAAGAATAAAGCGACATGTGAGATGGTTGGAACTGACTACATATGCCACTGTGTAGGGTACTATGGAGGCAAAAACTGCTCAGTTGATTTTAGTAAGTTGCTTTGTCATTTGAAGCTATAAGCAGTAAGGTCTAGTTCTGTCTGTACTGAAGGTTATGATTTTACAATAAAAAAAGAAAATTCTGAAAAAAAACTACCTGTAAATATATGGTTGCCTTAGTAACATTTCCTTCAATGGACAATAAAATGTGACACTAAATTGTTCTCAGAAAAATGTTAGGGAAAGTCATGGTTTGGTTTGGTTTTGGCTTGCATATTAAAAGAAGTCATAGGCATCCAATGCAAAGTCCTCCTCCAGCTCTACCGTTATCTAATTATTCCATATTTGTCTGTGCCTTCAGTTTATCTGTTATTGCTATTCTTATTTTTATTTCGAGTATCTTTGTCCGATTTTTTACTTCATTAGGCAGTGAAGTGGTCCAAGTTTATATTACAGGTGTTTCCACAAAAGAGGTGAGTGAGTTCATTGACAGCTTCATGCTTCCCTTCCAGTCAATTTCCGGCTTAAGTTCCAACCTCCCTTTAGGTTAAAGCCACTCCTTAAATGAAGCAATTATGTGCCTTTTTTTTCCCAAAGAAACCCCTATAACTGGCCAGCAGGGTCGTATTTCTTCGTGCCCCATTTTCACATCCGCACTTGGAAACAATAAAGTTGCCCTTAATTTGTGGAAAGGAAAGATAAAATGCGAATTCAAAATAACACTTAGGATGCGTTCACACTTGACTTCGAAGTGCGGTGCCTGGTTGCCTTTCGTGTATCACCATACTAATGTGATATTCGGCTTTTTCTGAGTTTGAGCACAGTGTCTGTGCTCACTTTGTTCACGAAACTATGCCTAAGGACCTCGGGAATACATTGTTAGCCGTTAAAGTCTGAAATGTAGAATGATTTCTGCATTTTAATCCGAAATATGGTATTTTTTGTTCTCTGTTCTCCAAAAGTGTATAAATATTCACTATTTAGGTGTTAAATCTACGACATATTGATGGCATTGCTTTGTCTCATTAACAACTAAAATTTCTCTTTCTCTTCCAACACCTTGTCAACCAACGTCTAGGCACTGCCTCCCCTCCCCCCAACCACTCCTCTTCACCTTCAATATATTCGGTGTTGATATGCCTAGCTACAGCTGTTCAAAGAGAGAATTATCTTCCGCATAGGTACGTGCAGTCCAAATTACAGCCTTACTCCGTTTGTGGGCCATGCTTTGACTATGCAGTTTTCTATAGTTGTTTTTAATTTCTTCTAGCTCGACACAAAAGTCTTCATTCAAGCTATCGTGGATGCGTTTAATGATTTTTGCAATGAGTTCCCTTCAAAATGCTCGAATTTTATTGGAAGGTAAGGACACTGTATAAAAATGATAAACATACCCCTTCCAGGAATGCCGTGTTTTAATGAAGGTATGTTGAGATGTCGTGTCATTTGTCGCAATTGAAGTTAAAAATAAACGATAAATTCTGTCCACCTGCTAGTCGATCAAAAAGTTAATTTGCGAGAAGCACTACTTGCTATCTATAGCAAGTGGGACCTCTCTGTGATTATTGCATAATTTTCAGAAGATTGCATTGGAATAAATTTATTCGTCAACAGGCAAGTAGTAAAGCTATTACGATCGATGTGTATATACGTAAATTGCAATGCATAAAGGGCTTCATGAGATCTAAGCTCGGAGTTCATTCCACAATTTGCAACACGATATTTCAACCCCTATTTTGATGAGTACTGAGTGTAAAATTGCTATTCCACAGCCACGCCCCAGCTATTGTAGAATAAACTTAAGATAAGGCCAAGAGCCTTTATTTGCAGAGTGATTTTTTACAGCAATAAAATAAACACATAACATCAACATCATGGATAATGCCTTGTTCTGATCTATTTACTCGTTAAACTGTATCTGAAAACTTACTAGCTTGACTACTGGCCTTACTTTCCCTTTTCCCGATACACTTCAGCCACTGAATAAAAATCGTACGCATGCATTTTAACCTTTTAATTTGCAAGGGAAAAACCTTATATTATACCATTTTTTTTTCATTTTTAGTACTGAATCAATTACCAAACGAGCTGTAAGGGAAGTTCATTTCAAATCTGAAGACATCTTCATACCATCAGATCCAAGGGAAGTGGACGGAAATGTTGTCGTCGAGTGTGCTGTGGTTAAAGAGTCGGCAGGTGGCAAACCTGTGGTAGTGCCAAGAAAAGTTCTCGCTGAAATGATTGAGAAGAAGGCTGCTGAGATTGGACAAAGACTTGGAGGTAACGTCTTAGGAACGCAGCCTAAGCCAGCACCAATTAAGCACAAAACGTCCAGCGAAACTCGAGCCAAACGTCAAAGTGCAGGTTTGATTGCTGGAGTAACCATAGCAGTTGGACTGACCGTCATCATTGCCATGATAACAATATGGCATTTCAGGTTAGAGAGGAATGCCTTGACTAATTTTTTGTACATTTCAGCTACTTGTACTGAATATGTAACTAGCCTGGTCATCCATATATGGCTATACCTACAGGGGCTGTCCATGATCAATAATACACATAGATAACATCATCAAGTATTTTTGAACGCATATAGATTAACACAATTACACTGACAAAGAGGTTTTTCTGAAAAAATGTGATTTATGCGCCATTGCGCGTTACTGCCTATCGTATATGCGTCCAGCCGTCCAGGTTTGATAAAATAGCATGTAGTTTACGATTCAAGATCAGAGAGTACAGTATGTGGTCATTGGTCCGCGAATTTTTCGAACGTGGTGTAATATTTTGGTCGTTAAATAGAATACGACAAAAAACGAATGTGTCCGATGATTTATTGATGAGCCTTCTTCCATATGACGAGGTTTCGGCTTTCCTGTTGTTGGTGTAGGCGCGGAATTCAAGTTTGTTGACAGGAAGGCCAATTTTAAGTGTTTACTTTTGCAGCTCCGTAAATTACATGGTCATGTTTACTCAGATTGTGCATAGATAAAACGCAACGGGAGGACGTGGTTTTTGAAAAACAAGATTACAGATAAAATTGTTTCTGCGATTGTGAATGAATTTGCTGCGGAGTTTGAAACTTCTGTTTTATCGACTCTTGAAAAATATCAACAATTTTCGCATATCGGTCCTTGGCCTGCGACCTATGACCCTAGAAAACTTGCATTTCGCAAAGCAGATGTAAAAAACAGGACGTACCTAATCGATGGGAATCGATCATCGAAAAGCTAATCGATTAATCGATAATACTTGATAGTACTCGATATTTGTCGATTGATTAGTCAATTTAATAGATTGAAATCGATAATCACAAATTTTTTGTCACCTCGATGAAAGTTGATAATAAAAAACGTAACGTGAGCCATACTTTAAATCTGATCTCCTCAGAAAAATGCTTACCTTCGAATCGACTTTGAAGATTAAAAACGATGTAAGTTCTTTCTGTAATGTAGATGGAAGGCAGATTTTCAAATTTTCTTTCTCCAGGATCACTGACAGGCAATATTCCAGCCCAGCAGTCCTATGGCGCTGTAGTCTGTGCTCATCTATCTGTGCCATACGCACGAGAATTGAATATCGCCAACTAATGTACAAAGCAAAGGAAATTTTACGCGCGTTTGTATTCGAGAATCGTAGTAAAAATATCCGGAGTCTCTGCCTAAATTAAAAGTGACAGAAAGCTGCAGAAATTGGCAAATTGTCGCCCGTTCTCGAAGAATTTCAAGCGCTAATGTGGGGAGACACGCATGACGGCATAACGCGGAAGGCTTGTAACGCGGAGGGCTTGTTTAGATTTGTAGGCCACTTACGTTCGATCCTTTTAAGTTTTCTAGCAAAATTTAAAATCCTGTAGTCAATCTTCAACAAAGTGTTAAGGAGCTGTTAATTGGATATATGTGGGCTGCTGTTTATTAGTTCTAGTGAGTTGTGATTCATTCAAGGGAGGATCAACCAGACGCTGAAACTGAACACTTTACGAAAGTGAATAGACACGATTTTCGTCCATTTTTTTTTTCGATAATTGTCGAACAAATCGATAAAATCGATAGCCATATAAGCTTGCAGTCATGTAATTATTTTCGATCGCGCTTGGGGCTTGTGTGGGAGACTGTTGTCTGAAAAGTAAAACATATTATTTTATACTCACAACGGCTTTCCAACAAGACTGTAGCTTGGATATATCAAGGATAAGAAAGCATAAATAAAATATTGTTAAAATTTTCATTCTCCTACGGAAATTATTGGGATTCACAGGTACTTACCGTGCTGTTGTCAAGATTCGAGGACCAAGGGCCCGCGAGCATGGTCACCTTTCTTTGAATTGCAGTTGCGTAAAGAAAGCCTGAAAAAATCAGGCTTGCCGGGATTCGAACCCTGACCTCTGCGATACCGGTGCAGCGCTCTAACCAATTGAGCTAACAAGCCAGCTGGGAGCTGGTCATTAAATTGGTTCATAATATACCCGGGAAAGATGAAGATGAAATTATGAATATATGAAATTCATATATTTGAACTACGGAATGAAGAATTAAATGTAAAGAAGATCCTCGCAGTTATTAACATAACCGCAGTTATTAACATAACTTCATCTTTCCCGGGTATATTATGAACCAATTTAATGACCAGCTCCCAGTTGGCTTGTTAGCTCAATTGGTTAGAGCGCTGCACCGGTATCGCAGAGGTCAGGGTTCGAATCCCGGCAAGCCTGATTTTTTCAGGCTTTCTTTTCGCAACTGCATAAGTTGCGTTAATAACTGCGAGGATCTTCTTTACATTTAACTCTTCATTCCGTAGTTCAAATATATGAATTTCATATATTCATAATTTCAGAAATATTTCAGCTCGTGACGTTTTGATTCAGGTAAGATATTCAAGATTAAATTTTTACTCGCCGACCAAGGACCACATATTGTACTTCCAGAGGGAATCAGCGATTATGTTGTTTGGGTTTGTTGACATGTTGTTACTTGACATGGCTGGACAACATTTTCTTATTATTTAATGTAAACAAAGAGTTTCCCCGTGAAAACCAGTACGTTAGACGATTTTTGTTGCTCAGGTTTGCCATGTTAAATTTCAGGATCAAAAATCGAAGGGCCGCTGTCTTGACGCGTGGGAAACAAAACGACGATAATGAGCTAAATACAGCATTTGATGAAGATGATGAGGCATCGATTACTACATCTGAGATTCCCTTCTCTGAGAAACACAGGTACGACATTGCTGGTGATGCACGAGGTAAACGACACGGTCATGAAATGGGTCTGGTGATGCATTCTCCTTTTAAAGACAAACATACAGTACATGCTGAGGTAGGCATGAAAGGGTCTTCAGCTGCTCAGAGGATCAACATAAAAGGAGAGACCACTGAGTCTGACGGCACGACAGCCACTTTCGATGGAGATGCCATTCAAGACACAACTGAAGAAGAAATCTCCGAAAGGAAAAGTTTTTACGGGGGAGAAGAAGGTGTAGAAGAGGCCCCATTGCTTACCAGCCACTTCACAGGTGGAGGCAGGGGCAGAGGAAAACAAAAAGAAAGCAAAATATGAGCAACTGGATGAATGTCCAGATGGATGTTAAAAAAAATCATTGAAAAGAAAGGTTGGCATGGTTGCAGGTAACTCCTTAGGAGACGCCACAAAACTTTACTCTCCAAATCTTAAGCGAGGAGCTTTAAAGCAATGATTGGTAACTGGCATTCCTATATTAATTCAAATCGTCTGGATAGCCGAACTGGTTCCAAAGTATCAAGATAGCCCTCCATTTTGCAATGCAAAGTCCAACGACAGAGCTTTCTGGGTAGGCCGACAGTCACGTTGACTTCCTTGGTTGTTTGGCTCAGTGTCCTGACAGTGTCTAATGGCGATCACTCTTGATCGTAGGCCTCGATAATGAGTTCTATCCGTTCGATTTTTATTATCTCAGACCCTTGGATCACGCGTAATGTCTATCGTCCAGTTAGAGTTTTGGCGTTATCGTCTCTCATTCTTGAAGTGGTTCGGAAGATTTGAGTTATTATTTGAAACCAGACTTAAGGTGGCGCAGAATGCTGAACTTTGAGAAACAACCCTAGCCTGATATAAGAAAAAGGAAGTTGCATGCTAGTGCTAGTAAAAGGAAAATATTATCTTTTTTTATATAGAACCGTACTGTTAACTCCTTTTTACTATTAGTATAATCGTATAAGCACTGTATGCATATCATTTAATGTTATCTTAATTTATAGTCAAGTACCACAGGTAACGTCCGCAGGAAGGTAGCGACGACCTGGACGTAATGAGAGAATTAAATACTTATGCTGAACGCACTGACATAATAACAGCTTCAGGCTTGTCTAGAGGGAAGTCAAAATGCAATTTCTATGTACCAGTCAGTGCTTGTAGTTTATGGCTGGTTTTGATCGGTGACATACAAGCGAAGGGGAAGGAACAGACTGTTTCTTCATATGTTTTCCTTGCTAGCAGTTAACAAAAACATTAAGAATGAAGGCTGTTTTTTTAGCGGCACAGGCGTACTACAAGAAAAAGACAAAAAAAAAGCGTGCGAATAAGCAAGTGAGGACAGCAACGACAAATGAAGACAAACATGAGAAGACGAGAAGAACGTGCAATGCCTTTGTGTTGTGCATTAGACTTATGTCGCATTAATTCCTAGTGAGGTCAAAATAAGAGGAAAAAGTCTGTTGGTTTTCCTTGTGCTTGTGGTTATGCCTGTGCTTATGCTGAAGACACTAGTAAAAGAAATAAACTTCTTTCTTTTCGTATGCTTACGATTATGACGCGTTTATTGCGATTATTCCTCCTTATTCCTATACTTATGCTTAAGCTTAGGCGTGTACCCATGCATGTGCATGTGTGTATACTTATGTTTATGCTTAATCTTATCCTTGTGCCTGTGCGTGGGGGTGTGCTTGTGCTTATCCTTCTGCGTATGAGAAAAGCAAGAAAACAAGAAAAGCTGTGGAGAGACGAATGTGTAGCTATTCCTGGTTTTTCCAGACTTCCAAACATGGTATAATAACTTTGAAGAAACAAATAACGGCAAGGTTGCCATTATATAACACTCTGTTTCCGTGGGGTTATAATAAATAAAGTCTTTAACCATTCTTTGAGTAGAGTCTTGCTTATGCCATAACACCTTTCTGTGTGTATAACTTCACACTATTTTCTTTTAAAAATCTGCAATCGTTATGTGGCGAATTTTTTTTTTCAAGTAAGCAGCTGTCCGTCATTTCTGTTGTCCTGGTCTGTTTCCCTCCGATTTTTGAGTATTTGAAATACCTGCCTATTTGCAAAAAAAAGATGTAGAAATCAGCACTCACGGTAAGATGATAATTTTGTTAAGATTTCAGCTGTATGTTTGATAAAAGCTTTCGTCGAGTACTCGAACTCCATGTTGACACGCCGGGTTTTCCATTTTTAATCCTCCGATAAGCTTTTTGTTGTCATCTGCAATGATCTTCATGGAAAATCTTAAGAAAAAGAGTCTAAATTCGTAATAAGATTTTGAATAATCCTTTTTGAATCAGTGACTTCTGCTGTCCTGACAAAAGAAGTAAGCAACATACCTTTTAGCTCCAACCTTAATATAGTCTTATTAGTTTCGTTTAGATACTTCATATGCATATAACAAACTATCACAACCGGTTAAGTGTAACATGAATAGACACTAACGAAAAGGCTCTTTTTTTATTTTCGATCATTGGTTATTCCATAACCTAGAAGAAATTTCATGTCTGTAGATAAACCAAAAACAGTTTGTTTAAGGTGGCTTACTACAGATTTTTTGAGAGACCATTGCGCGTGCTAAGATATTCTCTCTGACGCCATTTTCTGGCGTGTGCAATACTTTACGCCATCATCGAGAAAATGCTGAAACACCTTTGATATCTGGCTTGTGGAAGTCGCTCGTTACGCAGTGTTGACATTCTTTATCATACCCAGTAAGTAAGCGCTACAGGTATAAAATATCTGTAAAACCTTAATAAAAACCCCGAGAAGTTGTCGTAAAAATCTTTTGGTTTACGAAATACTCGAAAACCAACCCAGAGTGAAAATTTCGGAATCAATTTACAAATTAAAGAAACTTACAAGTATAGACAAAATATTAGCGAAATCTGTAAATTTTCTTATAGTAACTCCCCAAAACGCCAAAATTTGGCATTTTGTGTATTAGCTAAATTATGCCTAACAGATTTTCATTTTCTTTACATAGGTGTTTATTTACAGCCACTTTCCAAATACTGAAAATTTGACAGGTCTGTTATATTTTGTAACCTTCTCTTATATCTTTTCCAGGATAAAATCATTTCTTTCAACAGTTGTAACAACAAATGATGCAAAAGAAATCCCCTGTTGTCTTTAAACTAAAGATTTATAAAGGTTATCTTTCTCTTCTGAAAACTGTGGTAAGCCACCTTAATCCGAGGTTGTAACAACGTGCTTGCTGAAAAGGCAATTGAAGAGGCAATTATTCATTTTGTTTAGTGCCGGTCAGGCTTGTTGTTTAAATTGAAAGTAAAATTTTCTCTTCGTCGCTTTAAAGAGAAATTCGTCATTTATTTTTGTGCCATGGTTGTCGTATGTAATGAAAGGCAATTTTTCCTGTCTTCTTAGTCATATTTTAACGAATTGTAAGATGACATCAATCTTGTTTATATTACAAACAAGGCCAAACTATGGACGATGATTTAAAGTCGATATGCATCTTAGACCATACTTAAGCAGAGGATACAAGAAAGGGCTTGGAGGCCAATTATAACTTGTGAGGGATCCCTTTCCAGTTCGACCAATGGTATTTTCATTAGTTCTTTCAAACCTGTAAGACCGTTTTGAAACGGATGCATTGGAGAGAAATTTACGAAATGATAATAATCATGTTCAGGAAACGTAGACTTCCTGTGCTATTCATCTGTCGTTATCAGTTCATGCTGTTGTCGAAGAATGAATGATTCATGTTTTGCTTTAGTTGGATTGAGCTTTTAAAAAAGTATGTTCGACCTTCAGGCTCAAAATAACTACGAAACCAGGTTTCTAATCAATAACTAGATGTAGTTCTTCGAACAAGCCCTTCAGTTTAGACGACAAATCTGCGAGATCGCCAGTTTGTTTTCATCTGCTTTACAGTCGTGTACCTACAAACCTAACTGATGTCACAGCTAAATCATGTGGTTTTCATGCGGTTAAGTGTTAAAGAATGTAATTCTAGCACTATGTATTCGCTCTTCTGGACATTCGTCATTCTAGCCGCTTTGTTATTTATTATATTTGAACTTCCTGTCACCGATTTTGTTATTTTTGCTTGCCTCACTTTTCTTTTCTTGTTTGTGAAATTTGAAATAAAAAATGTCAAAGTATTAGACAATCTAAATGTGCATTCTTCTTGCCCAAAGCCTATTTGTAATTTCTCTTGTTGGCAGAAAAGTAACTGACTGAAGCATAATGACACTGTGTCGATCAGTGCCGGCCTTCGACAGGAAGTCTTTACTCAGTATACAGCTATTAACGTTGTCGGATCAACTCAGGCTTACGCGACAAGACCAAAGGGTGGTGTGGGTAGTTGCAAATCAGACTTAGTTTAACGGTGGTCAGAAGTTGGTCGGGAACTTTGAATTTCTTAGTATGAAGTAATAAATAGGCACCATCCGATTATTGTCAGCGGCAATCCTGATTTGGCTTTCCATTTCAGTTGTTAGTTCTTGTCATGAACTGCAAAAATCCATGTTCCATATTTTTCGTGATGCTGTTTTTCCTACTTCTAATTTACATATCATGCACGTGCTCCACGTGTACCCACAAATTTTAAATTTGCATCCCGTTTTAACCCAGCAAACAAAAAGATGTCTGCGATTAAAAATTACGTTTTAAACGAAAACTCTACCTGAAAATAATTCTTTCAGGCTTTTTGTTTAATTTTTATGCTTTAAAAACTCTTCCATATACTTGCTATTGTAGGGCAAGCAAGGTACTGCTGATTATGTTGAACTTAGGTATAAAAAATCCCATATTACCCTGCGGTCTTGTCGCGTAGGCTTACGCTCTCATCTGACAACGTTAATTGAAATAGCTGTATACAGTTCATTGGCTCTCATCTAGTTTATTTGTTTACCATAAATGCACGGCCGGATAGAGGTACTTTAGACAGGATGCACGTTTTGGTGAAACAATACCAAAATTCTCAGTCACGGCTTTCCATCTGGTCCTGTTCAGGGCTGTTCTCTTTGCACGTGTCCCTGTGATGCATTTGTCTTTCAGTTGTGCCAGACGGCAACATTGCCATTTTTGAACAGGGCGCCCCCTCTTTCGCTTGCTCTGTGGGTTCCAGTAAAGGGCCTTTTTCGCTGCTTTTCCGTCGAGCGTCCTTAGCGTGACCCATGCCAAGAACAATACACATTCAAAAAGCCCCTCAAGTGAAAAATAGTTTACGCTTGCCGCGAATTTTAAAACTGAGCTTAGTGTACCAGCCCCGGGGGGGGAGGGGGTACTCCCTATAATGGCCTATACGAGGAGGCTCCGCCCGAAAGGGGTACCTTTTTCAGGCTTCAGGTATGTAAAAGGGTAGGGATTTTACGAGCTGACGTATCTGAAAGGGTAGGGAAATCTGTCATTCAGGTATTTAAAAGGGCCTTTAATTAAAATATTTCGAGTAGACGCACCTAATGACTGTATCATTTTAATTTATTAAACGCTACATGAAAACGACAAGGAGACTTCCTTCTAAGGGTTTAGAAAAGGGATGCATTGTTCTTAAGTAGGTATGTGAAAGGGGTACCATTTTTCAATGGAAGGTGTGCAAAAGGGGTACCTTTTCTGTCAAAAATGGTATATAAAAGGGTAAGGGGTTGGACCTCGGGGCGGAGCCTCCCCGTATAAAACTTTGTCGAGTTCCCCCCCCCCCCGGGATACCAGGTACCAGCTGACTTAATCGAACCGCCGACTGCAACGGATAACATCCAAAAGTTAAGTGATCGGGAGCTCTTTTCAGAGCTCTTTGACAACCCGATCAATCTGTTGTTTCTCAATATGGTTCCTCCATTTGTCGGCGAAAACAGTCCGATGTTTCACTTGCAAATAAACGGCGAAGCAGTGTTGAAATGGTGAGAAGTTTATGGCCGTCTACGGACAGTGATCGACCTGCTTCAACGGAGCATCTTGCCGATTGGATACGAGTTGAAGGCGTTAGGTCAAGAGAGAATTGGAAATGCACTCGGCGAAAGCAGAAGGCGATTTTGGAGAAAAATCCAAGGCACGAAGGATGGTAAAAGGAGGAAACGACTGAAAGCAGAGACTTGGCTAAAGCTCGCCATAAAAGCGGAGGAGATTGAGCGTACTCCCTTCGACGTGTTGGTGGAGAATGTGGAGACAAAGGGGCTTTCTTGTACGAGGAGATGCGGCAAAAACTTGCACACACTGGCAAAGACTTTACAGATGTGGGAAAGAAACAGCAACAGAGACATTTAGCACAAATAAAGTAAGTCGAACTTCAATCTTACAAGCAATGTAAACGGTTACCATGTAAACAATTGGTGACAAAAAGTCGAATGGTTGAAAACTGAATGAAACTGGAAAATTTATACTGTCTAATTCGCGGCAAAGACCTGCCGACGGATCGAAATGCACCAATGGCTATCTAGTTTTTGACAAAAGATTTTTTTCCAGCCAACCGTTACGGACAATCGAGAATGCGTTAACTTCATACAATATTTGCGCGGAAAGACCATGACTCTTCGCGATCTCCCTTATCAAGACTGGCGTTTGTTCGTAATTCAGTTTGAACGCGCAGACCCGGGAAGGTAAAGAATCCGATCCAAACAACGCGTCGGTAGTGTGTCGGCCGACACACTGCCGACGCGTCGTTATGATAATGTTGTAACAACGCCGTACATATCCAGCAATATAAATAAATTCAGGTTTTGTTTAAAGTAGCTGAGCATACTAGGCATTTGAAAAATACAAGACATTTGAATCTAAATACAGAAAAATATTTCATTAATTTAAGCACTTGACCAACTTCTTGTTATTGTCAAGCAAGGACAATTTGCATTTTTCCGTTCTATTACCTGACGTTGTACCGGATACAAAGCCGTTTCTATGTAAGAGCTGTTACTGCAATCAGTATAGTTTCCTATTGGTTGAACAGTGTCACTGCACTCAGACATTATGTTACGTCTCAAAGTAGTGGCGTTAGACGCTGTGAGGAGATCAAGCCGATGGCAATTCATAGTCACTTTGTAAACAGAATCACCCAATTCCGCAGTAGACGTCACCTCGAAACCCAACGGTAGTCGCCATTGCCAGGTAACTGTCTCTTAGTATCTTCTTGAATTTCTCTGGCTGTGTCAAAATATCGCTTGGTTTGGGATATAAGAGAAAACTGTTTCTTTAACCGGCTGAAATTCAACCAGTTATTAAAGTTTACATTATTTCTTAGCAGCGCACCTTAAGCCCTTTCTCAGGCTTAGTCTCCAAACACATAATTTGCTAATGGTATGTTGTTTACCGGCTTCTTTTGCGACTCAGGTGGAGAAGGAAGTAAAGGGCAACATAAAATTACTCGGTAACTAATATGTCATGAAATAAGTCGAATCTTTGTTCTACATTTCTCCCATCGGATTGAATTTAAGCATTCGCTCATTTCGACCTCGCTGTCAAAGACTGTTTAATTACCTATTCGTCCGGCTTTACCTCTCAGTTGCTCAATAAATTGAAAAGGAAATTGGCATAGGGTACGCTTTGGAATCTGTGTATTCATCTGCTTGACCGAAACCTATATTTATAGTTATAGTTTTTTTTCTGTTTGAAACAAAGAAAATAGCATAAAATATCTAGGATCTATTTAACTTTAAGTTTGGCACATGTAGTCTCAGGCGTGTTTTGCTAGGTTTTATCCGCATCATGGAAGTCAAAGATAATGACTTCAACTTCGAGTGTACTCGTTAATGAAATTTGAGGTCGAAGTGAATCTCGTTGTGCAAACCAATCATATTTGAATACCACAGCCGATTCAGCGAGATTTTGTTTTATGGAAGGATTTCATCAAGAACCTGATTAATTTTACTAATTCGTTGTTAACATTTGTAAACACTCTGTAGCGAAATCTTTTAAAACCACAACCGGACAAAACGCTCAAGCGTTAATAAGATGACATTGGCAGTCCCAAAAGTGGGATGTGATTATCATGGAATAGAAATGTTCATCACTTACCGAAACACGAATGTACATCAGTTCACCCATAAATATTTGAAACCACGTACCCGTGTTCAGAGGAAGTATGCCGTGTCGTGTTAGGAAATATGCCGTGCCATGTAAGGAAATATGCCGTGCCGTGTTAGTGCACGACATTGCAAACAACCGCCGTCAGTTTATATGTGAAACATTTTCCTCGCAGATTGCTGCTCCTTCACTTCTTTTAAATTCACTGACATGTCCTCAGCTGAACAAAAAATCCAGACGTTTTGCATTTTCACTATTTTCACTAGAAATGCCATGCAAAGCACAACTCGGCTACACTTATATGCTCACTGAGAGAGCCTGCTATGACCGGTAATGTGGAAAGAAAAGTTAGGTGACCCGGCTAAGACCGGCTGGTTTCCCTGCATGACAACATTAAGCGTTGATTTGCTGAGGGACATGTTTATTTACTCACAATGTTTCACAATCCAGTCTTCAAGGCATATATTTCACTTTTTCGCTTAGAATGGGCGAGAGCTTTAAAAATAGCGCAAGAGTAGTAAAAATCAAACCTACCAAAAACAATTTCTCTTATAGTTGACGTTCAGATAGTCATTCACCTTGTGAAAGAAACAGAAGAAATGAATTGCGAATATCGTCCTCCAAGTGCAGTGCAGTGCAGTGCAGTGCAAATTTAGCTTTTGCTTCCGTTCTTCAGGATTCAAGTAGAATTTTATAAATTGCATTCCATTCAAAAGAACCCATGGGAATTTAGCTTTAATGACGACTTCTGGTGAAATGTAGTACTGTCTCAAAGACGTTACACAATAATCCCTACTGTGCTGATTGTAATTGCAGTCCTTATTTGGGGTGGCAAAAAGCGTCGATTTTCAGCCACAAAACTTTTGTTAACTGACAAATGCCTTTATGACCATTCAACCCACTTCCTGTTATTGAACAACAAGTCTAAATGTACTATCGGCCTTCGCCTGACATTGCTGTTGCCTCACAAAGACATTTCCATGGAAGAGCTATGACACTAATCATTTTTGCTGCCTGCTGACAATTTGTTGTCAATGTTTTCAATAAGTTTTGTAGACCCCTTTGTAGGCTTCCAAATAGCAGTGTTACCGTAAACTGTGAGTGAGAAAAGTAAGTGACTAAAGCACTAGGACATTCTGTTGATCATTTCCGGCCGCGGACAGGAAGTCTTTACTAGATACGCTTCATTGATTCATCAGTTCTTAACAATAAATGCACGGCCAGATTGAAATACTTTGGATAATATGCGCAAGCTTTTAAACAATACAAATACTGAAATTCTCAGTTCCTCGAGGAGCGTAAATCCAAGACCATGGCTTTCCTTCTCGTCATGTTCTGGGCTGTTTTCTTTGCATGTGTTTATGTGATGCCTTTGCCTTTTAGTTGTGCCAGACGGGAACATGGCCATGTTTGAACATGCCAGGGCGCCTCTCTTTCTTTTGCCCTGAGGGTTCCATTTATGATAAGAGCCGTTTTCGCTGCGCGCCCGCGTTTGGCTTCCTGAGCGCAGGTAGCTTAGTTTTAACATGTATAATGAATATACGAAGCTGAGACAAATTCTAAAACTGCGGTATTAATATAACATCACTTGAGTGGAATGATCTTCGTAGTGCGTAGCAATTCAAGCAATTGCCTTGTAGCCTTGATTTTTTTTTTCAGGCAAAACAGTATTTGTTTAAAGTAGCTGAACTCACTAGGCATTTGACAAATACTAGACATTTGAATCTAAATACAGAAACTATTTCATTAATTTAAGCACTTGACCAACTTCTTGTTATTGTCAAACAAGAATATTTGCATTTTCCGTTTTATCACCTGACGTTGTACCGGATACAAAGCCATTTCTATGCAAGAGCTGTTACTCCAATCAGTATCGTTTCCTATTGGTTGTTCAATGTCACTGCACTCAGACATTATGTTACGTCTCAAAGTAGTGGCGTCAGACGCTGTGAGGAGATCAAGCCGATGGCAATTCATGGTAGTTTGTAAACACAAACACCCAAATCCGCAGTAGACGTCAACTCGAAACCCAACGCTGGCCGCCATTGCCAGGTAACTGTCCTTTAACCAAAATACCGTATGGTTTTTGGATATAGGCAAAAAGAATTCGTTTAACCGGATAAATTTCAACCAGTTAAGTTTATCATTGTTTACGAAGAGTGCACCCTAAACCCTTTCTCAAGTTTAGTCTCCAAACACCCGAAAAAGTGCTTATGGAATGTAACTTTTCTTAATTTGTTCATTAAGGGTTTTTGTTTACTTCTTTTGTGACTCCGCCGAAAAGGAAAGGGCAACATCAGTAATACGTCATAAGTCTTACCTGTATTTTATCTTCCTCTTATCGGATGACATTTAAGCATCCAATTATTTCGACCTCTCTGTCACAGAATGTTTTAAAGCCTGTTGGTCACTTTACCTCTTAGTTGTTCAAGATATTAAAAATGAAATTAGTATAGGACCTGGTATGCTTTTGAAAGTCTGTTTATTTATTTCCTTCCCCAAAATCTTTATTAAGTTTCTTCTGTCTGAAACAAGGAAAAAACTTTCTCAAACTCATTAATGACTCATAAAGAGAAAAATAGGATCCAACCTTAAATATGGCAAAGTGAACCTCGGCGTGTTTGTTAAATTTTCATAAAGGATCACTGACATGGAAAAACTTACTTTTCAAGGTATTATGCACAGCACAGCACGGACCATAGCAGTCAAAGATATTAACGTCAACTTCAAGTGTATTCGTTAATGAAATTTGGGTCGAACGGTGAATCCCTACTTCATGAAATTACAAGCGACCTTCAGATCGGACTACGAGTACGAGATTGAGTACGAGTACGAATTTCAATACAGCTACGTTCTAAGAGCGCTCGTTCCTCCCTGTTGCTGACCAGTGGAAAAGGATACTATGGGAACGATATTGTTAGGACAGATTACAATGTTATACCCGCGACCAAGAATTGAAAAGTTGTACTCGTACTCAATCTCGTACTCGTAGTCCGATCTGAAGGTTGCTAATCATATTAGAAAGCGGGAGTTTTTTTATGGGGTGAATGTCATCAGAAAACCTGATGAATTTGACTAATTCGCTGTTAGTGTTTGTAAACACTTTTGTAGCGGAAGCCGTTTTAAAGCCACAACCGGAAAAACCGCTCAATCGTTTAAAATAAGATGACGTTGATCAGCCCCGTAAGTGGACAGTGATTATCTTGGAACTGAAATGTTCATTACTAGTGGAAATATACATGTAAATTAGTTCACCCGTGAATATATGAAGCCCCTCACCCACAGGGTCAATGTACCTTACAGTGTTAGTGCACGAGCTGCAGACGAGCTGAAGTCAGTTTATGTTATTTGTGAAACATTCCCCGCATAGATTGCTGCTCCTTAATGGCCCCTTCTTTTAAATTTACTGGCATGCTTTCAACTAAACAGCAAAATACCGATGATTTGCAATTTCTTTATTAAGAAATGCCCTGCAAAAGCGCGACTCGGGTATATGTTTATGCTCAAATAGAGAGCGCTAACAGCTAGCAGCGCTCCTTAAACCCTTTCTCAGGCTTATAGTCTGCAAACACACAAAATTTGCTAATTGTATGCTGTTTATTTCTTTTGCAACTCTGGTGGAAAAGCAAGTAAAGGGCAACATAAAATTACTCGGTAAGCAATATGTCGTGAAAAAAGTCGAAGCTTTATTCTACATTTCTCCCGTTGGATTGAATTTAAGCATTCGCTCTTTGTTAAAGACTGTTTTATTGCCTATTCGTCACTTTACCTCTCAGTTGCTCAATAAATTAAAGAGGAAATTGGCACAGGGTATGCTTTTGAGAATCTGTGTATTCATCTGCTTGCCCAAAACCTATATTTATAGTTCTAGTTTTTTTTCTGTTTGAAACAAAGAAAATAGCATAAAATATAAAGGATCTATTTAACTTCAAGTTTGGCACATGTAGTCTCAAGCGTGTTTTGCTGAGATCTTCATAAAGGCTCACTCATGGCAAGACTTACTTTTCAAAGTTTTATCCGCATCATGGACGTCAAAGATATTGACTTGAACTTCGAGTGTATTTGTTTATAAAATTTGAGGTCGAAGTGAACCTTTTCGTTATGGAAACCAATGATATTTGAATACCGCGCGCTTTGAGCGAGATATTTTTATACGGGTAAAGAACCTGATGAGTTTAACTAACTCGTTGTTAACATTTGTAAACACTCTGTAGCGAAATCTTTTATTTAAAGCTACAACCGGAAAAAATGCTCAAGCGTTAATAAGATGACACTGGCAATCCCAAAAGTGGCCATGTTATGTGATTATCATGGAATAGAAATGTTCATCACTTACCGAAATACAAATGTACATCAGTTAGCCCGTAAATATTTGAAACCACTTACCCACAGAGGAAATATGCCGTGCCGTGTTAGAGCACGGCATTGCAAACAACCGCCGTCAGTTTATATGTGAAACATTTTCCTCGCAGATTGCTGCTCCTTCACTTCTTTTAAATTCACTGACATGTCCTCAACTGAACAAAAAATCCAGACGTTTTGCATTTTCACTATTTTCAGTAGAAATGCCACGCAAAGGCAAAACTGGGCTTCATTTATATGCTCAAAGAGAGCCTGCTTAGACAGGTAATGTGGAAAGAGAAGTTATAGGTGACCCGGCTAAGTCCGGCTGGTTTCCCTGCATGACACGAGAAAGCGTTGATTTGCTGAGGGACATGTTTATTTACTCACAGTGTTTCACAATACAGACTTCCAGGCATATATTTCACCTTTTCTCTTAAAATGGGTGAGAGCTTTAAAAAATAGTTCAAGAGTAGATAAAATTAAATCTGCCAAAAAACAATTTCTCTTACAGTTGACATTCAGATAGTCGTTCACCTTTTAAAAGAAACCTAGAAGAATTGAATTGCGAATATCGTCCACCGAGTGCAGTGCAGAGCGGAATATTTTAGCTTTTGCTTCCGTTGTTCAGGATTCAAGTGGAATTTCATAAATTTCATTCCATTCAAAAGAACCCGTGGGTGTTAAGCTTTAATGACGACTTTTCGTGAAGTGTGGTACACCGTACTGTCTCAAGGACGTTACACAGTACTGTGCTGATTGTGATTACAGTCCTTATCTGGGGTGGCAAAAAGCATCGATTTTAAGCCGCAAAAAGTTTATTAACTGACAAGTGCCTTTATGACCATTCAACCCACTTCCTGCCAAAATTAACGTACTATCGGCCTTCGCCCGAAGTGGCTGTTGCCTCACAAAGACATTTCCATGGAAGAGCTATCACACTAATCATTTTTGCTGCCTGCTGACAATTTATTGTCAATGTTATCAATAAGTTTTGTAGACTTCCAAATAGCTGTGGTACTGCGTAAACTGTGGAGATTTGTAAACAGACTTGGCCGTGTCCGCCGCAGACGTTAACCTCCTTGCGTATTTTTGTCCGAATTGCCAGGTAACTAGATGAAGCTTCATCAGCAAATAATCCTTCATCGTTGTCAAATATCACATGCTTGAAGGCAATCATTTCGGTGCGATCGTGAGCAAAATTTTTCTTTCGTCATTTGCAGTTCTGTCAAGAGTGTGCCCTTTTATTCAAGAATAAAAAAGCAGGTTGAATACCAATGGGATCTGGCCGTGAATTACGGTACACTACAAATAACCACAAAAAAAAAGACAAACAAACAAACATGCAAACAAACAAACAAGCAAACAAAAAACAGGGCATGCTTTCCTTAAAAAGTAGGAGATTTGATGTGTCTTAGTAATGGACAATTCTTTGAGTATTTCTGGAGGAAATGTTATTAAGATATTTGGCAAGTTAGAAAATAACCTTGGCGTAAACATCGCTGAACTCTCTCTAACGGAAATCTTAAAAGTTAAAACCGGAAAAACGCGAAAGCGTTAAGAAAAGCTGTGTTGTTTCAGGCATAAAAGAAGACGCTAACTAATCAATCGAAATCAGCTACTCTTTGTTAAAATTTTTTGATAATTACACATTAAAGCTAAACGACTTAAAAATGCTAATACTCTGATTCTGAAGCTCTATGATAATCATGGAAGCAAAATACTTATTACTACGGAAGGAAATACACATGGATGAACAAACATTGTAAATTGTTTGATAATGAACATTACATACCAAATACATAAGTAGGTTTTATATGATTGTTCGGGTGAGTGTAGTCCTGAAAAGGACTGTTGGTGATAGTTGATTGACGCTTCAACAGCCTGATAGGGAGTCATCATCAGAGTCAAAGCGAATTATGCATCGTCAGTTGATAGTATTTAGTCCCTAGTTATTGACCTGATTGGCCAATTAGGTCGTGATGTTATTGGTTGTCTGTCAGTTGAGCCGTGATGTTATTGGCTCCACTGTGAAGACTACAAAACATTCACTATGATGCCGAATATAATTTACATTTTACAAGACTGAGCTCCACAGCTTCTCTCTTTCTTCTTATTACCACATGGCGCTTTCCCCATCACTGATCCTACTTAAGTACTGTCACATAAGAGCCGTATGAGCCTAGTAAATGCGACCTAACTCGTCACCAGTCTCTCTTCAGCTCAGTGGTTATAGTATCCGACCGCTCGTGCCGAAGGGAATGAGTTCTACTCCTATCGGGGAACTTGTAACTCAAGTACGGCATCATGGTATGAAAACAATAATAGTGTAAATAAACTAACAAATCAGGCTAAATACATACCCGAAAATTAATGTATAATAATAAACGTTTCGCTAGCAACAACAACGGAAGAAAAACGAAAAATACTAAAATTGCAGTCAATTCCAGAAAGTCCATGAACGTATTATAACAACGGCCCAGTCAGAGCCAATAGGTTTCTACTATAATAACTATACCTGTAGTTCTTCGACCGAACCCTTCAATTTAGACTACAAATCTTCAAGACCGCCAGTTTTTTTTCATCCACTATACAGCTGTGTATGATACATTGATTTCCTTCTAAAAACCTGATTAATCATATCAGTAAGGAATGTACTTACAGCGTTATGTATTTCTTCTTAGGTAGGTGATTCTAGTTTGTTATTTCTTACATTTGAACTTCCCTTTTCAGATTTTTGATTTTTGTTTTAATTCATTTTTTTCCTGTTTGAAAAATGAAGTAAAAAAGTCAAACCGTTGGATTTTGAGAATTAACGGGAGCATTCTTCTTTTCGTCCAAAACCTATTTGCAGTTTCTCCTGTTGGTAGAAAAGTAAGTGACTGAAGCACTAGTACATTCCGGCCGTGGACAGGAAGTCTTTACTAGATACAGTTCACGAATTCATCAGTTGTTTACAATAAATGCACAGCCGGATTGAGATACTTTAGATAATATGCGCAAGCTTTTAAACAATACAAACAAATTATCAGTTCCTCGAGGAACCATAAATCCGAGACCATGGCTTTCCTTCTCGTCATGTTCTGGGCTGTTTTCTTTGCATGTGTCCATGAGATGCCTTTGCCTCTTAGTTGTGCTAGAAGGGAACATGGCCATCAGTTTGAACAGGCCAGGGCGCCTCTCTTTCTTTTGCCCTGAGGGTTCCATTTATGATAAAGGCCGTTTTCGATGCGCTCCGGCGTTTGAGGTCCTGAGCGCGGGTAGCTTAGTGTTGACATGTATAATGAATATAGTACGAAGCTGAGACATATTTTAAAACTCCGGTATTAATATAACATCACTTCAGTGGAATGATCTTCGTAGTGCGTAGCAATTCAAGCAATTGCCTTGTTGCCTTGATTTTTTATTTTTCGGGCAAAAAGAACTGACGGCTTTAATTGCTAGGCATTCCACAAGAATATGCTAGTCTGGTTTACTATTAAGTTGAAACACGAGCAATTTCTTGTTTTAAAGTTCTAAGTAACATCTATCTTCTTCTGTCGCATTCAAGATGTCCAGCCACCGATAAAGCAATAGGTAAGAAGACAAACTCGTCTAGTTGCACATCCTTGACAAAGTGGTCTAGAAAGTTGTTCAGTTTTTAAGAGAAGAATTGAAAAGTTAAAATGAAAGAGGATCCCGTGCATGTAAATTAAAACAATTTGATAACAACACATGTTTACTAATATAAGTTAACTGTTTTTGGTTAGAGCAGCTAAACATACTAGACATTTGGATCTAAATACAAAAGAGTATTTCACTAATTTAAGCACTTGATCAATCAGCTCGATCAAGGAAGAAAAGTTAATTGTCTTAATTTTTCTAATCTATTCAACGCCGACAAAAAGAAGTGAAACCCTTTCAGTTGCACAACCGTGGACGAAGTGGTCCAGAAACTCGTTAAATTCTTAAAAGAAGCATTAAAAAGTTGTAGTGGAAGAGGCTCTTGTAATTTCTCACAGTGGAAGGTTAAGATAATATTATTACAACACCGTACATAATCTAGCGATATAAATAAACTCAGGTTTTGTTTAAAGTAGCTGAACATTCTAGGCATTTGACAATTACTAGACACACAAAGACGATTCCATGGAAGAGCTGCCACACCAATCATTTTCGCTGCCTGTTGATAATTTATTGTCAATTAGCATGCTCTGTCATGAGCTGTGACAGACTCGATGGAGACTTGTTAACAATCTTGGTCTAATTCACACGGTAGACGTTTACTTAACTTTCATACGTAATCTTTGTACGAATTGCCGGGTAACTGACACTATTCTTGTCCAATATCTCATGCTTTAAAGCAATCATTATAGAATGATCAATTTTGGAACATGGGCAAAAGCTGTGTGTTTTCTCTTTTGCAGTTCTGTTAATGACGTTTCTTTTCAGATTCAAAAATTAGGAAAAAAAAAGGTTTTTATTGGAATGCGATGTGGCCGTCGGACTACAAGCGTGCTTTTCTCGATTTCTTTTTTTTTTAGCAGACAATACCTACAGCGTTTTTTTATAGTAAGCATCGAGACAAATAAAACTCTAGAAAGGACATCGTTAAAGTTCAAACCGGAAAAAACGTTCAAGCGTTATGAAAAGCAAATCGACTGATTAGTGCAGATTTTTTTGAAACTACATACAGTCCGGGACATAACCAGAAATGGATATATGGTGACGTCATCAGAAAAGGCAATATGGCCGCCAAAGCCGGGCACACTATATTTAGTCATTTCTGAGCTCTTTTCTCGGTCGTAAAGGACCCTTTTCCCAAAAGACCTTGCACACAATAGCACTAAACAAAGAAGATGCAGTCGAGTGGGGAACTAATGGCGTTGTTTAACGTGTTGAGGATTTTGAGCACGAGAACCGTCGCGAGGTTCGCTAAGTTCTATTCGATTACATAGCGAGTGGGCATCAGATAAGTGGAAAAACAAGGTACGTAGCATTTTTTTCGTCTTTACAAAAAAATATCACGAATATCTTTATAAAATTTGCCTTTAATTTATGGTATTTGCGTATGGTAACGCGGCTGCATTGTCGGTAACACGGCTTTCGAAGTAGCAGTGGAGTTTCGGCTAGGCCGTTGGCCGATCGAAGGCTGCTGTGACTCGAATTTCACGCCATGTTCATTTTTCCCCTGTAGTCAAGGAAAAGCACGGTGATTGTAGATTGTGTGGGAGTAAAAAAGAAAACAACTGAAAAAATGGGAGACGAGACCCTGCAAGCTGTAGGCCGCATTGGAAACGGTTCTCTACTGTCTTGAGAAATTAGGATTATAAAAGCTGTGTGCAGCATGCAGAACAAAATGTTATCATATTCTGGCAGTAGAAATTTGAATGAGCTTTTGGATGCTCATTTCATCATCTAGGTCAAATGTACTTTTTGGAAAATATTTGTGGTGCTTTCTTGCAGAAGCAGCTGCAAGATGTTTTTATTCATGACCTAAATTTTTTCCTTCCAAATAAATTTTGACATATTTTATTTACTCGATCAGCTCTCACTTCTGGCACTGCTGTAAACTGGTGTTGTTTTTTGTTTGATGCTGATGTGATTTGAAGACTTGCATCATTTTGTTTTCTACTGTATATTTAAATTAATTTGCTAATTTGCTATTACCATCATAAAACAAGACTAAGAAAAAAAAAGTATTTGCAACAACATGCTCAGAGGTTACTTCAGATTTAACAACAAGAGTTGCTTTTTTCCAGGTTATGCAGAGCTGCTTACCCAGAAGAACTGGCACAACTGGAGTGTTTTGATGGAAGATGTTTGCATAAATAATAAATTATTGTCAAAAGAAGCATTGTTAATAATGCCTTTTCATTATTTTTGTGCAACCATAATAACCGTGTGGGGTTGTCAGGCTGGGAATTGAAAATGCAGAGCACTGGGGAGTCAAAGGAAATGTTGGCATCGCTCGAAGGGGATGATACCTATACTGCCCCCAAAACTACGGCATGAAATGCAAGCATTCTTAAGTTTAGCCTTCAGCCTTCCCACTGCTCTGCATACCCTGCTTAATAGACAAGCTAGGGAAGCAGGTGAGTCTTCTCCCCGGGGAGATTAGAATAACATTTTCTTACATGATGATAGTAGTGACATTCCTTAGACTTTTCACCCGTGGCATAACTCCAGTGAGTCAAGAATAATATTGCTCTTCAGATTTTTTTTCATTGTAATCCTAGAGGAGACCAATCTGGACATGACAGAAGTTGACTGCTTTAAGATCCCATTATGAAACATCTACACCAAACACACAACAATGATGGAAATATTTTTATTTCTTCAGTTACAACCCTAAGCAATACCATGATGTATTACTAGTATGACTAGTATGTATTATTATGTAGTATGTATTGTTAGTATTCCATCCTGTCTACTCAAAGTAATATCCAAATCGGCAGTTTGCAACCCCTCTCTCCTTCTATAATTATGAGAGTATGCCCTAGGTGGTTTGAACACTTTCACGGTGAAGTCGAGTGATCATGGGGTGAAAAAATTTTCCTTGAATGAAGTTGAATTATTCCCTGCAATTGTATGTGCTTACTGCTGTTTTACATAAGTGTTTGTAAGTCATATCTTGTCACAATATCCAAACTTTTATTAGTAATGCATAGCTTATCACAACTTAAAATGTACTTCCTGTAAAGATATTGGGAGAATAAGATCTTCAAACAAGATTGAACAGTTTGCTTACACTTCTGATCAGTGTAGGTTACTTACTACTTGGATAGTGTCATCAGCAATGAAAGTGATCTTGCTAGCCATCTGAACTGGGTCTATATTAAAGAGATCCTCTTCATTGAGTTGTGGGTTAGCAAACAGTTAAAGCAATAGTTTATTTCATTTCCAAAGCCAATTCAGGGGCTTGTTTCAGTTGTTTTTTGCATTGACACTAACTATTCAAACTAGTACCCTCTCTAATAAGTGCTCTGGGTTGGATGGGGCTATTGCATTGCCCTATCTCAAATAAGTGTTATATGTCTTGTTTATGTGCTCACTGCAGGGCCAAAATCCTTGTATCCTTAGTGGTACAGTAAAACGTGTACCTTGGCCATTAGTTCCTATCCTGCAGAATTTTCAGTTGGTTGAGTTTATTTGATGTGAAAGGATATAATATATCTGCTTAAAATACATGTATATATAGCTTAGATTTTAATCCTGTATGCAGAAAAATAAAAAGAAATCAGTTTTAACATCAGCCTCTGAGGCCTCAGCGGTGAAAGACACCTTTACCATCTAAGGATGGCCACTGGAATTTTAAATTTCATTGATAGTGGATTTTCCACAGCAAACAATTACAGAGACAATTTTCAGCACTGGATTTTATTTGTGACCACTGAATTTTTCTACACAGGCAATTCATACAATCTGGGTTATCCTGAACATTTTATACAAGCACACCTGAAACATTTATACAGGCATGGCAGAACATTTTCAGTGCCAAAAGCTGTCTTCGTTGTTTATAAAATTGCACGGAATCCTCCCGTAGCATATAGCCGGGATATAGGTAAGCTTATGCCTGCTAAGTATAACAGCTACCGATAAGCAAAACAGAGCTACCGAGAAAGATTATAAATGGTACCGTCCGCCTTCAGTTTAGTAAGGCGCAAGTCTCACAACAATCCGAACCACACATCCACACAGCTTCGACTATGCTAATTCTCTGATGAATGAGTACTTTAATTTAGATACAACGAATACCGTGCGGTCTGCTTTAATAAACTCGAGCAGAAAATTCTTCTCGGCGCAACAGAGGCCGAAACGTCTTCGTTGATGGTATAATTACATACCAGCCGTAACCAAGTTTTCAGGACCCTTCCGCTGTCCTAGCTAATACTTGGAACTTAGTCCTTTCGCGGTCAAGGTAATGTTTTGGTCATGTGTGAACCAATCAGATTACCAGAAATTTTATATCCAGTTCTGGTTATGACCCGGACTGACATAGGCGGCATGACTTTAAATTTTTCTACTCTGCTTAAAACTGAAACTCTGAACGTGATAACCATCGAAGTAAAACCTTCATTACTTTGGAAGGACATACACATGAAAAATAAAATACAAAAAAAAAATACACATGAAAAAGCAAACTTCATAAATCTTTTGATATTGAAGGTTATGTATGAGGAGTGTATATGTTCGTCTGGGTGAGTGTAGTTCTGAAATGCGCTGTCACTGATAGTGACTGACGTTTCAACAATATGATCGGAAGTGATCATTATAGTCAGTGTACTGTATATTGTCAGTTGAGACTGGTTATTAACCGGATTGGTCAATGTCATAGGTCGCCTGTCAGTTGGCCTGCGATGTTATTGGCTGCACTGTGAAGACTCTAAAACATCCGCTATAACACCGCATACATTTTACATATCAGTAGCTGAGCTCTACAGGTACCCTCTTTCTATTTCTTATTGCGTGACGCTTTCGCCATTACTGATCCTACCTGAGTACTTCCGTCACATACGAGCGTATAAGGCTAGTAAATATGACCTAGCTCGTCACCAGTCTCTCTGCAGCTCCATGGTCAGAGCAGCCTCTTGGTTGGCGAAAGGAAATAATTATTGAGATGTTCCTCAGGGATGAAACCATAAAATAAACCGTTAACATATACCTTCCTATGGTAAAAATGTGCACCGATCCAGGAAGTTTGCAGTTATTATAATAATAATTTCTCTTTGTGGTGCGTTGTGAGAAAAAAATATTAAGGTGGTCTTCCACTCAAAAATGGTGATGTTCGGTCACAAAAGTCACTTTTTTGAAATGGCAACTTTGTAACCTTTAAACACTTGGGAATGCTGTCTTGAAATAATCTCAGTCGATTTGCAGCCTTAAAGCAGTAAAATTTCAGATCTCTAATCGGCAGTATGTGACTTTTTCCATAGCAACGGCCATAGCAACAATTGTTTACTTTTATTAAATGCTCAAAAAACAAACCTCAATAAGAACACTACCACCCCCCGCCTCTACGTAAAATGACATCTAATACTACTGTGGAGAAAAACCTGACTGAGGAGCGAGTCCTGAGGTCCAAGTTTTAGCCGACAAAACATTACCCAAATCTCACAGAAACGATGGCTTTTGCATGGAATTACCTTTCATCATGTATTTTAGTGTGGCAACTTGAATTTGACAGTAGTTTTAGGATAATGACAGACGGCTAAACTGTCTAGAATCTGTTCCCTTATCTTTAAGACCGTTTTTCTCGAAATACAGAATTTCTTGGAATAAAGGAACTCTTAAAAATGACATCTCCCTTGCATTTTAACCTATTGTGCTGAAATTTTCGTCAATATTAAAGCACCTTTTTCTTGGTGTTATGAACCTAAAAAAACTGTATGTAGGTTTGAAATACGTCTCATTACGTGATTCTTTGTCCTATAATTATTTCCTGTTACCTCACGTTCTGAAAAATAAAAATAAATTTAAAATCGAATGAAGGAAAGCTGGCCAAGGAAAATTTTTGAGGTTTATTGGACAGTCATGCTATTTATGTACACATTAGAGTTGGTTTGATGCTTTTCCAATCGTGCATTAGTGAGTTATCGTTTTCACCATGAACATCACTTTTTCTAACTTAAGAGGCTAGTTAATCATTAACTATCATGACATGTGACCTGAAAAGACTCATATTGAAGTCAGGGCGTGAAGCCCTATAAAATGATAATAGAAGTTTCCCACAAAGTTCTGTCCTAAAAAAATTCATTTTTTGAGTGGAAGACCAACTTAACAGCGAACAGCAATGCAACAACAGTTGCAGCAACAGATAGGTAGAGATTGTTTATAAATAATATACAGATTTAGCCAAGCCTAAAAGCGGAGCCGCCAAGGAATAAACTGGTGTTCGTTTCTCAAAAATAATCCTGAAACTTTTCGGTCCGAGATATATTTCGGGGCCTTTTTTAGCTCGTTCGCTTTCGAAAAGTGTTTCTCAAAAAGCCCGAAAGTTTTCCGAATTGTCCTTCAACATTTTGGGGATCTGTTCTGGAAAACCAAGCTCGAAAGGTCATTCTAGAGGCTGAGCGCAACTTGATTATTTTTATTCGGACATCAAACTGAACACATATTTTACTCACGAGCCCTCTTGCTTGGTTTTTGCAATGTTCCCATATCCTGTCATTTAACTGTCAAGGCTTGTAAAATCTCCTTGGATTATTGGCTGTTCGCTTGAATGAACTTGAAACGCCGCTCATTTACAACAACAACAACAAAATTTAAATGGGTTATCTTCATCGCGTTTGGATGTTAACAAATAACATGAACTGCCACTATTAGTCTAGTCAAAAAATTATACTGGCATTTCACCGGCATTTTACCAGGATAAACCCGAAAGAAAGGATTTGGGGAGCTTCGAAGCACCTGTAAATTTTAATTATCGAAGAAATAATGTCGCGTAGGTTTTAGCGGCCGCAAAGAAATTCTAGCAGTTTGAGGAACACGCATTACTTCCCGGATAAAATAGCTTTAAACCCAAAACTGCTTCGCTTACAGTTACTTAAGTAACTTTTGTATTTCGTTCTCTAACTTGCATTGAGACCATCGAGATTGAAAACAAACAAACACCAAACCTGCTTAAGTGTATGGCATAAGTTTTGCGGATTGCGAATTGTTTAAAATTCGGGCGCTTTTAGAAATGCACAGAACTGATTTTGGAAGCTTTTCGGATAAAATAGGTTTAAACCAACAACTGCTTCGCTTACATTTCGTTGGCTCACTAGAGACCATCAAGATTGAAAACAAAAACCCAAACACGCTTTAAATTATGGAATAAGTTTTGCGGATGCGAAGTATAAGCCTATATAAGCTTAAAGTTAGCCACTTTGAGGAACGCACAAAACTGTTTTCGGAAGCTTTTCGGATAAAATAGGTATAAACCGACAACTGATTACTATTAAAAACTTCTAGGACAAGAAAATCGACAATTGCACAAATAGATGGACCCTCGCAGACAAAATTTAAAGCAATTATTTACCGTAATCTCACCGATCATGAAGTGATGCTTGTGCTGTTTCCTTGCGACTATGCTTTGACCTACTGTTATGAATAAACAAACACAAAATAATGGACAGAGAAATCATTTTTGAAAAAGTTTATTCGAAAACCTGTAAGCTTATACTTCCAGCATCGTGAGTCCGTCCACGCGAGTGAAATCGGCTGAGCATAGCAAAATATTCAAGACTACATCTGTCACAAATCTGAGCGCGTTTTCTAATAATTTTTTAAAGCCAAAAGTAAATGACACATTTCTAATGACATAAATTAAATTTCCATTTTAAAACGTAATTTCTTTGACCTTAATACTCAAAATCATGTACCTTAAGCCCTTTAAAAACTTTACTTACTTGGTTGTGTTTCAGAACAGGGCAAGCTCTCCGTTGCGAAGAAAACAAACTAAAAGATGAAGTCCTTTAAAAGCAGCTTTCGTAACTTAAACTTTTCGCCTTCCACCGGTATTCTTTTGAACCTTTTCTTTCCACTTCTGACAGATATTAAATGTTTTTCTCAAGTTTAAAACTTCAGTACTGTCCAACAATCCTTTTGCTAAACTTTTCAAAGAAACCTCTTTTTCAAAAGCGACGATGGTCATGCGATTTCCCGCCAAGAAAAACGCCGGTTGCCCAAAAGCCCCCAAAAGCACCACGCGATTTCCCTCCAAGAAAAAAAGCATTCTCCACCCCCCCCCCGTCGGGTTGTCTTGTGACTCCTTTCCCCCTCCCCCCAGAGTCTGTACGGGCGTACGCTGACGTCACAACCAAAATTTCTCGGATGGATAGATTACCAGATTTCCTTAGCCATGGTGCTCCGCTGGCGCGCTAGCGCGCGGGGCTCCGCTATAAAACGATTTTCAACTTAAGCTGGCCACTCGGGTAATTAACCAGACACTTGCTCAACTGACCAACACCAACACCTTTTGAGAGCCGCTGTTACATATTGCAGAGAACGTTAGATTCACACATGCTAAAATACAGGCTATTTGCTATTATTAAAACCAAATTTCCTCGAAAAAGATAGAGGAAGAAGTAGGGTACTACGTTAAACTGGTATTCTCGCAACTCACTTTGTTTCTTAAATTTTAATTTGAGGATTTTCTTGTTCGATGAAAGATGGCAACGCCAAAAAAAAGTCAAGAAGATGACGGCAGGAATGACGGAACAGGTGAGTTCAATAGCGCTAGTAAACGCAGGCAAAGCTGGTTATCTAGGCAGTATTAATCAATTTTTTAATTTTGGTGTATTCGCTAACTCTGTTTACAGACGTTAGACATGAGGATGACGTGGAGGCTGAATTCGAAGACGTCCGTAAACGAGAGAGGGCTTATCTGTTCCTGTGCTATTTGGAGGAAGCAAGACGGTAACTATCAGTAATTTACCCATAAGATTAGTGATAATTTTGTTACTTTTCCTAAAATTTAATTGGAAACATTTTGGCGTGTGTGTCTTGTGTCTAACAAACTTGCCGTTGCCATGGCAACCACTTTGTGATAGGCGTGTTTGTAAAAAATCACTATTCTCGCTTTCATCGCTGCTATTTTAATATTTTCCAATCGAATTGGTATTTTTTACATTAATTGTAGCAGCAATTTATCAATTAGGAATAACCGCTCACTAAAAAAAGGGAAGTTAGTGCTGATTTGAGGAAAACGTGAAAATTAAAACGCGAGAATCCAAGATGGCGGACTTACCTGGTAAAAAAGTTGATTTCTCGCTATAAATTCACTATTCGCCATAAATTTCAAGTGTAGATTTCAAATTTATTGCTTTAGAGCTTCTAGGTGAAACAATGAGAAACAAATGGCGTCATAATGACGTCATATCACGTCACAGTGACATCATAGTACCTGTAGTGATTAGAATTAGCACGTACACTATCCTGTGCAAATTTGGAGGGCTTCTGAAGCCCCCGGTCCCAGAAGGTCGAAAAAAGCCCGGTCTGAATAGGGTTAAATTCCAAAAGAAATATTTAATTGCAGAAATCGCTTTAAAGCAGTTAAGGTGACTCCCTTGTTATGCACTGCGCGTCCTGTCCTGCGCGTACCTTATTCAACATGCGGATTTTATTTAAAGGCTGTTTGAAAGCTGAAAGCTGAAGAAAACGGCCTCGTTTCCTCTTAAATCGAGCTCCGTAATGTGCTTTTTTTTATTGCATCAATTTTAACTGTAAGTCATCACCTTTGTTTCGAAAGAGCTACCAAAAACTTAAACGACAGGGAAAAACGTGATAACAAGAAAGGTTACTTTCCTTTTACCTTACTTATTTACCTGCCTAGTCATGAAGGATAATGTATGAAAGAAAGACTTTTGTCAGCGCCGTTTAATTTTGCTGTGTAAACGTTGCGTATATTTGCCATAAAACACACATAATTGTCCCTTAACGTCGATACATTGTATCGGAGACGGCGCGCCTAGCGAGCCAGCGGAGCACCAATGCGAAGCAAATTGGGTAACCTATCGATCCGAGAAATTTTGGTTGTGATGTCAGCGTACGTCTGTCCCCCGCCAGTACAGACTCTGGGGGAGGGGGAGGGGAGTCCCAAGACAACCCAATGGGGGGTGGAGAGTGCCATCTTTTCTTGTCTGTCGAGAAATCGCGCGGTCAGTTTTGTGCAACCAGCGTTTTTCTTGGCGGGAAATCGCGTGACCACCGTCGCTTTTGAAAAAGAGATTTTTTTAAAAAGCTTAGCTTGTTTAGAAAAACGATTCATTCGACAGAAGCGACGTTTAGAAATTGAGAAAAAATTTCAAATATCTATAAATGGAAAGAAAAGGATCAAAAGAATACTCAGTTGTCTTTTTGGTGGAAGGCAAAAAGTTCAAGTTAAGAAATTTGCTTTCGAGGAATTCATCTTTGTTGCCGGTGCTGCTGCAAACTCGGTCGGCACAACGCTTGAGATCGTAGCATTTGGCCACGGTCCCGACGCCAAATATAGCAGAGCAAGTGCCTTCTGGTTTTTTCTGTCCACAACCATGGGTTTTGCGGAGGCCCAAACACATTTTGCTAGGAAAAACACCACCATGTTCATGTCCTCGGCATTTTGTAAATTAACAACTCCAAGTAGTGGCTGCGTGCCTAGTATAGTGGTGTCTGCGATGCCGGCGTGCCGGGTCCGATACTCAGAGGGAACATTAATTTTTTCTTTTTTCCCTTTCTTTCTTTTTTTATTTAACGACTTGAATGAGAGTATTTTCACAAATAAATAAGTACCAACCAAAAAAAGAGGATTTTAGGCTTGGCTAAATCTAGATATTACTAATTTCGACTTTCGACTGTAACTTCATGTGTGTACCTCCTGCTACCACGAAACCTAACATCAACTGAAAAAAAATAGAAACGTACTTATAGGTGACATCGCATAGGTTTATCGGAAGAAACTTTGATGAGTTATATGTAGCTCTTTTAGGAGCTCCACGACGTATGTTTTTTTAATAACACATTTCCAATTAATACCTCGTAAGGAACAACGCGATAAAATTGGAAAAAAAATCGTACGTCAACTTTTATTTCAAGGACCTTGAATAGTTCTGGAAGAAACGAAAACAATTGTTCTACGTCACGAAACGTCATCGATCAAAACATTGGATCGCATTTCATAACAATATTCTCTGCAGCCAAATTCAAGATGGCGGACAAGCGCGAGGAACGTACATACGATTTTTATTTAATTTCGTGCCGTAATCTTTTTTCTTTGTCGTGTTTGCAGCTCTGAAGTTGTAAACGAGCTTATTGCCAACATAAAAATGGTCGGAGTTCGCTTTCTCTTCTCGTAAGTCTACACTTTTTAGTTTTATTTAGTTTAAGCACTGGTCAATCGAATAGAGTTTACGGAGTTTATGAGAGGTCAAACTCTTGCTCTCGTTTGGGCGGTTTGGCCTGAACTCTTGTGCTCTCCTCGACTTTGAACATGCTTAAATTTGTCATGAGAGTCGTCGAGAGTTTTCTCTAAAGCATAACGAAATGAACGCGTCACTCGTGACGGACTTTTGACAACTCTCGTTCTGGTTTGGCCCTAGTTGATGATAGTCGATGGGAGTCGACGAAAACTCTCAATTCTCATCAACTCTTACTCGTTTGGCCTGGGCTTAAGTTGTGTTTTCTTTCTTTTATCGAATGTGCCCACATATCATTGTATTTTAAGTTAAGGGCTAATGGTTAAGTCGAGCCTGTAATGCGAGGTATCATTGAAAGTGCCCCTTCATCTAAGACTGAAAAAATATGGAGTGAGCTTGTCATATTATCGCATTTCGTGGACTTTTTATTTTTTAATTTTTTTGTAAAACATAAAGCATGGCTAGAAAAGGTGCCATAGAGCTTGATATAATAATGTAGTTTGCATTTCAGTATAGTGATTGGTAAATGCCTGTACCAAGAAAGGTGAAATGGGACAATAAATGTTGGTCTTTGAAATTGTTTTGCAGTCACACTTAATTGCCCTTGCAGGATTCACCTGAAAATTTGATTCTGTGGTGATATAAATCCTGTGATTGCCAAAGTGTAAAAAGTACATAGAAAAGTACATTTATGTTCATGTATTGCTAGCAGAACATTTTTCATATAGTTTTAAAAGTCATCTCAGATCCTGAAGGGTGTCAGAGGGTTTATTGTGAGTGTAAATTGAAAAATCCTTGGTTGCAATATATTTCATCTAAGCCTGGGAACGTTTAATTTGTTCTTGTTATCGAGACAAAAATGCAAATGTGAAAGAAGAAATAACCAGTCAAAATGTTTCAGGTTAATACTATTTTATTTCGTGTCAACACTCTACATCTTATTCTTCTTTGTTCCTCCATCCACCTAGAAACAAATCAAAAAAAAACAATTTTTAATTTGTTGATTTAATTTGCATCCATAACTGAGCAAATCATGGGGAGGCTTCACAAAGCCCTTCTCATCTATGATGTACCTTAAGTATTGGTTCTTAATAAAAGCCTATTGTTATAAAATAATACACTGAGGATTATATCTTAGTTAGGAGAGCTTTGTGAAAATACCCAAGCAGGGCCGTAGCTGCTTTGAGGCAAACCGAGGCACTTGCCTAAGTCTCTTTTTACGTTGTTTTTATTTTTATTTTTTGAAGGGGAAAGTAAATACCAGGAAAAGAATTTAACCATGGACATTGCCACAGTTATACTGGCTACGGCCCTGCCAGGTCATATCTGGCACAATTCAGAGATTCTTTTGATTCTCTAATAACAAGAACTATATCATTATAAATGTTCCTGACAGGTACTGTAATCTTACTGCCTTGTCCCCAGCATGCACATAATGGCCCAAGATAATTTAGCAGAGGGCACTGGGAAAGATGGAATAGAGGAGAAAACTAAAATAACTATTCTTCCTGTAGTTTCCCCTCTTGCACATACAAGTGCACTTTAACTAATATTTTCCAACAAACCTGTACTTCCATCTCCCCTCCTTCTCCAACATTTGTCAGGCCTATTGTTATTGCTGCCACAGCCTCATCCATAAAATTGTGCTTAATGAGGAGAACCCATTCACAGGGATGTACCCCCCTCCTGCTTGCTTGTTTTGGACCCACTATCTGGTTATAATTTATATAAAAATGCTTATGTCCTACTCAGGGAAATTTTTAATATATTATGTTTTGGAATAACTTTTAAAATTATAATTACTGGTAATTTGTTACGGAGATAATCAGAATCTTCGCTTTGCAAATTGAACAAGCAGTGATAAAAAAACCTTGGCGCACAGAGATCTACATTTATTGTGCCACACATGCAAAGGGTGTACATCTGGGGAATCCAAAGCCACATTTTGTTGCCATAATTGAGAGATTTGTTGCCAGAAGAGATTACACTTTGTCTTTCGTTTTCCTTTAACTTGAAGGTTAGCTCCACAAATGCAGCAAGAGTTCTCTATAATTTGATGATGAACCTCCATTTCTTACAATTTCTGTAGGCAGTCAAGACACATGAAACTAAATTTAGCAAGGAATTAAAACTGTAACAGTAGGAGCATGAAAGATAAATCATCAGCAAACTTTAAAACAGCGATTGGCAAACGCTATCAAATTTATTCGAAGTAGTAAAAATATAAATAAAGTTCTTATACTGCCACTGATTTATCACACCGTCAATTTCTGTAGGCAGTCAAGACACATGAAACTAAATTTAACAAGGAATTAAAACTGTAACATGTACAGTAGGAGCATGAAAGATAAATCATCAGCAAACTTTAAAACAGCGATTGGCAAACACTCTCAAATTTATTTCGAAGTAGTAAAAATGTAAATTAAGTTCCCCTATATCACTGATTTATCACACCTTCAAATGATGCCTATATTATGCCTCAAAACGCTAATGACTGAGCGAACATAAGCGCGCTCTTGTCCAGATCGAAGCGATGTATCAAGAAATGCATACAGTGTATGAGCAAAGCATCCAAGTAGTCAACTTTAAAATGGATTACCATTTTTCCTAGGTGGTTACCAGCGACGAAACTTTCCAAAAACAACATTTATTAACGGCACAATGGAGGAAAATTGTTCTCTTGGACTAGAAAATTCTCCATGACAGAGAAAACAAAACAAAAAAAACGTATACTTACACTTCATGTCCGCCAATGTGGCGGCATTGTCCACGATCCACAAACTTTCGTTGCTGAAATATCCGTTGTTAACTCTACTTTCGTCGCCAAAATGCAACCGTGCTAGCAGCCATCTTGTTTTCTACCAGATTTGCTACTCAAAGTTCCCGGACATTGCGCCTAGAGACTGGTAAGGAGCTTTTAGCATTAGGCACCAATTTCTCTCTATTATTTTTATCGATTTTTGCGTATTTTTGCAAGAACAAAAGAAATGTGACGTCACACTTTCTTCCAGAACTGGTATCCTCCCGAACTCTAACACACTTTGCCTCGTGGTATTGCAGTATAGTCCAGCAAAATCAGTGTAAGTTTTTTGTTTTTATTTGTTTGTTTTTGTTTTTTAAAGCCTGGATTACATACCACGGAACAACTCTAGTTACTGATACGTTGCATACGTGTTACGTGGTATTTCTGTCCATTTAAATTTTAGTGTAATTTAAGTCACGAAAAAAGAATTGTGACCACGTCATTTAAGACCAATCAACGTCACGTTTAATTCAATTACTGTACACCCAGCGGCAATGAAATGCGATTCATAAACTCATCCTAGTTTGTTTTAGATGTGTGGAGTCTCAATGTCTCACGCACAATAGAATTAGCGCACATTTAGTATCGTAACAGTCTCAAAACTGAAAAGACAAACGTATTGTTTCTGTCTATAATCTTTCTGCACGAACATAAAAATGTCCATAAAGACTAAACCCTTTCAGTCGCGGGACATGTACAGGCAGTGAGCCAATTAATTAAAAATGGTATTATGGAGATAATTTCACTGAAGAAAACCTTTTCCCCCGAACCATTGGCGCTCCGGAAGAAAATGCGATGTCCCCCCGGCCACGCTCGTTAGGTCAACTATTCTATAGCTAATTTTAATATCTATCTAGCTGTTTATCATTCGCAGCTTGATCGATAAGCACGTGGGTGTTTTTCCTGGGAAAATGTGTGCAGACCACCACAAAAACCGTGGCTGGGGACAGAAAAAAAAAACCGAATGCACTAGCTCTGCTATATTTGGAGTAGGGACCACTGCCAAATGTTGCAAACTCAAGTAATGTGCTGACCGAGTTCGCAGCAGAACATGAAGATGAAGGAAGATCCGCAGTCAAACTCGTAACTTGAACTTTTTGCTTCCCACCAAAAAGAAAACTGAGTATTGTTTTGAACCTTTTCTTTCCATTTATGGATACAAGACATTCTTTCGCAAGTTTAAAACTTCAACTCTGTCGAACAATCGTTTTGCTAAGTAAGCTTAAGCTTTAACGAACCTCTTTTTCAAAAGCTACGATGGTCACGCGATTTCCCGCCAAAAAAACGCTGGTTGCTCAAAAGTACCGCGCAATTTCCCGCCAAGAAAAGATGGCACTCTCCTCCCCCTCCCCCAGAGTCTGTACATATGGGCGTACATACGGGCGTATACTGACGTCAGAACCAAAAATTTCTCGCGTGGATAGATTACCAGATTTCCTTACCCATGGTGCTCCGCTGGCTCGCTTTGCGCGCGGGAGCTCCGCTATTAAATGCACATTTTTCTTTAGTTGAGGTTTGAGCTGGGGTCCACAAGGGAATAAAAACAATGTGAACTTACCTATTTTGAAGATAGAACACACTTTCTGCAGAATATTTTATTGACTTTTTTGAATTGTGCCTACTTCACAGGTGGATAGAAGCCTGTCTCAAAGAGAAGTTACCGCCTGCCATTGAACTTGGAGAGGCATTCAGCAATGGAGTTTACTTGGCAAAGTTGGCACATTTTATTTCACCGAAAGACGTTCCACTTCTCAAAATATTTGACAAGGATTTCAAAGTAAGACATACTCCTTGAAGTGGTGTTTTCATGACTTCTCTGTCTTTATTT